>OZ024831.1:82798479-83998479 GCA_964016985.1 Anodontia alba | reverse complement strand
AGACTGATTGATCGTGAGCTAAATTGTGTGGTCATTTCACAGTGGCAGTAATTATGGATTGCAGACATCGCTGTCAGACTGCATGTCGGTATATGACATGGAGCAAACTAGTAATTACTGTGACTATTGACATAGCATCTTGGTGCATGTGATTCTTGTGTCACATGGTCATATTAACCCTTAACCTACAGAATTTAAATATTAGCGGACAATGTATATTTTTTTCCTCCAAAAAGTACTAATGTCAAACCCTAATTTAGGAATTTAGGGACCTTCCTTCAGCCCCCCCCTCCACTCCACCCCCCCCCCCCCCCCCCCCAACACCACCACCACCACCACCACACACACACACACAAAAAAAATTGCATAGGAAAAAAAACCCACTTTTTTCAAAAAAACAGATGCATGTGGGGGGCTTTTTATTTTTATTTGTATTTTCCAGTTAGGTACATTTTTGGACATTTGGGTTTGTTTGGTTAAACAAAATGGCGGTGGTTTTACCGGAATCTAAAATGCAAGTTTAAAGTCTCAACATTTTCAGATCGTAATTTACCGATTTTTTCTTTGCAAGTAAGTAAGAATGCCATATGTTTGTGGTTTAGATTGCAATTTGGTTAGACATGATTCTCAGCTAAGCAAGAAAAATCTGTGTCACGTATTTTCGTGGGTCGAAAAAAAATTTTATGCAGGACCTTTTGGACAAATGCGTCGGTGCCTGAGAATCTAATACTTTTTTTTTTTGGCCTTACTTATTGTCTGCTTATTTTTCCATTAACACTTTGCATTGTGGGTAGAAATTTCAGCAGACAACATTTTGAAGTACAAATTGTTAGAAAATTTGTACACAGCCATTGTACTGTTGCTGTCACTAAAATTGCTGGATGAATGCTAGACATTCATGGAGAAACAAAAGAAATTTCACCTGTTTGTTACCATTTCTGATGAATTGGCCATTAGAGTGCTAAGGAATAAAGTACAGACTGTATTTCCCCTAAATAATTGGACACCATAACTCCTTACCATATTTGTTCTAAAATTTGAACAAGTCCAATTGTTGCTGTCTCTAAAATTGCTGACTGAATGATAGACCCTGATGATACGCTGCATTCTGCAACATCTGATCTGGGTCTGTACAGTTTGCTCAGGCCTGTCTGTCTCAATATTCAGGATAAAAACAGTACCTTAAATAGTTGGACGCCACCTGTCTTTGCCATGATTATCTGAAAACTTTTAAGGCCCATTAGAATACCTGAGCCCAGTTGTTCAAAGCATTGTTAGCTTAACTCTTTCGGCATCAAATATCAGTCTACATTTGTCATCTGCTTTGTTTTATTAACAAACTGTCGATTGAAAAGAAGTTTATATGTAACGTTGAGATTGAATGTCAAACAGGGTAGATCCTGATGAGATGGCTCATTATGAGCCGTCCCATCTGGATCTATATGCTGTTTTCAAAAGCCTATTGTTATGGCCTATGGCAGTAAAAGAGCTAAGGAGCTTGTTAACTTGTTAACTGTTGTAGCTAAGATATTTTCAAATACTTTGATATTTTTGCTGCAAAAATGTAAGTAGCTTGCAAAAGCTACTCACTTTTTTTCAGCAAAAAATATCAATGTATTTGCCATATTTCAAGAAAGAAATTTTAATGTCACATTAGCTTACAACTTTATTTAGTTTTGAATGACTGGGCCTAGGTAATGCAGCTAAAAAGTGGCTTAACAGTGCAGGTCCTTATCAAACAGCTGAAAAGTTTGATCATGGTCTATTAGGTCTACATTGTTTGTTGTGACGAGTGTGTCCGAATATTTATGGGAGATACAGTAACTATATTGCAAGGAATCTGTTCATTCTACTTATCCAAATGTCAATAAATATGGCCACTAATAGGCTCAGAAGTTGTACCGATTCAATTTCCTGGCTTGGAGTCCTTATTTGCACAAATGGACAGGCGATTATGTCAACCAATAATACCCTAAATATTCAAACAGAACTGTCTGACTAGTAGTCTAGACCCAGCTTAAACATAGTGATTCGTCGGCCTCGGTGGCCTCAGTTGGATGCGCCATACGACTGGTGATCAGGAGGTCCCGGGTTCAACCCCCGCCAAGGTCGACAACATTCTTTCGTGGAGATTGATCATGAAATATTTTCTAGGGTCATTCTCTCCCTTCCACTGATTCAAGAAGGGCAGTTGTCAGTTTCTGGCGAAAGAATGTGCACAATACTGGTTAACCGCTTAGAGGACTAAGCCTGCCCAGTAAACGTGTCGTTACGTAAACTGACCGTGCTTGACATGGCCCCATTGGGTTGACTGGGCCGTAAAACGTCAACACAAACAAACAAACATGGTGATTTGCATTGTTTGCCATTCAATGGTTCTTTTTTAACCCTTGTCATTCTGAATAAATTAAGATCCCACGCCCACTTCTAATTTTTAGCCAATCAGATTACTTGATACATGTTTTTGATAGATATTCACTTATTTAATGACAAACAGCGCAGATCCAGAGAAGCCAACTGATCAGGATCTACACTGTTTGCTAAGACAGGGCATGATGTGTTCAGCATGAGAAGGGTTAACAGTTCATCAAATAGTCTGATGTGCCTGTTCAATTTTAACCCTTAAAGCGCCAATCACAACAATTGTCGTCTGCTTTGTCATCTGCTTGCGATTTTAAAAGTCATTTTTGCAAACAGTGTGGACCCAGATCAGACTGCTCCTCTAGGAGCAGTCTGATCTGCGTCCACACTGTTTGCCGGTATGCAAAAATAGGGTTGAAAAGTTTGCAAGAATATTCAGCAGACGACATAAAAAGACGACATTTTCAGATGCTGTTTTTCTTGGCGCTTTAAAAGTTAAGCAAAGTGTGATAAGAGTTCTTTTGGGTAATAAAAATAGCTACTTTGTTCATTTGATTGAGAAGTACGGTAAATACCGTGACATTCAAATGGCAAGAATGAGGCGTCTGATGAGTATCCACAATTACACTGCTTTCAATATCTGTCAGAAAGTCGTTTTTTTTTGTTTTTTTTTGCTTGGAAGAAGTAAATTTGCAAACTTTTGTCGTGATTTAATGTAAAACCATTTGTCATAACTACCTTTGCACAATAAGTTTGATTCTAGTCATTGGGTTAAAAAAAAAATATTTTCACTTTTTCTGATAGTAAAAATGGCTGCAAATTATGCAGATATTGGTATGGTAGGTAAATTCGAGGCAGATTTCCAACAAGTTCGATGGGTTCAAATTTTCTGAAATTTTCACAATTTTGTTGTGAAATTCAGTAATTAAAAATCAGCAAAGAAAAGCAAAAAATATCTTCTTATATAAAATAAAAAAAATCAAAAAAAAAATCACTGTACTCAAGAAATTGCATAGGTCAAACCAATTTTTTGGTGTAAATTTAATGTTAAGGTAAATATTTGAGAACAAAGCACAGAAATAGAAAAGTCAAATGGTTTCTATAAGATATGGTCATTCAAAATCAAATAATTTCATTTATAATAAAACACCAAGCAAAAAATGTCTGTCTGAGTGCTAGCAAAAGGACAGACTGTGTTTTTGATCTGCAGGACTGAAAGTATGAAATAAATCTAAAGTGAACTGCTTCTCTAGAGCCCACTGACAAAAGCTTTAGAAAAGTCTTATTTTTATCATCTTTTTGTCATCAAGAACAGAATGAATTTTAGATAGCAAAACTTTTCTGACTTAATAAGACAATTTCTTCATGTTTAGAAGGAAATTGACATGTCATGATGTGTTGTTATCCTGAAGCTAGGACATGTTATGATTAAAATTTGAGCCAGGTCATAAAAAAGGGTTCTTAACGCAAATGAAAACAGCCGAGAGACAGATCACCCTGCTTATAGGCACAGGCTGTCTAGAGGTATTGCCTATTTGGAGTAAGTTCCAAAATATTCTGAGATTCTTTAAACAAACAGCAAAGGCCCAGATCAGACTGCGCATCTTAGATGCGCAGTCTGATCTTGGCATTTGCTGTTCATATTATTATAATGGAGTATTACATTAGTGTTCTTTTGGGTGATAATGCCTAATGTCATTTTTGCAGTTGTTTTATCTCCATGGGTCCATGAGTAATAGTGGGTAATTTCCTTAAAATCGGAATAAATGAAAATAAATCAGCGCTTCATTTCAACTCGAGGAATACTAATTGCTTTCAGGAACTTTTAGGCATTGGCCAAATTAGGACAAAATAATTATAGGGTAGATTACAGGGCAGAAGAAACAAATGCAGGAAAGAAAGTATAAATTGGCAGTTCGGACAAATTGACGAAACCTCACAGTTTATACGCTAATGCTGCATGCTTTGATGAATGTGCAGAAGTGCATTAGCATGCATTTGCTGGTCAGTGTGTCATTAGGGAAGGAGTATTAGCGGAATATTACCGGGGAGGGTCACCGAGGGTCAGACAACTAGTTCCTGGAAATAATTAAATGGAAGTTTTTCTCAGATGTATTGATGAGCTGTTTAGGATAAGAATGTTTTGTTATTTCATCCTGGTCACGAGAAAAGGGTCATTATTAATCTTAAAATGCTGATCACAATAGCAGCAGATAACAATTAGATTTTATTTTGTATTTTTCAGGGAAAATAAGGCTTAACATTTCATGTGAATCATCTGCTAGGCAGATGATTCACATGAAATATCAAATGTAATTTTCTCTGAAATGGAATATAAAAAAAATTAGAATGTCATCTGCCATAATTTTGCTTAGTGCTTTAACCCTTGTCCTGCTTCAGAAGCCAACTGATCTGGATCGACACTGTTTGCCATTAGGTATGTGAATTTATATCAACAATCTGGATCAAATTATCTGATTGGCTGAAAATTAGAAATGGGCGTGGCATCTTAATTTATTCAGGAGGACAAGGGTTAAGGGTTTAGGGACCTTTAAGTGTAGACAACGAAGGTCCTGATCAGTCTGCAAAACCACATAATGGGGTCAAGGCCTTTTCTGTCAGCTGACAGAATCACTGGATATGGTGGAATATATTACCATAATAACTGTAAATATTGGGACAGGCATGTGTGAGCAAACTATGTAGATGCAGACGCTGCCAAACACGGCATCTGATGTGCCGGCCTCGGTGGCTCAGTTGGATGCGCCGTCCGACTGGAGACCAGGAGGTAGCGGGTTCAAACCCCGCCGAGGTCAGGGACCTTTAAGTGTAGACAACGAAGGTCCTGATCAGTCTGCAAAACCACATAGTGGGGTCAAGACCTTTTCTGTCAGCTGACAGAATCACTGGATATGGTGGAATATATTACCATAATAACTGTAAATATTGGGACAGGCATGTGTGAGCAAACTATGTAGACCCAGATGCTGCCGAACACGGCATCTGATGTGCTGGCCTCTGTGGCTCAGTTGGATGCGCCGTCCGACTGGAGACCAGGAGGTTGTGGGTTCAAACCCCGCCGAGGTCGGCAACATTCTTTCGTGGAGATTGATCATGAAATATTTTCTACGGTCATTCTCTCCCTTCTGCTGATTCAAGAAGGGCAGTTGTCAGTTTCTGGCGAAAGAATGTGCACAATACTGGTTAACCGCTTAGAGGACTAAGCCTGCCCAGTAAACGTGTGGTTAGGTAGACTGGGCAGTAAAACCTCAACACAAATACAAACAAACGGCATCTGATGCAAACTGTAAATCCAGATCAGCTGTTACCAATTGTGGCATCTGATCAGGGCCTATACTATTTGCCACTGTTTGCAAGTTTGAGCAAACAGCATAGACACAAATCAAATGCCGTAGAATGCAGCATCTGATCAGTGTCTACACTGTTTGACTTAGACTCAACCAGCAGTTTTTAGATGACACATCAACAGTAAATAAGATAATTCTTGAAATTCAAAGGTATGGTAAGGAGTTACAGTGTCCAAATATTTAGCATAAGTATGGTAATCCACATGCTTCATCACTTACGATAATCACCTTAACTGTCCTAGAAAATGAATGCCAGGATTAGCGGTCCACTTCATTTCCTGAGGAGCAGAAAACCACTGATGAGTTGCAGGAAAACCACTATTATTTAGGCCTGCTTGGCTAAAAGGGAAAAATTCTCATATCTCATAGCTCTAGATAAGGCATACTTTTTTGTAAAAAAAAAATAAAATATTTTTCTTACATCTCCACAAAAACATATGTTGTGGGTACTCATTAGAAGTGCCTCGGTGAGGCGCTTCTAATGAGTACCCACAATGTACGTTTTAGTGGAGAAATAAGAAAATGTTTTGTCTGGATAACATCTTATCAAGAGCTATGGTACTGATATATAGTGCCAGCCATATACAATCAAAGCACTGACAGCACTGAAAGGTCGATTGTCTCTGAGTGTAGGGTGAGAAAATGATTCTGAACAGGGATTTACGATTGCTTCATTTAAACCTTAACTTCCTGTAATTCAAGTAAACAGTGAAGACTCTGATCCGGTGCCATGTTCTGTGGCCATATCTGGGTCTGCACTGTCTGCCAATGTCCCAAATGTCCCCGTCCTGGTTTTATAGTGAACCCTAAAAACACTCTGATGTCAGAGCGACAAGAATAATGTAGCTATAAATAACTGTTACCTGGGTTTCGTACAAACATGTAGTTTGATTTCATTTGTTAATGAGAAGCATGTGGACAACTACCTTAAGGAAATTTTGGCATCTATATACTATGGCTTGATGGTAAACAATTGACCCAAAATGAAGCTTAATAATTATGTATTTGCAGACAATTAACCCTCAGAGTCCAGTCCTTGGAAGCATCGTTAGTGTAACAAGCTCCTTAGTGGACAAAATGTTAACTGCTCTAGTAAGTACAATATCTAATTCACAGGTATTTTTGCTGAAAAAATGTGAGTAGCTTTGCAAATGCAAAAGCTACTCACATTTTTCAGCAAAAATATTAGCATATATCCCATATTTAATGATCAAAGATTTAACAGTCAGTTAACTAGCGACATTGTTAATTTTGAACAACTGGGGGGGGGTGGTCGGGTGGTGCGAAGGTGCTGTGTATCTTACATCACTAGGGCGTCCAACTGATATTGGCTTACAGTTGGGCAAGGCCTGCTATCCTTGTAGTGGGTAAGGGTAGAGGGGGAATGTTTTTATTTCTTCTGTTTCTTCACTTTCATTCCTGTTCCTCTTTCTTCCCTGTCCCTCTCTTTCATCTCCTCTACTCTCTCCCTATCTCTTTTCTCCCTTTCTCTGGGAGACGACACAAAATGACCCTCAAGGGTTGACGTGTCGTTAAACCCCAACACAATCAATTGAACAACTGGGCCCAGATCTTCTGTGCATTTTTGGACTTGATCAGTACCTTTGCTGTTCTTTGATTGTAGGTTTTTTTGGTATTACCCAATCAGAAGACAAAAAGCAATGTTCCTAATCAGACTGCATTCTACAGCATCTGATTTGGTCTGTGCTGTTTGTTCAGGCTCGTCTGTCTGAATCTTTAAAGTACAGTATAGTATATTTTTTCTGAACCTATCAAAGACATCAGCTGCAGTTAATATTTTATAGTATTTCTCTTGAAAATGGGAATTGACATTTATTTGAAAATGATCTTTCAAGAATTTTATGCATCTAATTACCCTACATACCCAAAATATTTGGACATCTTAACTTCTTACCATGTTTGTCCTAAATTTTGAGCAAGTCCATTTTATTACCTATTGCAACAGTGTAGATCCTGATTCAGATGCAGTATACTGCAGCATCTAGTCTGGGTATACACTGTTTGCTTATACGTGTCTGTCCCAATACATAGGTTAACTAGTAACGGTGTTTTCTGAGAAGACAGGTGTTCCCCACCATTAATTTTCATTTTTACTATTGCTGTGACCTTGAAAATTAGATCAAGGTCACCAAAATCTAAACAGTTCTTTGTTATGTCCCAATTATATATCCATGAAAAGTTGGTAAGAATCCAACCACTGGTTCACAAGATACTGTGCAGACAAGATAGTGTCATGCCAACGCAGACCTAAGGCCAGCTGTATTAAACAATCACCTGTCTTAAAAGGCCAGTTTTTCATATCCCATGTTGAAATCAACCTGTATAAAGTAAGCACCTGTCTTAAGCAATCACTTTTTGGCTTTCCCACAGGTTTTTGCTTATCACAGGCTTGACTGTAGGTATAAGGGGAGATCCTTTGGGAGCAAGATTTTCATACAGCCATGCTTTTATAGATCGTCCATGCACACTTTGTGCCATTGTGTGTTGCCTCCATGTCCTCCTTGTACCCAACCGAGGGTAGGTAGGTGTATAAATGATGGACAAAACCCCCACTGTCATAGTGCAGATAAAGCACAATACCTGGATTTCAGGTCGAGAGCGATATAAACTACTGGGCCACCCAGCCCAATGGGATTTAGCGAACACCTGCAAACTACTGCTGTTGTAAGGTTACCTTACCAACTGATCTTGGGACAACAAAGTAAAGGATATTATGATTTGCTCTTACAATGCTGAATTTAAGTATATACATATATTAACTTAATTAAAACATTTTTTTAAAGCATTTTACTTATTTTTCCCCAGAAAACAGAGCTTGACATTACATGTGAATTGCCTCCTTTTACGAGACAATTCACATGAAATGTCAAGCTTTTTTTTTTTCTTCATGGAAATACAATTTTTAGATAAAAAGAAGAAAAAGTTTGAAATTTTGTCCGTTCATTTCATGATAAGAGTACTAAGCATTAACCTTACCACTCACAGGGCTAATTTGGCAGACGACAAATTGATGATGCTTTTCTTATTTTTCCCAGAAAACAGGTTTTGACATTTCATGCAAATTGTCTCCTATGGAGACAATTTGCATGGAATGTCAAATCCTGTTTTCTGGGAAAAGTATGAAAAATATTTCAGACTGTCGTCTGCAGAAATTTTTACCCAGAATGCTAAGCATTTAACAACATCAAAAGAAACAGGAAGTCATGGTACGGCAGATTTTCTATACGGTATGCAATATAAAATTACTTCGTAAATTGCCCATTCTGGTATAAAGCTTAGGTAACCTTGTAAAAGTAGTCCTATCCTTTGTTACTTTTTACGGTGTCATTTACTATGAGATACCGACAGGTTTTATGATAAAATGCAATGAAAAATTAATATCAGCAATGTTTGCTTTGACATTTATATGTGAACAATGATTTGTTGGGGCAACATTCAGAGTAGTCTACCTGAAGGGTGATAATTATGTCAGTGTGAGGGTCAGCGCCGAGTTGTTCAAAACTAACGATGTTGTTAGTCAATGTATGGTTAAACTTAAAACTTTGATCATTAAATATGGCATATACCCTAATATTTTTGCTGAAAAAAATGTGAGTAGCTTTTGCATTTGCAAAAGCTACTCACATTTTTTTCAGCAAAAATACCTGTGAATGAGATATTGTACTTGCTAGAACAGTTAACATTTTTTACCTCTAACAAGCTTGTTAAGCTAACAATGCTTTGAACAACAGGGCCCGGAATGATAAATGGTGCGATAGATCCAGATTTCACAGCTTTTTGCTCAGGGACTGAATACAGTCTCTCAGCCACTAAACCTAGATTTAGATTAAATCTAGGGTTAGGTAAGGTTGGTTATGGAAATGTATAAAATTTATACCTCTCCTAACCTTGAATTTACTTGAAAACAGATCTTGCTCCACTTAACCTAACCTGATCCAAAACCTTAACTGTTCTGAAACCTAACCTTAGACTAACCTTATGCTCCCTAACTAACCCATTCCAGCTCTTCCCTAACCTTATACAGTGACAGACATTATAAAAATTATTCTTGCCCAGAGAAGTAGGCCAGAGAAGAAACATTCCTTGTTTCTCCACACAAAAAGTATTGTGGATACTCACAGTGCAATCACATTGTGGATACTCGCAGTGCAATCACATTGTGGATACTCGCAGTGCAATCACATTGTGGATACTGGCAGTACAATCACATTTGCTATATGATTCTTTATAGTACCCACAACCTGAGGCTTAGATTTTGATCTGCCCAGTGGTGTAGGAAGAGACTGCATGACAGAAAGACAGACAGGCAGAGACAAAGAGGAAAACAGCATCCACTCTTTTTCCTTGTAAAAATGTGGGTGAAATCAAACAATTAACAAATAAATAAATATAAAATAAATAATACCGTATTCAACCTAATTACCACACTGTGTGCTTAGATTTTTCAAAACTACTGGGAAAATGTGTGATAAAATATGTATCAGATTACTGAGGGTACACTTTAAAAAAAGATCAGCAAAGGACTTATTTGATGATGTGTATGCGATTTTTTTTTTTCTTTATAAAATCATATGTTGTGGGTACTCATTTGAATTGCATCAACAAGTTGATGCAATTCAAATGGGTACCCACCACCATAATATACCTATATCAAGAAGTAGACAAAAAGTACACAGGCTGTAATCTGAAGACTACGAAATTGCTTGACTGTGCACTTATAGGGGTATGTGTGGTAATTAGGTCAAATATGGTATACTAGTTTTATTTTTCTGATGGAGGTAAAAAACGATGTGAGTGTCCTTGGGAGATAAAAAATTTCATAAAGACTGCAGGTGCTGCCATCAGAAAGGGGAAAAAAACCTTTTGGATATTAATTTATTTATTGTTCCTGTCAAGTTTTTGCGAAAATTGACTCCGAAACATTACGCATGTTTGGCACCACTCTTTCCTACATTACCCATTTGTCAAATTAAGGGTACATAGGCCTGAAATAATGTATCGTTTTTCATTTAATTGTTTGATATTTCCAGCTCATATCATGGCACCAGATAAGAGGGGGTATATATGTCCTCATATTGTTTTTCTTACTTCTCCACAAAAACATATGTTTTGGGTACCCATTAGAAGTGCCTCAATGAGGCACTTCTAGTGAGTACCCACAACTTATGTTTTCATGGAGAAATAAGAAAAATATGAGAACTTTGCTTTTGAAAAAAAAAATGCCTTCTCAGTAGCTATGCATATATTAAGAATGCAAGATGATGACTGGAAAAGAAAATGCTGAGGAGGCAGTGATAATAAGGATGGCCATTAGTTATACATTATGAATACTTTATGTTAACAGCTTAAATGGTTCTCATCTTGGAGGGGTAAAAACTTGAGATGACGGATGTTAAATGTCGTGAAAGGAAAGAACAGAGTATCGGTTTAGAAATTTTTAAAATTTTATCAGTGTTGTTATATGTTTAATTTGATTTGGTTTTGTTACTGACATGAAAAATGGGGTTAAAAAGCAGTAATGTGAAGTAGTAATTCTAGATTTGGTGATGTTTTATATGGGTCAAAATGCCAAGTGGTGAGCAGTACAGACCCTAATCGGTGGCTTAGTTGGATGCGCCGTCCGACTGGAGACCAGGAGGTCGCGGGTTCAACCTGTGCCGAGGTTGGCAACATTCTTTCGTGGAGATTAATCATGAAATATTTTCTACGGTCATTCTCTCCCTTCCGCTGATTCAAGAAGGGCAGTTGTCAGTTTCTGGCAAAAGAATGTGCACAATACTGGTTAACCGCTTAGAGGACTAAGCCTGCCCAGTAAACCTGTGGTTAGGTAAACTGACTGTGCTCGACATGACCCCACTGGGTTGACTGGGCCGTAAAACCTCAGCACAAACAAACAAACAGACCCTAATCAAAGAGCTCCTTCAGTTTTAGACTAAAAACGTGTCTATTCTGCTGTCAAACTATGTACCTACCTCTGGAGTAGAAGGGTATTTAGCCAAAAAAAAAAAAAGAGTATTAGATTCTCAGGCACTGCGGCATCTGTCCAAAAGGTCCCACATATGTGATTTTTTTTCAGTGGTTAGTTTTTTTCCGACCCACAAAAATACGTGACACTGGATTTTACTTGTTTATCTGAGAATCATTTCTAACCAAATTGCAATCTAGACCACAAACATATGGCATTCTTACTTACTTGCAAAGAAAATTGGTAAATTATGTATACTACTTACGATCTGTTTATGTAGTTTGAGACTTTGAACTTGCATTTTCGATACTTCCAGTAAAACCACCGCCATTTTGTTCAGCCAAACAAACCCAAATGTCCAAAAATGTACCCAACCGGAAAATAAAAATAAATAGCCACCTGCAGGCATCTATTTTTTTGAAAAAAGTGTCTGAGAATCTAATAACTTTTTTTTTGGCCTTACTTTCCTTGAACATGTATGTTGTGTTACTCGAAAGAAGTGCCTCAGAATATACAAATGGAGGGTCTGATGAACATGCACCTGTGCAGTCCAGTCAGGGTCCTGCTCTTTTGCCAGTAAATGACCAAAGATTCTGTATACTAACAGCATAGACACAAAAAGACTGTGCAAATGTGCAGGGTAATGTGGGTCCTTCCATTGTAGCATATGCATCAACCCTGGTCCTGCTGAGCCCGAATATGCTCTTGTCTTTGCAGACAGTGTAGATTCAGGTAAGTTGGCTTCTGAAGAAGCCAACTGATCTGGATCTGCACTGTTTGCCATTAAATATATGAATTTATATCAACCATCTGGATCAAGTAATCTCATTGGCTAAAAATTAGAAGTGGGCATGGTATCATAATTTATTCAGCATTAGAAGGATTATGATGCTTGTTTTTGCATGATATACCACATAAGGTACATGCCGGGTAAAATTTTAGCAGATATTTGAAATATTTTCTATTACTTCCCTAAAAATAGGGTTTGACATTTTTTTTGCTAATTGTCTCCAAAATGTTTTTTTTTTTGGGGGGGGGGGGGGGGGGGGGGGGGAAATAAGGGAAAAAAAATAACATGTCGTTAAATCCCAACTCAATCAATCAATCTTATTTTTTCTCTAGAAAACAGGCTTTGAAATTTCATGCAAATTGTCTCCTAATGAGACAGTATGCTTAGTATTACAGGCATTTTATCCTAGGATCTCATAAAAAGAAATTTAACCCTGGTCCTGCTGAACCTGGATATATCCTGCATTTGCAAACAGTGTAGATCCAGATCAGTTAGCTTCTGAAGAAGCCAACTGATCTGGATCTGCACTGTTTGCCATTAAGTATGTGAATTTATATCAACAATCAGGATCAAGTAATTTGATTGGCTGAAAATTAGAAATTGACCTGGCATCTTAATTCAGCAGGATAAGGGTTAATTAATTCATCTTTACCTCTCCCTGAGCATATTCAGCAGACAACAAATTGATAATATTTTTCTTATTTTTCCAAGAAAATAAGCTTTGACATTTCGTGTAAATTGTCTCCAAGGGAGACATTTATCAAAGCCAATTTTCTGGAAAAAGTAAGAAAAATATTTCAAAATGTGGTCTGCTGAAACTTTTACCCAGAGTGCTAAGTGTTAAATTCTGTTATAGCATAAACATTTATTTGCAAGTATTCTTTTTTCTTCAACAATAATAATGATTGAATGACTGTGATTGTTCATTTAAATATCTTCAGGGTTTAACTGTCAGACACAGCACAGTCTAACCCATTTAAAATTTAATTAATCATACAAATTTGAAGTGTTTTGGGTGAAGAAGTTTCAGTTACAGGTGTTTCTGTTTGTGTATTTAGGGTAGAATTGCAAAATTGTGAAGATCTTTATTACAAAATACAAACTAAAAGATTGTTTCTTTGTGATTTAATCCTTCTCTTGCTGAACACAACATGCCTGTTCTTAGCAAACAGTGTAGATCCAGATCAGTTGGCTTCTGAGAAGCCAACTGATCTGGATCTGCACTGTTTGTCATTAAATATGTGAATGTCTATCAAAACCCAGATCAAGTAATCTGACTGGCTGGAAATTAGAAGTGGGTGTGGCATCTTAATTTATTCAGCATGACAAGGGTTAAGTAACATTCTTTGTGATTTAATTAAGGTTGGGTCTGTATAAAAATCTTATAGCATCTAAAATAATGGCAGAATGATTCAGCCTTTTTAAGGCTAGCAGACCAAAACAGATGCACATGCAAACACTGTAGATCCAGATGGGTCAGCTCTTAATGAGCTGTTTCATAGGGATCTACACTGTTTGACATGCTATTTTTGTTTTCTTTTTCTTTTCGAGATACATACCTGTTTGTAAAGCAGAAACTGTTTTTTTGTTTCTGGATGATAACTTAAGTAAATGCCAATGTATTTTCACCAAACTTGGTATGTGCATTGATATTGATGGGATCAGGTTTTGGATTGCTAAGTGGCAAGGTATCTGCCCACAACACGATAGTGGCGGGGTATCATTGTTTCATGTTTTTATTTCCAATAGCAGTGGATGTGTGGAAGTTCAAAGATGGACAAGTCCACTTCAGAAAAATTGGGTTGAAAGGGTAAAAACATACGAAGCATTTGGATGGATTCATGAAAAATACTTGTTCTGGGATGTACTCGGAATAATCTTACTTCCAGAACCAATGCTTTCATGGAAAAATAAGAAAAAAAACAACGTAATTTTATCTCCTAAATAACAACTTAACCTGGAGCCAAATGGCATTGATATGTATTAGGTAGAAATCCTGCTGGGATAAAAATTACATTTTAATGGGAGGATAGGTGACATAAAAATATCTCTAGGGGTAAAAATTAATTCATTGTCCAGATAAGGTGCTTTTTTTTCAACCAAAAGAAAAATTATTGATACCGTATTCGACATAATTACTGCACCGTGCGCTTAGTGTTTTCAAAATTACTGGGATAATTTGTGGTAAAATATGCATCTACGTATACTGTACATGTAAAAAAAGATCAGTGAGGGACATATATTAAATGATGCTTATGTGATGTTTTTGTGTGGTTTTACTGAATTTTCTTTATAAAAGAATATGTTGTGGGTACTCATTTGAATTGCATCAACAAGTCAATGCAATTCAAATGGGTACCCATAACATATGCCTGCATGAAGAGGTAGACAAAAAGAACACCGGCTGTAATCTCCGTGAAGACTATGGAATTGCTTGACTGTGTGCTTATTGGGGTGTGCTGTAATAAGGTCGAATACGGTATTTTTTTTTTACTTCTCCATAAAAATATGTTATGGGTACTCATTGGGAGTGTCTCACTGAGTCTCTTCTGATGAGTACCCACAGTGTATGTTTTTGCGGAGAAATAAGAAAAGTATGGAACTGATATATCTCTTATCTGGAGTTACGAAATAATGTCTGCGATGCAGAAACAAAATAATAAACCCTGTTTTGTTGTCTATGTCACTGATCTATATGTCAATTTATTATGGCTGATATCCATTTCTTAGACTACCATATTTATGCTAAGTACATCCATTCAGACAGTTAGAACTGAGTAAATAGTTCGGACCCAGCTCAGATGCTACAGAATGTGGTGTAGACTGGCTCCAGTCTCCAGTGACTAAATTTTTTTTTTCCTTGTTATCTGTTTAATAATCTACTAAAATAAAACCAAAGTAATGTCAAGACTATAAAGGCTGGTCACTAGTGACCAGCCTTTATAGTCATGATATTTTTTGGTTTTATTTTAGTGGATTATCATACAGGAATATGAGAAAAATATATTGTCACTGGAGACTGGAGCCAGTCTAAATGTGTTGTCACATCAGTCCAACACTATTTTCCCTTCATCCGGCAGTTTTAGCCACATTAATAGGTAGTAAACAGGACTTCACCTAACGCTTAGCACACTGGGTAAAATTTTCAGCAGACATCAATTTGAAATATTTTTCTTATTTTCCCCAGAAAACAGATATTGACATTTTATGCAAATTGTCTCCTTAGGAGACAATTTGCATGAAATGTCAAAATCTATTTTCTGGGAAAATTTAAGAAAAATATCATCAATTTGTTGTCTGTTAATATGCCCAGAGTTCAGTAAAAGCTCTAGATAAGACAATAAGACACATTCTTCATCCAAAAAGGACCATTGATTGAGTTGAGGTTTCACGGCCCAGTCAACCCATTAGGGTAATGTAGAGCCGGTCAGTTTACCTACCCACACTTTTCCTGGGCAGGCTTAGTCCTTTAAGTAGTTAACCAGTATTTGTGCATATTTTTTCACCAGAAACCGACAACTGCCCTTTTTGAATCAGCAGAAGGGAGAGAATGACTGTAGAAAATATTTCATGATCAATCTCCACGAAAGAATGTTGCCGGACCTGATGGCGATTGAACCCGCAACCTCCTGATCACCAGTCGGACACGCATCTGATTGAGCCAAATGTTATTAAGTTCTCTCTGTAGGACTTATATACAGATGTGAAGCTGAAAGGTTCGAGTCAAATTAAAGTCAATAACTCAAACCATTATACTATTCGAGCCCTCCAAAAAGTACCAATATTTTTCTTATTCCTCCATAAACATGTTATTGTACTCATTAGAAGCACCTTGGCAAGGTGCTTCTAATGAGTTCCCACAACATTCGCTTTTGTAGGAAAATCAGAAAAAAAAACTAATTCCCCCATCCCACCCCCACCCCCTTTATCTAGAATGTTGTCTGCTATAGTTTTGCTTATCACTTTAAATCATCTTTTGAACAGCAACATCTTTAACCTTGTTTGATTTTTTCAGTGGCTTTGAAAGAAGTTCTTGACATAACCTGATCTTTTATATTTATCTTTGCAGATAGAAAGTTACCAATAAAAGAAAGAAAAGATAGGACAACAGCCTGTTGAAACAACTGGATGGTACAATATGTTACAGTAGAAATGCAGAAAGTAATTAACTCTTATCTTGCTAAACACGACATGCCCTGTCTTAGCAAACAGTGTAGATCCAGACCAGTTGGCTTCTGCCAACTGATCTAGATCTGCACTGTTTGTCATTAAATATGTGAATTTCTATCAAAAAACCAGATCAAGTAATCTGATTGGCTGGAAATTAGAAGTGGGCGTGGCAAAATTGGATCAGGAGATCCAGGTTTCCAATTCCATTGGATGCAGAATTCTACTCATGGCTGTATGGCACTTTGTTGCTCAGAGCCTTTCATTGTCACTCTCACATTGTCTCAGAATGACTTAATAATGTTGAATTGGGCATAAAACAGTCTGATCAGGGTCAACACTGTTTGCCTTTCCACTATTTTAATAAATAATTGGATAAAAAGCAAAATTTAGGCAAAACAAAAGTATGGAATAAAATGTTGAAAATTTTTGGACATTTACCGTAGCTCTGGAAAAGAGATATTTCAGGGCTTGAACTGAGGACATAAATGTAACTGGTCCATATAACCAGTTGACCTCAAGTTTAACTGATCCTCCAGGTTTCTTATATGTTCAAACATTACGAACTCAAAAAAAACAACAATATAAAACAAAACTGCTTGAACATGGAACATCAGCCTGCCAGTAAACAGTTCAGATCCAGTGGTAGCAAGTTCCAATCCTAGCTCAGCGACATAACTTCTGTGAAGACTGCAGTATCATGAAATCATTTCTATAGTCATTCTCTTCCTGCTGCTGATTCAAGAAGGACAGTTGTCAGTTACTGGCAAAATTATATGCACAAGTACTGGTTAACCATTAAGAGGACAAAGCGTGCCCAGTAAAAAATGTGAGTAGATTAACTAAGCGGCATGACATTAGCTTAACAGTGTTGAGTGGGCCATAAAAAACTAACTCAAACTAACCATATAGGTAGTGCACTTTTCCAGTGTACATAAAATAGTATATATACAAAGAAGCATTTGAAAAGGCCTTTGTTGATTGGATAAAATTTAGAAAAGTGTGATCAAGTGCACGGAGAGTACTTTTAAGACTGAAATAGATATTTTTGATAGGCTAAGTCTTATTATATTAACCCTAGTCCTGCTGAACCAGGATATACTCTGCCTTTGCAAACAGTGTAGATCCAGATAAGTTGGCTTCTTCAGAAGCCAACTGATCTGGATCTGCACTGTTTGCCATAAAGTATGTGAATTTATATCAACAACTTGGATCAAGTAAACTGAATGGCTGGAAATTAGAAGTAGGCGTGGCATCTTAATTTATTCAGCATGACAAGGGTTAATAAATTTTAATGTAATTGACCATTGTTGCCACTACTTTTCAAATGTCCCTTATATAGAAGAAGTCGATAAAATGCATTTTTATACTTTAATACATTAGAAATGAAAAACAAAAAAGTATTAATAATGATAATTAAATACACATGCATTATGCCTAAAAACGACAAACAAGATTCCAAGCAGTGAATGTTCCTGGCTAGCTGACTATCTTATTTACCCTGAGTATTGAGACAGACAGGCCTGAGCAAACAGTGTAAACCCAGATCAGATGCCACAGAATACCAAGTGGTAAAACAGACTACAGAAAATGTCCTAAAATTTCGTACACCAAAATGGCATATGCAAACAGTGCTGATCCAGATCAGACTGCTCCTGAAGGAGCAGTCTGATCAGGGTCTTTACTGTATTGCCATTCCACCAAGTATTTTAAGAAATGACTGCAGGGCCCCTAGGGGAACCTTTAAAACCTTTAAAAACCTTCAATTTTGTTGAAGTCCTTTAAAACCCTTTAATTTGGCTGAAAACCTGTAAAAACCTGTATTTTGATGAGAAAACCTTTCTATTGGGCAATTTGTAAATGCAAGAGAAGGACAGAGTAAATACAGTATGTAGCATTTCGTAACATCAAATCATAGTTCTGTTACTTAGATTCATATGTTTCTAAACAGAGATGCAAGTTAATATTGTCATTACCAATTAAAGATGAAAATATCCGATTTTCTCTGCAATTTTTCTCCCTATTTTGCTTGAGAGGCGCCTGATGACACAGAGTTCTTTTGCGTGGGATCTACCAAGAAATTTAACCATTAAATGCTCTTTATTTTGTATAAAATTTATCCTGAAAAACCTTTATTTGGCCAAAAATAACCTTTATAAAAAGCCTTTATTTTTAAGAGAGACTGCTAGGGGACCTGTGACTGTATTAAAAGCAAAACTTAGGCCAATAAAATATGGAGTAAAGTGTTAGAGGTTTTAGGACATTTACCGTAGTTCAAATTTTAGGACATGAATGGTGTTGAGTTCAGGGTGTCCAAATATTTAGGGTAAATACCTAGACCTTCACTTCACTGTTTGCAAAGAGCTTGATCAGCCTGGAAAATACTGCAAATACTAGAAGTATCCACAATTTCTTGCAGCAAATGACATTCTCAATTTTTGTTTTATTTTTTTTTTAGAAAAACTAAGATTTGCCATTTCATGTGAATCATCTGCCTATTAAATTCTCTGGAAAAAAAAAAAAAAAAAAATATTATCTGCAGTTGTGATTGGTGCTTTTAGGGTAAACAGTGCCCCACATGCAATTTTATGTATACTGGCTTTTGTTTTAACTGGAACTGTGAAAAAATATATCTATTTATGATGTGCGAAATATGAAGTCAGCAAAGGTCCAGGTCAGACTGCACATCAGTGCAGTCTTATCAGGGCCTTCTCTGTCTGTATAGTCAACAATATCCGATGATTCTGTAAGCAAGCAAACAAAGGACCTGATCGGCCTGCGACTACATGAACAGCATGCTGATTCTGGCCTTCCTTATATGGCACCCTTTGGTCTGTTGTGTTCCAGATAAGCTGTATTTTTCAACCAAAAAGTAATGATTTTTTTCTTATTTCTCCATGAAAATGTATGTTGTGGGTGCTCATTAGAAGCGCCTCGCCAAGGTGCTTCTAATGAGTACCCACAACATACGTTTTTGTGGAGAAATAAGAAAAATATTTACTTGATACCCCCTCTCATTTGGAGCTATGTTGTGCATCATATTTTCGTTTTTTTCGGGAGTTAGGAGTTACAAAAAAAAATATATATATATATTTATATGATATAGATATTCAGAGAATACTGCATCAGTATTTTGTAAACTAATGTGTTTGACATTTAAAGATTCTTAGATGTTAATCTCAAAGGATGTTCTTTGCAGAACATATGATATAGGCAACTTACCTGAGATACCTGGACAGACTCTGCTATGTATACAGGTGATAATTAGATCAATGCTATGATAGCAGTAGAAGAGCAGTAACACAGAAAAAGGTACTGGATCTCTAGAATGCTGTATTTGTCTTTATTTCAGCAGACCATTTACATGAAATATGAACGTCATTAAGTCATTTTCTCAGAAAAAAAAAAATTGTTAGAATGTCTGCTGTACGATTTTGGATGGTGCTTTAACCTTTACAATCCTCTTGGCAAATCAGAAGACGACAAATTGATTATATTTTTCCTACTTTTCCCAGAAAATACACTTCAACATTTCATACAAATTGTCTCTTAAGGAGACAATTTGCATGACATGTAAAAGTCTATTTTCAGGGAAAGATAAGAAAAAAAATTGAATTGTCGTCTGCTGAAAATTTTACCCAACATTCTAAATGATACAGATTAAACACAGTATGCATTCAATTAAAGGTTTTGTATCTCATTTTGCATTCTTTTATTGTTACGGTTTCCATGTAGTCTATGATAGCCTGTAAAGAATTTTTTACCTGAGTATAATAAATGATAAAGCAATTTCTATATCACAGTACAGTTTTTGGTCTCTGGATGGGTATGAGCTATTTCTTTTTCATGTTTACCTAAGTGTGAATTCCAATAAATCTTTGTATTACAAATTTTAGACGAGTATTTAAGCGGTAATACAACTATATATTGGAGTTCATGACGCGTGGAAGTCACAAGCATCCATATGCTAATCGTGTGCAATGATATTCATGAGATGCGGACTGATTCACTTTTAAACTTGACCTGTAAAGTGCTGATCATGACTGCAGCAGATGACAGTTTGATTTTTGTTTCGCATTTTTTCAGAGAAAATAAGATTTTGCATTTCATGTGAATCGTCTGCCAGCAGACGATTCACATGAAATGCAAAGTCTTATTTTCGCTGAAAAGTAATGAAAATTTTTTAGAGTGTCGTCTGCTTCAGTTTTGCTTTCACACTTTAAGGGTTTGAGCCAGAGCTAAAGTAAGGGTCATTTATCCATAAATGACTTGGTGTTGACAATTGAATTAGATTCAGTCGACAAAACTGGTCGAGATGAAAGTAGATAGCGGGATTTTTTCACCTGCAGTAATATAAATTTATAGTGTCATAAATTGAGGATTATAGCTTGGATTGTTGATTTTATTGAATTTAAGCTACTGGTGCCTACAGTCAAGTGGTCAAGTAGTGAAGAAAAAACAGGAAAAGAAAAAAAAGAAAAAAAAAAAAAAAGATTTAAAAAAAAAAAGTTGTTTTATGTTTAACATTTGGAGTTGTACTGTTCTAAAGGTTTTTATTTGTGTGTGAAGGATTTTGCTACTTTCATGTTTTACTATTTAAGTAAGTATAAAAAACTTTTTTCATTGTCATAATTACTTTTTTAATAAAACAAGTTCACAGACAGAAGAGGCACGCACACAACAAACTATACTGCTTAGCAGGCTGGGTAAATTTTCAGCAGAAGACATGGAAGTATTTTTTCTTACTTTTTCCTAGAAAACAGGAATTGACATTTCATGGAAATTATCTCCAGTGGAGACAAGTTGCATGAAGTGTCATGCTATTTTTACTGGGAAAAATCCAAAAAATGTTATTTGTTGTCAGATGAATTTGCCCAGAGGGTAGTAATGGTTAAACCATTTGTGACTATTTTTTCTGGTGTCTTCTGTTAACTCTTTCCCCCGCTGGTAGTGCTGATAACCTTTGCAAACAGTTTGGACCCAGATCAGGCCCAACAAAACGTCCGGCCTGATCAGGATCCAAACTGTTTGACACTCTGATGGTATTCCTGAAAGATTTTTTTTTAAAAAGTTATTTTTTAAAAAAAAGAAAATCCACAGACATCAAAAAAGCATACAAAATTACTCAGCAAGCTGAGTTAATAATTGTATTTTTTGCCAAATATCAGTTTAAGCAATAAAGTGTCATTAACAACAGAAGCAGACAACATACTGTTTCAAGAAAATAAGGCTTGAGATTTTATTTGAATTGTATGTTAGGCAGATGATTCATATGAAATGTCAAACTTCATTTTCTCTTAAAAGTAAGAAAGCTATTTAAGAATGTCATCTGTGGCAATTTTTAAGACACTCAAATGGTAAATGTAATAATATAATTTACTTAACAATAATGAAACCAGATCCCAAATCCAAATATACTTTTCAAAATTGTCACTTGAATTTAAAGTTTTCTTTGTAAAAAAAAAAAAAAAAAAAAAATGATAAAATAATAAAAGCTGATATGTAGATAAAAACTCAGCTTCAAACAGGAATTCCTCATATAACCATAACTCCACATAATAGAAATAGCCAGAAAATCATATTTTTCATATTTCTCCACAAAAGCATATGTTATGGGTGCTTCTCATGAGTACCCTCAAGATGTCTTTGTGGAAAAATAAGAAAAAACAAAAAATATCCATACATTTTGATTGAAAAAATTGCCTTGACTAGAGCCATAGGTCTAGACAAGATAGGGTTTCAGATAAATATTTTTCTTATTTCTCCACAAAAACATATGTTGTGGTTACTCATTAGAAGTGCCTCACCGAGGCACTTCTAATGAGTACCACAACATATGTTTTCATGGAGATTAAGAAAAGTATCAAAACGTACTTTTGGATTAAAAAAAGCATCCTGGCAAGAGGTATGTAAGACCTATGTGATAATACGTGAACAGGTAAGATCCAGACCAGCCTGTGTATCCTTGGGCTGGGCAGGTCCTTTACTGTTTAAACACACAATATACGAACATAATTTAGCATATTTCTTCAAAATATTGGGTCATTAGCTCCTCGCCATACTTCTAAACTTTTAAATACCGTATTTACCCAAAGTATTGTGACACCTTATCTACTTACCATACTTCTAAAATTTGAAATAGTCCATTCTACTACCTGTTGATGTGTCTTGAATATTGCTGTATGTATGTCAGACAGTGTAGACCCTGATCAGATGCCGTATTCTGTGGCGTCTGATCTGGGTCTATACTGTTGGCAAAGGCCTTTCTGTCCCAATACTTAGGGTTATTACGGTAAGTCCGTTACCTGATGATAGTCTAAAGAAAACTGCTGGATGAGTGGCAAACAGTGTAGTTCCAGATCAAATGCCACATGATGTGGGGCCGGCCTCGGTGGCTCAGTTGGATGCGCCGTCCGACTGGAGACCAGGAGGTCGCGGGTTCAACCCCCACCGAGGTCAGCAACATTCTTTCGTGGAGATTGATCATGAAATATTTTCTATGGTCATTCTCTCCCTTCCACTGATTCAAGAAGGGCAGTTGTCAGTTTCTGGGGAAAGAATGTGCACAATACTGGTTGACCGCTTAGAGGACTAAACCTGCCCAGTGAACGTGTGGTTAGGTAAACTGACCGCGCTCGACATGACCCCATTGGGTTGACTGGGCCGTAAAACCTCAACACAAACAAACATGATGTGGCATCTGATCTGGGTCTACACTGTTTGCTCAGGCATATCTGTCCCATTACTGGTTTATTTTGGTATTCTTAGACCTTGAAGTCACAACCGCAGCAGACAGTCTTACAATTGTTGTTTTTTTTCTTCCAAGGAAACGAGACTTGACATTTCCTGTGACATTTTCATTCTTTTATATGTTCTTTGTTTCAAAGGGCAACATTTATAGAATTTTATTTGACATTTCATATGAAATATCTCCTAGGCTCATGCATCACCATACTGATTTCTGGTCTTGACCCCTGGGGCCTAGAGCATAGGTCAAAGGAAAAATCTTGGTACTATTTTTTGTCTATTACTCTGTCTTCTTCCGCCCTGTTTGATGGATTACAACCAAATTTGCTATATATCTTATGTGCTACTAGAGTATTGCATTACCACATTATTGCTTATTTCTCCACAAAAACATGTTTTGGGTACTCAGAAGTGCCTCACTGAGGCACTTCTTATGAATACCCACGTCTTTTTTGTGGAGAAATAGGAAAAATATTATATGGATACCTGTTCTTATCTGGAGTAATGAATTATATTTAGCTGTGGCTCAGTCATTTAGAAAAAGAAAAACAACAACCACACACCCCATGCCCCCAACCCCATCTCCTTCACCTCCTTCCAAAAAAAAAAAAAAAAAAAAAAAACAACAGAAGAAAAGACAGTGTTTTCCCATTTTAATTTATCATACCCTTTTGAGAATGATTAAACAATATGAAAAGGAAAAGTTCAAAGTCAAACACCTAGGTTATTGGAGTATTTTCTCAAGTGAATTCAGATTAAACTGTTTGCGTCTTTTTGCGATATTTGCCAGGCCAGTAATGTGATCACGCTCCTTTGTAATAAAAAATAAAACTGTCCCAGTCGAGACAGTGTGAATGTTTGAAACGGTTTTACATCACTTTGCAAATTTTATAGTGTAACGTGACTCCTAGATTTGTCTGCGCTTTTATCTTTTATATTATTGAATGGTTTTGTGAAGAAGTGGATGTCCACCAAGGTTTGTCTCTGAAGCTGGTAATTTGTGAATACCTTTAGGGATGGAGATTTTTTTCATTTTATTTGATACATGTGTAGGCATCGGAAGAATGGTTTGACAGTTGATGGATCTTTATATCACTATTGTATTATTAGTAATAGCATTGTAAAATATTTATAGCTTCAGATAAGGTGCATTTTTAACCCATTGTATACTAAATAGACTCTCCCACACTATATATTGGAAGAGTCCAATTTCAATTTTAGGTTCGTCTGGCTATGAGATTTAGATATTCCTAGAGACAAATGGCTAAACTATTTGCAGACAGTGGAGACCCTGATCAGATGCCACATTCTGCGGCATCTGATCTGGGTCTGCACTGTTTGCGAGTTACCCTTTCACGGGTCTCCCAACTACGATGGGTTAACCGAAAAATACGCTGTAACCTCTTTGTAAGATGGGTTATTATAAGACAGTTTCAGATATAAGATCGTTTGAAGATAAGACCCCAAAAGTGTCGGTTCCAAACAGAAATGTTTACATTATATAGAAAATTGACCATTTATTGTCATTTTCTTGTATATGAGCATTAAATTTTTGTCTTGTATCCAAAACAAAAATGTATAGATTATATAGAAAAATGACCATTGTCATTTTTCTATATAATCTATAAATTTTTGTTTTGGATACAACAAGTTGTTTAGCTATCATGGTTTTTGCTTTAGATCATAGAGTGGCTTCAGTCTCCAGTGACTAAATATTTTTTTCTTATAATCTAATCCACTAAAATAAAACCAAAGTAATATCATTACTATAGAGGCTAGTCACTAGTGACCAGCCTTTATAGTAATGATATTTGTTTTTGGTTTTATTATAGTGGATTATCA
Organism: Anodontia alba; assembly: GCA_964016985.1. Classification (NCBI taxonomy): domain Eukaryota; kingdom Metazoa; phylum Mollusca; class Bivalvia; order Lucinida; family Lucinidae; genus Anodontia; species Anodontia alba. Next base: position 83,973,218 of record OZ024831.1, on the reverse strand, counting down.
ACCAGGATTTTGAGAGAAATATTTAGTCACTGGAGACTGGAGCCAATCTGCTTTGGATCCTGGCAATAGTGTTATAAAGAGGTGATGGTGTACCAATATTTTTCCTGTTTCTCCACATAAAGGTATATTGTGGGTACTCATTAGAAATGCCTTGCTGAGAAATAAAAAAAAAATAAAATACCTGATACCCCCTCTTATCAGGAACTATGACAATATACATAGCTGTAGGTAAGAGAATACTTGGGAAGTAAGTTTTGTTATTTTTGCATCAAAATATACCTTTTGGGTAGTCATTTGAATAGCCTCAGCCTAACAGATGATCCACAAGAAATATCAAGCCTTATTTTCTCTGAAAAATAGAGTGAAAATAATTATAATATCATCTTCTATAATTTTGCTTGACACTTTATTAAACATTACGAAAACACGCCTATTCAAATATATAGAAGATTTCACCAAAAACTAGAAAAAAATCAGATAAAGAACCAGATTTTTTTCATATTTCTGCTCAAAACATAGATTGTGGGTACTCGTTAGAACCGCCTTGGCGAGGCGGTTCTAACGAGTACCCACAATCTATGTTTTAGAGCAAAACTAAGAAAAGTAATGTATACCCCTGTAAACCCCAGTTTTACTATATAAAAGTGGGGTTTAAGGGGGTCAAAATTATATAGGCATGTTTTCGTGATGAGGGTAAAAGTTGGGCTGACCTATGTGGTATTTTACTATTCTGTGATTTTCTCTGTTGTTTAATGGCAAACAGTGCAGACCCAAATCATATGCTGCATTCTGCCAAAGTCTGTCTCAATAGAGTTTGGGGCTTCATTACACAGACTTCCACTGTCACCATTACCTTGTCTGGCTATAACTCAGTTAAACTGAAATTCTGTCGAAAGAAATGTAAAACACAAATTTGATTGTCTGATCATCCTCGTCTTTGAAAAAAAAAAAATAATAATAATTCATGGCCATTATTTTTCAGGTTCCCTGGATTAACTTGAAGCCAAAGCTAGATAAGGTAAGTTTAACCTTTACCACTCTCTGGGCTAATTCAACAGACGACTAATTGATGATATTTTTCTTATTTTTCTCCGAAAACAAGTTTTGATATTTGATGCAAATTCGTCTCCAATGGAGACAGTTTGCATGAAATATCAAAACCTGTTTTCTGCGAAAAATAAAAAAAATATTTCAGTATGTTGTCTGCTGAAAATTTTAACCAGGGCCCAGTTGTTCAAAGCGTCGTTAGCTTAACGAGCTCGTTAAGGGTCATTTTGTTAACTGTTTTAGCGGATTCAATATACAATATTTTGATATTTTTTGCTGAAAAAATGTGAGTAGCTTTTTCTACTCACATTTTTTCAGCAAAAAATTTCAGCATATTTGCGATCACTTGATTAAAATTTTAACGAATCGTTAACTAACGACATCGTTAGCTTTGAACAACTGGGCTCTGAGTGCTAACCATTAACTGATGAGACCGTGAAGCTTTATTTGCATACTAATTTTAAAAAACACAGACCAGTGCGCCTGGCCCGAATCTTCAAATCATTTTTAAACCATAAAGCACTATGCAAAATTGCATCAGACAACATTTTGATGACTGGCCTCGGTAGCTCAGTTGGATGTGCATCTGACTGGAGACCAGGAGGTCGCGAGTTAACCCCCGCTGAGAACGGCAACATTCTTAAGTGAAGATTAATCATGAACTATTTTCTACAGTCATTCTCTCCCTTCCGCTGATTCAAGAAGGGCAGTTGTCTGTTGCGAAAGAATGTGCACAATACTGGTTAACCGCTTAGAGGACTAAGCCTGCCCAGTAAACGTGTGGTTAGGTAAACTGACCACGCCTGACATGACCCCCCTTTGGGTTGACTGGGCCGTAAAACTGTAAAACACAAACAAACAACATTTTGATATTTTTTGTCCAGAGAGAAAAAATAAGGCTTGACAATTTTGATTAGCTCTTTAATATTTAAATTAAGCAAAGAATATTAAGGCTAAATCAGCAGATAGCAAATTGATGATATTTTGATGATAATTTGCATGGCAAACCCTATTTTCTGGGGAAGAAGAATTTTAAGTTTACCCTGCATGCAATGATACGGAGTCTTTATTTTCACTCCTTACCACCATACTTTACAGGCCGGCTGACAATATATTGATGAAAAAAGAAAAAAAAATGGTTCCAGATTTCATCTGCAGAAAATTTTGCCCAGCATGCCATGGTACACAGCGTTAAATTGCACTAGTAGCTTACCTCACAACAAACATCTTGAAACAAATCTATGTCAGATTTCATGATGATAAATCATTTTTAAACCATAAAGCACTATGCAAAATTGCATCAGACAACATTTTGATGGCCAGCCTCGGTGGCTCAGTTGGATGCGCTGTCCGACTGGAGACCAGGAGGTCGCAGGTTCAACCCCCGCCGAGGTCGGCAACATTCTTTCGTGAAGATTGATCATGAAATATTTTCTACGGTCATTCTCTCCCTTCTGCTGATTCAAGAAGGGCAGTTGTCTGTTTCTGGTGAAATAATGTGCACAATACTGGTTAACTGCTTAGAGGACTGCCTGCCCAGTAAACGTGTGGCTAGGTAAACTGACCACACTCGACATGACCCCATTGGGTTGACTGGGCCATAAAACCTCAACACAAACAAACAAAACCATACCTCACAGGAAAAGAGAACTTGTCAAGGAGCATTTGGTGATGAGTTTCTCCATAAAAACATACTTGTGGGTACGCATTAGAAGCGCCTTGGTCCACTCATTAGAAGCACCTTGGCAAGGCCCTTCTAATATATAGGTACTTATTAGAAGCGCCTTAGCCTTAGCGTTTCTAATGAGAACCCACACCATATGTTTTTACTGAGATTACCAAAATTATCATCAAATACTCCCTTAACAAGTCCTCACAGCCGAGATCACAAAAGGTATCTACCTCAGATTTCACGAGAATAAATCATCGTTAAAATGAATACTATATCATTATTTCACTTACAAAGTTGTAAGTTTTGAAGTTATGAAAGGAGATGTCATAGAGCGAGAAACATTTGTCAACAATACGAAAATGAATGCTGTATTATGCAATTGATTTATTTTTAATCTGTTCGGGGATACAGTTGGCTGGGTTACCTTTGGAGGGAGAAGTGTGGGAAAATGTTACAGGTAATTTAAAATTGCTTTGTAATATCTGATAAAAATGGTATCCTGTTTAAAAAGAAATTAATACATTAAAATTCGAAGCATGATTTAAAGCATTTCAAAATAAAGTCATACATTAACATTCAGATCATATTATAGTTAAACAAAAACTCTTTTACGTTTTATCACTCCAGATACAGTGCTTTTTCAACCCAATAACATTCATGTTTTTCTAGTTTCTCCACAGAAGCATATATTGTGGTTACTCATTAGAAGCACCTCGCCGAGGTGCTTCTAATGAGTACCCACAATATATGCTTCTGTGGATAAATAAAAAAAATTATTTATCTGATACTCTTTCTTAACTGTAGTTATGTAAATTATTCCCCAATTTGATAGTAAATTGCCTTTTATTCATTTTAAATGCATTCTTTGGTAATCTTAGACATTAACACACTTTTTTTTTTTTCTTAATTTTTTGTTTACTCACACAGACATGGGTGTTTATTTGGTTCCAGCGCATGTGAACCACATACCTGTGAATCATCAGTTTTACCGAAAACAGCACCTACAATAGAAACAAGCAAACAATTAAAAGGACAAAAAAAAAAAAAAAAAAAATACACACCTGCACATGCTCATAAAATGTATAAAATAGGGTTTGATATTTTATGCAAGTTGTCAATTTACATGATCTCTCAACACTATTTTGGGAAAATACCAGTTAAACATAGAAAGTGCTACTATAATTCTTATTTTGTAAGCTGGGCATTTTATAAAACATTGTGTGGCCTGTATCATAAAAGATACTGTTTAACCCATTGTAGTCTGGAGACCTGTAAAAGAGGGATTGGCAAACAGTGCAGACCCAGATCAGATGCCATAGAATGTGGAGTCTGATCAGGGTCTTCACTGTTTGCAAATAGTTTAGCCATTTTTCTCTAGGAATATGTAAATCTCATAGCCGGTGTACCTAAAATTGAAATTGGATTCTTCCAGTACATGTATATAGGCAGAATCGATTCAGTATACAATGGGTTAATGGCCGTAAATATTTGGATAACTTGCACTGCCCTAATGTTTAAGGTGAATACAGTTGTACCTTATTTACCCTAAATAGTCTGACAGACAGGACTGAACAAACAGCTTTGGCCCAGATCAGATGTCACACCTTGCGGCACATGATCAGGATCTACACTGTTTGCCACTCGTCTTCACTTTTTAAAAATTGAAGAAGATTGGCAAACAGTGTAGATCCTGAGCATGCGCCACACACCATTTATTTTCACACCCTTTATTTATGATGCATCTGATATGTTGTTAATATACATTATTATTTAGCATTAACCACAGACACTGCTCTGCGTAGAAAAGATGTACAGCTTCCTCATGTCTACCCTGTTTACAAATTTATGATAGGCAATAAGACACAGTCTTTAATACTACTCTGTTCAACATAGCTGGAACTTGCAGAGCTCCATAAAGCAGTTGATGGCACATCTGACTGCAGATCTAGGATTCCCAAGTTTGAATCCCAGCTCAGTGCACAAGTTTGAATCCGAGCTCAGCTCGGCCATAGAACTTTCGTGGAGGTTGATCATGAAATCATTTCTATGGCTAATGAAGGGCAGTTGACAGTTACTGGTATGGCTTAGTGCACAAAATACTGTTTAACCGTTTAGAAGATTAAACCAACCAAGGAAAAGTGTGAGTGGGATAACTGACCAGTTTGACATGCCCTTAACAGTATTGCCTGGGCCGTAAAACTCCAATTTAACTCGAGTGGAACTTCTTAATATTATATAAAATACAAACTTCCCAGCATTTCCTATACTTTATATAGTAAAACCATGTAAATTGCTGGCACTTTCTGTGTGAGTATGAACTCAAACAAGAAGGTACAAAAGATGTGGCTGTCAGAGCTACTAATTTATTTCTTAGGAATATGAATAATTTTTGCCCTTTTTTGGATGAGTTATAGATGAACATATGCACAGAGTTGGTATTACAATTTTTACTTCAGGGGTAAGGATACACTTTCAGGGTAGGTAACTTTCATAATTTCTGAAAAGGGGTCTACTCTAAAAGGAAAGAATTTGCTCCCCTGGGAGCAAATTCTTTCCTTTTAGAATAGACCCATTTTCAGAAGGGGATTAGTGTGCAGGAAAGCAAGCAGAAGCCACAAAAGTTGTCTCCCTTTGTGTATCTTGTTCCCTTAAACTATTTGGACACTTAACTCCTTACTTCTTGACCTAACTTTCATAGGTTTGACCCTGCCATCATTGGCTTTTGGTAATATGATTCTTGCTTGCTTGAAGCAAGATTGGGAGTTGGGTCTTTTTCTCATTTATCCCATTCTTTTCTTCTGTTTCCCATTCTCTGAGAGATGGCTTGGCATGACTGAAATTTTGTTGCGAGACCTGCTAAACCTTCAACTCATACATGATGCACGCTGACAAGTGATCAGGAGGTTGAGGGTTTGATCCTTGCTGGTTTGGCAACATTCTTTTATAGAGATTTGATCATGAAACATTTTCTATGGTCATTCTCTCCCTTCCACTGATTCAAGAATGGGAGTTGTCAGTTTCTGACAAAAGAATGTACACAATACTGGTTAACCGCTTAGAGGACTAAGCCTGCATGGTAAAAGTTGTAAACTGACCACGCTTGACATGACCCTGTTGGGTTGACTGGCACAAACATACATGTTGTCCCTAAATTTTGAACATTTCTATTTGACTACTTCTTGATGCATCTAAAACAAGTGTATGAGTTGCAAGCGTGTAGATCCCAATCTGATGTCACATTCTGCAGCATCTGATCTAGGTCTACACTATTGCTGCGGGCCTTTGTCTTTGAATGCTGAAAACAACTATTATGCATATAAGCAGTGTATCAAGACAAATATTCTAATTTCTCCAAGTAAACATAATTTTTTGAATGCTCAGTGCATACACCTCACCAAGATGACTCCAGTAAGAACCCACAGCTTGCATTTTCATAGAGAAATAAGAAAAATGTATAGACAGCTCTAAATAAGGCCTTTTTTTCATCAAAAAAAAAAATTATTATTTTTTCTGATTTCTCAACAAAAGCATATGTTGTGGGTACTCATTAGAAGTGCCTCACCAAGGCACTTTTAATGAGTACCCATAACATGGATTTGTGGAGAAATGCACCTCACTTATTTCTTAAAAAAAAAAACAAAAAAAACAAAAATCAAGAAAAACATACCTATATAATGTTGACCCCCTTAAACCCCACTTTTATATTGTAAAACTGGGGTTTACAAGGGTATACATTATTTTTCTTACTTCTGCTCAAAAACATATATTATGGGTACTCGTTAGAACTGCCTCGCTGAGGCAGTTCTAACAAGTACCCACAATCTATGTTTTTAGCAGAAATATGAAAAATATCACAGTTTTTTTATCTGAAACTTTTCAGGTTTTGGTGAAATTTTGTATATATTTGAATAGGCATGTTTTTGTAATGAAAAAAAAACATGTTGTGGATACTCATTAGAAGCACCTCAGTAAGCATATGTTGTGGGTACTCATTAGAAGCACCTCACTGAGGTGCTTCTAATGAGTACCCACAACATATTTTTTTGTTGAAAATTAAGAAAAAGTGTCTGGATACCCCCACTTATGTGGAGTAATGAAAAAAAGCATCTTATCTAGTGAGATTTATTCTCCTAGCACACTTCAGCACACCCATCAGGAGCGGATTGTGGGGTAGAGATGTGTCACTGATAACCTGCAGGGTAGATCTTTACAAGGGTGACATCTTTCTAATTATAGATGATTATCACAGAGATTTACAAAGTGCTGGGATATGAACCTATTGTCACTGTTAATTGCACCAGCAGGCAGGAAAAGGGAACCTTATCACCTATGTGAACAACAGAGGTACTGATCAGACTGTATATCTCAATGAGGCACTTCTAATGAGTACCCACATTATATGTTTTCATGAAGAAATAAGAAAAATATTAATACTTTTCTGTTGAAAAAACAAAATAAAAAAAAACACAAAAAAACACCACATCTGTATCTGTGCTGTTACCTTTTCACTAGGCCCAGATTTAACACTTAGCACGCTGGGTAATAATTTCAGCAGATGACATTTTGAACTATTTTTCTTGTTTTTCCCAGAAGATAGGATTTGACATTTCATGCAAATTGTTTCCTATGGAGTCAATTTGCTTGAAATGTCGCCCTGTTTTCTGTCAAAAAAATAAGAAAAATACCATCAGTTTGTCATCTGCTCAATCTGCAAAGAGCATGCTAAGTGTTAACCCTTGTCCTGCTGAACCTGGATATAGCCTGCCTTTGCAAACAGTGCAGATCCAGATCAGTTGGCTTCTTCAGAAGCCAACTGATCTGGATCTGCACTGTTTGCCATTAAGTATGTGAATCCATATCAACAATCTTGATCAAGTAATCTGATTGGCTGAAAATTAGAAATGGGTGTGGCTTCTTAATTTATTCAGCAGGACAAGGGTTAATAACAGGCTGGCTGCACCCCAATTTCAGATTTGTGCATAAATATTCTAATCATTTAGTAACATCTACAGCTCTCTTGAAGGTATGACTCCATGCATCTATCTTCAAGATCTTCAAATTCAAAAGATGCCAGGATGACAGACATTTTATATAGCCTATAGATAATCTTGCAAGTCGTTTTGAGGAACGTTTAATAATATAGTACTCTCCACAGAATTCATGAGTGAATTATGGCAACCCATTTTAGTCTGGAGATTCCGAAAAAGGGTAATTGACGAACAGTGCAGAATGTGGCATCTGATCAGGGTCTACACTGTTTGCATTAAGTACAGAAATTGTTGTAAAGGTAGAAATAATAAAAACTCGCCAGACACATTGCTATTGGTAATAGACCAGTCCAAAGAGTTGTGGTAGAAGAGTCCACTCAACATAAATGAGTTACTGTTTTGATCCATCTATTCAGATAGTTTCTGGTTCAGCTCTTGTTTCTCCGGTATTGTGACCAAGAGTCATGAAAGCTTGGTCACTTACATCTAGAAGATGGAAGCTGAAAGCAACAGTCAGCATATGATCTTGACCTACTTTTCATGGTTCAGTGACCATACTTGGATTTGTTGGCATGTACACCCCTTGGCCTTGGCCCCAAAGCTCAAATCAAAATTATAATATGCGCAAGGCACGTCTAATTATGAATCCTAAACACTTGTTAGAGTAAGTTGGTAACCCTGGTGGTCTTGGAGATAGGGTCAGTTACAAATGCATGGATGGATCGGAATATCTTGTTGAATATTATGAATAATTCAAAGTAATATTAAAGTCCTACCAAAGTCAATGAATACAGTTTGGCTAATGGATAATTCAAAATCTAATGTCACAGATAAAAATGTCTGGCCTTGTGGATATCAAATTGGCAATATTCTATACAAACCACTGCTACTTGGTCAGATTCATCAATAGTTGGTGGTAGTGTGGAGGTAAGGGTCTGCTGTACTTGTAGCAAGTGTGGGGTGGGGGCTTGTTAGTATTTCTTCTGTTTCTGAAATGCTATTCATTTTTTCCCCTCATTCTCTATTTCCCTCTTTCCTCTCCTCTACCAGCTTTTCTATCCCTTTTCTCCCTTTCTCTGGGAGACAACCAAAAATGAACCACAAGGGTTGACATGTGGTTAAACAAAAAAGTCCCAGCCAAAGTCAACATATACAGTAGTTTGACTAAATAATTCAAAGTCTTGATATTGCAGACAAAAATGTCTGGCCCTGTGGGCTTGGCTGAGGGGCTTGGAATTAGCAAAATTCTATTATACAGACTTACAAAGTACTGCTACTTGGTCAAATTCATCAATAGATTTTTCATTTGTTTTTGTATTAGGTCTTGAAATGACAGTTACAAGATTACATCTGTTGTGTCCTCCAGCCAGGGTCTGTCTGATTGTAACTGAATCTGAAACAATTTATCTCTACATATTGTCTAGTGTTGTATGATTCAAACAGGCTGTCAAGCTTTTGTTTGTGGGTTTCTTAAGTTTCCTGTATTTGCCATACCATGCTTGCACTGAATAATTGGACAGACATGTCAGAGCAAACAGTGTAGACCCAGATCAGACTGCTCCTGAAGGAGCAGTTTGATCAAGGTCTACACTGTTTGCCAATGTGTCACACTTTAGGTAGTCAGATTGTCTGTAGGTATTGTCTAATGTTATATGATACAAACAGGCAGTCAGTCTTATATTTGTAGGTTTCTGAAATGTCCTCTGTTTGTCAGCATTTCTGCCATACTGTGTATGATGTACCTAAACACTGCTAGCTGAATAGCTAACAGTATAGACCCTAATCAGACTCTCCATTCTGCTGCATCTGATATGGATCTGCACTGTTTACTCAGGCATAATTGTCTGAATTTTGAGGGGAAATATGTTAGGTATGCCTTTGAACTCACCAGCTCAGATAAAAGAAGACATCCCTTAACCCTTGTCCTGCTGAATGAACCCAGATATATCTTGCCTTTACAAACAGTGCAGATCCAGATCAGTTGGCTTCTTCAGAAGCCAACTGATCTGGATCTGCACTGTTTGTCATTCAGTATGTGAAGATGTGTCAACAACCTGCATCAAGTAATCTGATTGGCTGACAATTAGAAATGGGTGTGGCATCTTAATTTATTCAGCATGACAAGGGTTGATTGTCCCCATTTGCCTCCAAACCTGGTGCTATGATTAATTCTAGGTGACTCGAACTATCCCTGTCTAGAACAAATTTCCATGGTCCAAAAGGTGTTCAAGCTTTGAAGTTTGTATTTGTGTAACCCAAATGAATATTTATGATATGAATTTTAATAAGTTATTAATTATTAAAATTTGTATCAAATATTCCTTTGGGTTACACATACAGCAGCCTTGGGCTGCTCCAGTATATTGAATAGAGCAATTGGGGGTGGTTGGATGAGGCAAAGGTGTTGTGTATCTTACGTCACCGAGGCGTCCAGCTGTTATTGGTTTACAGTTGGGTGAGGCCTGCTATCCTTCTAGCAGGTAAGGGTAGAGGGGGAAGGTTTTTATTTCTTCCGTTTCTTCATTTTCATTCATATTTCCTTTCTCTCCTGTCCCTCTGTTTCATCTCCTCTACTATCTCTTCTCTCTCTCTTCTCCCTTTGTCTGGGAGACGACACAAAATGACCCACAAGGGTTGACTTGACCTTAAACGCCAACTCAATCAAAAATCAAAATGAATAGAGCACTTGCCTCTACTCTTTTATATCCCGGAAGTTTGGTTTGCAATACAGTTTTGTATGCTATTCAAGTTTTCATCATTTAGCAGTCACATTGATTTAGAGGTTTAAAACAGTATCATTCAATAGTGCAGAAATATATGTAGTTTTCATTCATTTTGTTCTTTGGAGCCTATTTATGAAAAATACTTACTGGGATAGATACTACGGCTATATGTATAGAAAACTGACTTCTTTGAGTTTGGTTAATAGATGGTTTGAGTTAACTTTTTGACAACAGGTTATGACTTTTGCCTCTATTTCAGTTTGCTTGATAAGAGGTTATGACTTTTGCCCCTATTTCATTTTTTCCTTGACTGGGTATGACTTTTGCCTCTATTTCAGCTTTGCTTGACAACAGGTTATGACTTTTGACTTTATTTCAGTTTTGCCTCTTTTTAAGGACTTTCTTCACCCTTATTATCTCATTCTGCAGCATCTGATCTGGGTCTACTCTGTTTGCTCAAGTCTGTCTGTCCAATACTTAGGGTTATTGCAGTATTTCATAACTATTGCTTGTTCCTGACTTCATTCTGTTTGTTTCTTGGTATGCAGCTTGGAGGACCACATAATAATTGAAGACTGAAAATCTGGATTTCAAATGTATCAGCAGGATTTGACTTTTGCCATCATTTAGTATTCTCTTTCTCATTTCTTCTTTATAAAAATCATAGGATGAAATCAATTACAAGCGGAGTTAATTTACCAATGCTGACATGGCGTCTCCGCAATGTGGCTTGGACATTTGTCATACAGAGATACTAACACTTGAGTACCCATGCAAACTGATTGACTCACAATTTGTTCAAGCGTTACGGTAAATATTGATCATTTGATATGAAAATTAAGCCATGCCAAAACAGCTATTGGTTTCGCTCAATTGGTTATCAGCTGTAGTTGTTGGTGCTACCGCTGAATGACACTTCATTGCTGGGTTCCAGATATGTTGGGAGATGAGATTACTGATATTTTTTTTTTCTATTTCTCCATGAATACATGGTGTCTCATTAGAATAATCTCATCAGATATAATCAAAGAATTTACATTCTAAAGGTCATTCTCTGATCATTTGTTCCTCAGAGATGGGGTGTGTTTATTTTCCTATCAAAAATCATATACTGTGTCATACAATAAGAAGCTTTTTCAATAAAATATTTTGATATTTTCTTATTTCTCCATGAAAACATATGTTGTGGGTACTCTTTGGAATTGCCTCACTAAGGCAATTCCATGGAGCACCCACAACATAGGTTTTCATAGAAAAAAAAATCATAGGTTTTCACAGAAAAAAAAAAGATTTATTTTCTTATCTGGAGCCCTGGGTCAGCTGGGGATCAATGAAGTGCCATAAAAATGAAAAGATGTTTTATATCAAAACTAAATTTATTGCTTATATTTGACAAGACTATTAAAGAGATAAAATTTGAAATCTACATATTTTGGTGTCTGTTATTGATTGAAATGTTCTTCAAGTCAGATACTTAAGACATACATCAAAAAAAGGTCTGTCAGAATTTTTGTGAAGTGAGTAGTAAAACAAAAGTGAATGATCACAAATTTAAATTACCATATTGTTTTTAAGAGTGGGTTCAATGCCTGAAATGATTGTGTAAACCAGAATTAGACTGCTAAAAAGTATGATCTGCTCAGGGTTAAAGTGCTTGCCTTTCTGCTGATACTTTTTAGACACATCAATAGAAATTCCAGTTTTAGAAAAGGTATAGTAAGGTGTTAAGTTGTCCAAGCATTTAACCCTATAAACAGCAGGGGACATTCACAAATATTTTTTTTTTTTTGAAGAAGAAAATAAGCCTTGACATCTCATGGGAACCATCTGCCTAGCATACAAGTCACCTAAAATATCAAGCCGTATTTTTTTACTTATTTCCTCTGGATAAAAAAAAAAATGAATTTTTTTTTTTTTTTTTTTTTCTTAAGATTTTTGTATGAAGCACATTTTAAGGGTCAAGATGTCCCGAGTATTAGGGTGGTTTGGTATTTTTGTCCATCTGACTGAAGTAAATTACATCAATTTATTTTCACCCTTTTAAATTTTGATTTTCAATAGTCTTGCATGGTCATTGTGGATTTCTCACTTCCGTAATTATTATTTGGGGTAGCTGTAATTGTTATTTGGGGTAGCCGACAAGTCTTACAACAAATTTCATCTTATTACCATGTTGGCCTGGCTTGGCTGCCATAGGTCCAGAGAAGAGGCATATCAGGTCAGTAATTTTTTTCTTATTTCTCCGTGAAAACATATGTTATGGGTACCATTAGAAGCGCCTCAGCAAGGCGCTTCTAATGAGTACCCACAACATGTGTTTTCATGGAGAAATAAGAAAAATATCAATACTTTTCGGTTGAAAAAAACTCGCCTTATCTGGAGGTTTGAAGCTGCTACATACAGAGCTCCTGGCTACCTTAATAATATAACAATTTTCACACTTAATCGGGAAACTTAAAATTATGTTTTCATACCTGTAAAGGAGTGTTGTCCCATTCTTTTGTGAACCTAAATGTAAGAGTTACCTATAATGGTCTCATGCTGGTTTGGTACTAAAGTGATTTCTGATCAAATTGACGACCCATACAAAAAAAAACGCTTCCCAGGTGTAAATGTAACGTTGAATTTTCCACATGACTTGGGCTGTAGTTTGGTATCCCGGCAAGGGACATGTTGTGACGAAGAATGACAAAACTTTGGCTTTGGATTTTGGTTTGTCACTTCCTGTGAAGAGGGTAATCTGATTTTAGTTAATCATATTTATTTTACATTAATTTGACAATAAGGTGCCACAATTCACCCTTAATGAAATTGCATTGAAATCTGTGGGCAAAATATATGAGAACAGACAAAATTTGTTCATATATTACATACAAAAATCATCTGAAGCCAAAGAAAGGTGTTCTGATTTTCTGGTGTGGCCTCCTATACACCTTGGGTGCCTGGTTGTGTTAAAATGAGAAAACTGAAATGAACTAATGTTTAACTTGCATATACCATATTCGACCTAATTACCGCACTGTGTGCTTAGGTTTAAAATACTGGGAAAACTTGGGGTCAAATATGTATCTACCTATACTAAGGGTATACTTAAAAAATAAAAGATCAGAGTAGTACTTATCAAATGATGCTTATGCAATGTTTTTGTATTTTTATTCCTTCTGATTTTTCTGTATAAAAGCATATGTTGTGGGTACTCATTTGAATTGCATCTACAAGTCGATGCAATTCAGATGAGTACCCACAACATATGCCTTTATAAAGAAGTAGACAAAAAGTGCACTGGCTGTAATCTGAAGACTACAGAATTGCTTGACTATGCATGTATAGGGGTATGTGGGATAACTAGGTCGATTATGGTATGCCCTCTCCAGTTGGAGCATCTGTACAGCCTGATCATAGTCTACTCTTATTTGCTTATATTCTCAAGGTATACATTATGACTGATGAAAAGGTCATGGATGGGCAGTCTGCCTATAGTATTCCCATTTTGTCGTTACTCCCTTTTCCTTACCACCATTTCTTCTATTCTAGTTTTGCCTCCTCCAGTGTAAAGGTGAATTGTCTCAGGAGCTTATTTCCATGAACTATCAAGTCCTGATTTCAGGGGGAAAATAATAATAATAATAAAAAAAAAAATCAAAACACTGAGAGTGCTAATGAGGGCTGTTGCCAGAAATTCTGTAGAACTGAATCAGATTTACACTGAAATTAAAAAAAGCTACACATAAATAGTATACTGTACATGCAACCATTTTTGGTACTGGATATCACCTTTTTGATGTTGAAATTTTCTTCTCAGTGCCAAAATTCGTATGTAAATTGTCATATCATATTTATAAAGTCCTTTTCAGTACCGATAGCCCATTTTTTGTCTGTTTTTGTAGAAAAGGTCCTTTTGGGTGTTTAGTAGTACCGCTGTTCGGGTTACACTCTTTACCCAATGCTGTAAATTTGGCGCATTTTGCTGTAGTATTCATATTCATCTGCAGAGAATGTACTCTGTGATTAAAATCTTATTTCTTCAAAAGTTTGAAGTTTTCTGTGGTTTTGTTTATTTATTGGCTTTTTATAAGCATCCGAGTGTATAAGGCTGTTTGAATGCAGAATTCAGAGCAGGGAACTATTTATTTTTAATAGGTAGTCATTAGGTTGATAGTAACAGGAGAACAGATTGTCAAAATGTGGTATATTAAATCTGGTGGTAGTTTGGCAACCTTCCCCCCTCCCCCCCACCCCCAACCTCTCAAAAAAAAAAAAATAAAAAAATAAATAAATAAAATATCTGTTAACTTCATGCCCAGCATACAAAGGCTTGAAAACATATCTTTGATCAAAGAAAAAAAAAAGAAGTAAGTGAAATTCAAGCTGACTCATTTATGGCATTATTATAAATTAGACAATAAATCAAAATATTTTATTTCTGTAAGTGTCAAATTTTAACTTCATAAAATTAATGTTTTTGATAATATTTGATAAAATAAAATATGTTAGCGAATTAGTTAAATGCATTCAAATACCTGTAAAAAGCAGTGTTTAACCCTTAAAGTGCTGATCATAAATGCAGCAGACGGAATTTTAATTACTTTTTGTATCTTTTCAAAGAAAATATACTGTCATTTCATGTGAATTGTCTGCTTGGCAGACAATTCACATGAAATGCCAAGTCTTATTTTCTCTGAAAAATAATGAAAAATTTTTTTAGAATTTTGTCAGCTACAACTTTTAACAAAATTTTTTTACATTGATTGTTTATTATGATTATTTTTTTTATTTATTTTCGCTTCAGTAGAGGGAATAGTTAACCCTTAAAACGCCAAGAAAATCTGCATCTGAAAATGTTGTCTGTTTTTGTCGTCTGCTGAATATTCTTGCAAACTTTTCAAACCTATTTTTGCATACAGGCAAACAGTGTGGACCCAGATCAGACTGCTCCTAAAGGAGCAGTCTGATCTGGGTCCACACTGTTTGCAGAAATGACTTTTAAAGTAACCGGCAGAAGACAAAGCAGAAGACAATAGTTGTGACTGGCACTTTAAGGGTTAAATGTTGGCTCCAGATAACTTCTATGACAGTACTAGATATGCAGATATATGTAACACAACACAACACAACCCTGACCCCTGGGGTACAAAGGCTGATTCTAGCACGTAAGAAAAAAATGGAAGCAATATCTTTTAGCGAACTTTTAGAATATGTTGAAGCAAATATGTTGGAGCGACTTTCTAATCCCATGCTTGAGCCAGGTAGAGTTGACAAGCCTTAATAACAACATTTGGACATAGCTGATGGCTACTTCATGAGCTACTATTTCAAAATCCAGATACAAATGACAAATATCCAGTCAAACCATACATTGTACAAATGTCTCGAAGATGCCCATACATTTTGTTATAGCAATGTCTTGTTTTTGCAGGCAATAGTAAAAATGCACATGGTGGTACATACTGTCCATTTCTAAAGCCGTGTATGGTATACATCTGATAGAAGAACTTCTGTGGGATGTCTGTGAGAGTGATTGGAAAATCATGATGTTTACCACATAGTCCAACCTTGAATTTCTTTGTCAGAATGTACGGTAACTGCAAGCACATCCTTCGGTAAAAAATTACCGTCTTGGCTAATCTGAGAAAAAATAATAATTTTCCCTGGTTTCTCACATGGTTCCATTTCCGCTTTTCTTTTGACAGTGGCGGATATAGCCAGTTTGGGTTAGATACTGACTTACAGATGTGCTATTTCATATGGTCAAAGTGGCTGAAAGTTAGCTAAAACATATGCATACAAAATTCTCTAAAAACTTATTTCCTAAAATGTAAAGTTCACTAAAACCTGCTGCATCCAAAAAAGAAGTACAGTAAATAAAGTATATCTGTTCATCAGTGTGGGGGAAGGAAGAGTGAGGGAAAATCATTTTGACATTTTGACCCTGCCCAGGCCCCAGGGGTTGGTGCCAGAAACTGATACTATCCTGCACAAGCCTAGCCCACGGGGAAAGGCATACAATAAACAGAGTAGGAAGAGATAAAGCTGAGGATAAAGCAGTGGACAACTGAAGTACTGTAGCCAGAGTTGATGTTTTGACCCCAGGCCCTAGAGATTGAGACCAGAAATTGGTATGGTGTTTCATGAGCTAATCATACTTTACTATAGCGTAGTGTATATTTTCTGTTTTTTTGTGATCATTGAGCCCATCCTGGCATTTTTGGACAGGTTTTTAAAAAATCCGTCCTTTAAATAGCGAAGTACGGGCGGGCGGGTGAGCGGGAGTCAGGCGTCGTCCGAGGTTTACCTTTTGGTTAACCTTTTTTCAAAGTATATGTTACCTTTATTCTTCAGTGGATTGCATTCATATTTGGTAGGGATGAAGAGGAGGACCAGTAGATGATTCACATGCAAGAGACAATTCTTACTTTCTTCATTATTTAAAAAACCCGTCCATAATGCCGTGCATTTTTCTTGTTGAAAATTTATATCAGGGTCACTGATGAGACCTAATTGACTGAAGTTAGCTAGTCTGGTACAGAGAATTTGGCACCTCAGCTGTTTCCTGTTCTGTGTGTTGTTCTTTGTTCTCGAGGGTCATTCTTTTTAGAATGTTATTGTCCTCAAATGTGAAAAAGCTGATTTATCGTATTTAACCTAAGTATTGGGATACCTTATCTATTTACTGTACTTGTCCTAAAATTTGAAATAGTTCATTCTACTACCTCTTGAAATAGTTCATTCTACTACCTCTTGAAATAGTTCATTCTACTACCTCTTGAAATAGTTCATTCTACTATCTCTTGAAATAGTTCATTCTACTACCTCTTGATGTGTCTAAAATATTACTGTAGATATGACAAACTGTGTAGACCCTGATCAGACGCCGCATGATGCGGCGTCTGATCTTGGTCTACACTGTTTGCAAAGGCCTATCTGTCCCAATTATGGTTGAGGTTGTTAGAGTCCTACCTGTTGATGCATCTAAAATACTACTGGATGGACACCAAAAAGTGAATACCCTGATCAGATGCAGCATTCTGTGGCATCTGGTCTGGGTCTACATTATTTGCTCGTGCCTGTCTGTTGGAATTATGTCTGGCAAATATGGTGGATACCCCGCTTACTAGGTGTATGCATTTTTTTGCATGCCCCCGGCTGAAATCGAAATGTTGATGCAATACAGAAGTTGGAAATGACAAATCTTCATGTGATTGTTTAATGGTAAACATTTTTTTGTGTCTGTCATATTACTTTCGGTGAATTGATTACCATTTTCTGCGATCTAATTTGCCGAGATTCTTCGAAACGGGATCAGTCTAATTGAATCTGATTTTGATTGTAATGCCAGAGGCAAGGACAGTTTTGTACCATTGAAAATCTAATTAACTGCTATAGTATACGAATGTCAAGTTCCGTCTGCACGTTAGGACTCCTTACTGTCATTGAGGATGATGATTAGGAAATACGAGCACAGCTGCAGATACAGGGAGTATTTGGGCGATAGTTTTGTTATTTTTGCACAAAAATATATCTTGTGGGTACTCATTTGAATTGCCTCACAGAGGCAATTCCAATGAGTACTCACAAGATATGTTTTTGTGCAAAACTATCAGAATTGTCATAAATTATTGCCACCCTTATCCCCTTATCTGGAACTATAAATATGACCTCTGGGGGAAAAGAAACATCGCTAAAATGGTCTTTATAGGCACACACCCTAACTCCTACTATACTTTCTAAGTTTGAACAGGTCATTTGTCAACTGGCTAAATGTGCCAGCTTACTGTGCTTTCGACATCCCTTGGAAAGGCGTTTTTCGCTAGGCATTTTATTCAAAACGATTATATTGATTTCTGATTGACAGTATCATATCACATCACGAAAACATGCCTATATAATTTGACCCCCTTAAACCCCACTTTTATATAGTAAAACTGGGGTTTACAGGGGTATACATTATTTTTCTTATTTCTGCTCAAAACATAGATTGTAGGTACTCATTAGAACTGCCTCATTGAGGCAGTTCTAACGAGTACCCACAATCTATGTTTTGAGCAGAAACATGAAAAATATCAGATTTTTTTTTATCTGAAAAGTTTCGTTTTTTGGTGGTACAGTTTTCAGTATATTTAAATAGGCGTGTTTTCGTAATGAGGAACCATTTGTCTTTTCTATTTCTCTGCTTTGTTTTCCTATACATGTATTTACCATAAAATTAATTTTATGGCCTAAAATGAAAGATTGGTTCTGAACTGCCTTTTTACTGATTGCGCATGCTTTAAGGCTAAGGCCACGTTCATATTAGAGACTTGATCCCGATCAATTTGATTTGGATCAAGTTTATCCAGATCAAAATGCATTCACACTAGCAACCAAGTTGATCCACATCAAGTTGATCCACATCAAGTTGCATTCACACTGGACTAAATTGATCCAGATTAATTTGATCTGCATCAAGTTGATACAGATAAATTTGTGTTCACACTGTTATTGCGTTCACATTGCAGCAACGAAATTTGATCCGCATCAGCTTGATCCGGTTCAACTTGATCTGGATCAAGTTGGCCTATAGTGTGAACACAACTTGATCTGGATCATCTTGGTCCGCATAAAATTAGCCCTAATGTGAACACAGTTCGATGCGGATCAGTTTGATGTGGATCAACTTGATCCATATCAAGTTGATCCGGATTAAGTATGTAGTGTGAATGCGGCCTAAGGTTGAAGGGGAATGGATTCCCCTCCGAGGGAAATACCTTATGTACCCTAAGTATTCGGACACCTCAACTCTTTACCCTATTTGTTATAAAATTTGAACAAGTACAATTTACTACCTGATCTTGTGTCTAAAAATTGGTGAACAGTGTAGACCCTTATGAGATGCCTTATTCTGTTGCGTCTCAACCTTGGACTACGTTAAATAGGGTAGTTCTGGCATGAAAACAAAGAATTCACTTTCTGTGGGCCAGCTTTCTTTCCTAAAAGAGCAGCCCTCAGTTTTTAATGATTCAAATACAAGAAAGGCAACTTCCTGTCTGCAAAAGTTTATCTCTGTTTGTAAAATAGCAGAAAAATCATTCAGGTGTATTTGTTCTCCTTAACTGTTAAATTGCAGTAGACAAAATTTTCAAATTTTTTTTTTTCTAATAAAGTTTGACATTTCATGTGAATTTTCTTTTGAAAAAAACCCCCAAAAAACAACAACAACAACAAAACAACAAAAACACAATAAAAACTTGAGAATGTTGTCTGCTGTTGTGATCAGAGCCTGGATGGTAAAGATCCTTTCTTGAATGATGTGGTTCATATTTTTCCGAGGAGACAGATATTAGGATGATATCGCTATAGGCATTAGGAGACCAATGAACATTTCAGAGTTTTATGCTGTTTTTTAACAACCTGTCACTCATATGCTGATAATATAATGAAAATGACACGAGGAAAATCCTTACTATTTTGCTTCCCATGTGACTGGAACTGGGAACTTCATGACTCAGAGGAAAGTTGGCAATTTTTAACTGGCTAAATCTATGAATTAGCAGGCATAATGCAGAAACGTTTTTGTTAAAATTTTTGCCTCCAGAAAATAGAGTTAGGTGCTGTTCAGCTGCCTTCTTTGGGGACAGCTTAATGAAAAAGCCTGTTTTCATGGAACATTATAATAGTTGTGATAAAGAGTAATAATAATGGGAAGATTAAAGTTATGCAGTTGATAAAATCATAATGATAATATAAATGTAATGAAATTATTAGACATCTGCTATCATATTTTTATCTCCTCCTCCAATCATTACAAGTCTTTGAGATCAAACATATTACAGTGTTTAATCCTTGCCTTGCTGAATAAATTAAGATGCCACACCCACTTCTAATTTCCAGCCAATCAGATGACTTGATTTGGGTTTTGATAGAAAACCACATATTTAATGACAAACAGTGCAGATCCAGATCAGTTGGCTTCTTCAGAAGCCAACTGATCTGGCTCTACACTGTTTGCTAAGACAGGGCATGTCGTGTTCAGCAAGAGAAGGGTTAAGTTAAGATAGTTCAGAAGACTAAACCAAGTGTGCCTGAGAGAGGCAGTCCAGCAAGATACAGTAAATGAAGAAGAAAAAACCCTGTTCTAGGTAATACATTAATACTTACAGCATTCTGGGTAAAGTTTTCAGCAGACAACATTTTGAAATATTTTTTCTTATTTTTCCCAGGAAACTTGATTTGATAGTTCAAGCAAATTGTCACCAGTGGATAAAATTTGCATGAAATGTTAAATCCTGTTTTCTGGAGAAAAAATATGAATGATATCAATTTGTGGTCTGCTGAATCAGCCCAGAGAGTGGTACAGGTTAATATTCTAATGAAACATTAAACAGCTTATGATTGCCATTAGTTCTTGATAAATGGTCTACCTGTTGAGCTGATGTCAGATTTGTTATGAAGTTTATCTGCATCAAAAATGAAGAAGTTTCACAAGGTATAGAAAAAATAGAGCTACGAAAGGTGTAATAAAAATGGTTTTTGTTTTTCAATTCAACTTTATTAATAATTTTATTGATATTTTTCTAGACTGGCTCCAGTCTCCAGTGACTAAATATTTTTCTCATAATCCTGTTTGATAATCCACTAAGTTAAAACCAAAAAATATTATGACTATAAAGGCTGGTCACTAGTGACCAGCCTTTATAGTCATGATATTACTTTGGTTTTATTTTAGTGGATTATTAAACAGATTATAAGAAAAATTATTTTGTCACTAGAGACTGCAGCCAGTCTAATATTTTTCTTATTTCACCATGAAACCATATGCTGTGATACTCATTAGAAGAATCTCATTGAGGCATTTCTAATTAGTAACCACAACATTTGTTTTCTTGGTGGGGTGGGGGGCGGGGACTGCTTATATGGATATAACTTAACACCTACCTCAGTCACTCTGTCACTCAGTGGATGCACGTCCAACTGGTGATCAGGAGGTTGTGGGTTCGATGCCCGCAGGATCAGGCAACACTCTTTTGTGAAGATTTGTCATGAAATAATTTCTATGGTCATTCTCCTACTTTAGCTGATTTAAGAAGGACAGTTGTCAGTTTCTGTAGGAGGCATGTGCACAAGTACCACTTAACTGCATAGACGACTATGCATGCCCAGGGAAAATTGTTGTTAAGTAAACCGGCTGGCTGGACATGACCTTAACATGTTGACTGGGCCGTTAAACTCCAAATCAATCAACCAATGTAACTTTTATGTAGGGCTATGAAAGGATGTATGATTTTGGGAGCATAGAGTTGTCAAATGGCTTTCATTTTGTATTAAGCAAGATAAACAATATCATTAGGTCCTGTATGAGATATATGATATATTGATTCTTAGGCTGTCTGGTCAGATCTATAAATATGTGGCATTGGATTTGTCTGGATTGAAACTGGACATTCAGCACTTTTACATCACATCATCAAGGTAGTCTATCAAGCCAGTCTGGGCTTCCAAAATCAGAACAGTTTTGCTTGTGTAAGAAACTGTTGGGAATTCTAAACACTGAAACATCCGTAGTTGTTTGAAAATACAATTAGTTTTTGTGTATCCTTTTTGTTTTTGGACACATAGCCCTTGATGTGAGATTGGCCTCATTCTTTGAAGAAAATGAGACATCCATAGTTGTTTGAAAATACAATTATTTTGTATATCCTTTAGTTTTGGGACACACCAGTCCTTGATGTGAGATTTGACACATTCTTTGAAGAAAATGAGATATCCATAGTTGTTTGAAAATACAATCATTTTTGTATATCCTTTGTTTTGGGACACACCAGTCCTTGATGTGAGATTGGGCACATTCTTTGAAGAAAACTGTATTTTATTTTTCTCTGTCAAGCATCAAAGTTTATATTCATGTGATTACATAACATGTTTTTGTGGAAAAATCCAGTTGCTCTTGCTCACATTAATTTTCATTGACAGGGTCAGGGTCATAGACTGGATAATATTGAAGTACATGTATTAATTTCAAGTTGTTGTAAAGATATTGTATTGTACTTGGACTGTTGTTATATACTGATTAAGTTTTATGTGGTACAAGCTCCAACCTCCCAGTGACATCGAGGTCAAGGTCATGAACTTAGAAATTTATATTGCACTTTTTGGATAATTAAATACCTGTGTCTCTGCTATGTCTGGATGTATAAAGTTCATACTTGGACTGATGTTAGATGCTAGCTCAAAGTTTTATCTCTTTCAGACCTACCCTACTCAGTGACCTTGAGATAACTGTCACACAGAAATATTTTCTTGAAATTTTGAATAAATTTAGATTTCACCATTGACAAGCAAGCTGCCATTCAGGCAAGCTAAGCTGTCCTATGAGGCAGCTCTTGTTGGATTTTATTTTAGATTTCTTTTTTCTTTTCCTTTGTCTTTGATGAAATTATGTTAATGTTGCTTGAAAAGGTGTTAAACTTGTTTATGAAAGTGAAAAAATAGCAAGTCCCAGCTGGTCATTTTATATCATAATTAGTAACAGTGTAAATGACGTGAAGCACTTTTTGAGTGACCCGCACAGAATGAATTTTCACATGTACTTTGGAAATTCTGTTAATTTACAGACTAGACAGGTCTTGATTCTGTTCAGCTTACTGTGAACGACAGATTTTAGAGATAACTTCCTAATACGGATTCACCAGATACAGTCAGCCAGGGGCAATTTTCTTATCTATCGTATTGATATTTTGTTACGTAATTTAACACTTACCAAGCTATGGGCAAATTCAGCAGTCGACAAACTGATGATATTTTTCCTAGAAAATAGGATCTGGCACTTCATGCAAATTTGCATGAAATGTCAAATCCTATTTTCAAGGAAAAATAAGAAAATATTTCAAAATTTCGTCTGCTCAAATTTTTACCCAGGATCCAAATAGCAAGGATCTTTAAATATTATAATGTGATTACGAACAGTGATGGTTGAGATCAGACTGTGCAGCAGTTCGACTGCATTTGCATAGTCCAATCAGGCCTTCACTGTTCACAAAACAGATTGTTTAAAGATCAGGGCCCAGTTGTTCAAAGCGTCGTTAGCTTAACGAGCTCATTAAGGGTCATTTCGTTAACTGTTTTAGCAGATTCACTCTACAATATTCTGATATTTTTTGCTGAAAAAATGTGAGTAGCTTTTACTGCAAAAGCTACTCACATTTTTTCAGCAAACAATTTCAGCATATTTGCGTATCACTTGATTTAAATTTTAACAAATCGTTAACTAACGACATCGTTAGCTTTGAACAACTGGGCCCAGATGGTAATATATTAGTAAACTCTGATTGCACTATGAAGATGTGCCAGTTCTGATTCCGATTCTATGCCTGTGGCATATGCAGGGAAGGCCTTTTTCACATGTTTTTGCCTGTTTTAGATTCTCAGCATCTTTGTCAGTTGAGACATGGGACAGAAGACAGTCTGAGATTTCGTTATGAATAAAATATGTTCTTGAATTGATGGTTTCTGCTTGGTGTACTGCAGTCTGCCTACTAACTCATTTGCTCTCGAAATAAACATAATAGGTATGTGAAACCTGCTTGAGGCAGTAGTATGACGCCTTGATTTTAGGAACAAATTCTATAGTTGACATTAGGAAATAGAGAGCTTGTCATTATGATATGAGCTTTGTCTGAACCCTTGTCCTGCTGAACCTGGATATATACTGCCTTTGCTAACAGTGTAGGTCCAGATCAGTTGGCTTCTCAGAAGCCAACTGATCTGGATCTGCACTGTTTGTCATTAAAAGCTCCATATTCCTAAAAACAGACATTTTATTATCCAAGAAAGGTTTAATAAATTTATTTATGGTATTAATACAATCATAAAATGTGGCACCTGACAGTCTGTAAAATTTCAGTTAGTCTCTCCTTCTTGAAATAAAATAACTTTTTATCATATCTCTGAATTAATATTGCCAACATTAATTCAAAGATACAATAAAAAATCATTTTATTTTTTATCCAGTTCAAAAATGAGAGCCCAATTGAAATTTTACAGGCTGTCAGGTGCCACATTTTATGATTGTATTAATATTTTTAAACCTTTCTTGCATAATAAAATGTCTATTTTTGAGGACTATGGAGCTTTAAGAAGCCACAACCATTTCTAATTGTCAGCCAGTCAGATTCCTTGATCCAGATTGTTGATATAAATTCAGTACTGAGTGGCAAACAGTGTAGATCCAGATCAGTTGGCTTCTTCAGAAGCCAACTGATCTGGATCTACACGGTTAAAGGCAGGTATATCCGGGTTCAGCAGGACTAGGGTTAAGAAAATCTGTCTTGTGCAGTAATAATAGAACAGCAAACCAGCCTGTGCAACTTTCAATAAAAAAAAATAAGTATAGGGACAGACAGGCCTCTCAAACAGTGTAGACCCAGATCAGATGCCACAGAATCTATCTGATCAAGGTCTGCACTGTTTGCCACTCATCGAGAAACATTTTAGACAAGTCAGTAGGTAGTAAAAGCAACTTGTTGAAATTTTATGGCAAGTATGGTAGGATAAAGCACTTAACCCTGGTCCTGCTGAACCCGTATATCCCCTACCTTTGCAAAAGTGTAGATCAGATCAGTTGGCTTCTGAAGAAGCCAACTGATCTGGATCTGCACTGTTTGTCATTGAGAATGTGAATTTGTATCAATAATCTGGAACAAGTAATCTTATTGGCTGAAAATTAGAAGTGGGCGTGACATATTAATTTATTCAGCATGACAAGGGTTAAGGTGTCCTAATATTTGGAAGAAGAGATGAGGAACAAACATATACTTCTTTTTTCTGCACCTTGGGAAGGCTGTGCTTTGTGATGGTGGCCTTATCGTCATTTATATTTATGCTCTTTCTGTTATAGTTATGGATGACCCTTTTTGACTGCCATAAGTACTGATATTTTCATCATCCCCCTGCCATTCGAAGAAGGTGGAAAGGGCATATAGTGTTACCCCTGTCTGTCAGTCTGACTGTCCATCGGTCTCTGTCCACATCTGAGATGGCGTTAGCAATTTGCGTTTAAGTTTTTCAGGCAGGGGCATCTGTGTCCTTTGGACACATTTCTACTTTTTTTTCAATGAAACTTATGTTGTGCTACTCAGAAATAGACTATTGCTTTCTTGGGAAAATGTACTAACCCAAAAAAGAAATGCAACATTTCTAGCTGCAAAGAAAATTTGTGATTAATACATTGCATTTTTCTCTTGCAATGAAAATATATTTGTATGATTAGTCCACAATTTCTTACATCTGTAGTTTATACCGAGGAATAAACAATTCAAATCAATTCTTAACCCTTGCCATGCTGAATGAATTAAGATGCCACACCCACTTCTAATTGTCAGCCAATCAGATTACTTAATCCAGGTTGTTGATACAAATTCATATACTTGATGACAAACAGTGCAGAAGAAGAAGCCAATTGATCTAGATCTACACTGTCTGCATAGGCAGGGTATATCCAGGTTCAGCATGACAAGGGTTAATTGTGGATTTACATGCACATTTTACACACTGGATCAGTTTTACAATAATCATAGGAATGAATAATCATTTTTGTGGATTTTATCAATGTGTGAACTCTGACAAATCACCAAATAACTGAATAAAGCCAAAAGGGCTTTATGATAAGTTTGTGAGTGATTCTCAAGAGTCACACATCAATAGAATCTACAGAAATAATTCATTCCTTATAATTCCAACTTTGTCATCAAACAGTTACAAATGTTGCCAAAGATGTAAATCTTCTAAGATGGCAGAAGGAAAATAGATCTGACGGATTCCTGGTCTGGACTTTATTGAAGTGTAGAACCAATCAAATTGCATGAAATGTGTTTAAAGATGAGGATTTGGAATTATAAAGTATTTTTATTAGTTTCCATTTCTTTTTGTCATTTACTAGTATTGCATTTCTGTTTTTGGTCAGTATACAGTTGACTCTCGTTATCTCGACCCCTCTTATCTCGATCCTATCACTTATGTCGAACTGATTTCTAAGTCCCGATTATTTTCCCTATGTATTTATTGTATTTCAGCTTCGCGTATGTCGAACTACTTTTATGTCGACACTTCGGCTATCTCGTCCATCATTTTCAGTCCCTGAATATATTTTTCACAGTTTTTACTACCGCGTATCTCGAACGCGGACCATGACGAAGGGGAAAAAATGTAAGATGCGGCGCCGCCGGTCTCTCAGCTAGTGAAAATCATAATAGGCCATTGATAAATAAATCAATATTTTAATTTTCCCCTTTGTCCAGGTAATTACAAACAACACAAACAATGTCTAAAATCCGTAATTATGAAATCACGTGCGTGTCGAGTCGGGTTTGACACGCGGCGCTCAACACCGTCTCGTGTCATTGATTTGTAAGATAAAAAGCGGCTCAGAATAGTGTTATGGAAGATTAATCAACGAAGTTGCTTTAATTTATTGTTTAGATATGCTCTTCACTATTGAGTACTGTCCGTCTGAATGATATAGCGTCTTCAAGAAAAGTCAGTGCGCGACAGGTTCCGACTCAGATCAGCCTGTATTGATCAGGCTAGCTAAGTCTGAATCTTCGCTTGTTACTCGTTGGTCAGGCGGTGCTCTTTGGTAAGCCCAGATAAGGCTCATGCGTATAATGGATAATTCGTGGGCGTGCAGGCTGATCCGAGTCTTTGACAGTCGCACAGTCTTCTAATATATGAGCTGTCGTGCACGGCCTCAAATAGACGAATCACACGTGGGTACCGATGTTAACCCTTCCGACCCTGTAGACTGATATGGATACCCACACAAATAGTGTAGGTCCAGATGAGACGGTTCATAATGAGCTTTCTCTGCAGGATCTACAGTTTGCCGCGCTGAGATGGTTTGGTTATGCCAGGGGAGATAATCCAAACTAGCTTACAGCTGCCGCTAAACATTGTAAGCGTTTTATGCAAAAGCGGAAACCAGTCAACTCTTTATCGAGTCGTCTATGCGAAGGGAGCTAATCCAAACCAGTTCATAACGTGTAGCTAACATAACCCGGAAACCAGTAATTTATTTATAGCTCATATGGAAATCCAAATTTGCAGGAGTATTAAAAGACAACAAGAGACTTTTGAAATTTATTATTATTAACATTTATTCATGATATTATACCAAGAGAACCATTGCATCTCCTAAAACAAACAGTAACAATGCAAAGTGATGTACGCATAAATCATTTTAATTGCCATATACATGTGCCTTCCAAGCACCTTTTGGCAAACAGAGAGGCGAACAGTCGTCATACCTATGACGTCACAATTTGGTTGTCTCGAACTACTGTTAACTCGTTATCAGGTCCCGTGATGTTCGAGATAACGAGAGTCGACTGTATTTATATACAGAGTAGACAGATGGCTTTAAATTGAAGTACCATCCAGCTTTTTATACCTGAAAATGAGAGCAGAGGAATTTCATTCATGAAATGGATCTCTGTGTGGTTGGGCAAATGTTCTCAAGGGAGGGAAAAGAACAGGAAAACTGACAATAACCCAACATTTTCTGAGGACAAAAATAATCCATCTTGGTAGATTTTGTAGGAAGTCTGCAAGATTCATAGCAACCAACTGTTAAAGTAATTATAGATAACATATTTACCTAAGAAACTGGAATTTCTTACACCTGGCATAGATTCTTCCTGTGACCTTTTAGTGAAAGCATATTAATAGGTGAAAGTAATAAGAAAGGAGTAAAGATGTGCATTTTATCATTTAAACTGTGTTGCTAAGCTTTAACTCTTTGCATGCTGGGTAATTTTACATGCTTTTTTGTCATCTGTGGATTTCTTTTTTTTTTTTGAATTAACTTTTTCAAAAAAATCTTTCAGGAATATCATCAGAGTGTCAAACAGTTTGGATCCAGATCAGGCCCGACGTTTTGTCGGGCCTGATCTGGGTCCAGACTGTTTGCAAAGGTTATCAGCATACGACAAAAGTCGCAAGAGTTAAACTTACAACAATGACTGTTATAAAATGAAGTGCTAATCACAGCAGCAGCAGATGGCATTATTTTTCCTCTGTGAAAATTAGACATAAAACTTTATGTGAATTGTCTGCCAAGCAGGAGATTCATGAGAAATGCCAAATCTTGTTTTTCTCTGAAAAAAAATTAAACAAAAAATTGAATGTCGTCGGTTAAATTGTTACAAAGCTGTACACCCATAAAAATTTGGAAACGATTTTAAATGTGCCAAGTGAACAGATCTATGTCTTTGCGGGGTGCACTGACTTTGGAGGCCTACATCAGTCTGAGTAGGGTCATTGTTGTCTGCTTTATCCTTCTCTTGCTGAACACAGCATGCCCTTAGCAAACAGTGTAGATCAAGATCAGTTGGCTTCTGAAGAAGCCAACTGATCTGGATCTGCACTGTGTCATTAAATATGTGAATTTCTATCAAAAACCAGGATCAAATAATCTGATTGGCTGGAAATTAGAGGTAGGCGTGGCATCTTAATTTATTCAGCAAGGCAAGGGTTAAAGAGTCATTAGATATTGTAGAATATGCATAGCTCTTGATAAGATGCTTTTTTTCAGTCCAAAATTATTGATAATTTTCTTATTTCTCCAAGAATACATAGGTTGTGGGTACTTATAAGAAGCATATCACCCATAAGAAGCATCTCGGTGAGGTGCTTCTAATGAGTACCCACACCATATGGTTTTGTGAAGAAATAAGAAAAATATTTATCCGATACCCACTCTTATCTAGACCTATGAATTTTGTCAATGGGAAAACCAACCGTGATGAGACTGTTGACTGTGCAACTACTCAGGGTAATCTGAATTGGTGTGTTTTGCGTACACCAAACCTCCGGATAAGATGCTTTCTTTTTTTTTTTTTAGTGTAAAAGTTTGGACATTTTCCTTATTTCTCCACAAAAACATATTATGTCCTGAATATTCTTTAGAAGTGCCTCACGGAGGACGGAGGCACTTCTGATGAGTATCCACAACATAGTTTAATGTTCAGACATAAGGAAAATAATTTTCTGGCTACTTCTCTTATCAGGAACTATGAATTATGCTCTAAAATCATCTTTTCAATTGACATGACCAAGTTAATATGCTGCAATAAAAATGATAAGCATTCTCTTGGATGGATAACATCTTTAATGGATCTTTTTCGAAAATATGAGCTTCATATTGGCTTATACTAATCTTATAATCATTCCTACTTTTGTTTAAAGAACGAGAAAGACGTACAGTCTTGAAAACAGCATATTTCTTAATAAAAGATTATTCATGGGCAATTGATAAATTGCATTTTACGTAAATATGGTAATCAATCTTTGGTTATGATTGTAGCATTATCTGTAAACCAAAACAAAAAAATTACGGTACATTAAGGGGACTGGGTAGCAGATTGTTTACCACTTTTTACAAGGGAGACAATTTTTGTGATTTCTGGTTTGCACCAGGAGTACCCATTGAAGAGTCGGATCACACTGGATAGTTTCACAGGCTGATCTGAAACTTTGCTGGGCACATACCTCTGACAGTATATTTTCTCAAGTTGTTCATGTTTTTATTCATCATGGTTGGATCAGACAGTTACATAGTCTGATCTAGGCATTAGCTGGTCCAGTTTTTGCTGGGCCTGTATATATAGAGGATTTCTACTCCTTTGAAGTCAATACCAGAAATATTTTCATCGAGTGTAATGAAGACATCAGTATTTTCACGAGTGCGAAGCACGAGTGAGAATTTGAATGTTTTTATTACAGGAGGTGAAAATATTTATGGTATTTACTTCAAAAGAATAAATTTTCCTTCTGTGTTATTGTTTCCATGATAAATTGTTTCGGACATCACAACTGACGTCGCCAAAGAAAACGTAAATGTTATGATGTAGAGGTTCAGACAATGAAGATTATCCACATTTTCCAAAATGAGAAGTGAAAACAACACAGTCATAACATTCAACATTTATCACATGTGAAGAAATATCAATATTTTTTCACTTGTGGAAATATCTTTTTTATTCATTTCGGGTATACATTGATTTCACTTACTGCTTGCAATAAAATATGTAGTATACATGTATTCATGATGTATTCTTGGAATGGTGCAAACCATACATATAGACTGTTCTTTTTTCTGCTTAAATAAGCATTGTTGTTGTCTGGAAAAACTATCAGTTTTGATTACCTTTGTCATTTTCACCTTATTATTATGAAAGGTGGTGATGTCATTGAGAGATCAAACTTGTTCTACAGCAGCAGTATAACTAGGGAAAGGCCAATCTCATCACAGCTCCAGATCAGGCATCTTTTTTCGTCCAAAACATAATTTGAGGGTTGATCGCAAGACTGTAGCAAGTCAGATGTTTTTTTTTTTCCCAATACTTAATCTCCTCACCATAAAGGTGTTTTTCCCAATACTTAATCTCCTCACCATAAAGGCGTTATGAAGATTACAACATTTCTTTCTGTAAACAATGGAAATTTAGGTGCCATTGCTCGAATGAGCAATGGCACCTAAATTTGCATTGTTTACAAAGGGGTCAAAGTTGCCCCTAGACAAGGGTTTCAAAAATATGTTTGAGTTACTACAGTCTTGCACTCAACCCTTGAATATTGACATTTTTCTCATTTCTCCTTAAAAGCATGCTGTGGTACTCATTAGAATCACCTCTGAGAGGCACTTCTAATGAGTACCCACAACATGTTTTTGTGGAGAAATAAAAAAAAAAATTGTGGCTGCCCCTGCTCATGTGGAGCTATGATTCTTATGTGAATAGTGACAACCCAGATTACCATACTTACTCTAATTCTTTGGCCAGATAGACCTGAGCAAAGATCAGATTCCAAATAATGTGGCATCAACAGAGCCTGCCCCATTTGCCAGTTATCCAACTATTTTAGATGCCTTAGTAGGACTTGTATTGTCAGGCCTGTCTGTCCAAAAACTAAAGGTTGATGGTTGGTACAGTTGACTTTTTTTTTTATTGTCTCAAACACTGATAACTCAAATAAAGGTTTAAGTCAAACTAAAGGCAATATTGGTTCACATACTATAAACATGTCAACTCCTCTTATCTCAAACAACTAATCTCTCAAACCAAAAATTTTGGTTTCTTGGAGTTTGAGTTTGAGTTGAGTCGACTCCATAGTACTATATTGACCATTTCTTTTATATACAGCCTGTTTGTTTATTTGTGTTGAGGTTTTATGGCCCAATCAACCCAGTGGAAATGACCACAGAAAATATTTCATGATCAAGTCTCCACCAAAGAATGTTGCCGACCCGGACGGGCCCCCAACCTCCTGATCACCAGTGGGACGCT
Source organism: Anodontia alba (assembly GCA_964016985.1). Classification (NCBI taxonomy): domain Eukaryota; kingdom Metazoa; phylum Mollusca; class Bivalvia; order Lucinida; family Lucinidae; genus Anodontia; species Anodontia alba. The sequence continues at coordinate 83,941,477 of OZ024831.1, read as the reverse complement.
CATCCAACTGAGCCACTGAGGCTGGCATATACAGCTGTACAGATGTGTCTAGGACAATGCAGATTGATTTACATTTGGTCTTATTGCTTTCCTACAATTCACTTCTTTATGACTTTATCAGCATTATCTTAACACTTAGAATGCTGGGTAAAGTTTTCAGCAGACAACATATTGAAATATTTTTCTTATTTTTCCTAGAAAACAAGATTTGACATTTCATGCAAATTGTCTCCAATGGAGACAATTTGCATGAAATATCAAATCCTATTTTCTGGGAAAACTAAGAAAAAATTTGCCAATTTGTTGTCTGCTGAATTTGCCCAGAAAGTGGTAAAGGTTAAATGTGTGTTTTCGTAGATGAAAAAATAACCATTTCTAATCATTTTCTATTTGACTCTAGATTGCATGAGTCTCTCTGATAAATACATCAATATTGTTTTGTCTCTTTACTCCGTGAATGGATTGTTTAGAAGGCGAAATGTGAATCGATACATTCTCGTCAGATAGATCTGCTGGGACAGGAATAAAAACTTTTGGAGAGCACATTTGAGCTTAAGGTGAAAATTGAAACTGGTTTTATTAACTTGTAATTTCTTCTTTATTAGTATGGTCAGAAGACGGAGACTTTTCCCATCTTCTTTTGATCATTTGCCAGATTAATAAGCCGCTTTAATGGAAAAATAGGAGGCTCTTAATATTTCTGGTTAGTTCATGGTGCCCTGAGTCAGGTACTCTGAGTCAAACTGAAAGAGAACATTACATGATCACTTTCTGTCTGTTATTTGGCTTTACACTGTTTTTAAAGAAGTAATATTGTTGTAGCAATGGGAAATTATCCCATTTTAGTCTGGAAACCCCTAAAAGGGTAATTGGCAAACAGCGCAGACCCAGATCAGACACCCTATGCAGCATCTAATCAGGGTCTACACTGTTTGCATTGACTACAGGAATTTCTATAAAAAAGTAATAATAAAAACTAACCAGAACCTAGCTGCTATTGGAAATAGATCAGTTCAAAGAGTTGTTGTAGATGTTAAAAGGAAAAGATTTTGATAAAAGAAAAAAAAAAAAAGAAAGCAGAACATTAGACTTACTGTATTTATCCTAAGTATTTGGACACTTGGACTCCTTATTGTACTTGTCCTTAAATTTCAGCAAGTCCATTTTACTACCTGTTGATATGTCTGTTAACCCTTGTCATGCTGTATCAATTAAGATACCACACCCACTTCTAATTTTCAGCCAATCACATTACTTGATCCAGCTTGTTGATACAAATTCACATTCTAATTGACAAATAGTGCAGATCCAGATCAGTTGGCTTCTGAAGAAGCCAACTGATCTGGATCTACACTGTTTGCAAAAGCAGGGCCTATCTGGGTTCAGCAGGAACAGGGTTAAAATGCTGGATTAGTGGCAGAACAGTGTACACATTCTGCAATGTCTGATTTGGGTTTACACTGTTTGCTCAGGCCTGTCTGTCTGAATACTAAGGGTAAATATGTAAATTTGCATCAAATGTCAGATCGTATTTTCTGGGAAAATAAGAAAAATATTTCAAAATGTTATGAACCATAACTGCAGATAAGACATTTTTCAGCCAAAATATACCAATATTTTTCTTATTTTGTCACAAAAACATACATTGTGGTACTCTTTAGAAGTGCCTCACCACTATTAGTACCATAACATTTTTTTGTGAAGAAATGAAAAAAATAATATGTGGATACCCCCTTTTATCTGGGCTATGTTTTATCTGCTGAAATTTTGACCAAGCATGCAAAGTGTTAAAGAACAAATGGAAATACAGAGAAAAAAGAAACCTCAAGGTAGATGTAAGTCTATGATAATTAAATTGTTTTTGTCATTTATCTTAAAAAATTAGACTGAAAACTACTTAAAGGTCATTAAATACCAATAAATTTGATTTTGACATATTGTTTGAATGAGAAATATTAGTAATAAGTTCAAAGGATTAAAATTAATGAGTAATAATAACTTATTATTATGAGCATGCATAATATGTCCTAAAATTGTATGCCAAAGTTCCTGATAAACTGGCAAAAGCTAACAGTGCAGACCTAGATCAGACTGCTCCCAAAGGCACAGTCTGATTGGATCTACACTGCTTGCCATTCCAGTAAGTGTTTTAACCCTTGCCTTACTGAATAAATTAAGATACTATGCCTACTTCTAATTTCCAGCCAGTCAGATTACTTTATCTGGGTTTTTGATAGAAATTCACATATTTAATGGCAAACAGTGCAGATCCAGATCAGAAGCCAACTGATCTGGATCTACACTGTTTGCTAAGATAGGGTATGCCGTGTTCAGCAAGAGAAGGGTTAAGAATCAACTGTATAAAAACAAAATTTAGGCAAAAAAAAAAAAAAAAAAAAGTATGGAATAAAGTGTTCAAAATTTTAGGACATTTATCATAATCAGAATTTTAGATAAGGTTCTTTTCTTGGTCCAAAAAGTATAGTTATTTTCTATTTCACCACAAAAACTTATGCTGTGGTACCCATTGGAAGTGGTAAAGTGAGGCAATTCTACTAACTACTCAAAACTGTTTTCTTTGAGAAACAAGAAAAATATTTATGTGGATGCCATTCTTATCTAGAACTCTGAATTACCTTTATGTAAGATGCCTCTTGCTATGTTTTTTTCTTATTTCTCTTTTTCTTATTTCTCAACAACAACATCAACAACAACAACAACATGTTATTCATTTATTTGTATTCACCTCTCACTTGGAATCATTAGCCATGATGTATTCACCTCACCTGGAAACATTGACTTGAAAACATTTACCTTGATGTATTCACCTTTCTTGGAAGCATTTACCTTGATGTATTCATCTCACTTAGATTTACCTTGATGTATTTACCCCTTACTTGGAAGCATTTACTTTGATGTATTCACCTCTCACATGGAAGCATTTACCTTGGTGTATACATCTCTCACTTGGAAGTATTTACCATGCTGTATTCACCTCTCTTGGAAGCATTTACCTTGATGTATTCACCTCTCTCAAATGCATTTACCTTTATGTACTCATCTCTTTTGGAAGCCTTTACCTTGATATATTCACCTCTCACTTAGAAGCATTTACCTTACTGTATTCACTCTCACTTGGAAGCATTTACCTTGATGTCTTCACTCTCTCTTTGAAGGATTTACTTTGATGTATTCACCGCTTTCTTGGAAGCATTTACCTTGATGTATTCACCTCTCTCTTTGAAGCATTTACCTTGATGTATTCACCTCTCTCTTTGAAGCATTTACCTTGATGTATTCACCTCTTTCTTGGAAGCTTTACCTTGATGTTTTCATCTCTCACTTGGATGCATTTACCTTGATGTGTTCACCTCTTACTTAGAAACATTAACCTTGCTGTAATATTCACAATTTTTTAGGAAGCATTTACCTTGATGCTTTCACCCCTTACTTGGAAACATTTATCTTGATGTAATATTAATCTCTCACTTTGAAGCATTTACCTTGATATATTTACCCCTCTCTTTGAAGCATTTCAATGATGAAGTCACATCTCACTTGGAAGTGTTTACCTTGATATATACCACTCTCACTTGGAAGCATTTACCTTAATGTATACACCTCCCACTTGGAAGCATTTACCTTGATATAGTCACCTCTCTGCTGGAAACATTTACCTTGATGTAGTCACCTCTCACTTGGATGCATTTACCTTGATGTATTCACCTTTCACTTGGATGCATTTACCTTGATGTATTTACCTCTCATTTGGAAGCATTTACCTTGATGTTTTTACCTCTCACTTGGAAGCATTTACATAGATGTTTTCACCTCTCACTTGGATACATTTACCTTGATGTTTTCACCTCTCACTTGAAAGCATTTACCTTGATGAAGTATTTGCTTTGATGCAATGCATTTACCTTTATGTAGTCACCTTACACAGCAGTTAGTGTCATGTAAGACCTACCTTGATGTTGTCACTTCTCCATTAGAAGCAATTTTGCCTTGATAAGAGGCATTTATCTTAACTCTTTCCCCGCTAGTGGTGACTTTTGTCGTCTGCTCATAACCTTTGCAAACAGTTTGGACCCAGATCAGGCCTGACAAAACGTTTGGCCTGATCTGGATCCAAACTGTTTGACACTCTGATGGTATTCTTGAAAGAGTTTTTTGAAAAAGTTAATTAAAAAAATTCAGATGTCAAAAAAGCGTGCAAAGAGTTAATGCAATATAGTACCATTTGCATTTCACTGATAAAACTGGAAAAAAAAGACCCCCTCCATATTTGGTATTTTGAAGGTGAGTCTGAAATACTTAGATATCTACAGCATTCTGTTTCCTTCGGGCTGTCTTTTTTTTCATTGCTAGCTATTCTGTTCATGTGTCAGCCAGAGTGTATTTGTAGAGAGAACTCCAAAGAAGATTTAACCAGCAATTTCAGTTTCATCAATAATTATCAGCACCAAACTGCTGGAAGTCGTTTGCTAATGAGCACCACAAATTGTCATTATTGTAATGTTGTGTCTCTGTGAAGGACCCTTATAATTCCTAATGAAATTTCTTGGCAATAAGAATTTATGTCTTTTTGTGCACAATGCTAGAATGAACCAGTCACATCTATAAGTAGTTTGTTAGGACAGCCTTTACAATGCTGACTTTTTATGGTATGTGTCCTAAAATTTCGAAAACTTTATTTCCTACTTTTTGAGTCAAATTTTTGTTTTCTATGCACTTGATTCTTAAAATAATTATTGGAATGGCAAACAGTGTAGACCCTGATCAGACTACTGATCTGGATCTGCTTTGTTTGCACATGCCATTTTGTTAGGAAATTTTGGTTTACAAAATTTTAGGACACTGCATTTGAGGATTCCCTCACCTGAGCAGTCTTCTTTTTTCTTTCTTTCCTTTTTTTTTTTTTTTTTTGATCTGCTTTACTCTGACTTTCATACATGGTAGCTTAGCTTGATATATAAAAGCTTGATTTAAAAAAGAAAAAAAAAAAGAAGAAGAATTTCAAGAGATAAGCACAACTTGTGAGTAATGCGGGCAAGATTTGATTACTATTGTGGAGACTCATCTCTCATCAGTATATACTTATCACTGAAAGTTGTTGTTATGGTTAGATTCATTTGGTCATCACAGAAGCCTATAAGATCTGATAGGCAGAAGAATAAAATGCCTGTTAGAAAATGGCGAAATGTGTGTGATTTGGGAAATTAATTTCGCTGATTACCTTAAATACAGACACCTAGGTTTGTTTAAAAGTAAGAACTTAGCATTGAGGGCCTTTTTAGAGGATGCCCTTAGTTGAGGAGCAGTAATTTCCTTATTTTTAAGCGATATGATTACTGTTATGGACTCATCTCATTTATACACACTTACCACTGGAAGTTGTTTATGTTGAGTTTGCATGGTTAGCACAGGAGCCTATCAGATCAGGTTGCGTAGGGAGAGACTAAAAAATTCTTTATTAGAAAATGGAGCACATGATGGTCACCTTTTTGATTGACATTGAATGCAGACAAACCTAGCTTTGTTATTTAAAAAAAAAAAAAATCCCCACAGTTATTGACAAATTTAAAATTAAGGGCTGTGTCTCGTTTCAGGAATTATCATGACAATTCATCAAATTCATGTACCCTCCACACATGTTTTGGTGCCTGCCCCGACCCCCAAAATGCCATATTTCCCCATGCAGTATCACAATGGACAGAATGTAAAAATGTTGCCAGCATGTTGTTCTGATCTTCATCCCATTCAATTTGATATACAATATGATGATATTCAGAAATTGTTGATTTTTGACTGCTGCCCCAACTCTCTAAGGCCACCTGTGGATAGTAAAATGGACTAGTTCAGATTTTAGGGTAAGTATGTTAATTACATTTTTGAGTTAAATATGGTAATATATTTTCATAGAAGATTCAAATGAGATGTCATACGTTTTCATGGAGAAATGAAAATATTTATTGGAATACTCTTCTATATCTAGAGTCGTCTAGGAGTAAGAAAATATTCAATATTGGTGTCTTAGGCACTTCGATGTGAGGGGGGAAAAGTATAATTGGATATTTCCTCAAAGTTTAAGAGACATTTCTCAAAGTGTGGTAGAGAATCGTTGAGTGTGACTGATTAGTGGTAATAAAAGGGACTCTACAATTCTTGGTGCTGGAATATTTGAGATTGTAATAGTGGTGACAAATATAGTGGCAGTGTTTCAATGTACTGTAATATTTGTAAATATTCAGATCATAGGACTAGATAAGAGGGGGTATCAGGTAAATTATTTTCTTGTTTCTCAAAAAAACAAACAAACATACATTGCCTCTTTGAGACGCTTCTGATGAGTACCCACAAGATATGTTTTCTTGTAGTAATAAATATTCTTATTTCTCCAAAAAACATAATTATGTAGTGGGTACTCATTAGAAGTGCCTCAGTGAAGCACTTCTGAGTTCCCATAATATATGTTTTCATGGAGAAGTGAAAAAAATATATCAGTACTTTTCAGTTAAAAAAAAAAAAGAACCTTAACCTTTACATAAATTACCACTCTCTGGGCATTTCAGCAGACGACAAATTGATAGTTTTCTTATTTTTAAAAAAAAAACAGGATTTGACATTTTATGCAGATTGTCTCCTTAGGATGGGACTGTCTTCTATAATGACCTTCAAATTCATTTCACTCAGGTGAGCGGTTAAGGACCATTGGTCCTCTGGTAAAAACATGTTTGGGTACTCATTTGAATTGCCTCAACAAGTCAAGGCAATTCAAATGAGTACCCATAGCATAGGAATTTATAAAGACAATCAGAAACAGATATCGTGTAAGTATCATTAGTAATCCTCTCATAAAGTCCTCTGCTATCTCTCTTTAACCCTTAAACTGCCAGTCACAACAATTGTCGTCTGCTTTGTCATCTGCTTGTGATTTTAAAAGTCATTTCTGCAAACAGTGTGGACCCAGATCAGACTGCTCCTTTAGGAGCAGTCTGATCTGGGTCCACACTGTTTGACTGTATGCAAAAATAGGTTTTAAAAGTTTGCAAGAATATTCAGCAGACGACATAAACAGACGACATTTTCAGATGCAGGTTTTCTTGGCGTTTTAAGGGTTAAATTGTGCCCTTATTAGGTGCATATTTTACTAAAAGGTTTTCCCAGTAATTTTGAAAATCCTTAGAGCACTGTGGAGTAATTAGATTGAATACGGTATTTATTATTATTAGAACAGGTAATGTAAGTGGTCCACAGAATACTTTTGATAAATGTGGTAGCTGCAGAGGTATAGCATTGACTTATTTGGCCGAGGCAACATATAGGTATCTCGTGAACAGCATGGACCGCAATCAGCCACATGGGTAGTAGTGTCTGTCTCTCTATCTCTGTTGACTGTCTCTGTCTGTGGATCTCTCCTTCTTGGCGAGGTGCTTCTAATGAATACTACGACATGTTTTTTATGGAGAAATATGAAAAATATCAACACATTTTGGATGAGAAAAGCACCTTGTCTGGACCTGTTTTCCAGCAAATAGCAAAGTCCCTTATAAGACTGTATGAATTTTTAAGATGAGCTAGGGCTTTGCTTGAACAGCATGGACCGCAATCGGCCACATGGATAGTAGGGTCTGTCTCTCTTTCTCTGTCGATTGTTTCTCTCTGTGGATCTCTCACTGTCTCCTTTTTGGCGAGGCGCTTCTAATGAATATACGACATGTTTTTTCATGGAGAAATATGACAAATATCAACACTTTTGGATGAGAAAAGCACCTTGTCTGGATCTGTTTTCCAGCAAACAGCGAAGTCCTGTATAAGACTGCATGAATTTTTAAGCTGAACTAGGGCTTTGCTATCAGTCTACATACAGTAAAACCTGTGTAAGAGAGCCACCTTTGAAACTGACCTTAGTGGTTGATGTGGAAAGGTGGTTGTCTTATAAAGGTACATGTCATGTTATTTTGCTAGCAAAAAATAATGCATGGCATGTACCTTTATAAGGCAGACAACTTTTTCCACACCACTATTTAAAGTCAAGTCTCGAAGGTGGCTCTCTTACACAGGTTTTACTGTATGCCTTTAGGTGCAGTTTCATTTGGGGCAATCCTTATATGAAATGTACATGCTAATCTGTATACTTAACTCCACATGTACTATTACTTACCCTAAGTATTCAAACAGACAGGCTGAAGAAAACTGCAGACCCAGGTCCCGAGGTTATAAAAGTCAAATTATATAAAACTTTTTTCATGCTCAATACAGCTGAACTTGAAATTTGCCCTGTAATAAATCTCAATTACAAAGTCTTTCTCGCTAAACATAGCTGAACATGAAAATTTCTCTGCTGATAAATATGAAAATGCCAACTACTGTTGGCATTTTCATATTTATTAGCAGAGAAAATTTCATGCTCAGCTGCGTTGTGCATGAAAAAAAAAGTTTTATAACCTCAGGGCCTGATCAGATGAAAGAGAACCCAGAATTCTAATCAGGTTCTTTACAATTTCCACTCATCCAGCAGTGTCTTAGGTGCATGACAAGGTATTAAATGTACGTTTAATTATAGAACAAGTGGGTGTTCGAATATTTTTAGGATAAATACAGTTATTACAGTTTTGCGTTTAATTATAGAACAAGTGGGTGTTCGAATATTTTTAGGATAAATACAGTTATTACAGTTTTGCTTGTTACAGCTGGGTATGTGTTGCAGTCGGTTTGCAATATTGTAGATAAATGGCCGGAGGAATGTATCCTTTCAAAGCAAAGAATATGTAAAGAAACTGAAAATAGTAGGTCTTACTGAGTTTGTTGGCCTGAGAGGGATAGTTTGTGATAGTTTTAAGCAGGACTTGAGTTTCTCATTAATCTCTGCCTGCTAAAAGTCCCAGATTCAGCAAGGTAGGAAAATATTCATGCTATTGCAACAATACTGCCAGTTTTGGCAGCATTGTTTTCATAGCTCTAGATAAGAGGAGGTATCAGGTAAATATTTTTTTTATGTCTCCAGTTTATTACAGCATTGCTGCCTTATTACTGTTACAACATTGCAATAGTTTATTACAACACTGTTGCCACATTACTGTTACAACATTGCTACAGTTTATTGCAATACTGTTACCACATTGCCATTACAAATATTGCTACAGTTTATTGCAAAACTTGCCCCATTACTGTTACAACATTGCTACAGTTTCTAGCAACACTGTTGCTGCATTGCTGTTACAATATCGTTACAGTTTATTGCAACACTTGCCACATTAATGTTACAAATATTGCTGCAATTTATTGCAGTACTTGCCACATTACTGTTACATTGCTACAGATTATTACAATACTGTTGCCACATTACTGTTACAAATATTGCTACAGTTTGTTGCAACACAATCCACATTACTGTTACAACATTACTACAGTTTATTGCAGCACTGTTGCATCATTACTGTTACATTATTGCTACAATTTATTGCAGCACTTGCCACATTACTGTTACAGCATTGCTACTTTATATTGCAAAACTGTTGCCATATGTCTGTTACAAAATGACTACAATTTTTTGCAACACTGTTACCACATTACTGTTACAACATAACTACAGTTAATTGCAACAGTGTTGCCACATTTCTGTTACAGCATTGCAACAGTTTATAGCAACAGTTTTGATCATGAAATATTTTCTGCGGTCATTCTCTCCCTTCTGCTGATTCAAGAAGGGTAGTTGTCAGTTTCTGGCGAAAGAATGTGCACAATACTGGTTAACCGCTTAGAGGACTAAGCCTGCCCAGTAAACGTGTGGTTAGGTAAACTGACCGCGCTTGACATGACCCCATTGGGTTGACTGGGCCGTGAAACCTCAACACACAAAAAAAAAATAATATAGCAACAGTTATGGTACTCATTAGAAGTGCATCTTCTAATGAGTACCACAACATATTTTTGTGGAGACCTAGACACTTTTAATGAGTACCCACAACTTGCTTTTTTTGTGCAGTAATATTCACCCAATACTGTATCATATCTGAAGCTATGCAAATTTTATAAAGCTTCTTGAGCTTCTTGACTGTTAATTAACCTTTGTCCTGCTGAATAAATTAAGATGCCATGCCCACTTCTAACTTTCAGCCAATCAGATTACTTGATCTGGATTGCTGCTATAAATTCACATACTAATGGCAAACAGTGCAGATCCAGATCAGTTGGCTTCTGAAGAAACCAACTGAGCTGGATCTACACTGTTTGCAAAGGCAGGGTATATCCGGGTTCAGCAGGACAAGGGTTTAATATTGCTATTGAATGAGAGATTCTTCAGTCTTATTGTTTTTTTCCTTACGATCCATGTGAATTTTATTGTTGTTTCCACTGTAATGGAAAAACAGTAATAAACAACAATAAAAGAACCATAACCATTATCTGTCTGACATACATCATATTACAGTTGGTACCTACAGACCTCCCATAACTCCTGACAAGCAACTTTTTTCAACCAAAAACTATTGATATGTTTTCTTATTTCTCCATAAAAACAGTTTTAGGTAGTCATTAGAAGCACTCACTGCAAGGAGACACCTTTAATGAGTGATCACAATGTATTATTTATCATACCTCCAAATAAGAGGGAATATATAGTCACATAATATTTATACGCCCGTTTGAAAAACGGGACGCATTATGTTACTGCATTATGTTACGGGGTATGGCATCCGTCCATCCATAAATTTTTTTGTTTCCGGATAACTCCTTCTACAATTTACATCCGATCAAGCTGAAACTTGGTGTATAGTTAGACCGTGATGTGGAGCAGTGCATATTGTTTCTGGGTTACAGGCCACCAAATGTTTGCAGATTATGCCCCTTTGAAAATTTCTCTAAACTTTTCATTTCTGGTTAACTCCTATATTTTACATCTGATCAAGCTGAAGCTTCATTTATAGTTAGACCATGATGTGGAGCAGAGCATATTGTTTCAAGGTTACAGTCCACCAAATATTAGCAGAGTTTTTTTTTTTTTTTCAAAAAAGTGCCTTATCTGGATCTATGATTTATGGAGAAAATAATAAGTGTTTATCTGGATACCCCTTTTATCTAGAGATATGAACTGTATGTTCCTATAACACTCTTCTTGTCTGCCCCAGAATCTAGGAAAGTAGAGTGTTTTTTTCTTATTTCTCCTCTAAAAATATATGTTATGGGATTTAATTACAGTTGTCTTGCTGAACAAATTCTACTTTCATTCCACAATATATTTTAATGGAGAAATAAGCAGATATAAGCATTTAATTGCTGGAGTAACACATTTTCTGGGGCTCTGGGTCTGCCTCTTAAAAAGTAGTTATATTGTTTCTGTGAAATGTGTTTTATGTATTTTCTGAAATGTTCTGGGGCAATGGTTCAGATGGGCAACCAAAGAATGAGGGTCATTCATTAAGCTACCTGACAAACTCAGAGTGATTATTGTTTCTGTGAATTCTGAAATGTTCTAGTGCAATTGTTCAGAATCAGATGGTCGAGTTACATACCCTTGATTTTCTTAGAAAATTTGCCTTATACGCATGGCATAGTAGGGTTGGTGTCTCAGCAACTTCTACAGTTTTGAAGACAATGAATTGAAACTTGCAGCACAGTAAGAATATAGGTGGGGCATGTGCATAAAGGTCACAGAACTCTGATCAAATTTCATTGCTAGAGTTACATACCCTTGATTTACTAAGAATTTTTGCCCTAAAAAGCCAGACTGACAGTAGCAGGGGCATTCATCGCCTTAAGGGATCATCTTTAGTTTAGCTACAGTATTTACCTTAAGTATTTGAACACCTTATCCCTTTAACATTGGTACTTGTCCCAAGTATGAACAATTCCATTCTACAACCTGTTGATGTCTGTAAGATATTGCTGAGGAGTGGCAAACAGTGAATACCCTGAACAGCATCCTGCAACATCTGATCTGGGTGGTCAGAGCCTATTTTCTGGGAAAAATATCATCAATTTGTTGTCTGCTGAATCTGCCTAGAGAATGGTAAAAGTTAAAATATAGCATCTGATAAGCTACCACCTGTGATTTTCTTGACTTCTTTATCTTTTATTTCAATTAAAATGCTCTCTGATAATTCCATCAATTTTCATCAAAAAACCTAGACAAATTACAGAGAAAAGTGAATTGTAATATCGTGGAGATATTTTAAATGTTGAAGGTTCCAAGCAATATTAACTCTAGAAAATTCTGAACACCATAATAACCCTAAGCATTGGGACAGACAGGCCTGAGCAAACAGTGTATTGGGACAGACAGGCCTGAGCAAACAGTGTATTGGGACAGACAGGCCTGAGCAAACAGTATATTGGCATAAACAGGCCTGAGCAAACAGTGTATTGGGACAGGCAGGCCTGAGCAAACAGTGTTTTGGGACAGACAGGCCTGAGCAAACAGTATATTGGCATAAACAGGCCTGAGCAAACAGTGTATTGGGACAGGCAGGCCTGAGCAAACAGTGTATTGGGACAGGCAGGCCTGAGCAAACAGTGTATTGGGACAGGCAGGCCTGAGCACACAGTGTATTGGGACAGGCAGTCCTGAGCAAACAGTGTATTGGGACAGACAAACCTGAGCAAACAGTGTATTGGGACAGGCAGGCCTGAGCAAACTGTGTATTAGGACAGCCAGGCCTGAGCAAACTGTGTATTAGGACAGACAGGCCAGAGCAAACAGTGTATTGGGACAGACAGGCCAGAGCAAACAGTGTATTAGGACAGATAGGCCTGAGCAGAATGTGGCATCTGAGCAGGGTCTACACTGTTTGCCACTCATCCAGTAGTTGCCAGCCTCGGTGGCTTAGTTGGATGCTCGTCCGACTGGTGATCAGAAGGTTGCGGTTCGTCCCCTGCCGGGTCGGCAACATTCTTCCGTGGAGATCATGAAATAACCTTCTGCTTATTCAAGAAGGTTAGTTTCTGGCAAAAGAATGCACACATTACAGGTTAACTGCTAAGAGGACTAAGCCTGCCCAGTAAAGCTAGGTGGCTAGGCAAATTGACCAGGCTCTACATGACCACATTGGGTTGACTGGGCCTTAAAACCTCAGCACAAACAAAACTTCAATTCCTTACCATACATCTTCTTAAATTTGAACAAGTACAATTTATTACCCGATGTTGTGTCTAAAAGTTGCTGGATGAGTGAAAAATAGTGTAGACCCTGATGAGCATTCTGGGGCATCTCATCTGGGTCTACACTTTGCTGTAAATATGGTAGTAAGGCCCAGATCAGACTGCATCTGCAAGAATCTAATAATTCTGTAAAACCCTAATGAGGCTGTTTGAATGGGCATGCTGATCTGGGTCTGTGTTGTCCCAGTGTGCCCCTCAAGACCCAAATATCTTATTGGTCATATTGGGACACCTTAACTCCTTACCATACCTTTCCTAAAATTTGAAAAAAAGTAAATCCATTTAGCAAGTGTTGATGTGACTAAAACATTGCCAGATGAGTGCCAAATGGAGTAGATCCTGATCAGATGCCACATTCTCTTGCAACTGATCTGGGTCTACAATATTTGCTCACACCTGTCTGTCTCAATACTTACTCTCCTTTTGACATCTTTTGGAAAGTTGTTTTTTTTTTTTTGCCTCTCACTTAACACAGAAGTAAATTTGCAAACTTAATGTGAAACCATTTGTCGGAACTACCTATGCACAAAAAGTTTTATTCTAGTCATTTAAAAAAATTGAATATTTTCATTTTTTCCCATTGTAAAAATGGCTGCATATGCATAAATCGATAGGGTAGGGAGTCTGGATGCAGATTTTCAACAAGTTCCACTTCTTCAAACTTTCTGAAATTTCCGCTATATTGTTATGGAACATATATGATTTAAAATGAGTGAAGAAAAGCAAAAATTATTTTTTAATAAAAAAAAAAATCTAAAAATCTGGTTTACTATATATCAAAGTTACAGCCTTAGTAGCCAAATGGACTGGTTCAGATTTTAGGATAAGTACAGAAAAATTACTTGCATCCGATTATTTAGAGTAATTGCCTTGAATTGCCCAAATATTTGGACAGTGAAATAAAGTGGGTGAAAGCCCAAATCTGCTGCCTGGATATGAATAAAAGAGGGATGAAAAATCTTTTTTTTTTTTTTTTTTTTTTTGGTATTTAAATGGGATTTATTTTGTAGACACATAAAAATCTTGAATTGTGTGGCTAAAAATCGACTTGTGAGGCTATAAGATAGTCACATAAGTACGAGGGCGAGTCAATAAAAAACCAGCCGAACTTATTTCTGGGTGAGATCGATCTCTTCTTTTTCTATGTAATTGCCCTCTAGAATGATGCACTTGGACCAACGGTGTTCCAGTGCCATCAGCCCAGAACTGAAGAAGCCAGGGTCCTTGTCTCTGACCCACTCCTCAACTGCCGCCACGACTTCTTCGTTGGACCGGAAATGACGTCCATGGATATCCTTTTTCAAGTTTGGTAATAGGAAATAGTCCTAGGAGCTAAGTCCTGGAGAATAGGCGGGGTGCGGTATTAGCTCGTACCCATTCTGCTCAACAGCATCCATTGCAATTTTGCAAGTGTGGACTCACGCATTGTCGGGGATGAAAAATCTTAGTTTAGGCTAAAAGATTATTGAACAACCTTTGAAGTGAAATAGCTTACACTGGCAATAAACTGGTTATGAATATTATTATGTCAGACTCTGTTACCTAGTGTCTGGACATGACATTTTTACAGTTTTTGTTTTTCATTTTCCTTTTTTCCTGACAACAATAACATTACAATTACCCTATATACTGTAAGTATTTGTATAGACAGGCCTGACCAAACAGTATAGATTCATAGCAGGGAGTTAAGTAGACTTGTAAACAGTGTAGGCCCAGATCAGATGCCGCATTCTGTGGTGTCTGATCAGGGGCTACACTGTCTGCCATTCATATAACAATATTTTAGACAGATCAACAGGTAGACTGGACTATTTCAAATTTTAGTACAAGTATGGTAAGTAGATAAGGTGTCCAAATATTAAGGATAAATACAGTTATTAATACAGTTATTAATTGGCAGTCGCGGGCCCCCATAGCCTAGTGGATAGGAGAGTTGACACTTTATCCATTAGGTTTCTCACTGCTGTGGTTAGAGCCTCGCTCGGGTCACATGGGAAAGCCAAGTTCTGCTTACGGATGGTCAGGTGGTTTTTTCTCCGGGTTCTCCAGTTTTCGCCCACCTTTGATGAATGATTGGCACGATATAGGTGAAATATTCTTGAAAGGGCCGTAAAACCCAAATAAAAAAAAAAAATAATAATAAAAAAAAAATGTAGGCAGTTACAGTTATTAATAGGCAGTAACAAAAGATGAGCTGTTGCTATTACAACCCACCAACAATACTATAATTATTTCATTTTAAGGAAATTAGTGATAAATTGAAAAGCTGCTGGTACATTCTTAATCCTCTCTTTAACACTATTGCTGGGATCCAAATTTAAGCCATATTGTATCTAAACAAAAAATGTATAGATTATACAGGAAAAATGACAATTTATATAGAAAAATAACCATTTATGGTCATTTTTCTACATAATGTTATAAATTTTTGTTTAGATAAAAAATTTTGTGGTCCATCTCCAAACAAAAACCCTGCTATAATAAACTATGTTATAAAGAGGTTCCTATTATTAGAGATCTTTTCATTGGAAGACACGCAGTAAATTGCGAGCAAAAGAATAAAAAGTAAGAATAAAATTTGATGTGGGGAATAAATGCAAATGCTACACATCATAGCAAAAGGGCCCTTAAGTGGGCAAGAAATGTCCAGATCAGGTTGCGTAATTTAATCAGGGCCTTGGTTAGTCAATTGCAGAATTGATGAATCCTGTATTTAGTGTATGGGCAAAAAGATAATACCTGATCAGACAGCAGGGATGCACAATCTTGGCCTTTGCTTTTCAGATATGAAGTAAGGACCTTTTTCCTGTGTTGTGTATCAAATACTTCTCAGTTTGAAAGTGATTTCAGACATATTTTTGTTTTTCTTTAGGACAGCCCAATTATATCAGTGAAAGAATGCTTTTTGTTGGAGAAAATATTGCTTAATAATTATATTGAATTGTATTTTATGTGAGCTATTGTTGACTCGACATGCTGTGGGGAGGTTTCATTTTCATATTTTTATGGCATGTGTTTCACCCAAATTGCCCAATGAGCTATAAATTTACAGATCCAACCAAAAATCAATTATCTTGGAAAACTAATTAAAATAATGACAAGATAATTCAATCTGTCTGTCAGTAATTGATTTGAAACTAAAAGAGTGATGTCAAACCATGATTTAAATCCAAAGAAAAAGGAATACTCAGATTATACCAAGATAAGGCTTTTAAGTAATGCTAATTGTCAATGAAAGGGGCTGTAATTTGACACACATGTTAAAGGGAAAACCAACCATACTATGTAAGTCCAGTTATTGGGTGTATTCAGAAGATATTTTGTTGTTTTTACTTCAAAACATATCTGTGGCTACTTTATCAACCCTTTATCATTAAGTGAAAATTGTAGTAGGTGACATTCTATTTTTATTATTACACTACAACCTCTTTATAACATGGTTCGTTATAACACGGTTTTGGATATAACAGGGTTCAAAGATGGATCCCAAAAATGTATAGATTATATTGAAAAATGACCATAAATGGTCATTTTTCAATATAATCTATACATTTTTGTTTGGATATAACACGGTTGTTTAACTAACACGGTTTATGCTATGGACCCCAATAAGAGTGTTATAAAGGGGTTGTGGTATATTATTATTTAGAGAAAATAAGACTTGGAATTTCATGTAAAGGCAGACCATAGCGACAGATAAGGGGGACTTCTAATGAGTACCCACAACATTTGTTTTTGTGGAGAAGAAGTAAGAAAAACATCGGAACTTTTTTGTTTGAAAAAAAAAAAAGCACCTTAACTGGAGCTATGCAGACGCTGAAAACATATGTTGTAGGTACTCATTTGAAGTGCTTCAGTGCGGTGCTTCTAATGAGTACCCACAACATAGGTTTATAGGGAGAAATAACATCAGTTGTTCCCAAAATGATCGCCAAATACTCCTTAACCTTGTCATGCTGAATAAAATCAAGATGCCACGCCCACTTCTTATTTTAAGCCAGTCAGATTACTTGATCCAGAATGGTTATATATATTCACGTACTTAATGGCAAACAGTGCAGATTCAGATCACTTGGCTTCTTCAGAAGCCAACTGATCTGGATCTACACTGTTTGCAAAGGCAGGGTATATCCAAGTACAGCAGGACCAGGGTTAACTCCTCTGCTGTGTTTTCTTTATTTCTTCATACAGATGTAGAAAAAAGATTAGTTTATCAATGACATTTCCCGTTTAGTCTCACATTTGGTAACGGGACTTTATGTGCTCTCTTTTCTGGACCAGACTTGTCTATATTTTTCATCTTATTTACCCTAAATATTTGTACACTTCAAGTCCTTGTCCTGCTTGTGCATTATAAAATTAAAACAACTAAAATCTATAAAGATTGTCCTTAGAAATTCATTTGGCTATCTGCTGATATGTCAAAAACTGCTCGGCAAATGAGAAAGAGACTAGATCCTGATCAGATGTCAAAATTTGCAATGTTTGATCTATTTGTTCAGGCCTGTCTGACTAAACCTATGTCATTTTTGAATAAATTAAGATTCCCTGCCCACTTCTAGTTTTCATCCAATCAGATTACTTGATCCAGGTTGTTGATACAAATTCACATACTTGATGGCAAACAGTGCAGATCCAGATCTGAAGAAGCCAACTGATCTGGCTCTAAACTGTTTGCAAAGGCACGGTATATCCGGGTACAGCAGGACCCGGGTTAATATTTAGGACAAATGTGGTACTGTCTTACCAAAGTATTTCTGATGTTTGTACCCACAATACACAGTTTCCTGGAGACATAAGAAAAAATACCAATAATTTTGGGATAAAAAAAGTGCAAAGGTTGGTTGATCAATGATGTTACCCATTTAGTCTCACATTTGGTAGCAGGGGACTCTTTCCATTGTCCTTCAAAACTGCTGATTTAGGAATGCCTTGTGTTAAATTGTATATTATTATCTCCGCGGTTCACAAAGGAAAAATTATCCTCCATTCTCCCACTGTACAGAGTTCTCCCTAATTTTGTTACTTAGTGTTGTTTCTCTGAATATAAACTTCTTGTGGTGTCGAAATGATTACTACTATTATAAAGCAAATTATTGTCTCTTGAATGTCGAATTTGTGACCAATAAATCTACTTTGCTTTTTTAGCTTATAACAAGGATCATAGCTCCCAATAAAGCAGTGTTTTTGACCAATAATTGACAATATTTCTCTTATTTCATGACGAAAACATATACTCATTAGAAGTGCCTCTCTGAGGCGCTTCTATGAGTACCCACAACACATGTTTTCATGTAGAAATAAGAGAAATATATATATATGTATATATATATACATATATATATATATATATATATATATATATATATATATATATATATATATATATATATATATATATATATATATATATATATATATATATATATATATATATATAATCAAGATACGGGGTATTGATATATATATATATATATATATATATATATATATATATATATATATATATATATATATATATATATATATATATATATATATATGGATGCCCTGGAGCTATGAAGGAAATTCTGTAGGTCCTGATTTCTGCTTAGGGGTAAGAAACACCAGTGTCCATATTCTGCCATAGCTGTAGATATGGCAGTTTTTCTCAAACACAAATTGTTGATTTTATTATTTCTCCATGAAAATGTAAGTTTTGGGTCCAAGTTAGAAGCACCTTGCCCAGGCACTTCTGTTGAGTACCCTTAACATACATTTTGTGGAGGAATAAAAGAAATGTTTATGTGAATATGTGGATACCCTCCTCCCACCACCATGACTCCCTTTCTCAACCCCACCCCCTCCCACTTGACCCCCAAACACACACACACACCATCCTAACCCTTGCTTATTGAGCTATGAAAGAAATTCTACAAGTCTCGATTTCTGGTTAAGATTAAGAAATATAGGTGTCCATATTCTGTCCTTCTGAACTGATGTGAAAATGCTGCTATAGTATTTGGACTGACAGGCCTGGGCAAACAGTTTAGACCCAGATCAGACACTGCAGAATGCTTAGTCTGATTGGGGTCTATAGCATTAGGTGATACAGATGAAATGCCAAGCCTTATTTTTTTCTGAAAAATATGTATATATAAAAAAATAAACAAATAAATAAAAATTCTGTGATTGGCTTTATAACCCCTTGTCCTGCTGAACCTGGATATATCCTGGCTTTGCAAACAGTGTAGATCCAGATCAGTTGGCTTCTGAAGAAGCCAACTGATCTGAATCTACACTGTTTGCCATTAAGTATGTGAATTTATATCAACAATCTGGATCAAGTAATCTGATTGGCTGAAAGTTAGAAATGGGTGTGGCATCTTAATTTATTCAGCAGGACAAGGGTTAAAGCACTAAGCAGATTTATAGCAGGCAACATTCTAAAATTGATCTTACAATTTTTTAGAGAAAATAGGGCTTGTTGCTAGCAGAAGATTCACATCATGACCACAACTGTTGGCATATCATGGAAGGTATTTTTTTCTTGTATGGTGTTTTCCTCTGGCTTTTGATCTCCCGGTCAACAGGTGGGAGGTAAAACTGATGTAAATGGGAAAAAGTTAAAAGTGTCAGTTGTTCAGACAACTGAAACAGACTTCATTGTCCATTTCTCAAATTGTCTACAAAACAATGAAAATAAATAAATAAACAAAAAGTTACACTTAACCAAATATTTGTGGTAATATTTTGATTTATTAAGCAAAAAGGTGCTAAACCTGAATGTTGTGAAAAAGACATTTGAAATATAGTTGTGAATAATTATTCTACTTATCACTTAACCCTTTAAGCGCCAAGCAAAATTTGTAGCAGACAACATTCTAAAAAAGTTTTTTTTTATTTTTCAGAGAAAACAAGTCTTGACATTTCATGTGAATTTTCTGCCAAAACAAGTTTTGACATTTCAGGCAGATGATTCACATGAAATGTAAAAGACTGTTTTCTCTGAAAAGTAAATAATAAAAACAAAAAAATTGTTGTTTGTTGCAGTTGTGATTGGCACTTTAAGGGTTAACCCTTAACCCTTGTCATGCTGAATAAATTAAGATGCCATGCCCACTTCTAATTTTCAGCCAATCAGATTACTTGATCCAGCTGGCTGATATAAATTCACATACTTAATGGCAAACAGTGCATATCCTGATCAGTTGGCTTTAGAAGCCAACTGATCTGGATCTACACTGTTTGCAATGGTAGGGTATATCCGGGTTCAGCAGGACAAGGGTTAAAGTGCTAATCACAACTACAGCAGTCATTTTTTTTTTTTTTTTTGTATTTTTCAGAGAAAATAAGGCTTGACATTTCATGTGAATCAGCTGACTAGGAGATGAGTCACATGGAATGCCAAGTCTTATTTCCTCTGAAAAATAATTATAAGCGTGTTCTACTACAGTTTTACTAAGCCCCTTATGGATTGATTTTGAACAAGCCCATTTCACAACCAGGCAACATGTCTGAAAAGTGCTCTCAGAATGGTAAACAGTGTAGACTTTGAATCAAACTGGCCCTTAGTAGCAGTTTATTCAAGAAGGGCAGTTGTCAGTTTCTGGCGAAAGAATGTGCACAATACTGGTTAACCACTTAGAGGACTAAGCCTGCCCAGTAAACATGTGAACTGACTGCGCTCGACATGACCCCATTGGGTTGACTGGGCCGTAAAACCTCAACACAAATAATCTGGATCTACCCTGTTCACTTGAACCTTCCTTTCCTAATGTTTGGTAAATTTAGCTGTTGAATGGCGTAGACACTGCATGATGTTCAGACCATTCTGAATCTGGGTTATTCAAAATGGCAAAGAAAAAGTAATAAATTGACCTAGAATAAAAATGTTTGCGAAGTACTCATGATGAAAACATGAAATAAGGGATTATAGGCAAATTTGGGTTATTAAAGCTAGCGGAAGTGCAGCTGAATAGTTGAAAAGAAAAAGGGTCAAGCTGTTTACAAATCAACATTTTCAGTAAATGAATGTTAAAGACCAAGACCAGGCTGCAGTCCTGTGTCGTCTGGTATATATTTTTGCTGTTTGCTGTGTAGCGTCTACGAGGCTATTATATTATGTTAGCTAACAGCATAGGCCCTGGTCAGACTGCGCATCTGTGCAGTCTGGCCAGGGTCTATACTGTTTGCATAGTTGAACAAAACACTGGTTTTCCTAAAGCAAGTCACAATACCGGGTAGCCTTTTGAAATTTGAAGGAGAGAAGAAATTTTTTCATCAAAGGATAGGTTGCAGTGAATCCGTTATCCACTGTAGAAATTCAAATGAGCAGGCGGTTTTGAAACATAGTAAGAACATGTTTAAATTGGATTAAAGAATTTGTAAAGAGTAGAAATACTGCCGTAGAAAAGTTTACTTTTAGTGTGTGCCAATATTGACGTGTTTGTGAATAAGATTTCGGAGATACAGCAAAATATTACTAAATGATTTATGGATGGGAAAAGTAAGTATGTTAATAAAAATTCTGTGGTTTTTTCATGGCCATCTGTTGATGGATGTATATTGGACTATAGTGGGGACCGTATCTTTCAGTTTTATTGTGCCTAGTTGTTGGACACTTAGCTTTCAGCCAGAATAGGTATGATCCAAATTTACATCAGTCCAATATATTCTGGAAATCTATATATTACAAAGCAAACACAAGTTCTACTTTCTAGAATTTAAAAAAAAAAAAGAAAGAAAAACAAAAACGCTTGAAATATCAAGCTCTTTTTCCTTAGACAGAAAAATATGAACCATTATATGCAAAAATATGCTCTCAGATATGTCCACCCATTGAAAACTCAGATCAGCTTGTACATACTGATAAATTTCACTAGGTACTCGTTGGTGAGCCAGTGATCCATCACTTCTACAGACAGGCAGTGAAGAAGTTGATCAGAATTTGTGGGTGTACAGGTGGATCTGAATTTTTTTGCTTGCATTACGAAAACATGCCTATTCAAACATACTGAAAATTTTATCACCAAAAAATGAATATTTTCAGATAAAAAATTCTGATATTTTTTCTTATTTCTGCTCAAAACATAGATTATGGGTACTCGTTAGAACTGCCTCGCCGAGGCGGTTCTAACGAGTACCCACAATCTATGTTTTGAGCAGAAATAAGAAAAATAATGTATACCCCTGTAAACCCCAGTTTTACTATATATGGGGTTTAAGGGGGTCAAAATAATATAGGCATGTTTTCGTGATGGTACTTGTGTCTCGCATTGTAGTTCTGTTAGTATATGGACCAACTATAACAAGCATTAAATTTTCGTGTTTTTCTGTTTCAGGTTAGGAATATAATGTGGCATCAAGTATTGGATATAACTTTGTAGACAGGGTAAGTTTATTATTTATTAAAAGAACTTTGACATTTGTCAGAATTCAACATTTAATCAATCAACACAGTCCAGACTATTTGCTGAATATGACCAATGTGGAATATAATGTTATTCATAGCTCCAGGATAAGGTGTTTTTTTGGTTGTTGTTTTTGTTGTTTTTTTAATCAGAAACTGTTGATACTTTTCTCCACAAGAACATATGTTGTGGGTACTCATTAGAAGCACCTCACCGAGGTGCTGCTAATGAGCACCCACAACATATGTTTTCATGGAGAAATAAAAGAAATATTTTTCTGATAACTCCTATGTGTATTTGTCCTAAACAGCTGGACAAACAGTCTAGACCCAGATCAGACTGCTTCTTAAAGGAGCAGTTTGATCAGGATCTGCACTGTGTGGGCATTGCAAGGAAATGCAGTATATAATGCAGTGGTAGGGGCCATGTTTGGTAACCACGATAATACAAAGCATGATATGACTTGACAGAAATTCATGTAAGCCCGGAAATTTTCTTGATTGTCTTATCTCGTGATACTGGACCTCACAATGGCGGGGTTCCCTCATATGAAAAAAAGAGCTTGAAGTTTACTGTCAGTAGGTTATGATGTTTTCTCGAAGCTCACTGGGTGGGATTTAAAGAAGCACAGTTTTCCCCTAAAATTCCCCAAACAATCACTTTTCCTATCCAAATTGAGGGATGGGTATTCTGTAGCGTACGGGCATTTATTGTAATTTTATGAGGCTTCTGCTGACCATTATTTATGTTCTGGATCAAACCTATACTGGCTCCAGTCTCCAGTGGCTAAATATTTATTTTTCAATCATGTTTGATAATCCACTAAAATAAAACCAAAATAATATCATGACTATAAAGGCTGGTTCATCTAAGTATTTGTTTGTTTGTTTGTGCTGAGGTTTTACGGCCCAGTCAACCCAATAGGGTCATGTCGAGCGCGTTCAGTTTACCTAACCACATGTTAACTGGGCAAGCTTATTCCTCTAAGCAGTTAACCAGTATTGTGCACATTCTTTCACCAGAAACTGACAACTGCCCTTCTTGAATTAGCGGACTAGAGAGAATGACTGTAGAAAATATTTCATGATCAGTCTCCACGAAAGAATGTTGCTGACCTCGGTGGGGATTGAACCCAT
Source organism: Anodontia alba (assembly GCA_964016985.1). Lineage (NCBI taxonomy): Eukaryota > Metazoa > Mollusca > Bivalvia > Lucinida > Lucinidae > Anodontia > Anodontia alba. The sequence goes on along the minus strand of OZ024831.1, from coordinate 83,917,788 downwards.
GACCTCCTGGTCTCCAGTCGGACAGTGCATCCAACTGAGCCACCGAGGCCGTATAAGTATTTAGTTACTGGAGACTGGAGCCAGTCCAGGAGCTACCCTGTCAGCTTACTGCTCAGTAGGTTCTATACTTGGCCATACACATCACTATTTAAATCTATATTTATCATGCTGTTAGAAAATTTAGCAGATGACAAACTGATGAATTTTTTCTTATTATAGTATCTGACACTTCATGCAAATTGTCTCCTAATGAGATAATTTGCATAAAAAGTCTAATCTGATTTTCTAGGAAAAATAAGAAAAATATTACAAATTGTCATCTGAAATTTTTACCCAGCATGCTGAGGGTTAAAGTGCTGAGCAAAGTAGCAGACAAATTCTAAACTTGATTTAGTTATTTTTCAGAGAAAATAAGACTTGATTTGTCATGTGAAATGTGTTAATCTTATTTTCTCTAAAAGTAAAACAAAAATGCAGTGTTGTCTGATTTGTACTGTATGGATTAATACATGTAGATGAATTTGGTTGACTGGAGACCAGGAGGTCGCGGGTTCAACCCCCACCAAGGTCGGCAACATTCTTTCGTGGAGATTGATCATGAAATATTTTCTACGGTCATGCTCTCCCTTCCGCTGATTCACGAAGGGCAGTTGTCAGTTTCTGGCGAAAGAATATGCTCAGTACTGGTTAACCGCTTAGAGGACTAAGCCTGCCCAGTAAACGTGTGGTTAGGTAAACTGACCGCGCTCGACATGACCCCATTGGGTTGACTGGGCCGTAAAACCTCAACACAAACAAATTCAAATTTTAGAATAAGTTCAGACACACAGGGTGTTTGCCTGGTTCTGATTTTGAATGATTTTTTCTGAGTACAGTTGAATCTCAATAACTGGAACATCTTTGGGACCATGTAAATTTGTTCTAGAAAGGGTTAGTTTGAGCCACTGAGGATTAATGATAACTCCAGGTCAGGAGGCAGATGATGGTCATTTAGGGGCCTCATTTAGGGATGTCTTTTAGATCTTTTATAATAATGGTATGTTGAGTGTACTCATTAGAAAAAATCCCGGATATTTAAAATTCCGCTTTCTAGGGCTATCAAGAGAATTTCCTTGGGACTCAAAAAACATCACGAAAACATGCCTATATAATTTTGACCCTCTTAAACCCCACTTTTATATAGTAAAACTAGGGTTTACAGGCATATACATTATTTTTCTTATTTCTGCTCAAAAACATAGATGGTGGGTACTTGTTTGAACTGCCTCGCAGGGGTCATTCTAAAGAGTACCCACAATCTATGTTTTTGAGCAGAATGTGAAAAATATCAGTTTTTTAGCAGAAAATATTCAGTTTATATATTTGAATAGGCGTGTTTTCGTAATGACCTGTTTGAATTAGCCATGTCAGTGAGGTTTTACTGTATAATGTACAAGGTTTTTTTCTACATTTTTTTTTTTTTTACAAATCCTATTAAACCATATACTAACAGGATTTACTTATATAAAAATGTTTATGTTTTCAAATCATATGACACAAAATTTTATGCAAACGTGCATTTAATCCATATTTTTTAAAATGAAATTCCTCTAATGACATCACAAATAATTCATTATGAAAACAAACCTATTCAGATACTGAAAATTTTACCACCAAAAAAATGAAAATTTTCAGATAAAAAAATCTGATTTTTTTTTTTTTTTTTTTCATATTTCTGCTCAAAACATAGATTGTGGGTACTTTCAAGGATTGCCTCAGTGAGTCGGTTCTAACGAGTACCCACAATCTATGTTTTTGAGCAGAAATAAGAAAAATAATATATACCCCTGTGAACCCCAGTTTTACTACACAAAAGTAGGGTTTAAGAGGGTCAACATTATATAAGCATGTTTCCGTGATGTGTAGGAGAAAATCATTGTCCAAATTCCTAGAAAAATTGTAGGAAAAAATGGTACCCAAGTAGAAAAAAAAATTTGCTATTGGGACCTATGGTCTATAAATAGAAAAGTCAGAAGAAACTATTTATATTGGGACTAAGCAACCACCCAGTGAGAAAAGAGTTTTGATGTTAAAAGATTTACGGTAATTATACTATGTTGAAGGTGAAACGCATACATTCAGTCTGGAAAAAAATTCAGAGATGAATCTTAAATAGGTCTCATTTAACATTTAGCATACTTTGGGCAAATTCAGCTGACAATAAATTATTTTTTTCCAAGAAAAAAGGATTTGAGATTTCATGCAAAATGTCAGATATTTATTTTCCGGGAAGAATAAGAAAAATGTATCAAAAATGTTGTCTTCTGAAATTTTTATCGTGCATGCAGAGTGTAAATGAAGAAGTTGTAAAAGAATGAAACAAGGTACTTGTGAATTATATGATTTTTAAGTGGCTAATATTCAGATATTTTGTCTGCAGTTAGTACCACCTACTTGAAATGAATTTGCATGCAGGGAAACATGCAAAATACCATTGCTCTAGATAAGATGGGAACCGAATAAACATTTTTTCTTATTTCTCAATGAAAACACGTTGTGGGTACTACTCGCTATTGAAAAACTTGTTAACCCTTATTGCCAGTCACGACTGTTGTCGTCTGCTTTGTCTTCTGCCCGTTACTTTAAAAGTCATTGTTGCAAACAGTGTGGACCCAGATCAGATTGCTCCTTTAGGAGCATTCTGATCTGGGTCCACACTGTTTGCCTATATGCAAAATGTAAGTTTGAAAAGTTTGCAAGAAGATGCAGCAGACGACATAAGCAGACGACATTTTCCGATGCAGATTTTCTTGGCGCTTTAAGGGTTAACTGCTGCAGCAATGGTATTTTCAAATACTGCTGACATTTTTTCAGCAAAAAATATCAATGTATTTGCCATATTTCATGATCGAAATTTTTACGTCATATTAGCTAACAACTTCGTTAAGTTTTGAACAACTTGACCCTGGGCCTTGGGTATTTGCATGTTGCCATTTTCTCACATTGTGCATATAATATGTGCCAAGGTCTCTTTTCATGTGTTATAACCCATTTAGAATTTTCATGCTATTCAGTTGTATGAATGGTATCAAATTTGTTTTACATGACAGAAAAATTCTCACTGGGGACCTCTGAATATTTGGTATCCATTCAGCCATCCACAGATATTGGGTAGATTATTTAATCAGCAACGTAAGAAAATGTATCTTTTGACATGTGCTCCCAACGGAGACTTAGATCAGTCTGTGCTTCCATGCAGCCTGATCAGTCTTCTTTGTCCGCATGAAGACTCCTTGGCTATCCAACATGCGTCCAATGAAGAAAAAGTGATCAGATTGTGTTAATGTGCAGACAGATCTGAATCTTAGCCGGGCGCACAAGTCCGAAGGTACAGTTTCTGACCTTGTGGTTAATTTGTTTTCAAGAAATATTTGCATTTTTGTGTCCTTCAACTGCAGTTTTTGATGTTTTTTATTACATAATATTGAGTACATTTGATCCTTACTATGAGAAAAAGCACCGTTCACCAAGATTTGTAGTACTGTACCAGGTAAGAGGGATCCTGTATTTATCCAGGAACACATGTTCACACTGATCATCCAAGTAAAAGGAGAGCAGTTGAGTAAGACAGACTGGCCTCAGTCTCCTGTGATTTTTAAATATTCTTATAATCCTGTTTGATAATCCACTAAAATAAAACCAAAATAATACCATGACTATAAAGGCTGGTCACTAGTGACCAGCCTTTATAGTCATGATATTATTTTGGTTTTATTTTAGTTACTAGTGACCAGCCTTTATAGTCATGATATTATTTTGGTTTTATTTTAGTGGATTATCAAACAAGATTATTAGAATAAATATTTAGTCACTGGAGACTGGAGCCAGTGTATAGTTTAAAGATATGGTGGGAAAAGGCATGTTGAAGAGAAAAACATTAAATATATATGAAACTGTCTAATTGTTTGCCCTTTTTGTGTTGCCTGCGTAGCATGGCAAACACATAGGGATCATGTTGTCTGTCTGCGCTGCCGTCGGCGTCGGTGTCATCGTCACACTTTCGTTTCCGTTCAATAACTTTTGAAGAGATGTATTGATTTCATTCAAATTTTGCAGTGTATATCACTATAAAATACAGGTCAAGTTTGATATTGATAATTATCGGCCAAATTTTGGCTGAGTTATGGCTCTTTTTCGGCTTAGTTTTTGTTGGTGTGTTGATATTAGTTTCCGATCAATAACTTTTGCAGGGATGCATTGATTTTATTGAAAGTTTGCAGAAGGATATATCATTGTAAAATACAGGTCAAGTTCGATATAAATAATCATCCGCAAAATTTTGGCTGAGTTATGGCCCTTTTTCGACTTAGTCGACTTTGGGGATAGGAGCAGTTGTAAGGACCAGTGTTTTTTTGCCTTTTTTATATCAAAAGGTTGGCGCTTTAAGCAGGCGAGACATCCGATTCTCGGAATTCTAGCTAACAGCTACCCCTATTTTAAACACTTTTCTGTTTTTATGGAGAAATAAAAAAAAAAATACCATTAATACTGTTTGGTTAGAAAGGGCTTATTTGGAACTATATCTCCATGAAAGCATATATTGTGGGTACCCATTAGAAGTGCATCACAGTGGCAGTTCTTAGTAATGATTACCCACAACAATTATGCTTCATCACGAAAACATGCCTATATAATTTTGACCCCCTCAAACCCCACTTTTATATAGTAAAACCGGGGTTTACAGGGGTATGCATTATTTTTAGCTCACCTGAGCAAAAGCTCAGGGTGAGATATTGTCATCACCCTATGTCCGTCGTCCGTCGTCGTCCGTCGTTCGTCGTCAACAATTAGTTTGTTAACACTCTAGAGGTCACAGTTTTGACCCAGTCTTGATGAAACTTGGTCAGAATGTTTGCCTCTATAAAATCTAGGTCAAGTTCGATACTGGGTTACTTGGGGTCAAAAACTAGGTCACCAGGTCAAATCAAAGGAAAAACTTGTAAACACTCTACAGGTCATAGTTTTGACCCAATCTTAATGAAACTTGCTCAAAATGTTTGCCTCTATTAAATCTAGGTCAAGTTCGAAACTGGGTCACTTGGGGTCAAAAACTAGGTCACCGGGCCAGATCAGCAGATAAAAGTCTTGATGATTTCTAGGTCAAGTTCGAAACTGGGTCACCTGGGGTCAAAAACTAGGTCACCTGGCCAGATCAGCTGAAAACCTTGTTAACACTCTAGCAGTAACATTTTTGAAGCAATCATCATGAATCTTGCTCAATATGTTTGTCTTGATGAATTCTAGGTCAAGTTCGAAACTGGGTCACTTGGGGTAAAAAACTAGGTCACCGGGCCAGATCAGCAGAAAACATTGTTAACACTCTACAGGTCACATTTTTGGAGCAATCATCATGAATCTTGCTCATTATGTTTGTCTTAATGAATTCTAGGTCAAGTTTGAAACTGGGTCACCTGGGGTAAAAAACTAAGTCACCGGGCCAGATCAGCAGAAAACCTTGTTAACACTCTAGCGGTCACATTTTTGAAGCAATCATCATGAATCTTGCTCAAAATGTTTGTCTTGATGATTTCTAGGTCAAGTTCGAAACTGGGTCACTTGGGGTCAAAAACTAGGTCACCTGGCCAGATCAGCAGAAAACCTTGTTAACACTCTAGCGGTCACATTTTTGAAGCAATCATCATGAATCTTGCTCAAAATGTTTGTCTTGATGATTTATAGGTCGAGTTCGAAACTGGGTCACTTGGAGTCAAAAACTAGGTCACCGGGCCAAATCAACAGAAAACCTTGTTAACACTCTAGCGGTCACATTTTTGAAGCAATCATCATGAATCTTGCTCAAAATGTTTGTCTTGATGATTTCTAGGTCAAGTTCGAAACTGGGTCATGTGGTGTAAAAAACTAGGTCACCAGGCCAAACCAGCAGTAAACCTTGTTAACACTGTAGCGGTCACATTTTTGAAGCAATTATCATGAATCTTGCTCGAAATGTTTGTCTTGATGAGTTCTAGGATATATTTGAAACTGGGTCACTTGGGGTTAAAAACTAGGTCACCGGGCCAAATCAGCAGAAAACCTTGTTAACACTCTAGCGGTCACATTTTTGAAACAGTCATCATGAATCTTGCTCAAAATGTTTGTTTTGATGATTTCTAGGTCTAGTTCGAAACTGGAACACCTGGGGTCAGAAACTAGGTCACCTGGCCAAATTAGCATAAAATCTTGTTATCACTCTAGCGGTCACATTTTTCAAGCAATCATCATGAATCTTGCACAAAATGTTTGTCTTGATGAGTTCTAGGTCAAGTTCGAAACTGGGTCACATGGTATCAAAAACTAGGTCACCGGGCCAAATCAGCAGAAAACTTTGTTATAATCATTTTGAATTTTGATCAGAATGTTTGCCTTGATCATTTCTACAGGGTTCGCACAGGCTTGAAAAGTACTTGAAAATGAAGGGCAGTCTTGAAAAGTCCTTGAAAACAAAATTTGTCTTGAAAAGCCCTTGAAAACTGATCATAGACCTTGAAAAGTACTTGAATTTCACATTTTCTTGTGTTCTAGACAATTTTAAATCTCTGAGAATCAAAAGTAAAGTTCCTAAAAAAAAATCAGCAAGTTTCGAGTAAAGACAGATGAGCAGGAGTTCCTGGGCGCGAAAACAAAGTTCGAATACACATAGGTTCGAATGATTCGTACTTGATGTTTGGATTGTCTCCCTTGCAGACTGGTACTTGGCGATTTTGAGAACTTTTATTACTGAAAAAGGTCAATTCAAATAACCAGACTAAACAAAAAACAAAAATGGCGTCTGCTGTTCTTTAATGTGTGTTTATTTGGACCCTGATTTTATTTCTGCGTAATGGAAATGTGTGTTTATAGCAGAGAGTGGCAAAAACGATATTCTTGGGTAAAGGAAACGAACAGTAAACATAAGGCGCACTGTCAACCTTGTAATAAGGACATCGACACAAATGGGTGAAAGCTCATTATGGTCACAGGCGCAGGGAGAGGGGCATAAGAAACAAGAAAAAGTGATGTCTCGGACATTCGTAAATTTCTCACAGGTTAAAACAGAAACTGCAACCACAGCTTAATACTTTTGGTTTTAAGAGAGTTCATTTTAACAGAAATTATCAGTTTTTTAGCCCAAATGTTTTCACTGGATGTGGAAGCAATGAATGACAGTGCCAGATTTTACGAATTTGTGTAAGTATTATAGTCCTTGAAAACTTAAAGTTGGTCCTGGAAAAGTCCTTGAAAAGTCCTTGAATTTGACGTGGCCTTGCCTGTATGAACCCTGTTCTAGATCAGGCTCTCAAAGTGCTATGTTGCTCAGGTGAGCGTTACAGGGCCATCATGGCCCTCTTGTTCTTATTTCTGATCAAAAACATAGATTGTGGGTACTCGTTAGAACCGCCTCGCCGAGGCAGTTCTAACGAATACCCACAATCTGTGTTTTGAGAAATAATATGAAAAATATCAGAATTTTTTATTTTCCTTTTTTGGTTGTAAAATTTTCAATAAATTTGAACAGGCGTGTTTTCGTAATGTTGTATAGATATATATTAATCTGATCCCAGTGCTGTTGAAGACATTTCTTATGGCTGAAATCTGTATTTATTTAAACCAAATTACTTAAACATACCATAATATGTCTTGGATAAATACAAAATAGATTTATTATTATCATTATTTAATGAGGTATAATACACATCTGGGTTCATTATTTTTGTTTGCCTTCAGTTTGCTCCAATTTCCTTCATTTTGAAGTAATCATTGGATCAAGATAATTGCATCTTTTATGAGAGAATTGATTATCCAAATAAATGTGGGGAGGTATTCATTTGAAGATTTGAAGAAGAAACTTTTCCTTGAGTCATGTTAATGCTTGATTTGTTGCTCTTATTTTCAGTGATTTTCTTGTTACTTCTCGAGTTTTTGCTGTCATTTATGTTGACTTTGCTGTGACTTATTTTTACCAGGCAGAGCTTTAGTGCATTTGGTGAGCACAAGCTGAGATAAGGCTGCAACATATGTTTTTATGCCCCCGCCATTTTCAATGGGGGGCGGGGGTGCATATAGTATCACTGCTGTCCGTATGTACGTCCGTCCTGTACGTAACACAAATGGTTTACGTGTGATATCTTTTGAAAGGATTGGTGTATTGGATTGAAATTTTATACACAGGTGTATAATCATAAAATGTAGGTCAAGTTCGATTTAAGGTAAAATCCACCAACTATTTTGGGAGTTATGGCCCTTTTCAACTTTGAAAAATGGTTTCCGTGCGATATCTTTTGAAAGGATTGGTGTATTGGATTGAAATTTTATACATAGGTATATCATCATAAAATGTAGGTCAAGTTCAATTAAGGGTAAAACCCACCAATTATTTTGGGAGTTGTGGCCCTTTTTCAACTTCCGAAAATGGTTTTCCTTCAGTAACTTTTGAAAAGATCAGTGAATTGGATTCATACTTTATGCACAAGCATATAATTATAAAATATAGGTCAAGTTTGATTCAGGGTAAAATGCACCAATTATTATACGCCCGTTTGAAAAACGGGACGTATTATGTTACGGGGTATGGCGTCCGTCCGTCCGTAAACTTTTTCGTTTCCGGCTAACTCCTCCTACAGTTTACATCCGATCAAGCTGAAACTTGGTATATAGTTAGACCATGATGTGGCGCAGCGCATATTGTTTCGGGGTTAAAGTCCACCAAATGTTTGCAGAGTTATGCCCCTCAGAAAATTTCTGTAAACTTTTCATTTCCGGTTAACTCCTCCTACATTTTACATCCGATCAAGCTGAAACTTCATATATAGTTAGACCATGATGTGGAGCAGTGCATATTATTTCGAGGTTACAGTCCACCAAATATTAGCAGAGTTATGCCCCTTTGAAAATTTCAATAGACTTTTTGTTTCCGGCTAACTCCTCCTACAGTTTACATCCGATCAAGCTGAAACTCGGTATATAGTTAGACCATGATGTGGCGCAGCGCATTTTGTTTTGGGGTTATAGTCCACCAAATATTTGCAGAGTTATGCCTCTTAGAAAATTTCTGTAAACTTTTCATTTCCGGTTAACTCCTCCTACATTTTACATCTGATCAAGCTGAAACTTCATGTATAGTTAGACCATGATGTGGAGCAGCGCATATTATTTCGAGGTTACAGTCCACCAAATATTAGCAGAGTTATGCCTCTTTGAAAATTTCAGTAGACTTTTCGTTTCCGGCTAACTCCTCCTACAGTTTACATCAGATCAAGCTGAAACTTCATGTATAGTTAGACCATGATGTGGAGCAGCGCATATTATTTCGAGGTTACAGTCCACCAAATATTAGCAGAGTTATACTTCTTTGAAAATTTTGATTAATTTTTAGTTTATGGCTAAATCCTACAGTTTACATCCAATCAAGCTGAAACTTCATGTACAGTTAGACCATGATGTGGAGCAGCGCATATTGTTTTGAGGTTACAGTCCACCAAATATTAGCAGAGTTAAACCCCTTCGAAAATGTCTATTAATTTTTTGTTTCCGGCTAAATCCTCCTACAGTTTACATCCGATCAAGCTGAAACTTGATTTGTAGTAAGACCATGATGTGGAGCAGCGCATATTGTTTCAAGGTTACAGTCCACCAAATATTAGCAGAGTTGAACCCCTTTGAAAATTTCTATTAATTTTTTGTTTCCGGCTAAATCCTCCTACAGTTTACATCCGATCAAGCTGAAACTTCATAAATACTTACATGATGATGTGGAGCAGCACATATTGTTTTTAGGTTACAGTGCACCAAATATTTGCAGATTTATGCCCCTTTGAAAGTTTTTGTAAACTTTTCACAGCATATTGTTTAGAGGTAATAGTGTGCCAAAGGCTCATATGAGCTTATAATATAGCCATGCTTCTGTGGTGTGTCTTCTGTCAGAAAGCACTTCTCCCTAGAAGCAGCAAACTTCTCCCTTAATTTCTTGGCCAGCTTGGACCCTTAGGTTACTGTTCACCAAATATCAGCAGAGATTATGCCCCAATGAATTTTTTTTAAATTTTTTTTTTTTTGTAATTCCACTTACAGTTTATATCCAGAGCACTGAATTATACAGGAGCCAGTTAATGTGCTGCATCTTATTACTTGCCACGGGCGTATAATGCCCCGCTTGGCGGAGCTCTTGTTTTTGAAGTTACGGCCCTTTTTCACCTTCAAAAGATGTTTTTCTTTCGACATTTTTTTTTAAAAAAGACTGATTTGTGTATTGGATTCATATTTTATACATAGGTTTATAATCATAAAATATGGTCAAGTTCGATTTAGGATAAAATCTGCCAATTATTATAAGAGTTATGGACCTTTTTTTTCAACTTCATTCTTTGCAAAATGCCTGCGTGTAGGTGAGGATGGCCCTGGGCGAGGGCATCTGTGTCATTCTGACACATTTCTTTTTTTTTTCCTGGTGTGTGTACCACTGGGAGGTCAATAGGATATACCGTATTCTACCAAATTACCCCACTGTGTGCTTAAGTTTTTAAAAATTACATTGAAAACGTGTATTAATATGTATCCACCTTTTAAAAGTATGCTTTAAAAACAAGACTTATCTAATGGTGTTTTTGTGTTTTCTTTCTGATTTTCTTTAATTAAGCATATGTTGGGGGTACTCATTTGAAGTTGATGCAATTCAAATGGTTTATAATTTATAAAGAATTTGGTAAAAAGTACACTGGGGTAATCTGAAAACTATGGAATTGCTTGACTGTGTGCTGATAGGGTTATGTGCGGTATAAATGTATACTGTGGCAGAATCATCTCATTGAAATCATAGCTCAGGGTACCCTACTTAAACTAAATATTCGGCTGCAGATCCAGGGGTAGCGGGTTTGAAATCCCGGGCTTTGCCAAATAGCTCTTGTGAAGATGATCTTGAAATAATTTCTGCAGTCAGTCTCCCCCTTTTGCTGATTCAAGAAGGGCCATTGTCAGTTACTAGCACAAAGTATGTGCACAAAGTACTGGTAAACAGCTTAGAGGACAAAGGCTACCCAGGAAAAGTGTGCATAGGCTCAACATACCCTTAACAATGTTTACTGGGCCATAAAATTCCAAGTCAAACGTAAATATTTGTACATTTTAACTCCTTACCATACTTGTGCTAAAATTAGATCAGATCCATTTCATTATCTGTTAGTGTATAAAAAAAACGGCTGGATGAATGGCAAACAGTGTAGACCCTGATCAGATGCTGCATTATGCAGCATCTGAGCAGGGTCTACACTGTTTGCTCAAGCCTGCCTGTCTGAAAAGTTACGATAAAATATGACGTCTGCATACTTGCAAGGAAAGCAAATAAAAAATCTTGAAGAAAATCTAAGAAAAAGTGAAAATATTTCAGTATGTTTGATATTTGCTGTTGAAAAATATTAATTCTGTGTGAAATATTGATATTTGTGCTGGCTATTGTATATTATACTAACATATTTAACAATAGTTTTTGCTGTGCCTACAAATCAGAACTTTGGCAGACCTGAAGTGACATCCTGTTGGATATTGTTATCCAAAGTTGGCAAAAGTTTGGTCAATATTTTATTACAATGGGTAAGACTCCAGATAAAAAGTTTGGCTATATTTACCTAAATACCTTATGTATACAGACAGACAGGCCTGAGTAGTGAAGACCCAGATGAGATGCTGCAGAATGTGGTGTCTCATCAGGGAATATTTAGGTTAAATATGGTAAATTTTGGACACATTAATGCTTAGCATGCTGGGTAAAAATTGCAGGGGATGACATTTTGAAATATTTTTCTTGTTTTTTTGGACTGCATGGAAGTTTTATGTAGCGGAGACAGTTTGCATGAAATACGAAAGCCTATTTGCTGCGAAAAAGAGAAATAATACTGGCAGTTTGTCATCTGCTGAATTTGCTTGATGAAGGTTAACTCCTTGCTGTGCTTGTTCTAAAATTTGAACAAGTCCGTCCATTGCTGAATCTGGAAACTGCTGAATGAAACACAAACAGTGCAGATCCTGATCAGATGCTGCAGAATGATCAGAAGCCTCAGAATGTGGCATCTCATCTAGGTCTACACTGTTTTCAAAGAAAGGGTTACTGTATTCTAGATAAATGTTAGCCTATTGTAGTCGGGGAAAAGGGTAAGTGGCAAACAGTGCATACCCAGATCAGATGCCGCAGAACGCGGCGTCTGATCAGGGTCTCCACTGTTTGCAAATAGTTTAGCCATTTTTCTCTAGGAATATGTAAATCTCATAGCCGGTTGTACCTAAAATTGAAATTGGACTCTTCCAATATATAGTGTGGGAGAGTCTACCTGGTATACAATAGGTTAGGACACATTAATTCCTTTCCATACTTGTCCTAAAGTTTGAACAAGTCCTTTTTCCTACCTGTTGATGTGTCTAAAAACTGCTGGATGAGTGGTCAGCCGTGTGGACACCAATCAAACACGTTCTACATTGTTTGCTAAGACCTGATATTCAGAAGACTGCTAGTTTTGTTATTTTTACATGAAAACATCTGTTTTGCGTAGCACTTATTAGAATTGTGTCTTTGAGGCAATTCTAACTTGCCTCTCTGTTGCACATCTGTTTTCATGCAAAATTAACAAAAGTGGTCGTAAATTATGACGAATATTCATCACTCCAGTTTAATACGTCACTTTTTTGCAACCAAAAAAAAGCTGATAATTTCCTTATTTGTCCATAAAAAAAAACGTATGTTGTGGGTACTCATTGGAAGCGCTGAGGCGCTTCTAATGAGTACCCACAATATATGTTTTTATGGACAGATATGAAAAAAATTTTTTTCTAATACCCCCTCTTATCCAGAGCTATGAGTCATTTTCACATGCAAAAATAACACAAAAATGGACATAAACTATGATGGACATTATCACCTTATCTGGAGTTTGGAGATAGTCAATATTAGTAGATAGTCAATATTAGTCCAGGAAAAATGTTAGTGTTTGTTGAATTAGTCTGATGGGTTGTTATCATAACTGTGATTTAAAGGTTATATTGTCTGCAATTTCCATTGATTGATGTTTCTTATGAGCAGAAATTAAGTTTAGAATGCTATTTGTAAGGCATCTGTGCTTCCTGAGACCACTCTGATACCATATTACCATATATATAATATTTTGCCTAAATCTACTAAGAGAAATAAAATTAGCATTTAGTTCTAGCCTCGGAGGGGTAACTTAGGGGTTATTTTGGTACCGGTGTGCGAGCCAGTACTTCAAAACCTACCCCATTCATATACCTGGCCTTCGAAAAAATGGACCCATTCATATACTTGATCATCCAAAATGTTGACCTATTCATATACTGCCCTTTGATTTTTTGTACCCATTTTTGCTGGTTATTACACAAATATCACAGTCAATTCATGTAATACCAAAAGGATAAGCAGTCTCGAAAAATCTCTGAGCAAAAAATATGTGCATATACCAGGATGTCAGAAAACTGGGGCTTTTCACACAGGAATCCAGAAAAATCGGGTCATTCATATACTTTTTGTTGAAAAAAGGGGGCCAATCATATACCTGGCAGCGCTGAAAAAGGGGACTATTCGGCACGCACATCTGTATTATGCCATATATAGGAAGTTACACCCTCCCCTCCCCCCTCCCCGAGGTTCTAGCAGTGGATAAATGTGACTTTAACCCTTGTCATGCTGAATAAATTAAGAAGCCACACCCATTTCTAATTTTCAGCCAATCAGATTACTTGATCCAGATTGTTGATATAAATTCACATACTTAATGGCAAAAAATGCAGATCTAGATCAGTTGGCTGGTCTGGATCTACACTGTTTGCAAAGACAGGGTATATCCGGGTTCAGCAGGACAAGGGGTAAGGTTGAAAACTTGGGTACAAATCCAACATGTCAGCTCTGTAAATAAACTTTCTCCTCAATCTTAGCGTCTTTTGAACCTAAAATGGTACACTTACTCACAATAAAAAAAAAAAAATATATATATATATATATATTATGGAAGCGTAAAACCGCATGCATATTTATTTTTCATATCTTTGTTCTTGAGAGCTTTATTTTTTGTGAAGATATTCGTATGTTTTTTTGTTTGTTTTTTTTCTTTTTTTGTTTTTGTTTTGTTAATTATAGAATTTAAATACCTTCTTTGAATTTATATTTTCGAAACAACTGTATTTAATCTGATTTAATATATTTATCTTAAAATTTGAAAAAAAAAAATCTATTTTACTGACAATGTGTCTCCAGCATTCTGATCTGGGTCTCCACTTGCTCAGACCTATCTTTCCTACACTGATGATTGCTGTGGTATTCAGGCAGGATTGAGCAAACAGTGTAGGCCCAGATCAGATGCTAGAACCAGAATGATGGCTTCCATGACAGCATTTTCTAGTGACCAGCCTTTATAGTCATGGCATTACTTTGGTTTTATTTTAGTAGAGATTATAAGGAAAAAAAAATTTAGTCACTGGAGAATAGAGCCAGTCTAGATCCAGTATTGCAAGACTGGTTAACATGCTGCTATCAGTATTTGAAAGCACACCATCCATATTGGGGGTCAAGGTTCAGGTAATGCAATTAAAGTGATAGCAACTATCCATTTATGACCTTTGACCAAATATGGTATTACATCTGACCATCAGCAAGTCCTTTGTAATTTGGACAGACTCTTCACATGTTCATTTTACCATATATATTGACCCTGGTCCTGCTGAACCTGGATATACCCTGCCTTTCCAAACAGTGTAGATCCAGATCAGTTGGCTTCTGAAGCCAACTGATCTGGGTCTGCACTGTTTGTTGTTAAGTATGTGAATTTGTATCAGCTATCTCTATCAAGTAATCTGATTGGCTGAAAATTAGACGTGGGTGTGGCATCTTAATTTATTCAGCATGGCAAGGGTTTAGACACTTTAACTTTAGCTCCGTTCCATACTCACAGTTGCAGCAGACAACATTTTGAAAATATAATTTTATTATTTCAGAGAAAATAAGGCTTCACATTTCATGCTCAGCAGACAAGTCATGTAAAATGTCAGGCCTTATTTTTGTCTAAAAAAAAGAGAGAAAGAAAAAAAAAGAAAGAAACATCTTCCTGACTGGCTAATTAGCCCTCCTGAATTTGGATCATAAGGCCCCTGATTCAAATCCTGCTAGAAGGGGACTTTAGCTCATAACTGTACAAAGCTTCATTGCATAGAGCCTTTCATGGTCGCCCCTTTCATTGTCTCAATGTGACTTGAATAATGAAAGAGATGAAAAACACTAACTCGTCATCTCTGAAAAATGAATAAAAAATTAGAATATCATCTACTACCATTTTATTTTTTCTTGGCGCTCAAATTAACATTAACCACTCTCTGGGCTAATTCAGCAGACAACAGATTGATCATATTTTTCTTATCATATTCCCAGAAAACATTATTTGTCATCTTATGCAAATTGTCTCCAGTGGAGATGATTTGCATGAAATGTCAAATCCTTTTGTCTAGAAAAATAAGAATATTTCAAAGTGTTGTCTGCCGAAATTTTTACCTGATGTACTAAACGTTAAGGATTAAGCTAAAATTTGAATAATACTCTATTTAAGCCAAGTAGT
The DNA here is from genome assembly GCA_964016985.1 of Anodontia alba. Taxonomy (NCBI): domain Eukaryota; kingdom Metazoa; phylum Mollusca; class Bivalvia; order Lucinida; family Lucinidae; genus Anodontia; species Anodontia alba. The sequence continues at coordinate 83,902,171 of OZ024831.1, read as the reverse complement.
AAAAAAACTAGTAGTAGTAGTGTATAGACTCTGCCCACATGCCACATTCTTAGACATCTGAGCTGGGTCTACACTTTTTATTCAGTCTGTATGTTTGAATACTTACAGTAAATACCAGCTGCTCAGTGGTAAATCATGGGAAGACAAATATTGCAGCTCCAGATAATGTGCTTTTTTTTCCACTCAAAAAGTGTGAATTTTTTTCTTATTTCTGCATGAAAACATATGTTGTGCATACTCATTAGAAGCACCTCGCTGAGGTGCTTCTAATGAGTACCCACAACATATGTTTTCATGCAGAAATAAGAAAAATATTGACCTGCTACTCCCGCCTCTCTAGAGCTATGTAAAAATGATAAGAGTCTTTGAAGTGCTGGCATGACATGAAGCTGTTGTTCATTATCTGTATTGTCACAACCTAATAGAGCCTGATTAATGATTTAATGATCTTGCAGGAACTACTGGCATCAATACTGGCTATTAGAAAACCGTTTTATGAAGAAGAAAACATTAGAGTATTTCCATTAAGTATTCAGGTATTTGGACAAACAAGCCTGAGCAAACAGTTTAGACCCAGATCTGAATGTGGCATCTGATCAGGGTCTAAACTGTTTGCTGCTCTTCCAGCAGCATTTCTGACATATCAAGAGGTAGTCAAATTGACTTGTTCAAATTTTAGGAAAAGTTGGGCAAGGAGATAAGATGTCCAAAGTATGTAATAGGGTTATTATGATATGTGAAAATCAGCATTATTATTGAACAGTGAAGACCTTGAACTGATTAGCACATTGTGCTCTATGACAATATTGTCTATTGTATTTACTACATTAACCCAAAGTATTCAGCCTGAGCAAACAGTGTGGACCCAGATTGGATGCTGCAGAATTGTCTCTTATCATGAATCCATGCATAGCTTGTACACACCTATTGATCTGTCTTCTGACAAAAGAAGTGCATAAGTACTGGTTAACTATGACTAAGCTTGCCCAGGAAAAATTGTGGTTAGGTAACCTGACCATCTCAACAGGACCTTAATAGTGTTGACTGGGCAGTTAAACTCCAAACCAACCAGTCTATTGATCTGCATCATGAGACTGTACATAGCTTGTACATACCTGTTGCTCTACATCATGAGTCCATGCAAAGCTTGTACATACCTGTTGCTCTACATCATTAGTCCATGCTTAGCTTATAGTTACTGCTCTGCATCATGAGCTTATGCAGAGATTGTACATACCAACTGCTCTATATCATGAGTCCATGCATAGCTTGTACATACCTATTGCAATACATCATGAGTCCATGCAAAGCTTGTACATATACCTATTGCTCTACATCATGAGTCAATGCAATCCATGCAAAGCTTGTACATACCTATTGCTGTACATCATGAGTCCATGCATAGCCTGTACTTACTGCTCTGTACTATGAGCCCATGCAGAGATTGTACATACCTACTGCTCTATCTCATGAGTCCATGCATAGCTTGTACATGCCTATTGCTCTGTATCATGAGTCCATGCATAGCTTATACATACATATTGTTCTGTATCACGAGTCCATGCATAGCTTATACATACATTTTGCTCTGTATCATGAGTCCATGCATAGCTTTAGCATGCCTATTGCTCTGTATCATGAGTTCATGCATAGATTGTACATACCTTTTGCACAGCTTTTACACCTATTGCTCTGTATCCTGAGTGCTGCATAACTTGTACACACCTCTTCATCATGATCAAGAGAACTATAGACTGTTGAACTTTTTGTTGTACATGCTTATTGCTCAGAGTCCGTGCATAGCTTGTACATGCCTGTTGCTTTATATCATTATACGCCCGTTTAAAAAATGGGATGTATTATGTTACGGGGTATGGCGTCCGTCTGTCCGTCCGTAAACTTTTTCATTTCCGGCTAACTCCTCCTACAGTTTACATCCGATCAAGCTGAAACTCGGTATATAGTTAGACCATGATGTGGTGCAGCGTGTATTGTTTCGGGGTTACAGTCCACCAAATGGTTGCAGAGTTATGCCCCTTAGAAAATTTCTGTAAACTTTTCATTTCCGGTTAACTCCTCCTACATTTTACATCCGATCAAGCTGAAACTTCATGTATAGTTAGACCATGATATGGAGCAGCGCATATTGTTTCAAGGTTACAGTGCACCAAATATTAGCAGAGTTATGCCCCTTTGAAAATTTTAGTAGACTTTTCGTTTCTGGCTAACTCCTCCTACAGTTTACATCCGATCAAGCTGAAACTTGATTTATAGTTAGACCATGATGTGGAGCAGCGCATTTTGTTTCAAGGTTACAGTCCACCAAATATTATCAGAGTTATATTCCTTTGAAAATTTTGATTAAATTTTTCGTTTCTAGCTAAATCCTCCTACAGTTTACATCCAATCAAGCTGAAACTTCATGTACAGTTAGACCATGATGTGGAGCAGCGCATATTGTTTCGAGGTTACAGTCCACCAAATATTAGCAGAGTTATGCACCTTTGAAAATTTCAGTAAACTTTTCGTTTCCGGCTAAATCCTCCTACAGTTTATATCCTATCAAGCTGAAACTTGATTTGTAGTTAGACCATGATCTGGAGCAGCGCATATTCTTTCAAGGTTACAGTCCACCAAATATTAGCAGAGTTAAACCCCTTTGAAAATTTCTGTTTCCGGCTTCTACAGTTTACATCCGATCAAGCTGAAACTTCATAAATAGTTACATGATGATGTGGAGCAGCACATATTATTTCGAGGTTACAGTGCACCAAATATTTGCAGATTTATGCCCCTTTGAAAGTTTTTGTAAACTTTTGGCAGCATATTGTCTAGAGATAATAGTATGCCAAAGGCTCATATGAGCTTATAATATAGCCATTCTTCTGTGGTGTGTCCTCCGTCAGAAAGAACTTCTCCCTAGAAGCAGCAAACTTTTCCTTATTTTCCCAGGTGGGAGAAGTCACTTCTCCCTTAATTTCTGGGCCAGCTTGGACCCTTAGGTTACAGTTCACCAAATATCAGCAGAGATTATGCCCCAATGAAATTTTTTTGTAATTCCAACAGTTTATATCCGGAGCACTGAATTATACAGGAGCCAGTTTATGTGCTGCATCTTATTACTTGCCATGGGCGTATAATGCCCCGCTAGGCGGAGCTCTTGTGAATCTATGCATAGCTTGCACATACATATTACTCCGAATCATGAGCCCATGCATAGCTTGTTCATACCTATTGCTCTATATTGTGAGACCATGCATAGCTTTTTCATGCCTATAGCTCTGTATCATGAGTCCATGCATAGCTTGTACATACCTGTTGCTCTGTATCATGAGTCCATGCATACCTTTTACATACTTATTGCTCTGTATCATTCCATGCATAGCTTGTACATACCTACTGCTCTGTATCATGACTCCATGTGCAGCTTTTACATGCCCATAGCTCTGTATCATGAGTCCATGTATAGCTTGTACATACCTGTTGCTCTGTATCATGAGTCCATGCATACCTTTTACATACTTATTGCTCTGTATTATTCCATGCATAGCTTGTACATACCTACTGCTCTGTATCATGACTCCATGTGCAGCTTTTACATGCCCATAGTTCTGTATCGTGAGTCCATGCATAGCTTGTACATACCTATTGCTCTGTATCATGATCAAGAGAACTTGAACTTTTTGAGCCGGCCTTGGTGGCTCAGTTGGATGCGCCGTCCGACTGGAGACCAGGAGGTCGCTGGTTCAACCCCCGCCGAGGTCGGCAACATTCTTTCGTTGAGATTGATCATGAAATATTTTCTACGGTCATTCTCTCCCTTCCGCTGATTCAAGAAGGGTAGTTGTCAGTTTCTGGCGAAAGAATGTGCACAATACTGGTTAACCGCTTAGAGGACTAAGCCTGCCCAGTAAACGTGTGGTTAGGTAAACTGACCGCGCTCGACATGACCCCATTGGGTTCACTGGGCCGTAAAACCTCAACACAAACAAAACAAACTTTAATTTTTTGTTGATATAAATAATAAAAGTATGGAATGGTTTGATTTCTGGTGAAAGCAAATTCATTAAAATCAGTTAAATTGGAAATTAGGAATGAGTTTATGCTACATGCATATTGTCTGTTTTTTTTTTTCTTGTTTTTTTTTTTAACATAATTCTGTATTTACCAGAAGACAAATGGTCTTAACTTTTACTACTCTCTGTGGGCAAAGTCAGCAGACAACAAGTTGATGTTATTTTTTTTTTCTTATTTTTACCAGAAAATAGATTTTTGAAATTTAATGCAACTTGTCTCCTGCTAGGAGACAATTTGCATTAAATGTCAATGTCAGTTTTCTGCAAAAATGAACCAAAAAAATCAAAATGTCTGCTGAAGTTTTACCCAACATGCTAAGTATGGCTCATCATCACAAAACATACCAATAAAATTTTGACCCCTTTAAACCCCACTTTGTATAGTAAAATTGGGGTTTACAGGGGTATACATTATTTTTCTTATCTCTGCTCAAAACAGAGATTGTAGGTACTTGTAAGAACCGCCTTGGCGAGGTGGTTCTAATGAGTACCCACAATCTATGTTTTTGAGCAATCTATGTTTTTTTTATGAAAATATCAGAATTTTTTATCTGAAAATTTTCATTTTTTGGCGGTAAAATCTTCAGTATTTTGAATAGGTATGTTTTCATAATGATACAGCATGATGTGCATTATATTTTCATCTCAAAAGAAATATTAGTCCTTCTCTTGCTGAGCACGACATGCCTTGTCTTAGCAAACAGTGTAGATCCAGATCAGTTGGCTTCAGAAGCCAACTGATGTTGGCTTCAGAAGCCAACTGATCTGGATCTGCACTGTTTGTTATTAAATATGTAAAGTTCTGTCAAAAACCCTTATCAAGTAATCTGATTGGCTGGAATTAGAAGTGGGATTGGCATCTTAATTTATTCAGCAAGACAAGGGTTAAACCTCTGCTAATGGTCCATCCTGTCCATTTGGTTGGCAGTGCCATATTAACCCATAGTATTAAGCCAGAAAGTCCTGAACAAACAGAGAAGACTGAGATCAGAAGCCACAGAATTTGCTTAATTTGCCCATAGATTGGTAAAAATAAAAATATCATCAATTTGTCCTCTGCTGAATTTGCCGAGAGTGTAAAGGTTAACCCTTGCCTTGCTGAATAAATTAAAAATCTTACCAGGCCCACTTCTAATTTCCAGCCAATCAGATTACTTGATCCGGGTTTTTGATAGAAATTCACATTATTAATAACAAACAGTGCAGATCCAGATCAGCTGGCTTCTGTTTGCTAAGACAGGACATGTCATGTTCAGCAAGGCAAGGATTAAAAAAACCTCATTGATTTTTTGATGGTTCAATTTCACAACTCAAATATTAGTTTACATTTAAGTTCATTAAGGATCAAAGGGCCATCCATTAGATGCTACTGAGTACCAGCATCATAGAATCATTCATCATAGCTCTAGATAAGAGGAGTACCAGATAAATATTTTTTTTATTTCTCCACAAAACATACATTGTGGGTACTCACTAGAATTGCCTCTGGGGCATTTCCAATGAATATCCAAAATATTATGTTTTTGTAAAAAACAAAGAATTTTAATAATAAGCACATTTTGGATGAAAAAATTATTTTACGATCTTGAGAAAGGAATTGTATACACCTAGAACATTATCTTATCCTTAAACGCTTAGCGTGCATGGTAAAAATTTCAGCAGATGACATTTTAAAATATTTTTCTTATTTTTCCCTGAAAAAAGGCCATGACATTTCCTGAGGAGATGATTTGCATGAAATAACAATGCCTATTTTCTGGGAAAATAAGAAAAATAACATTAGTTTGTCGTCTGCTGAATTTGCCCATAGAGTGGTTATGGTTAAAGATTGCCTGACATCCTTCAGTAAAACATTAATTACAAATTATATGGACTGCTAGTAATCAATGCTTTTCAAAAGCATCAGGTAAGCACTTAACTCATGTCCTGCTGAACTTAGATATACTCTGCTATTGCAAACTGTAGATCCAGATCAGTTGGCTTCTTCAGAAGCCAACTGATCTGGCTCTGCACTGTTTGTCATTCAGTACTCTAATTTATATCCACAATTTGGATTGAGTAATCTGATTGGCTGGCAATTAAAAATGGCTGTAACATCATAATTAATTCAGCAGGACCAGGGTAAATTGGAAACTTAGGGTAACTACCTCTCATGTTATTGTATTAACAATAGGTCTAGATAAGTGGGTATCAGCTAAATAGTTTTCTTATTTCTCCACAAAAACATATGTTGTGGGTACTCATTAAAAGCACCTCACCGAGGCGCTTCTGTTGTGTAACCACAACATACATTTTCATGGAGAAATAAGAAAAATACCAATACTTTTGGATTGAAAAAAGCATCTTATCAAGAGCTATGTTTACCTAGACTGGCTCCAGTCATTTCTGCATTTTTTTCTTTGTCATTCTTTGTCACTTCCTGTAGCTGTATTTGTCCCTTTAATTCCATTTCACTGTTTTACTACAGAAACTATCTTTTCCACTAAGGGACATAACTTATCAAATCATTATAAGCTGTACTAGAGTGTATACCTTTGAAAAGAAAAGAGAAAATGATAGAAAAGATAGAGTCTGGAGACAAACTAATGTTTACCTGAAGTATTTTGATCCCTTTGTTCTAGTCATATTTGAATACTTGGCCTAAAAGTTTAACATTCATTTTGCTATCTTTTGAAATGCATAAAAACTGAAAGATAAGTGTGCAAACAGTGCAGTCCCTGATCAGACACCACATTCTGTAGACATCTGATCTGCACCTACACTGTTTGCCACTTCCCTGTGGGTCTAAGGTGCTTCTACAATGATAGTAAACACCCACAACATATATTTTCACCAAGGCACTTCAAATGAGCACCCACAATTAGATATACTGGCTCCAGTTTCCAGTGACCAAATATTTCTTCTTATAAAACCAAAATAATATCATGACTATAAGTGACATTGACCAGCCTTTATAGTCATGATATTATTTTGGTTTCATTTTAGTGGATCATCAAACAGGATTATAAGAATAAATATTTAGTCACTGGAGACTGGAGCCAGTCTAACAACAAGGAGAAATACCATAAGAAAAATATTTATCTGGGTAAACACACACACACACACACACATACACACATGCAAGCACGCGCACACACACACACACACACATGCAAGCATGCACACACACACACATGCACGCATCGATTAAAGCTATGAATTACTGTTCTTTGTCAGGTGACATCTCTGAGCCATACTTTGTTTTATTTCTGATTTTTCAGAGGACTTAATGTTAAGGAGGTGTATTTGGTGACAATTCTGGGATAATTTTCTCCAATTTTCCATAAAACATGTTATGGGTACTCTAAGAAGCACCTTCACTCCATAAAAACTTATAATGAGTACCCAAAACACATTTTTTTATGGAGAAATAAAAATATACACAGTAATTATCCCAGAATTATCAAATATGCCTCCTTAACAAGTCCCAAAGTTTGTATGTTTTTTGTTTTTTTGTGTTTTCCCTTTTTCTATATTAATTATGATTCCAAAATGTTTTCTTTTTTTACTTTCAGACTTAATTGTCAAATCTGATTTTTTTTTTTTTTTTTTTTTTTCCTGGGTTCTGTTCTTAGCACTGAAAGTCATGTTCATTCCTTGATGTGGATTGTTTCACAGTTGATTAATTATCATTCATTCTGGTTACATACATGCCATTAGCAGTTGACAGAAATCTGTGAGACTTTGCAGATTTTTAGGGGAGATTTGATGAAATTCTGTGAGATTTTTATGAAAATCACTTTCAAGCTTACATAAGTAAATTAAAAGCCATCATTTTAATGAATTAAGCTTCGGACAGCCATGCTAATGTGCAATTTATTTCTAGTTCTTCAAAAAATAGCTTATTAAATGGTATGAAAATTCTGTGAGATTGAAAATCTATGGGAAATGGGGTCCAGAAGGGCCAAAATTCTGTGAGATTTTGTCTCACAGTGTGAGGTATGGCATGTATGTGGTTAATAGCTGTTTAGAAAGTTTGTACCATATTTACCCTGAGTATTCAGACACCTTAACTCCTAAATGTGAATAAGTCCCATTTTAGGGTCTGTTGTTTACAATGGAGCCATAGTAGACAAATGCCAAAATTTCCTTAAGGTCCATGTCCATGTGATTATCATTGACCAAATGTAATCACACCGTGCATTAAATGAAATTCAGATAACGGTTTATAGCCGCATTATTCTTCTTGTTGTGGCTTTAGAGTGCTGTTGATAGAAGGTTATCTGTAAAACCTGGACTGGGACATTTAGGACATTGGCAAACAGTGCAGATCCAGATCAGACACTGCAGAATGTGGCATCTGATCTGGGTCTGCATTGTTTGCTTAAATTACAGCAAGTTAAGCAAAAAAAATGAAAGAGTCTTAAGTCCCTGTTCGGGACCATTTTCCCAGCCTACACTGAGACAATCTACCTACCAATGCTTTCAGTACTTTTATTACTACCTGTGGGTTGATGAATGGCAAACATTGTACACCCAGATTGTATGGTCTACACTGTTTGTTCAGATCTGTTAATCCAAATACTTAAACTGAGGGTAAATATGGTATTTTACTTCTTGTGTAAAAAGTGGGCTAATTTTTTTTTTTTCCATTTGCTGTTGAATACTTAAAATATAGCATTGTGAATAAAAAATATTTACGGTTTTATTTGGCATAAAAGCCACTGAAACATATTGTGTGGTATGAATGAACATGTCCAACAGGCTTATTTTCACGTGGTTTGCATATTTAATTGGAAATACTCATCATGACCTGAAACCTTAGTACATTCTAACTTCAAATATAAATACATAGTATTATAAATTTTTATTATTTGTTGTTTTCCTTAGAACACAGGACATTTCAACTCCTATTTTATTTTAGTGGATTATCAAACAGGATTATAAGAAAAAAATATTTAGATATGGAAGACTGGAGCCAGTCTAGAAGGGTGGCAATTAAACCTTGTTTATCCTTGCTACTGTGACACCTTTACTCCTTTAACCCTTGAAGCGCCAATCACAACAATTGTCGTCTGCTTTGCCTTCTGCCGGTTACTTTAAAAGTCATTGCTGCAAACAGTGTGGACCCAGATCAGACTGCTCTTTAGGAGCAGTCTGATCTGGGTCCACACTGTTTGCCTATATGCAAAATGTAAGTTTGAAAAGTTTGCAAGAAGATGCAGCAGACGACATAAGCAGACGACATTTTCAGATGCAGATTTTCTTGGCGCTTTAAGGGTTATCCTTGCCATACTTGAACACCATTTTACCATTGATTGGTTGTGACTAAAAAAACTGTTGGATGAGTGGCAAACAGTGCATCTGATCTGGGTCTACACTATGTGCTTAGATGTGTGTGTCCCAGTACTTAGGATATAAAATTATACAGTAGCTGAAACCCAGTCTGGACCATCAAAACTATGGCCTGACAGTTCTCATTTGTGGAAAAAATAATCTCAGGGCCTGTCACAATACAATGTTTCAGAGATTTCATTTGTGACCTTTGTGCTTTACAAGATCCTAACTCATTCTGTCCTTGATATCTGTCCACTAAGACAGCCTGTTTCTCATTTTCGAAACTGACATTTTCTTTGGCCGTTTGACAGGAACCAAGACAGACTGATAATAGACACAGTGTTAGGTTGTCATGTCACTGTTGCTATCTTAGCTCTAGAAAAAACGCTTTTTTGGGTTGATTGTTTACAATGGAGCCATAGTAAACAAACGCCAAATTTCCTTAAGGTAGTTGTACACGTGATTATCACTGACCAATGTAATCAAACCGCGCGTTAGAGAAAATCCAGGTAACAGTTATTAATAGCTATTCTTGTCGCTGTGACGTAAAGAGGGTTATCTGTGAAACCTGGACTGGAACATTGGCAAACAGTGCAGACTCAGATCAGATGGCAAACAGTGCATCTGATCAGGGTCTGCACTGTTTGCTTAAATTTCAGGAAGCTGAAGGTTAAATGAGTCTTAATTAAGTTCCCATTCAGGACCATTTTGCTGTCAATGCTTTGATTTTTTAACCAAGAAGTATTGACATTTTCTTACATATATTGTGGTACTCATTAACCCTTGTCCTGCTGAACCCGATATACCCTGCCTTTGCAAACAGTGTAGATCCAGATCAGTTGGCTTCTGAAGAAGCCAACTGATCTGGATCTGCACTGTTTGCCATTTAATATGTGAATTTATAGCAACAGTCCGGATCAAGTAATCTGATAGGCTGAAAATTAGAAGTGGGCGTGGCGTCTTAATTTATTCAGCAGGACAAGGGTTAACATCACCACATTGATGGCATTCCAATAAGTACCTACAACCTGTTGACATGTACAGATAAGAAAAGTGTTTAGCTGATTTGATTCCAGAGGACTCATTTTATGACTTTATTTCAGAGAGCCTTTCATTATCAGTCTTCCATATATTGTCTTGATTTGACTTAACCCTTGTCCTGCTGAATAAATTAAGATGCCACACCCACTTTTAATTTCAGCCAATCAGGTTACTTGATCTGGATTGTTGCTATAAATTCTCATACTTAATGGCAAACAGTGCAGATCCAGATCAGTTGGCTTCTTCAGAAGCCAACTGATCTGGATCTACACTGTTTGCAAAAGCAGGGTATATCCGGGCTCAGCAGGACAAGGGTTAAATAATGTTGAAAAGGATGTAAACTTTAAATCATCATTATAGCCCACAAGTACATGAGGGAAATCTCCTGTGAATTTGTTCAGGACAAATGAATATGCTATTCTCTTAATCCATTGTAGTCTGGAGACCCCTAAGAATGTGGCATCTGATCAGGGTCGCCAATGTTTGCAAACGATTTGGCCATTTTTCTCTAGGAATATCTAAATCTCGTAGTCAGACATACCTAAAATTGAAATTGGACTCTTCGAATATATAGTGTGGGAGAGTCCATTCAGTCTACAATGGGTTAAAGATGCTGTGGACCTTTAGCTACCCTTAGGCTGCCCTTTGAAGATAGATCAGACTGCACTGATGTGCGGGCTTATCAGAGTCTTCGCTGGATGCTCATGTAATCTTGTAGGAAATGCTAAGCCCCAGGAAGGAGAATCTGTGCCATAACTCTGACAGGGACATAGTTGCCTCACTTCTCATTGGGGGTTACTCTAAAAGCAAAGAATATTTTTGCACCCTCTTGGGACAAAATCATTCCTTAAAGAGCGGCCCTCATTTCTGAAAGGTTTCACACACTAGAGAGACTACTGTAATAATCCTAAGTATTGGGAACAGATATGCCTTTGCAAACAGTGTAGACCCAGATCAGATGCCACACAATGCGGTGTCTGATCAAGGTCTACACTCTTTGCCATACATACAGCAATATTTTAGATGCAACACCAGGTAGTAGAATGGATCATTTCAAATTTTAGGACAAGTATGGTAAGTAGATAAGGTGTATCAATACTTAGGGTAAATATGGTATTATCCTGTTTACAAAAGTTGTCTACCTTTACAAAATGGTGGCCATGTCTTTCCGTTGTATCCATTTACCTTAAAGTTTAATAATTTGTTTTAATCTTATTTTAATCTTAAGGTGAATTTAGCAGACATCACGTGAAAATGGGTATCTGACATAGCTCCAGATAAAGCATTTTTTTGCAATCGAAAAGTATCGGTATTGTTCTTATTTTGCCACGAAAACATATGTTGTGGGTACTCATTAGAAGCGCCTCGCTGAGGCGCTTCTAATGAATACCCACAATATATATTTTCATGGAGAAATAAGAAAAATATTTTGCGGATACCCCTCTTATCTGGAGCTGTGTATAATCACATTATTACCATTTTTTTTTTTTTTTTTTTTTTTTTTTTTTTTTTTTTTTGAAAATGAAAAACAAATATTTTAACTCATTTGTGCCTGGTGTCCTAAAAAGGATCTTAACTAAGTGGCACACATTTTCTTTTGTATCGAAATATGAACCTTCAGAAAAAATCTGAGTCCTGAAAATGTTTACTGAAGAAGAAAAAAATTGTTATCACCGACTTATGCGGTAAGAGCAAATGCTGTCTCATAAATATAGGTTGTCTATAGAAAGTGAAGAAATTGTCCGTAGTTAAGCCTCTTGTCAGTTAGAACATGGTACTAATAGCCTCGGAGGTTCTTGAGATGCAATTTCCTCGCTGATTTCTTGTTTGGCTCAAATGGACGGAAGATTAGACCAGATTAATATATTCGCTTGAGAAATTCAATATTGGCCCATAAAGCGCTGAAAGATATTGTAGCGGACGGCATTCTGATTTTTTTTTTTTTTTTTTTTCAGAGAAAAATAAGACTTGGCATTTCATGTTAATTCTGACAATTCAAATGAAATATCAAGCCTTAGTTTCACTGAAAAATATATAAAAATTGTCTGCTGCAAGTTGACTTTTGTAGAAATAGAAGAGAGGCTGTTGGGAAGGCATTGTTTATCCATGTCTGGACACTGAATTTGTATGCAAGCCTGCTCATCACGACAGTTTAGTGAGGATCTTTACTTTTCTTCTAGAAATCTACAAGATTCTTACCGTATTCATCCTAAGTAGACAGGTAGGTCTGGGCAAACAGTGTAGACCCAGAACAGATGCCACAGAATGTGGTATCTGTTCAGAGTCTATAGTTTGCCACACAATTATCAGAGTTTAGAAGGGTAGTGAAATGAACAACAAATTTGAGTACAAGTAAGGTGAGGATAATTTTCACCAATTCTCCGTAACAATGTAATTTGTTGGTACTCATTAGAAGCACCATGGCCTCTGTGAGGCACTTCTAATGGGTACGTACAACATATGTTTTTATAAAGAAATAAGAAAAATTATCCTGGAATTATCACCAAATACATGTACTTAACAAATCCTATGAAAATTGTATGAAAAAAATTGGTTTCCCAACACTGGCCTAATAAAGTAAAGCACAATATGAGTTGATGATGGATCTGTGAAGAGTTGATTAGCTTTTGTCATACTGATTCTTGGACATTTAGACATCATTCTCCATGGACTTAACTATACATGAGTGGCAGAATGACAAATCCTGTATTCGACCTTATTAATGCACTGTGTGCTTAGGTTTTTTGTTTTTTTTTTCAAAAATACTGGGAAAACTTGTTTTAGAATATGTACCTACCTAATATGTACCTAAGGATACCCCTGTAACACTTTAAAGATCCGCTAAGGACATATCAAATGATGCTTATGCATTGTTTTTGTCTGTTTTTTTTTCTTCTGATTTTCTTTATAAAAGCATATGTTGTGGTTACTCATTTGAATTGCATCAACAAGTTGATGCAATTCAAATGGCTACCCACAATGTATGCCTTTATAAAGAAGTAGACAAAAAGTACACAAGACTATGAAATTCATAGGGGTATGTGCAGTAATTAGATTGAATAGGGTATTTTGCTTATTTCTCCATAGAAACATATTTCTCCAAGAAAACATATGCTGTGGGTATCCATTAGAAACACTTCAATGAGGCTCTTCTTCTGACCACAACAATTATTTTTGTGGTGAAATAAGAACAATGTCAGTACTTTTCGCCTTGTCTTGAGCTATGAGCACAATTATCATATGAGCCAGCGCATGACTAAACCTACCGTAAGACTTGTGCGACCAGCAAAGACTCAGATCAGCCTGCGCTTCCATGCAGTCTGATCAGAATCTTTGCTGATCCGTGTGCGTTTTACAGCCTTCAGGCTGTCCAAAGAGGGATGAATGAGAACCCTTCTCATACTGGATAAATGTAGAGGATGATCTGATGCTTTGCTGGTTACACAGGTCTTATTGTTGGTTTCGTCATGCATTGGCCTTGGGATGATGAATCTCATACAAGTTATCAATGTTTTCTGTACATCTTAATATTCTGTTATATTACTAACTAAAAAATGTCAGTCATCAAACATTTTTCTGTTCGGCTGATTTGTCAGTTGATGGTCTTAACCCTTAAAGCGCCAAGAAAAACTGCATCTGAAAATGTCATCTGCTTATGTCGTCTGCTGAATATTTTTGCAAACTTTTCAAACCTATTTTTGCATACCGGCAAACAGTGTGGACCCAGATCAGAGTCTGATCTGGGTCCACACTGTTTGCAAAAATGACTTTTAAAACCACAAGCAGATGACAAAGCAGACGACAATTGTTGTGATTGGCGCTTTAAGGGTTAATGTTGTTTTTGTTATCTCACATAATTATGACCTCCAATTGTCAATTTTACTGAATGAAAACTTTCATTCATTAAGTGTGACTTTGACCTATATTTACCAGTTAACTTTTGATTGATGTACAGTATTTTTTGAAGCCCAAGAAAACCTTCAAGTCATTAAGAGTGACCTTGACCAACTTTCAGTAATGCGGAATTATATTCTTGGAAAACCTTCCATTAATCAAGAGTGATGACCTTGACCAACTTTCACTAGTTCACTCTTACTTGAGGATATTGTACTATGATACTGTTGAAGAATGATCGACAGTATGTTGATCGACATTTACATTTATGCTGACTTAGCTGTTATCAGTAATCAAGAAGTGCGGGGTGGTTGGGTGAGGCAAGGGTGTCATGTATCTTACGTCACTTGGGCATCCAACTGATATTGGCTTACAGTTGGGCAAGGCCTGCTATCCTTGTAGCAGGTAAGGGTAGAGGGGGAATGTTTCTGTTTCTTCTGTTTCTTCACTGTCATTCATTTTCCTTTCTCCCCTGTCCCTCTCTTTCATCTCCTCTACTATCTCTTCTATCTCTCTTCTCCTTTTCTCTGGGAGAGGACACAAAATGACCCACAAGGGTTGACGTGTCGTTAAACCCCAACACAATCAATCAAGTAATCAAGAAGTGACCTTGACCTAATTTGCTGATCAACACTAGTTTGAGTACTTAACAGACCTTGATGATGCTAAAAGAAAAGGACTTCTCATGAAATGGCCTTCAGTTGTCCTATAATTGTTGATTTTGACTTGCTTCGATCCCTATGATAAAAGAAATGCTTTGATTACAAAGATGTGACCCTGACTTGCATTAACTTGTAAACTCTTTCTTAAGTAGGAAAATGGCAAAGGTAGAATACTGTTCATCTGAACAGTCCACCTTTTTACCTTAAGGGGAATAGGTACATCTCCAAGGGAAATAACTGACATGGACATATTTTTCTCCCTTCTCATTGGGGGCTACTCTTAAAGGAAAGAATTTGCTCCCTAGGGGAGCAAATTCTTTCCTTTAAGAGCCACCCCAGTCTTCAAAAGTTTCAAACACTAGGAAGGCAACTTCGTTTCTGCAAAAGTTACTTCCCTTTGCAAAATGGTGGCAAAGTCTTTCAAGTTTATCATTTAACCTTAAGGTTTCATTGTATTGAGACCAAAGTGAGCTTAAGACAAGATCCTTTTCCTAATAAGGAGGAATCTTTAGATCTGAGAATGAAATTGACTTGTCATAGTGTGATGTTTCCCTGGAAGCTAAGACATATGGGCCACAACATCAGAAAACGTACCTTTGGCCATGTATACCCAACAAAGATTCAGATCAGACTGCGCATTTGTGCAGTCTGATCTGAATCTTCACTGGGTGCATTTTGGATAGCCAAGGATGCAAAGTTTCTTCATGTGGACAGCAAAGACTGATCAGACCATTGGATGCACAGGCTGATTTGTGTCCTTGTTGGGCGCACATGTTAGAAGGTATGTTTTCTTATGTTGCGGATTATAGCTTTCTACTACCGTTATTGCTGTTTGTTTTTCTCTCTATGGCCGACATCTGTATTAGAATCTACTGTCGCTGGAAGTCCTATTTGAAAGGCTTTAGATAAGAGGGGTATCCAGACAAATGTTTTTCTTATTTTTCTATGAAAATACATGTTGTGGGTACTCATTAGAAGCTTCATTAGAAGTACCCATCATGTGTGTTTTAACAGAAATAGGAAATATCAACACTGGTTAAATCAAAGCACTGACAGCACTGATGGGCCGATTGTCTCTGAGTGTAGGCTGGGAAATGGTCCTGAACCGTGACCTAAGACTGTTTCATTTTAACCCTTAATTAACTTCTGCGTTCTGCAGCGTTGGACCTGGGTTTGCACTGTGTGCCAATGTCCCAGTACTAAACCCAGTCCAGGTTTTACAGATAACCCTCTTTACATGGCATTCTATATCACAGGGACAAGAATAGCCCTACTATAAATAACCTTTACCTGGATTTTGTACAAACATAAGTAACTGTTACCTGGATTTTGTACAAACATGCAGTTTGATTACACTGATCAGTGATAATCACATGGACAACAACCTTAAGGAAATGTTGGTGCATGTATACTGTGGATCACTTGTAAACAAACAACCTAAAAGTATCTGGAGCTGTGCTCCAGTACAACTGTGTCAGGCCCACTACTGGAAAACTAAGATTACCGCATTTACCCTAAGTATTCGGACACCTCAACTCCTTAACGTACTTGTTCTAAAATTTGAACGTCCAATTTACTATCTGACGTTGTGTCTAAAAATCGCAGCATGAGTGGCAGTGTATACCCTGATGAGATGCGGCAGACCAAGTGTGTCTGGGTCTACAGTTTGCTCAGGTCTGCCTGTCTCCAAATATAATCAGTAAATACCAAACCTGACAAAACTGTGCATAAATATATCCATAAGCTCGGACAGCCAATTGCAAAATTCCTAAGCCAGTCTGTGCAGACATTGAAATAAATACCGTATTCGACCTAATTACCGCACATGCTCTTATAAGCGCACAGTAAAGCAATTAAGAAGCCTTTAGATTACAGTTAGTGTACTTTTATCTACTTCTTTATAAAAACATATGTTGTGGGAACTCGTTTGAATTGCCTCGACAAGTCGAGGCAATTCAAATGAGTGCCCACAACATATGTTTTTATAAAGAAAATCAGAAAATAATATTGCAAAAGCATCATTTAATACGCTCCTCATTAAGTCCTCTGCTGATCTTTCTTTAACAAGTGCCTTTATTAGGTTGATATTTCACTACAAGTTTGTGTAGTAATTTTGAAAAATCTAAGCGCACAGTGCGGTAATTAGGTCGAATACGGTAGATTTCAAGTTTAGGCAGAATAAACAGATTTGAAGGCTGATAATATTGTTCCATATTATAACAATAAACTGCTATACCGTATTCGACCTAATTACCGCACTGTGCGCTTAGGTTTTTCAAAATTACTGGGAACACTCAGTTGTGGTAAAATATGTATCTACCTACTAAGGGTACACTATAAAAAAAGATCAGAAGAAGACTTTTGATTATAATTTTTTGTTTTTTTTTGTTTTTTTTATTTTCTTTATAAAGACATGTTGTGGATACTCATTTGAATTGCATCAACAAGTCGGTGCAATTCAAATGAGTACCCACAACGTATGTCTTTATGAAGAAGTAGACAAAAAGTACACTGGCTGTAATGAAGACTACGGAAACTTCTTGACTGTGCGCTTATAGGAGTATGTGCGGTAATTAGATCGAATATGGTAATTTTCATTTTTTATGCTCACCTATATGAAAGTAAAGAACAAGCTAGCTATAGCTATAGCAGTTACCCCAGTGTCGGCATCTGCATCGGCATTGGTGTCTGCAGCGCCATCATACTCAGTGTAAAAGATTTTGGTGAAAGTTTTTAGAGACTTGTGTCTCCTTAATGACTTAATTGATGTAGTTGATACTTGGAATGATGCTAGATACTGGTCTAAAATTTTTAACAGTATCATCCTTAACCCACATAGTGACCTTGAGACTTAGAAATTTAAAAATAAAGTTTTTGGTTCAAGTTTTTAAAATCCCATAGGTCCTTAACCTATGTATATAGTTAATACTGCCAAAAGCCGAGATTCAAGCCCACCCGAAAGTGGCAAAACTGGAACTGTGGTGTGGTGCACCTTATGGGTTCGTTCCGCTGGACCACGACAGATTTTTGCTAGCATAAACTGAAATGATGATGAAGTTGATACTAGACTGATGTTAGATACTGTTCCAAAGTTTTACATAGTACCACCCTCACCTCATTTCATAACCTTCAGGTCAGGGTAACAGAAAATGAATGTTAACCCTAGTCCTGCTGAAGCCGGATATACCCTCCCTTTGCAAACAGTGCAGATCCAGATCAGTTGGCTTCTTCAGAAGCCAACTGATCTGGATCTGCATTGTTTGCCGTTAAGTATGTGAATTTATATCAACAATCTGGATCAAGTAATCTGATTGGCTGAAAATTAGAAATGGGACTGGCATCTTAATAAAAATTAAATATTTGTTTGAAGCTATCTTGTGAAAATATGAATATTTTAATTGACTCTTGGATGGATATTTGATGCTGGTCTAATGTTTTGCCCGTTGTAAACCACATCCCCTCATACTACTGCCATAACTTTTTATGACCCCAAAGTTTATTAGCTCCCTTAGCACATCATGTTCAAGGTGAGCTATTCTGATATAAATTGTCTGGCATCTGTTAGCATTTGACCTCTGGGCCAATTTTGACCAAAGTTCAAAGGGATGATCCGTGTTCTAAGTACTGCAAGATGTTAGGAAATTTCAGTGAACCCTCCTGTTCATTTATTAAAGACCTGCGCTACATATGGCTGAGATATGTGTTTCCATTTAAAGTTTTTGGTATTCTTAAGAAATAAATTATTCCAAACCATGCTCAAATGCCTAAGATAAAGCACAGTTGAGTTTGGGTTGTACCCATTTGAGCACGAGCGAGCGCAGCGAGCGAGTGCTCAATTGGATACAACCCAAATTCAACTGTGCTTTATCTGGGGCATTTGAGCACGGTTCGGAATAATTTATTTCTTTTCTAACACCCCTCATTGAGCGAGTTTTGCATAAATGATTTCTTTTTATTGGTTTTCATTATTATTTTTATTACCTGACTTCCCCTTTGGTAGTTGACAATACCTCTTAAGCATTACGTCACGCAGTTACGTAGTTACAAGGTTTGATGACGAATATTCAAAATGGCGGATAACATGCAAATCAGCTGACGGTGCAAAGTATAAACGATGTATTAATATAAAAATTTAAAGCCTGTGTTCATGAAAGAATTGCAAAACGTATGAAATTTGAGTGCCGCGATGGACTTTAATAAGGACAGATATGTAACAGCAAATAAGAATGTTAACCGACTTACTTTCGTTTTCGAACGTCAACAAATACACGATGGAAACAAGAAGTTAAACGAATGTGTTTGAATGGTGTAACCTGTAGAGAAACTCGTCAGGTAAAGAACTGCAATATGCTCATAGATCATTTTCTGTCTTAATAAATAATATAATTTATTATGTATATGAATGTTTCGGCCAATATTGTAAGCTAATCTAGCGTCCATAGTTACCAGGGGGCGAAACTTGCGCAAATATGATTGGTTTCCCGTCGATAGCGCGCGATAAAATTCCTGTGTTCAAATACCTTAGATAAAGCACGGCTAGAAATGTAGAGACAAATAAGGAACAACAAGTGCTGGGGTGTTAGAATTCTTATTTCATTATGAAAACAGAGGATATGTGGGTACTCTGAAATAGCAGATGTGATAAGGGAGATATTTGTCTGGTTACCTCTTCTTATCCAAACTCTGCCCTGTATAAAGGAACCAAAATGCATCATAGAAGTTTTAGCAGTTTTTACTATGAATACTCTAAAGTAGGACAATAAAAATAAATGCGGTAATTGTCCTAAAATTGCGAACACTTCATTCCATACTATTTTGTCCTAAATTTTGCATTTTATGCTTTCGTGGAATGGCAAACAGTGTAGACCCTGATCAGACTGCTCCTTCAGGAGCAGTCTGATCTGGGTCTGCACTGTTTGCATATGTCATTTTGTCAGACACTTTGGTGTTCTAAGTTTTAGGACATTTACCGTAAGTTCATCATCTAAGAAAGAAAAGCTAGAACTGGTCAACTCAGTGTCAGTATAATGTGACTGGGTGGAATATCATGTCAAATTGTCTGGGGCATATATGTGATATTTCAGTGAGGCAGCACTCTAAAAGTGAGCGTTGAGCTCCCTGCCACATCCAGACACCGTCGTGATATGACTGAAAGATTGTTGAAAGTGACGTTAAGCCCAAATCAAACAAATGCCAATGTAGAGAAGGGATGTAACCAGTTTTGCAAGGGGAAGCAATCTTCCTTTCTCTGCATTGGTAAGCAATTATGGATACATAATTATTTTCCAAGTTTGTACAGATACCATAATTACTCCAATTATTTTCATATCCAGAAGACTTGTTATGGAGATATATTTGGTGATAATTCTTGGATAATTTTTTTCTTATTTCTCCATAAAAAACATATTTTGTTGTACTCATTAGAAGTAGTTTGCCATGGTGCTTTGAATGCGTACCTATTACATGATTTTATGGTGAACTGGAAAAAATTATCCCAGAATTATCATCAGATACTCCTGCCAGGGCCCCTAGGGGAACCTTTAAAACCTTTAAAAACCTTAAATTTGGCTGAAAAACCTATAAAAACCTTTATTTTGATGAAAAAACCTTTCTATTTGGCAATTTGTAAATGCAAGAGAAGGACGGAGTAAATATGTAGCATTTTGTAACAACAAATTATAGTTCTGTTACTTAGATTCATATTTTCTAAACAGAAATGCAAGTTAATATTGTCATTACCATTTAAAGATGAAAATACCCGATTTTCTCTGCAATTTTTCTCCCTATTTTGCATGAGAAGCGATGACGCAGAGTTCTTTTGCTTGGGATCTGCCAAGAAATTTAACCTTAAATGCTCTTTATTTTGTACAAAATTTAGTCCAAAAAACCTTTATTTGGCCGAAAATGGCCTTTATAAAAAGCCTTTACTTTTAAGAGAGAGTGCTAGGGGGCCTGTCCTCCTATAATACTGAGTCCTTTGACATCTTAACCCTAGTCCTGCTGAACCCGGATATACCCTGCCTTTGCAAACAATGTAGATCCAGATCAGGATCTACACTGTTTGCCATTAAGTATGTGAATTTATTGCAACAATCAGGATCAAGTAATCTGATTGGTTGAAAAGTAGAAGTGGATATGGCATCTTAATTTATTTAGTATGACACGGGTTAAACTCTTACAGTTTATCCTAAAACTTGAACATGTCTGTTTCACTGCCTACAAACGGAGTGGAAAACAGTATGCTGATCAAACTGCTCCTGCTCCTTTATGAGCAGTTTGCTCTGAATCTAAGCTTTTTGTTCAGGCATCCTTGTCAGAATATTTAGGGCAAACACAGTAGTAGTAGCAGGCATTCCTGCATGTGCAAAAATGCATTAGTGTGTGTATTGTGGCATGTTTGTCAACATGGAAGGGCTATTAGCACCATTTACTGGGGATATTGATCTAGGGGTCAGCAGAGGTCAAACATTTTGACATGATGATTGCTGGATATGATTAGGAACTTCTTCAGAAGCTGGCCAAAGCTGTCCGGAAAGATGGATTGGATGTTTTTCTTCATTCTTTAGTCTTGTATAGTTAGAATCCATAATTTGTTTATCTGCTCATGATGAGATCAGTTATGACAGTAGTAAAAAAATGATACGATATTTATCATCAGGATTCAGACAAACGGACTTGAGCAAACACTGTAGATCCTGATCAGATGCTGCAATGCAGCATCTGATCAGGGTCTATACTGTTTGCAACTCATTCCTCTTCAACAGTGAGTAAAATGGACTTGTTCAAAATTTAGGTCAAGTATGGCAAGAAGTTAAGGTGACTGAATACTAAGGGTATATACGGTATTATCTGAACCAGAGGAAACTTCTTTTGTTATTATTAGCTGAAAGGAATTTAGTCTACAATGTCCACCTTTTCTTATACTAATGTTGGGAAAATGGACTTGTTTAAAATTTAGGTCAGGTATGGCAGAGTTACCATAGAAGGCCGAGTACTAGCCGCTTTTAAATACTAACCGCACCCTGATTTTTCGACCAAAATTCGGGGGAAAAAATGAAGTAGATCGTGTAAAACGCACCCAAAAATTATCGGGCAAAGATGCTCTCCCAAATCGTTTCATAGAATCAAAAACTAAAGTAGAGACTCCAGATTGAAGAGCTTCAATGGCAATACACACTTTTGATAGCAACCCTGTCGCAGGCCTCAAAATCGATCATATTTTTGTAAGCCAATCAAATGCGCGTTCTAGATTGTGACTACCTGAAATGACAAATCTGACAATACAATGGTGGAAAAATGCTGTTTATTTAATCGAAATTGTCATATTGGCTGATAAAAACAGCTTGATTTCGGATAAATCAAAAACATTGGATGAAATACAGAATCGATACACCACTTGTATGTAAGTATGGCCCACAAACGGTAGATCCGTTATGCTCCGAACTTCACCGAAATTTGGCGAAGATCGGTTGATTTTGAGGTTTCTCGCTAAAATTTTGAAGAAAAAAAAATTGTCAAAAATATTCAGGAATGTATTAACCGCACCCTTATCCCAGATTTACAGTTTTGGGGTAAAAAAGTGTGGGTTGTACTCGGCCTTATACGGTAAGGTGACTGAATACTAAGGGTACATACGGTATTATTCTGACCCAGAGAAAACTTCTTTTGTTATTATCAGCTGAAAGGAATTTAGTCTATAATGTCCACCTTTTCTAATACTAATGTTGGGGCCCTTGGAATGGCATACTGTATTATTTGCACAGATGGGCCTGAGCAAATAACGTACAGTAATTGCTAGACTTTTTGCCACATTCATTATTTCTTAGACAGATTGACACAGACAGGGCTGGCCTTGGTGGCTAAGTTGGATGCGCATCCCACTGGTGATCAGGAGGTTGCAGGTTCGACCCCTGCCGGGTTGGCAACATTCTTTCATGGAAATGGATCATGAAATATTTTCTACGGTCAAGAAGAGCAGTTGTCAGTTTCTGGCAAAAAAAAAACAAAAAATGTGCACAATACTTGTTTCCCACTTAGAGGACTAAGCCTGCCCATAAAAATGTGGTTAGGTAAACTGACCGCACTGAGGTTGACTGGGCCGTAAAACTTCAAAACAAACAAAAACATTGACAGGTATGAAAATGAAGTTGTTCAAATTTTAGGACAAGTATGGTAAGTAACTTAGGTGTCTAAAATTTAGGGTAAATTTGGTACAGGGCATTCTAAAATGAATAGCATTGCATTAGTTGTCAGATGAACTTGTTCAGTTTTTAGGAGAATCATGGTGTGGGGTTATGGTTTCCAAAATTTAATGTTCTTGTTTTTTTTCTTGCAGACTGGCCATTCTAATGGAATGTCCAGTTCTTAATCACCAAAACTGTCACTGAAAATAAATGCCAAGGATTAAGGCCAGTTCATTTCCTGCAGTTACTATAGCTGTTAATTAATGAGATTGAAGAAAGCATTACTGTAAACTCCATAAAAAAATTGCAGCAACAAATAATCAGACTTGCAAGTTAGGCCTTAAAAAAAAAGAATGTGCTTTTAAGATTTTCTGGTGAAACCTCTTTCTCCCCTATAAAAATGGGAAAAGTGAGGAAGATGTTGGTTGAATGTCCATTATGATAAAGCTGTGGAATGCAAAATGCTGACTGAAAGAAAAAGAAGAAAAAAAATGAATCCTTAAAGCACTTAGCATAATTGAAGCAGGTGAACTTTTCATTTTTTTGTATTATCATTTTTTTTTTTCAGAGAAAATAAGGCTAGTCAGATAATTCACATAAAATGTCAAGCCATAATTATTTTCTCTGAAAAAAAAAAAAAAAAAAAAAATGAAAAAATAAATAAATAAAATAAATAATAATAAAACAAAAAAAATATATAAATAAATAAATAAATAAAGTAAAAAATTATAATGTTATCTACTATGATTAGCTTTTTAAGGGTTAAATTGTGTTATAAAAAAAATCAGATTGTGAAAAATCATTTAATAATATCTCCTGGTACATATAAAAATTATTTCCAGGGTAGGGGTGATTTTATGTGTCTTTCCACATTTAAAGGGGAATGCAATATATATTGTAAGTATATCTTGGAGGAAAGTGCTTAACAAGCCATTTATTTTGATGCAAGAATTTTCAAAATCGGCCTAGAAATAAGGAAGTTATGGTGGTTAGAATATGTTTAAAGTTGCTGTCATGGATGCCGCCATGTTGTAGGCTTTGTGAGGTCACACAGCCCAAATTAAATATGCAAAACCAAATTATAAAGAGTTTTTTAAGAATAATTTTGCTACAGATTTTTATAATCTTTTAATTCTAGTGACAAGCAATCATTTCCCCCAAAACAAACCAACTTCATGAGAATAACTACCTTTATGAAACGATGTTTCATTTTTATGAAACCTCATTAAATATTCAAAATGGCGGCACCCATTACACCAATGTTAAAATATTCAATTGTCTATAACTTACTTAATTTTCCACTGATTTTGATCAAATTTGTGTCAAAATTCATTGTTTGTAAAGTTCTTTACTTTAAAGCACAATACCTTTTAAGGTTGCGTTCCCCTTTAAGTCATATTGACATGATGAAAGGGCGATAATGAATGGCTTTGTGAGGTAAAGTGCCGCACAGTGAGTCATAAACTGAATTTTGCCTCTATCAGAACTTGAATCTGAGTCCTCTTGAAATGAAGTCAGGAGCTCTTCCCAGGCATGTGAATATTTCAAAGTTATGGGGGGAATGTGGGGTAAGTGTTTGGTACCTATACTTATTAAAGTAATGGACAAATAACATTTCCTAGTAGTAAATAGTAAAAAAATAGATCCTAAGCATGGTATGAATGACATGTATGCACTTAAACTTGTCAGCCACTTCATTTTTGTACCAAGAACAGTAATTGATATTTAGTGCTTCCTCATTGCAATTTGTTGTATTTTCACCTTGTGGACTCAATGTGCCCTGTGAACCTTTACCTGATGTTGTTCTTTATACTGGGATTAACCAGGCATAGTCAGCAGACAACAAATTAATGATATTTCTCTTAGTTTTCAAGAAAACAGGATTTGGCATCTCATGCAAATTCTTTGGAGACAATTTGCATGAAATGTCTAATCCTGTTTTCCAGGAAAAATAAGAAAAAAATATTTCAAAATGTTCTGTGCTGAAAATTTTATGCAGAGTGCTAAGCGTTAAATACCCTGTTTACCCTAAATATTCAGACAGCTTAACTCCTTACCATACTTCCTCTAAAATTCCAGCAAGTCCATTTTACAACCTGTTGATTTCCTAAAATTTCGTACACCAAAGTTTAAAAGAAAATGGTATAGGCAAACAATGCAGACCCAGATCAGACTGCTCCTTAAGGAGCAGTCTGATCAGGGTCTTCCCTATTTGCCATTCCACTAAGTGTTTTAAGAAACAACTGCATAAAAAGCAAACTTTAGAGCGAAAAAGTATGCAATGAAGCGTTTGAAATTTCAGGACATTTACCGTAGCTGATCAGATGCCACAACTCGTAGGGTCTACTCTTTTTGCACAGGCATGCATGTCTGAATACTTAGGGTAAATATGATAGTTGCCATGTGGCCAGGTAGGTCAGATTATGACAGTTCGTCCTGGAAGTGCTTTCTTTTTGGCTTCAGCTGAAAAAGAAAATGAAAAAATAAAGAGTGATACTGCTGCATTATTATAACTGTAAAGGATTACAGAAAAAAAAAAAGATAAGCAACTTCCTACTGTCCTGCATTAGATTTGTTTTCTTTAAAATTGCAATGCAAAAATCTGTGATTGGAAATATCTATATCGACAGTAATAATTAAATGATAAAAAGAATAATAATATTACAGTGAAATATGATACGAAATATATTTCAAAACAAATTGTTTATTTGGTCATAAGAGGGAGCAAATTCTTTCCTTCAATAAAATAGCTTCTCCTTCCCACCACTGAATAAGGGTGGCAGACAGGTTTATCCATTCCCCGAAAGAAAGGATGAATTTGAAATTACAACAGAATTAACCCTAGTCCTACTGAACCCAGATGTACCCTGCCTTTGCAAACAGTGTAGATCCAGATCAGTTGGCTTCTTTTGATCTGGATCTACACTGTTTGCCATTAGTATATGAATTTATATCAACAATCTGGATCAAATAATCTGATTGGCTGAAAATTAGAAATGGGCGTGGCATCTTAATTTATTCAGCAGAACAAGGGTAAACATGCTTTCTTTGGATATAAACTGTATTGAATCAAGAAAATCATATCTGTTAAGTTTTATTAACTTAATATGCTTGAACTGAATTTTGATAAGATGACCAGACCTGCCAGTTTAAAGTTTGACAGCTGCTGCTTGTTGGTGCAGCATGATATATGGCATGTCTTCTAAGTAAATATGTATGGCTGTACCTGTGCCATGGCTTCCTGCTGGTTTCTGGCACAGCAGATATATAGACATTAACCTAATGAGGTGCATTCCACCTAGGCAGGGAGCCAGGTAAATAAGGTACTTTTCTTTCTGTCTGTTCTTTCATGTTTTTGATATATCTGTCAAAATTCTATTGTTGATGGGTTGATGGATAGAAATCATGCTGAACCCTCTACTTGTAAAAATTAACTTTTTCCAAATAAGAGGATTAACATCATCACTAATATTTCCCAACAAAAAAATATACTGTGTCATACATATTCATTAAAATTGCCTCATTGAGGCACTTGTTTCCTCACAAAGTAGTAATAATTTGCTTTTTGGGGAAAACAATAAAAAAAAATTACAAAAAAAAACAACAACAAAAAAAACCCCATCTTATCTGGCTGTTTGAAATTTATTAATTACCAGACTGCAAAAAAATGCCTCTTCCAGTTTTGCAGGTAGCTGGTTCCTGTGTTTGCCTTAACCCTTGTCCTGCTGAACCTGGATATACCCTGTTTTTGCAAACAGTGTAGATCCAGAAGCCAACTGATTTGAATCTGCACTGTTTGTCATTCAGGATTTGAATTTATATCAACAATCTAGATCAAGTAATCTGATTGGCTGAAAATTAGAAATGGGCATGGCATCTTAATTTATTCAGCATGACAAGGGTTACATATTGAGAGGCCTTACTCCTTTCCATACTTGTCCTTAAATTGGAAGAAGTCCATTTCTCTACCTGTTGAGTCAGAGTGTCTAAAAACTGCTGGATGATTGGCAAACAGTGTAGATCTGATTGGATGCCACATTCAGTCTTGATTATCACCATGAAAACACGCCTATTTAGTTTTGACCCCCTTAAACCCCACTTTTATACAGTAAAACTGGGGTTTACAGGGGTAAACATTAATTTTCTTATTTCTGCTCAAAAACATAGATTGTGGGAACTCGTTAGAACTGCCTCGCTGAGGTGGTTCTAACAAGTGCCCACAATCTATGTTTTGAGCAGAAATATGAAAACTAGCAGAATTTTTCATCTGAAAGTTTTCATTTTTTGGTGGTAAAATTCTTAATATATTTGAATAGGCGTGTTTTCGTAATGTTTGACTGAAAACAAGAAGTTTGTGTCACAACTTCCTTGCCATATTCCTAAGAAACAATTTCAGGGTTTTGACCTTTAGCACTATTTGGGCAAAATTAGCAGAAGACAAATTGGCATAAATACAGTGGGCATCATAGGTCTAAAGAAGAGTGGTTATAAGGTTAAATAGTGCCTCGGTGAGACGGTATAGTACTTTTTGGTTGAGAAAAAAAAAAAAGCAAAAAAAAAAAGCTCCTTATCTAAAGATCTATGTGTGCCTGATACAGGGTGCATGTTCGGATGTTAAATACTTTTTATGGTGTCATTTATGAAGTGTCTCTACATATTTTGCAATAATAAATGCAATTAAAGTTAATCTAAGATAGGTTATTTGTGACAGTTATGGAAAAAATATTATTGAAACAACTATACAATAAACATGTATTTTGCCTAATAGCAAGAGAATATTTATAAATATCTGGAGATTCTGTTTCACTGTTTTAAGTGGATATTTTTTTTTTGCAAATATCTTGCAGATTTTTAAAGTGTACACTTAAAACCATTGACATTTCATGTAAATTGTCTGCTAAGCAGAAAATTCACATGAAATATCAGGCCTTATTTTCTCAGAAAAAAGTGATTGATATACATGTTTATGATTTTAGATAGTCATCATTATTGCAATTTTCTCAGAAAATAAAAAAAAAACAAAAAAAAACAAGAAAAAACTATGTATTTAAGAATGTTACCTGCTGCTGATATCATTACGCAAACAAGCCTATTCAAATATATTGAAAATTTTACCACCAAAAAAATTAAAAAAAATTCAGATAAAAATTCTGACATTTTTATATTTCTGCTCAAAACATAGATTGTGGGTACTCATAAGAACCACCTCAATGAGGCAGTTCTAATGAGTACCCACAATCTGTTTTTTATCAGAAATAAGAAAAATAATGTATACCCCTGTAAACCCCAAATTTACTATATAAAAGTGGGGTTTAAGAGGGTCAAAATTATATAGGCATGTTTTTGTGATGGATTCCTGCTTTAGGGATTAAATCTTTGCAACCTGGGTACAGTTTCTGAGATTAAGAGATCTTACATTTGTTTTGTCATCCCTGGGTGTGGAACTTACCTGATGGTACAAATAGCACATCTTACAAGGGAATATACACAAGAGGAGGTGAGGTGTATGCTCCCATCAGTTGTGGAATCCGCAGTTTTCTCTTGTCATTGATATTTTGGTTAGTACATCCCCACCCAGTACCTGGAATATAAGTATTAACAACCTTCAATGATGGAATTAAATGGTATTACTGTTACATGTTTATTTTAATAATGGAGTTATAAGTATTTGATTATTGCTACTGATAATGGTATAATTGGAAGCTGCTGAAAGCTTTGGAGCAAATCTGAAACCACAGCCAAAATAGTTTTACTCTCAAGTTATCAGATTATGAATCAGGTGGGAGTGTAGTGTTTGAGGATTATACATTTTTGGATTTGTGGAAGTTTATATATATTCCATTCTTTCTAAATAATATAAGGTATGTTTTATAAAATTTGAAAAACGTGTAGTTTTTGACTGAAAAGTTTTTGTTTTCTGCTTGTAACACATTGCTAATGAGCTAGTTATTTATTTACTTCTTGCCCGTGATGCCTAGCCCTGGGCAGTACTAAAGTAGAAGTGTTTAACTCTTTGCATGCTGGGTAATTTTGCATGCTTTTTTTGTCGTCTGTGGATTTTTTTAAAAAAACATAATTTTTTCAAAAAAAAAATCTTTCAAGAAAACCATCAGAGTGTCAAACAGTTTGGATCACAATCAGGCCCGACATTTTTTCGGGCTTGATCTGGGTCCAAACTGTTTGCAAAGCGGACAACAGAAGTCTTCACTAGCAGGGAAAGAGTTAAATAGCATTTTTCACTTACATGTATACGAGGGATGTTCGAAATGAATTGCTTATTGTCCTCTAGCTCGATATCCACGTGGGGCACGATAAAAACCAATACATGCCTTCATAGGGCTATTCAATATCTACACAATGGTGTATAAATGTACATGTTAGACTAAGTGTAAGACATAAAATTTGCCATTTGAATACACGCAGTCATTGACCACTGCAGTAAAAAATGGTTGGTAGAAGCGTCGACAAAAAAGATGAAATACGGGCTTACATCAAAGCTCGCTCAAAACTTGGTTGTTCTTTGAAGAAGCTGATGACAGAAATTTCTATTGCTTTTGGACCTTCTTGTGTGTCTTATGACACAGTTCGGCGGTGGAAAAAGAAATTTGAGTCTGTTGTAGAGTCCATCAAAAATGCACCGAAATCAGGTAGGCCAAAATCTGCATCTCGTAAAGAAATCGTTTCCAAAATAAAGGAAATCATTGAAGGAGATGCCAGATTTACAGTTCGTGATATTGCACGAAAGGTAGGCATATCACTATCAACGGTTCACCTTATTTTGAAGAAGCACTTGAAAGTCAGAAAGATTTCTGCTAGATGGGTGCCACATCTGTTGACTGACGAGCAAAAGAGGCAACGGGTTAAAGTGGCCAAAAAGCTGTTTCAAATGTTTCCAAAATATGACAAAAAGCAGTTTGCCAATGTCGTCACAGGTGATGAAACCTGGGTCCATTATTTTGAGCCCGTCAGAAAGGTTAGCAATAAGATCTGGGCTACTAAACACAGCAAACGCCCAATAATTGCCAAACATTCTCTGAGTACAAAGAAGGTTTTGTATGCAATCTTCTTCTCTGGTGAAGGAGTCGCAATAAAAAAGTGCCAGTGAAAAAGGGCAAAAGCATCACCGGAAAGTACTACAAAGACGTAGTACTGAAGAAACTGAAAAAGTATTATCAGAAACGACGCCCTGCCACTGGTTTTAAACATGTCCGTCTTCTACATGACAATGCCCCAGCTCATACCTCCGCAATAGTTACGGCGTTTTTGAAGAAAGAAAAAGTAACTGTTTTGCCTCACCCCCCGTATTCCCCA
Source organism: Anodontia alba (assembly GCA_964016985.1). Taxonomy (NCBI): domain Eukaryota; kingdom Metazoa; phylum Mollusca; class Bivalvia; order Lucinida; family Lucinidae; genus Anodontia; species Anodontia alba. Next base: position 83,871,688 of record OZ024831.1, on the reverse strand, counting down.
GACCTTGCCCCATATGATTTCTTTTTGTTTCCGAAATTGAAAGCATTCCTTGCTGGGCGGAAATACCAGTCCAGACAGGCACTTGGATCTGCCATTCATCAGTACCTTATTACTGTGCCCAAATCAGCGTACCGTGACGCCTTCAAGAAGTGGATACATCGGCTGAAACTTTGCATTTCTAGCCACGGGGAGTACGAGGGCATGAAATGAGTACTTTTGGGCTAACTTGAAATTTGAAGTCTCCAGATAGAAATAAGCAATTCATTTTGAACATCCCTCGTATGTCCACATAGTGTCTATCAGCGAGATGACCATACTGATTTAAAGTGCCATGCAGAATTACTGAAGACAGCATTTAGATTTTTTTTTTTCAGAGAAAATAAGTCTTGAAACAAACAGCCAAACAGAAAATTCACATCAAATGTCAATACTTATTTTTCCGAAAAAAAAAAAAAAAAGTCAACTTTAAAATATTGTCTCTTACAGTTGTGATTGGCGCTTTTATATTGGTAATACAAGGCTGAGTATATTCGGCCAAATGAAATTCACAGGAACTTAATCCCCTTTAAATGTTTTTCACCCTACATTGAATTGTTTCGAAATAATATTATACTAAATAAATACTATTATATTATATTAAAATCTGCAGTAGCTCAGTGGTAGTTTTCCTAGACTACAAATCTTGAGCGCAAGACATTGTTACATTCAGGTCCATTGTGCTACTTGCGCGGCTTGGCATTGAGGATCTGGACCTCATTCTGAAGGAGAGAAAGCTCCGAGGAAGGCTCCACTGGTATGGACATGTGGAACGCTCCAATGGTGCAGTCAAGACAGCCTGTGACATACAGGTTGATGGAAAGCATGAGCCTAGGAGGCCCAAGATGACATGGAAGCAGCTGACAGAGAGGGATTGCAGAAAGCAGAAGCTCTCGGTTATTGACCCTCATGATAGACATACATGGAGATCTGTTCTGCGATCTGCCATGCATGCAGTATGATGCTGCTGCTGCTGATGATGATTATTATTATACTCAATTTTGGAAAACAGTGAATAGGTTAACAGTCCAGCTTGATATTACCTTAACAGTGTTGACTGGGCTGTAAAACTCCAGCTCAAAGAAACAAACTCTCCTTTATATACTTTATACCTTAGACTTGAGGGTCCGTCTATTGAATGAAGTTTTACATAGCAACAGAAAAGGCATTTTTGTAACTGAAAAGTATTGATAGTTTTTCTTATTTCTTGATGAAAACGTATGTGGTAGGTACTCATTTGAAGTGCATCATCGAGGTGCTTCTAATGAGTCCCACAACGTACATACATGTTTTCGTCAAGAAATGAGAAAAATATGTGGATACCCCTCTTATATGTAGCTATGTAATCATATACCATAAGTACATTTAGGTCATTGTGACCTACATTTTGACATTGGACCTACATTATGGAAAAGGAAGTGGCTGCTGATTACCAGTTGTGGGTTCTGATTAGCAATGGAAACCATTTGCAAAAATCCTTGCTCTTCTGCACTAAGGTGCCTTTTTGCATGTCTGTGAGGTTTGTTTGTGTTGAGGTTTTACGACCCAGTCAACCCAGTGGGGTCATGTCGAGCGCGGTCAGTTTACCTAACCACACGTTTACTGGGCAGGCGTAGTCCTCTAAGTGGTTAACAAGTATTGTGCACATTCTTTCACCAGAAACTGACAACTGCCCTTCTTGAATCAGCAGAAGGGAGAGAATGACTGTAGAAAATATTTCATGATCAATCTCCACGAAAGAATGTTGCCGACCTTGGCGGGGGTTGAACCCGTGGCCTCCTGGTCTCCAGTCGGACGGCGCATCCAACTGAGCCACCAAGGCCGGCTGTCTGTGAGGTACCAAAGGACTTGATAAGGGGGGAGTATTTGATGATAATTCAGAGATATTTTTCTCAGTTTCTCCATAGAAACATAAATTGTGGGTACTCGTGAGAAGCGCCCCAGAGAGGCGCTTCTGATGAGTCCCTACAATTTACGTTTGTATGAAGAAATAATTAATTACTCCAGAATTATCACCAAGACTCCTCCTTAGACTGGCTCCAGTCTCCAGTGACTAAATATTTATTCTTATAACCATGTTTGATAATCCACTAAAATAAAACCAAAGTAATATGACTATAAAGGCTGGTCACACTAGTGAGATTATAAAGGCTGGTCACACTTGTGACCAGCCTTTATAGTCATGATATTATTTTGGTTTTATTTTAGTGAATTATCAAACATGACATAAGAATAAATATTAAGTCACTGGAGACTGGAGCCAGTCTAACTCCTCCTTTAAGTCCTCTGAACCTGGTGGAGAAACCCCCCCGGTGTTTCTTATCAGAGCTTGTCCTACCAGTGGTTATCTGGAATATCTAATATATATATTATATAAACAGAGCTTGTTGATATTACTAAATATTTCTAATAATTTGTGAGTAAACAGTCTCTTTTATTAGCAGGTCAGATTGATCTAGGCAAAGTAAATGAAAGCATGTCTTTATTTACACCCTTCTGTAATCATTTTTTTTTAATTCTGATTTTTATCAGAATTGGAATTCCCAGTCAACCCCACAGACATGGTGACGACAGTCTGGAAGCATCATGCACTGCTACAAATCAGGGCCCAGTTGTTCAAAGCGTCGTTAGCTTAACCAGCTTGTTAAGGGTCATTTCGTTCACTATTTTAGCGGATTCAATATACAATATTCTGATATTTTTTGCTGAAAAAATGTGAGTAGCTTTTGCAGTGCAAAAGCTACTCACATTTTTTCAGCAAAAAATTTCAGCATATTTGCGTATCACTTGATGTAAATTTTAACGAATCGTTAACTAACGATGTCGTTAGCTTTGAACAACTGGGCCCTGGTTTTATATGGCTGCTTTACCGCTTGCATAAAATCCTGCAAAATGTTTTGTCACTTATGGGATTATAATCCAAAGAGTCACATATCATGTGAATAACCTGCAAGCCAGATGATTCACATGAATTGTTGAGTCTTATTTTTCTCAGAAAAATAAAAAAGCAAAATGTGGAATAGCACTTCAACGGGTTTAAAAAGGAGCTGGCTGAAAAAATGTTTCCTTAAAGGGCTAAGCAAAGCAAATGACTAATTTTATTTATTTATTTATTTTTTTTTTTTTTCAGAGAAAATAAGACCATATTTCATGCGGATCATCTGTTAAGCAGAGGATTAACATGAAATGTCAAAGTTCAGAAAAAGTAAATATAAAAAAAAAAAATAAATAAAAATAAAAAAAAAATTAGAATGTTGTCTGGTAGAGTTGTGATTTGCACTTTAAGAGTTAATGAAATAAGAAATGCTTGTTGAATGAAAACAGCGTCTTAGCTGGATCAAGTGCACATTTAGGGCCATGGTCTACCTGCTTCAACTGTTACCTGGATTTGAATTGGAACATGCCCATTGTTGCATATTGGGTGCCATTCAAAGATCAAAACAAATAACAAATGGTGTAGATCCTTATGAAACAGCTAGTCAGGAGCCGTCTCATCTGGATCTACATTGTATGTAAAGGTATCTTTTATCTGCTGGACTGATGTTCAGTTTCAACTAGACTGGCTCCAGTCTTCAGTGACCAAATATTTTTCTCATAATCCTGTTTGATAATCCAACAAAACAAAACCCCAAAAATAGTGACCAGCCTTTATAGTCATGATATTACTCTGGTTTTATTTTAGTAGTTATAAGAAAAAAAAATTTAGTCACTGGAGACTGGAGCCAGTCTAAGCTTCAACCAGAACAGTGTGTGTGCATAACTTCAGATAAGGAGTGTTTTTTTTTTTTATTTTTTTTATTTTTTTTTCCAGCCTAAAATTTTTGGTATCTGTCTTATTTCTCAGTGAGGCACTCCTAATGAGAACCCAATCACGAAAACACGCCTATATAATGTTGACCCCCTTAAACCCCACTTTTATATAGTAAAATTGGTGTTTACAAGGGTATACATTATTTTTCTTACTTTGCTAAAAAACATAGATTGTGGGTACTCATTAGAACAGCCTCATAGAGGCAGTTCTAATGAGAACCCACAGTCTATGTTTTGAGCTGGAATATGAAAAATATCAGAATTTTTTATCTGAAAATTTTCCGTTTTTGGTTGTAAAACTTCCAATATATTTGAATAGGCCTGTTTTAGTAATGTACAAGATACGTTTCTGTGGAGAAATAAGAAAAATATTTTTCTGAGATCCCTTTCTTATCTGGTGCTATGGATGTGATTAGAAATGGCTGGGCATGAAGGTGAATTACTGTTTGGGTCATCAGTAATTTATTAGCCTATATCCTTGCTGCCAAAACAGAGTTTCCTTATTGTTTACAGACTGAATTCTTACATAAGCTCAATTCTTAGATCCTAAACACATGCTGCATTTACCATAATAACCCTAAATATTGGGATAGATAGGACTCTGAGCAAACAGTGTAGACCCAGATCTAATGCTGCAGAATGTGGTGTCTTATCAGGGTTTGCTTCACTCACAGAGCATTTGATTATCGCCCTTCAGTTGTCTCGATATGACTTAGATATTGATGACAGGGATGTTAATTAACGTTAAAACCAGATATTGATGAAAGGGATGTTAAACATCAAGTCGTCATTGTCTGATCAGGATCAGCACTGTTTGCCATTCATCCAACATTATTTTAGAAATATCAGCAGTTAGTAGAATAAGCCTTTCAAATTTTAGGACAAGTATGGAAAAGGGTAGACTGGCTCCCATCTAACTGATATTTGAATCAGCATAAAAACTATTCATATTTTACCATACTTCTATCTTTTGGAATGTCATTCTCTCTGATTTGGCTGTTCAGTTATGAGTTTCTGATAGGAAAGGAAGATGATAAGTATAAAGAAATAATCATTGCAAGTAGGAGTATTTTTTCTTTGTGAGATTGGAATAGCAATTTAAAGCTCTAAGCATGAGGCCAGGCTGGGAACGGGGGTAAGATGTCTCAATTCTTAGTTAAAAAGTGTCGTGGTTCCTTTAGTAAAGAACTACTTATTCTTCTGATACATGAGTCAGAGTGCCTGGATGATCCTTGGCTGTACAAGATCCATCAATCATAACTTCATTATTTGTGAAAATTAATTACAGATATTTCAGCAATTTGGATTTAAACCAATACCAATAAATTATTTGTCCTCAAAAGAATTATTCTGTTTATTTTCATCTTGTATTTCTGAAGACATTTTGATTGAGAAGGATTGAGAGGGATCATACAGGTTTTTTCACTTCCTAAATGAGGTGATATGACCAGGATCGTGATATGATCAGTCTGACCTAACCACTACTATAATATTGTGATGATAGACCCAGTTAGCCTCTGTGTGGTTATAGTCAGCAGTTAAATCTCTGTTGATAGACAGTGTAGATCCCGATCAAACTGCTGGTAGTACCTGGGTTTGTACAATTACAATGTACCATACTTCATAAATAAGTCACAATGGGAGACAAAATGTACACGATGAGCACCATATCCCTTCCAGCACACCCCACCCACCCCCACCAACACACATACACACACACTCCCTTCTGGCAAAATAATGTGTACAATACTGGTTAACCACTTAGAGAACAAAGCCTGTCCAGTAAAAGTGTGGCTAGGCAAACTGACCATGCTCTCCACATGACCCCATTGGGTTGACTGGGCTGTGAAACCTCAACACAAACACCCTCCACCCCACCCCCTCCCACACACACACTCACCACCCCACACACCACACTCTAACACAAAAGGCTGATCAGTCTGTGGTTGCCAAATCTGATCTGCATCTGTTAACTGTCAACCTCAGGAAACCTTAGATCTATGGTTGTTCACAGAGCATCCATGCATTCAGCAGTCTGACCTGCATTCAGCAGTCTGACCTGCATTCAGCAGTCTGACCTGCATTCAGCAGTCTGACATGCATTCAGCAATCTGACATGCATTCAACAGTCTGACATGCATTCAACAGTCTGACATGCTCTGACATGCATTCAACAGTCTGACATGCATTCAACAGTCTGACATGCATGAATGCATGTCAGACTGTTGAATGCATGTCAGAGGGTACATTTTCTCAGGTTGTGGCGCAAGTACTTTTCTGATTTGATTTTGATTACTGATAGAGAGAAAGTGTTTGTTTAAAAATAGATATTTGGCAATCTTGGCAATAGATAAGAAAACTATTCAAATAAATATATTTATTTTTTTCCCCCACAAAAAAACTTACAGTGGGTGGTACTCCCCAAGGTAGTTCTAATGAGTACCACTAGCAACCTATATTTTCAAGAAGTATATTACCTGGTAACCCATAAAGCTCTAATCATCTGCAAGAGGATTTCCATAAAATGTTAAGACATATATTCTCAGAAAACAAAATGCTAAAAAAAACCATTGGAATGTTGTTTGCTTTGTATTTGGCTTGATGCTTTAAAGGTAAATAAAAATAAGACTAAGCCACATTTATACATGTATTTTCATCTTGTTGTGAGTAGTACAGTGTACTTAGCCTGGCCCCATGCTGTGAGTTTTACTTTTCTAATCTAACAAATTCCAAAAGATAGAAGTTTTGTAAAATATGAATAGTTTTTATGCTGATTCAAATATCAATTAGATGGGAACCAGTCTACCCTTTTCCATACTTGTCCTGAAATTTGAAAGGTCTATTTTTCTACACATATCATCTCTCTTACCTGTCAAAAGGCCAAATCAGAGAGAATATGACATTCCAAAAGATAGGATTTTTGTAAAATGCAATTTTTTTTATGCCAATTCAAGTATCTGTTAGACAGGAGCCAGTCTAACTATTTAATACACCACAACCTCTTTATAACACTATTGTTGGGATCCATAGCATAAACCGTGTTAGTTAAACAGCCATGTTATATCCAAACAAAAATGTATAGATTATATTGAAAAATGACCATTTATGGTCATTTTTCAATATAATCTATACGTTTTTGGGATCCATCTTTGAACCGTGTTATATTCAAAACCATTTTATAACAAACCGTGTTATAAAGAGGTTGATTTGTAGTTGTTTTAGAGAATGCTGCTGCATTTTCCTGTACTTCACCTTAAATATATGGACCATAACAACCAACCTAGCTAATAATCCTCATTTCTCTTTTTACCCTAAGTATTGGGACACCTTATCTACTTACCATACTTGTCCTAAAATTTAAAGTAGTCCATTGTACTACCTGTTGATGTGTCTAAAATATTGCTGTAAGTATGGCAAACAGTGTAGACCCTGAACAGATGCTGCATTTTGCAGCATCTGATCTGGGTCTACACTGTTTGCAAAGGCCTATCTGTCCCAGTATTTAGGGTTATTGGGATACCCTAAATATTTAGACATGTTGACTCCTTACCATATCTGTACTAGCAATTTCAAGAAGGGCAGTTGTCAGCTACTGACCAAAGAATGTGCACAATACTGCTTAACTGTTTAGAGGACTAAGCCAGCCCAGTAAAAGTGTGGTGAGGTAAACTGACTGCACTCGACATGACCCCATTGGGTTGACTGGGCCGTAAAACCTCAACACAAACAAAGTAGAATTTTATCAAGTCCCTTTTTCTATATATTGATGTGTCTGAAACAATGTTGCATGAGTGGCAAACTGTAAAATCTGATAAAATGCTGTATTCTTGATGTCTGATCTGAGTATACACTGTTTGCTCAGGCCTGCCTGTCCCAATAGTAACCAAAAATTGGAACAAGTCTTGTTTGACTACTTGCTGGCTAAAGGGCAAACTGTTGATCCTGAAGGAGCAGTTTGCCCAAATATTTAGGATTCAATAGTTACTGTATTTACGTATGTATTCAGACAGACAGGCCTGAGCAAACAGTGTAGACCCAGATGAGCCGTGGCAGAATGCTGTGTCTCATCAGGATCTACACTGTTTGTGACTCATCCTGCAATAGACACAACATTGGGTAGTAAATTGTATTTGTTCAAATTTTAGAACAAATATGGTAAGGGAGTTGAGGTGTCCAAATACTTAAGGGTAAATATCGTACACACAAGTTGTAGCTCCAAATAAGAAAGGGTATTTAACCCTTGTCATGCTGAATAAATTAAGATGTCATGCCCACTACTACTTTTCAGCCAATCAGATGACTTGATCCAGGTTGTTGATACTAGTTCAAATACTGAATGGCAAATAGTGCAGATCCAGATCAGTTGGCTTCTTCAGAAGCCAACTGATCTGGATCTACACTGTTTGCAAAGGAAGGGCCTATCCGGGTTCTGCAGGACAATGATTTATAGATAAATATTTTTCTTCATTTCTCAATGAAAACATATGTTTTGGGTACTCAATGGAGGCATCTCAGTGAGGGGCATCTAATGAGTACCCACAACATGTTTGTCATTGAGAAGTAAGAAAAACATCAATATTTTTTGTGTTGGAAAAAAAGCACTTTAAGATATGGAGGTATGATATTTACATTAAGTATTGGGACAGACAGGCCTGAGCAAACAGTATAAACTCAGATCAGAAGCCACAGAAGGCTGCACCTGATCAGGTCACTCATACACCACAGAATATGATCAGTGTCATTGTTTTCCACTTATCCAGCAGGATTTTAACCCTTGTCCTGCTGAGCCCAGACATGCCCTGCCTTTGCAAACAGTGTAGATCCAGATCAGTTGGCTTCTGAAGAAGCCAACTGATCTGGATCTGCACTGTTTGCCATTAAGTATGTGAATTTGTAGCAACAATCAGGATGAAGTAATCTGATTGGCTGAAAAGTAGAAGTGGGTGTGTCATCTTAATTTATAGAACGGCACAGTGGCTTAGAGGGAGGTTGCGGGTTCAGTCCCCAACTGGGTCATACCAAAGACTTTAAAAATGGTACTAGCCGCTCTTTCGCTTGGCGCTCAGATCAGCATTAAGAAAGAGCTAGAACTGGTCAGCTGAGTGTCAGTATAATGTGACCGGGTGGAATATCATGTCAGAAGTGTCTGGGGCGTGATAATTCAGTGAGGCAGAACTCTAAAAGTGAGCATTGAGCTCCCTGCCACATTCAGACACCGTCGTGATAAGACTGAAAGATTGTTGAAAGCGACATTAAGCCCAAATCAAACAAACAAACAAACAATTGTTCAGCATGGCTAGGGTTAAGACTTGATTGATTGTGTTGGGGTTTAACGTCATGTCAACCCTTGTTGGTCATTTTGTGTTGTCTCCCAGAAAAAAGGAGAAAAGAGATAGAAGAGATAGTAGTGGAGAGAGATAGAAGAGATACTAGTGGAGACACACATCAGAACCTAGATGTCCACCTTGTCTAAAGCCATGGATCTGTGATAAATTATATGAGAGGATGATTGTTAGCCCTTCTCATGCTGAATAAATTGCCATGCCCACTTCTAATTTCCAGCCAACCAGATTACTTGATCCAGGTTTTTGATAGGAATTCACATATTTAATGACAAACAGTGCAGATCCAGATCAGTTGGCTTCTTCAGAAGCCAACTGATCTGGATCTACACTGTTTGTTAAGACAAGGCATTCGTGATCAGCAAGAGAAGGGTTAGAGTTATATTTTGATAAGTACTGTCTGATATCTAATTGGTGTATTTTTCAGGTAAATAAAAAAATAGGCGGAAACAGCAGGATGTTACAGAACAGATCACACACAATCTTAATGGGTTCCTTAGTGCTTTTTCGGATTGGATATTAGTTCATTATAAAGTTAAATTTGGAACTATTACCATGGAAACGGAATTACTTCTTCTTCTAGTCTACACCTGTTGCATTGCATTAGGTAAGTTGATTAACCTCATTTTTTTTCTGGAAAAAAAAAATAAGAATTATGTTTTATTGTTCAGAAGTCATGTGTACCTGGTAAATGGAAGTACTTGTTAAATGCAATTGTAAATCTATTGAAGCTAGCAGATCTATCCTTAGACTGGCTCCAGTCTCCAGTGACTAAATATCTTTTCTTATAATCCTGTTTGATAATCCACTGAAATAAAACCAAATTAATCATGACTGGTCACTAGACACTTGTAACGAGCCTTTATAGTCATGATATTATTTTGGCATTATTTTAAAGGATTATCAAACAGGATTATAAGAATAAATATGTAGTCACTGGAGACTGGAGCCAGCCTAATCTATCCTATGAGGTGAGATGGGGTACATATTGCTTTTGATGCAGATCCATGGAGTTGGTGTTAGTATCGGTGTGACAGTTTCTTGTGAGTGCAATACCCAGCTAGCATTCTATGTAAATCTACATCGGGCCGTCATCGGCCCATCAGCTACCCTGACGGGCCGATGACGGCCCGATATAGATTTACGTAGAATGCTGACTGGGATATCTCTAAAAGTCTGGTGGGTTTTCATCAAACTTGCAGGAGATATCATTGGGACATGCCTTTGTGTTGATAAGATTTTTGTGTCCTTGACCTTGTTTTCAAGGTCTACATGTAACTTAATAATAGCGGTTAAAGGACATCAATTTTCTCTGAAAACAAATTTCTAGTAACCCTAAATATTTATACAGCCTTTCCTGAGTAGACAATACAGACTAGTCTTCACCAAATAAATCTGACAGCCCAACCTGTCAGACAAAAATTCACTTTTAAAGAATTTTAAGTACATTTTAATCATTTATCTGGCTGATGTCAGACCAGACTGACTCCAGATTCTGGTAAGACACAGATGTTCATAGTTTCAAATAAAAGGAATACAGTCGAATTTAAATGGCTTGAAGATCTTTGGGACCATGCAAATTTGTTCTAGACATGTGTAGTTTGAGCCACTGAGTTTAATCATAATGCCAGGTCAGGAGGCAAATGGATATAATATAGGGATGTCTTTTCAATCTTCTATATGATAATGGTATTTTGAGTGTACTCATTACAATGGCCTAAATGTGGTGATTCTAATGAGTACACCCAACATACATTCCATGATAAAATAAGAAAATTTCCCTTAAATATCCATAAATATTTGCCTTCTTGGGCTGTCAAGAGATTTTCCTTTAAGCATGGTAAAAAGCCATTGGTGTTCAGTCGTTGAGGTAAAGTTTACTGTATTGAGAACATTATTTTTTTATTTCTGCATGAAAAACACTAGTGTGCCTAGTGTGCCTTGCCTGCTCTTACATTGGTCCATGCATCTAAACTTTTACCGCTCTCTGGGCAAATTCAGAGCTGACAAATTGATCATATTTTTCTTATTTTTCCCAGCAAACAGAATTTGACATTTTAAGGAGCAATTTGCATCAAATGTCAAACCTATATTTTTCTTATTTTTCCCAGTAAATAGGATTTGACATTTCTTGCAAAGTGTCTCCTAAAGAGCAGTTTGCATGAAATGTCTAAACCTGTTTTCCTGATTTTTCCTGCCCAGTAAATGTGTGGTTAGGTAAACTGACCGCGCTCGACATGACCCCATTGGGTTGACTGGGCCGTAAAACCTCAACACAAACAAACAAACAAACCTGTTTTCTGGGGAAAATGAGAAAAATATTTCAGTTTGTTTTTGTTTTTTTCCTAGCATTAAATTCTGCTTGTATTCTGATTGCCAATAATCTTCTGAGCTAATGATTTGTAACAACAGGTCCTTAATTGTGACCAACAGCCCAGCAACCATCTTTTCACCCCAGGTTTGGATCTGTATCCATCCATTTGCCTGTTATCTTAAGTTTTGGCTTTGGTAGTCAGTGAATGGTTTGTTGGAACAGATCTTTACACTGTGACCAGTAGCCACCCACCCCTGACCAAAGGGTCAAGGTCACATGCTTAAAATGTCTTGGATCTGTCTGCAGCTAGAATTAAAATTTAACAAATGTTGAAAGCACATGCCTGTCTTGCACCTGGTGTGAAGTTCCAGACTGGGCTGATAGTATATCAGAATGCCATGAAGATTGTTCAACATCATTACCCCTGTCTGGCATACTCATAAGGTATGCATGTTTGATATTGAAGAATTCAGAGCTCTGTTAATGCACTTTTTAGCTCAACTGAGCCAAAGGCTCAAGGTGAGGTATTGTGATCACTCACCGTCCGTCGTCGTCGTCGTCGTCGTCATCGTCCGTCCGTCCGTCCGTCCGTCCGTCAGTCCGTCCGTCCGTCCGTTCACAATCTTTAAACAACATCTCCTCCAAAACCACTGATTGGATTTTGACCAAATTTCACAGGAATGATCCTTGGTTGATCCTCTTTCAAAGTTGTTCAAATGGTTCCGGTCCATTGCATATCTAGGTCACAGGAGCTAAAAATAGATTTTTTAACTAAAAACTCAAAAAATCTTCTCGTCAGAAACCACTGGACTGATTTCAATAAAATTTTGCAGAAATGTTCCTTTGGTGATCCTCTACCAAGATTGTTCAAGCCATTTGGATTCGTCAAAAAACATGGCCGCCAGGGGGCGGGACTTATTTTCCCTATATATCTATATAAAAAACTTTAAAAATCTTCTTGTCCGAAACCACGGGACCAATTTCAATATAATTTTGCAGAAATGTTCCTTTGGTGATCCTCTACCAAGATTGTTCAAGCCTTTTGGATTCGTCAAAAAACATGGCCGCCAGGGGGCGGGGCGTATTTTCCCTATATATCTGTATAGAAAACTTTAAAAATCTTCTTGTCAGAAACCACTAGACCGATTTCAATATAATTTTGCAGAAATGTTTCTTTGGTGATCCTCTACCAAGATTGTTCGAGACTTTTGGATTCGTCAGAAAACATGGCCGCCAGGGGGCGCGGCTTATTTTCCCTATATATCTATATAGAAAACTTAAAAAATCTTCTCGTCAGAAACCACTGGACCAGTTTCAATATAATTTTGCAGAAATGTTCCTTTGGTGATCCTCTACCAAGATTGTTCAAGCCTTTTGGATTCGTCAAAAAACATGGCTGCCAGGGGGCGTGGCTTATTTTCCCTATATATCTGTATAGAAAACTTTAAAAATCTTCTTGTCAGAAACCACTAGACCGATTTCAATATAATTTTGCAGAAATGTTTCTTTGGTGATCCTCTACCAAGATTGTTCAAGACATTTGGATTCGTCAAAAAACATGGCCGCCAGGGGGCGGGGCTTATTTTCCCTATATATCTATATAGAAAACTTTAAAAATCTTCTTGTCCGAAACCACTGGACCGATTTCAATATAATTTTGCAGAAATGTTCCTTTGGTGATCCTCTACCAAGATTGTTCAAGCCATTTGGATTCATCAGAAAACATGGCCGCAAGGGGGCGGGGCTTATTTTCCCTATATATCTATATAGAAATCTTTAAAAATCTTCTTGTCAGATACCACTAGACCCATTTCAATATAATTTTGCAGAAATGTTCCTTTGGTGATCCTCTACCAAGATTGTTCAAGACATTTGGATTCGTCAAAAAACATGGCCGCCAGGGGGCAGGGCTAATTTTCCCTTTACATCTATATAGAAAACTTTAAAAAATCTTCTTGTCAGAAACCACTTGACCGATTTCAATATAATTTTGCAGAAATGTTCCTTTGGTTATCCTCTACCAAGATTGTTCAAGCCATTTGGATTCGTCAAAAAACATGGCCGCCAGGGGGCGGGGCTTATTTTCCCTATATATCTATATAGAAATCTTTAAAAATCTTCTTGTCCGAAACCACTGGACCGATTTCAATATAATTTTGCAGAAATGTTCCTTTGGTGATCCTCTACCAAGATTGTTCAAGCCATTTGGATTCGTCAAAAAACATGGCCGCCAGGGGGGCGGGGCTTATTTTCCCTATATATCTATATAGAAATCTTTAAAAATCTTCTTGTCCGAAACCACTGGACCGATTTCCATATAATTTTGCAAAAATGTTCCTTTGGTGATCCTGTTGCAAGATTGTTCAAGCCATTTGGATTCATAATAAAACATGGACGCTAGGGGGCGGGGCTTATTTTCCCTATATAATCTATATAGAAAACTTTAAAAATCTTCTTGTCCAAACCACTGGACCGATTTCAATATAATTTTGCAAAAATGTTCCTTTGTTGATCCTCTACCATTATTGTTCAAGCCATTTGGATTCGTCAAAAAACATGGCCACCAGGGGGCGGGGCTTATTTACCCTATATATCTATATAGAAAAGTTTAAAAATCTTCTTGTCCGAAACCACTGGACCGATTTCCATATAATTTTGCAGAAATGTTCCCTTGGTGATCCTGTACCAAGATTGTTCAAGCCATATGGATTTGTCAAAAAAACATGGCCGCCAGGGGGCGGGGCTTATTTTCACTATATATCTGTATAGAAAACTTTAAAAATCTTCTTGTCCGAAACCACTGGACCGATTTCCATATGATTTTGCAGAAATGTTCCTTTGGTGATCCTGTTGCAAGATTGTTCAAGCCATTTTTATTTGTCAAAAAACATGGCCACCAGGGGGGGCGGGGCTTATTTTCCTTATATATCTATATAGAAAACTTTAAAAATCTTCTTGTCATAAAGCACTGGACGGATTTCAATATAATTTTGCAGTAATGTTTCTTCGATGATCCTCTACCAAGATTGTTCAAGTCTTTAAAAAACATGGCCGCTAGGGGGCGGGGTTAATTTTTCATATATATCTCTATAGAAAACTTTAAAAATCTTCATGTCATAAACGACTGGAGCGATTTCAATATAACTTGGCAGAAATGTTTCCTTAGTGACCTTCTATCAAGATTGTTCAAGCCGTCATGATTTGTCAAAAAACATGGCCGCTAGAGGGTGCGGGGCTTATTTTCTATATATATCTATATAGAAAACTTGAAAAAATCTTGTCGTCAGAAACCACAGGACTGATTTCAATATAACTTCACAGAAATGTTTCCTTGGTGACCCTTTACCAAGATTGTTCAAACCGTTATGATTTGTCAAAAAACATGGCCGCTAGGGGGCGGGGCTTATTTTCCTATATATCGATATAGAAAATTTTAATAGTCTTTTCAGAAACCACTTGACCGATTTCAATGTAACATTGCAGGAATGTTTCTTATGTAACCCTCTATCAAGATTGTTCAAGCCGTCATGATTCGTCAAAAAACATGGCCGCCAGGAATCGGGGCTTATTTTCCTTATATATCTATAGAAAACTTTAAAACTCTTCTTGTCAGAAACCACTGAACTGATTTCATTATAACTTTGCAGAAATGTTTCCTTGGTGACCCTCTACTAAGATTGTTCAAGTAATCATGATTCGTCAAAAAACATGGCTGCCGGGGGCAGGGCTTATTTTCCCTATATATCTAAATAAAAAAACTTTAAAAATCTTCTTGTCAGAAACCACTGAACAGATTTCAATATAACTTGGCAGGAATGTTCAAACTTTCATGATTCGTCAAAAAACATGGCCGTTAGGGCATAGGGCTTTATAGCTATATAAAACTTTTTAAACCACTGGACCAATTTCAATATAACTTGGCAGAAATGTTCCTTTGGTGACCCTCTTTTAAGATTCAGTTCAAGTCGTCAAGATTTGTAAAAAAAACATGGCCGGGGGTGTGGTGGAGGGGGGTAGGGGTGGTTAGTGCTATAAAGTTTATACAAAAATCCTAGAGCAGTGAACTTGGCTGAAACTTCAACAGTAAATATGCAAATCTGTTTGGTCAGGTGAGCGATATAGGACCATCATGGTCCTCTTGTTTAATGGGAAAGTCTTAATATTTTTCTCATTTCTCCATGAAAACATATGTTGTAGATACTCATTAGAAGCACCTCTGTGAGGTGCTTCTAATGAGTACCATTAGGTATGTTTTCATGGATAAAAAAGAAAATATTTGTCTGGTTACCCCAATACCTAGAGCTATGAGCAGTGAAGGGAAGTTTTTTGCGTGTGTTTTATTTTTAAATGTTTAACCCTTGTCATGCTGAATGAATTAAGATGCCATGACTATAAAGGCTGGTCACTAGTGACCAGCCTTTATAGTCGTAATTTTATTTTGGTAATATTGTAGTGGATTATCAAACAGGATTATAAGACTAATTATTTAGTCACTGGAGATTGGAGCCAGTTCACCACAACTCCTTACCATACCTACCGTATTCGACCTAATTACCGCATTGTGCGCTACTTACAGGACACACTCATTTGTGGTCAAATATGTGTCTATCTACTAAGGATACACTATAAAAAAGATCAGAAAAGGACTTATTTAATGATGACTATGCGATTTTTTCTGACTTTCTTTACAAAGGCATATGTTGTGGATACTCATTTGAATTGCATCGACTTGTCGATGCAATTCAAATGAGTACCCACAACATATGCCTTTGTAAAGAAAAAAGTACACTGGTTGTAATCTGAAGACTACGGAATTTCTTGACTGTGCGCTTATAGGGGTATGTGCGGTAATTAGGTTGAATACGGTATATCAGAAAATTTAAACAAGTCTATTTGACTCCCTATTGGTGTGTCTGAAATGATGTGATGAAATGATGACGCTGATCAGTGCCTAAAGTGTTATTTAGAGTACATACGGTACTCTTTTTATTAGATTATATTTTAAGTCGAGCAGAATTCAGGCCCAGTAAAATATCAAACAATAATAGAACTATATTACAAACTTTGGAAGTGTTTATTGCTAATTATCAGGTATTTATAGGTGGAGATTGTGGATTTGTTTGAAGATTGTGGATTTGTATGGAGATTGTGGATTTGTATGGAGATTGTTTGAGTTGTATGGCCCATTCAACACTGTAAGGTCATATTGAGCCAGTCAGTTAAGGTCATATTGAGCCAGTCAGTTAAGGTCATATTGAGCCAGTCAGTTTAACATTCTTACACTTTTTCCTTGGCAGGCTTAGTCCTCTATTAAAGTGCTTGATCAGTACTTGTGCACATACTTTTGCCAGTAACTGACAACTGCCTTTCTTGAATCAGCGGAAGCGGAAGAACTACTGTAGAAATGATTTTATTATCAGTCTCTGTGAAAGTTGGCCCAGTTAAAATTAGAACTTCCGACCCCTAGATCTGCAGTCATATGCATGTGGGGATTGTGGAGACAGAGTGCATATAGGAGATGAATATGGAAAATCCATCCAGAAGATATTTTGTTATTGCTTATGAAAAACATCCCTCCATGTTGCTCTAAACAAATCTTGGAAGAGTTGTAGGTTTCAGTTACAGAGCTTTGTAATGTTTCATAACATTTATACCATTTGTTGTATTGTTATGTGGCGTTCTTCCAAAGTTATTTTTGTAGGTGGTATTTAATGCTGAACATGGTGGGTAAAAATTTCAGCAGACGACATTTTGAAATATTTTTCTTATTTTTTCCAGAAAATAGGCAGTGACATTTCATGCAAATTGTCTGGAGACAATTTGCATAAAATGTCAAAACCTATTTTCTGGGAAAAATAAGAAAAATATTATCAGTTTGGCTTCTGCTGAATTTGCCGAGAGAATGTTAAAGGTTAAACGAGCTGGTAAATGCATAAAAGGTACCTTAGCTTATTTAAATGCCAACAGCGAAAGGCTTTGATCATCTCAGCTGGCTCTAAATAAGAATATCCGGATAAATATTTATACCCCCAGCATACGAAGTATGCAATAGGGGTATATAGTTTTTGTCTTTTCTGTGTGTCTGTGTGTCAGTCTGTCTGTTAACATTTATTTTGTGTCAAAGATATCTCAGGAACTACTTTACCTAGAAACTTGAAATTTTGTACACATGACAAGTATGACTAGTTGTATTGTGGGAAAGAAAATAAGGGCCATGGGGCCAGGTCCCTTAGACTTATTTCCCTTTGTTCTTCTGGCTATGCTGATGGCCATGGCAAGGGGTATTAGTGAGCATATGCCAGCCTTCATCTGTGAGGTAGCCTTCTTAACCATATCAATGGTGATTGGGATGGGCAGGCCTTCCACTGGTGGTTGATAAGACAGGTGATCTGGGTCCCAGTCAAACTCAACGTTGAGGAGCCTTTGGTAGTGCTCTAGCCAGGCCTTCTGCTTTGAGTCTTCGCTCACTGACATCTCTCCTGCATCATTCTTCACAGGTTTGTCACCAACAACATCAGTACACGTGTTCTCTCTTCTAAACTGGTTTGCAAAGCGGTAGACTTCTGAAGACTTGGGGTCAATATTTTCGTAGACCTTGTTGGCTTCTTGACGAGCATGGTGAACTGCATGTCTGGCATTTCGTTTGGCTACATCGTATGATGCCCTAGTGCCTTTACCAGCCTTCTAGGCCTTGAAAGCTGTCCGCTTGGCAGCAATGGCCTTTTCAATGTGTTTATTCCACCACCAGGTTTCACAACACCAACGGTGTGGCCGAGTTGTGCCACACACCTCCTCAGTTGTCTTGAGCAGTCCAGTCTTGATGTTGTTCCAGATATCCTCAGTGGCCCCATCAGCTGCACCAGCAGATGTGCTCACATGCAAGTTGAAGACCTTCTGGAAATGATTGCTTGTCTGAGGGTCTTTAAGCTTCCAAACTTTGAGGCGAGGGGTGAACTTGCGCTTGAATTTTGGAGGCACATCAAGAAGCTGATGTTGCAGGGCTACTTCCTCGCCAGGGATCACTTTTACATCTGTGACAAGTTTGCGCATGGTCCTACGGAAAAGGATGAAGTCTATCTGCGTGGCTATGTTTCCCAACTTGTACGTGATGAGATGGCTGTCATGCTTCTTTAAACGTGTTCCCAAGAAGCAGGTCAGATGCTAGGGCGTACTCTAGGATTCTTTCACCCTCAACATCTGGTACCGGCCTGCCATACCCCATCCCACCATGCACTTCCCTGTATCTAGTGCCTGCACGGCCTACATGGCCGTTTCAGTCTCCACATGGGATCAGAAATTCTGATGCTGGGATTCTGGCAGTCACAGCATGCAGCTAATCAAAGAACAGGTCCTTAACCTCATCACTTAGACCACTCTGTGGGAACTGTTTTTAATGTTCAAGAACTGTTCTTTAATTAAGAGCAAAATTTCGCAGGGATTGGCGGATTTTACCCTAAATCAAATTTGACCTATATTTTATGATTATATACCTGTGTATAAAATATGACTCCAATACACTTATCTTTTCAAGATATTGAACGGGAAACATTTCGTGTACATACAGATGGGACAATGAAGTTGAAAAAGGCCATAACTCCCATAATAATTGGTAGATTTTACCCTAAATTGAACTAGACCTATATTTTATGATTATATACCAGAGTATAAAATATGAATCCAATACACTAATCAAATGATGTAGAATGCAAACCATTTTTAGTACGTATCGACGGGACTTACAGATGGACAGACAAACAGTGGTGATACCATATCCCAGCGCCCACCCCCCACAACTTTGAAAAAGCACTAGAGCTATGTATGTGTTCATCCTGTGTTCAGTTTAGATCAGATTATTAATGCTACCAGGCAACTGAGTCACATAGAGGCAGCGCCAGATAAATCTGGATTAGTTTTTCTGGGCTTGAAACGATGCCTAGTTATAATTCATAACTAGGTCACCTCGCCCAGACACGGTGCGTGCACGTCCAGACACAGTGCGGGCGTGTCCAGACCTGGTGCGAGAGGTACTGTCCAGCCTGTAAGTTGCAGAATTTTGACTGTCGGCCGAAAAGTTTGAGCTTTTAATCTCGTACCTAATACGTGTCAATTCTGACTGCATAATGCATTAGGCACTCAGCTCAAGTCGTGCGAAAGTTTCAGACACTAGCCACATGTCAGTCGATCAGATGCCGGAAAGGGTGCAAGGTGGGTGTCCTCACCCAGGAGTCGAGTGGGTGTCCTGACCCAAAAGGGGAGGAGGGGGTGTCCTCACCCAGGAGCAGAGAGAGTGTCCTCACTCAGGAGCCAAGAGGGTGTCCTCACCCTAGGACCTATTGGGTGTTCTCACCCAAGTCCACGTGCTGCCAGTTGACAGAGTAAGTCATGCCAAGGTAACTTGGCGGCACGAGCCGAAGTAGTGGTGGTCCACCTTCCCCTAAGGGATCTCGACAGGATTCTTCCAGGACATCGTACAAATATGCTGTGTTTGTCTGCTGTATACTGTTTGCCTCAATTGATCTCGATGGTGGTGTATCATGGGTCTTCGAAGAACTTGCTGGTGGGCCCTTTGACGAGTAGCCAGTGCTCGTTCTCTCGGTGGAAGACAAAGTAGGCAGGAAGATCTATGTTGATTTCTTCGTCTTCCCTGGGCTGTCCTGATGCTTTCACAATGACCTTGTGGGTGATGGCGTAGATGTCCTGGAGATCATACTTCTCATGCAGAGTGTATTCATCCTCTGTGTGGACATGGAAGTATTCTTTCCGCTGTCTTGTAAGCTTCGGCAACTTGGTCCATTGCTTCTTAGAAGGCGGCGAATCTGGAGAAGGAGGCTGTGTTGTTGGTCGCATGATGATCGGTGATGGTATGATCTCTGCTGTCTGTGGCTTGCGCTGATGTCTGATGGTGGAGGGTGTTGATGTCTGCAGTGTCTGACGGCTGGTGGTGATGTCTTCTTCTCTATAGTTGGCTGTCGGCCAGCAGGCATCGATCTGGTCGTCAGCAGCGGCGGTCTTCTAGCAGCTGTGGGCTAGCGAGGCCACTCACCAGCAGAGGGTGCAGGCTGTCGCTTGCTAAATTCAGCCCTCTTATTGTCGTATCTTGAAGTTGGCTGGTTCTTGTGAAAGGTTAGTTCTACGCGAACTAAGTCCTTTCCGTTGGATAATCTCGATAGTGGAGCTCCAACAAAATTGAATTCTTTCAAAGCATTCAACAAAACAGACGGAATCATGGTTATTCATTAGTTGTTGACTCTTCGGGGGTCGAATGAGGATGATGATGTCATCCTGTGCAATCTGATCAGTGAATTTATATCAACAACTAGGAGCAAGTAATCTCATTGGCTGAAAATTTGAAATGGGCGTGACATCTTAATTTATTTAGCATGGCAAGGGTAAAGAAATAATTACAATACAAAAGTATCAGCACTTTTTGGTAGAAAAAGCATCTTTTCTAGAGTTATGGATTCATCACTGTTTTCCACTTTTGCAGACATAGCTCAAAAAACAAACTGCAAAACATTTTATTGCTTCGTAATCATTGTATTTACAGAACACATTTCCTTTACCGCAAAACTACATAGCTCTCTAGGTAAGAGGGATATATCCAGATAAATATATGCCTGCCGCCTCCTCCACTCACCACACACACATACCATCACCAGAAAAAGTGGGGAGATATAATATTTACGGTGTGAATCTCATGGGCATCGGCTGCCATCCAAAGGAGGTCATTCATATCAGAATTTTATTTGATATGGATACCATTGGCATCAGCATTGGCTCTTGTATGCCTCTTTTCTTTTGAACTGATAGGCTGTTTCATCCTAATTTGCATAAACACATCAGCGGGGTGGTCCGCAATGTTCAATCTAGGAGTTTTTACTTGTGGGCCTGTGGTGTATTGAATTTTTCAAGAGGGACCATTGGTAATTTGGATGGGCCAGCACAGCATTTTTTATAAAATAAAAAAAAACAAAACAAAAAAAAAACAAGGCAGTCGTGTAGTGAAATCTGAGTTCTGCATACTGTTCTAGTTTTCTAAGGTTTTTGTTGACCTGGAGATAGCTATACAGCTTAAATTTATGCAGGTACTTGATGGCACTCTGTCGAGTCGGGATAATATCAGAGCTTGCATTTTTGTATCACCTGGACTCACCAGATTTTCAGAAATGGGCTATGGACCATTCAGAATTTGCAAATGGCACAAATCACAATCTAGATTAACCCCTGGATGAGAAATTCAGTTGATTGGGTTTGGTGACCTTGACATAAGTTTCATGGTCAGGAGGAGAATTAGAAAACCAAAGTTTTACCAAAATTTACTTATCTGCACTCTGTCAGATCCTAACACCATTTCAAGTACAGTATGGCAGTTTGAAGGCCAAATTATTGCCCAAAATAACTAGTCTGTACCCTGCCTTTTGAACCAGTGGGTGGATTCTTTTATCTGAGGTGCTTCTAATGAGTACCCAAGACATATTTTTCATAGAGAAATAAAAAACATATCAATGATTTTTGCTTGAAAAAAGTGCCTACTGTATTCAATCTAATTACGGCACCTACCCATATAGGATCTTAGGATTCAGATTGCAGTCTGTGTAATATTATCTACTTGACTTCTTTATAATACATGTAGCATATGTTGTGTGTACTCATCTGAATTGCCTCGATAAATCGAGGCAATTCAAATGATTACCCACAACATCTGCTTTTATAAACTGGTTGATGTAATTCAAATGAATAACTGCAATATATTGGATGCTTTTATAAAGAAAATCAGTTTATATCACATAAGCATCATTTAATAGGCTCCTCAGAAAGTCCTCTGCTCATATTCCTTTGAAGTGTGCCCTTATAAGAAAGATTTTTTCAGTAATTTTGTAAAACTGCGCAGTAAAGTAATTAGGTTGAACAGAGTATATCTGGAATTATGTAAAAAGTGTCTTATCTGCAGAGCAGGCTGACCACCTAAACTAGAGATAACAAGTGAATATGTAAGTGAATATTATCCTCAGATCAGACAGAAACAAAGACCTGCTTATAAGAAAAGATATTAATCAGAAATTGATAATTTGACAGCCTTAAATACTTTGATTTATCTGTTGGATAATCATCATCCCTGCAGTCTCAGATATTGGCTGGTTTTCTAGTCATTATCGTTTTTATCCAAAGCATGGCGAATAAGGTCTGAGCAAACACTATAATATAGATGCAGAATTTGGTATCTGATGATTTAGTCATTCCATCAGTTTGTCATTCCATTATTATAACTTCACTTGGTGTGTCAGTCCACAAAATCTATACTGGCTCCAGTCTCCAGTGACTAAATATTTATTTTTATAATCCTGTTTGATAATCCACTAAAATTAAACCAAAAATAATTTCAAATTATATCATGACTTTAAAGGCTGGCCATTCTGGTGACCAAGTTTTATAGTCATATTATTTTGGTTTTATTTTAGTGGATTATCAAACAAGATTATAAGAAAAAATATTTAGTCACTGAAGACTGGAGCCAGTCTAACTTAAACCATTCACATCTGGCAAATGCAGAAGGGTGTTGCCTGATTGTTTCAGCCCATTCTGAGATAAGAGTGCTGTTTTGGTATTTTATCAGGAGTGTAAGTTGAGATGGTAACTGCGAGTCCAGTTTTAGTAATGGAATTAGGAGTCAAACTGTTAAATAATTACCGTATTCAATCTAATTACTGCACCATAGGCCTTGGTTTTTCAAAATTACTGGGGAAAATTGTATTATGTTTCTACAGGTCTGTATTAAGGTTACACTTAAAAAAAGATCAGCGAAAGACTTACCTAATGATGTTTATACGATGTTTGTGGGTTTTTTTTGGGTTTTTTTTCTGATTTTCTTCATAAAAACATATGCTGTAGGTACCCATTTGAATTGCATCAACAAGTTGATGCAATTCAAATGGGTACCCACATTTGCCTTTGTAGACCTAGACAAGAAGTAAACTGGCTGTAATCTGAAGACAAGGCATTGCTTGACTGTGCGCTTGTAGGGGTATGTGCGGTAATTAGGTCAAATACGGTATTTGTATTTTCATTGCTATTATATTGTACTTTGAATATGCATATTACCATATATTTACCCTAAGTATTAGACACATAACTTGTTGTATTTTGAAAAGAATATTACCATATTTACCCTAAGTATCAGACACATAACTTATTGTATTTTGAAAAGCATATTACCATATTTACCCTAAGTGTCAAGACACCTAAACATATTGTATTTTGAATAAGCATATTACCATATTTACCCTAAGTATCAAACTCCTTAACTTATTACCGTACTGGTGCTTAACTTTGAATAAATTCAGTTTACTATCTGTTAGTGAGTCTAAAAAGTGGTTGGTGAGTGGCAAATAATGTAGACCTTGTTCAAATGCTGCATTCTGCAGTGTCTGATCTAGGCCTGCACTGTTTGCCAAGGCTTGTCTGTCCAAATACCTAGGCTGAATATGGTTCTTTGAACTTCCGCTTCTTGGACATTCATTTAATTATTACAATAAATAATATTACTTGGTACTTTTATACATAGCATTAGGTCTGGATAGGTCGATAGGATGGTCTTTTTTCATATTTCTTCACAAAAACATACCGAAACGGGCAGGCTATTTGATTTGTCTTAAGAAATACTCCCTTCAAGGCAATTTTGTTGTACCCACAAGATATGATAATATTTACAGAGGAGTTTGCTAAGGAGGAATATTTGATTATGACTGCTCATTGCACTGATCCTCCCATTGTTATCCTTCCATTTCTCAGTATGACTTAACCAATTGTAGTCTGGAGACCCCTAAAAGGGTAATTGGCAAACAGTGCAGACCCAGATCATACCCCGCAGAATGCAGCGTCTGATCAGGATGTCTACTGTTTGCAAATAGTTTAGCCTTTATTCTCTAGGAATATCTAAATCTCATAGCCAGACATACCTAAAATTGAAATTGGACTCATCCAATATTTAGTATGGGGGTCTATTCAGTCTACAATGGGTTAAATAATGTTGAAAGGGACGTGAAATATCAACTCTCCTTTTGATATCTTCTAGTAAGTCTTTTTTGCCTGGTGCTTTACACAAAAATAGTAAATTTGCAAACTTTCAGCATGATTAAATGCAAAACCATTTGTTATAACTGTCTATGTACAAAAAGTTTTATTCTAGTCATTGGTTTTAAAAAAATCTAATATTTTAATTTTTTCCAAAACAAGTTTTTATGCAAAAATCGATAGGGTGCTCAAACTTTCACTTGCTCAAACTTTCTGAAATTTTCAGAATATTTTATGGAACATCAATTATTTAAAATTAGTGAAGAAAAGCAAAAAAGATTTTTAATTAAAAAAATTCCAAAAATCCAGTTTACTATAGAAATTGCATAGGTCAGACCCATTTTTGGTCATAAAGTTAATTTTGCGGTAAATATTTGAAAACTAAGCACAGGAACAGAAAAAACGACAAACAGTTTCTGATAAGATAATGTCAAGCACAAATAAAGTTTTCCGTCTCAAAAAAAAAAACAAACTCAGAATAAAAAAACATCTTTCCAAAGGATGTTGACAGCACAGTAACCAAAACTGAATTAAGATGCCACACCCCTTTCCAGTTTTCAGCCAATCAGATTACTTGATCCAGGTTGTTGATACAAATTCACATACTTATTGCTAAACAATGCAGATCTAGATCAGTTGGCTTCTTTAGAAGCCAACTGATCTGGATCTACACTGTTTGCTAAGGTAGGGCATATCTGGCTGAGAAGGACCAGGGTTAACAAGTCTTCTGTATTTTAGCTAGAGCCCTGAACAGCTTGAAGTGTGATCCTGCATCCAGGTGATAATTAGATTTACTTGTTGATAAACCTAATTTGATAATTACCTGTACTAATAAGAAGATACAAGTTCAATAAGCATTTAAGACATGTTGCTGCAAATCTGTGCCTTAATTAGCCTCAAGTGATACAGTTATCCATGGCTACAGATAAGGCCATAATTGCCGAGATAAAATAGACATTTTTGTTAGTTTAGCACCATAACATTTCTAGTTGGTACTCATTGGAATTGCCTCACTGCAAAAAAAAAAAAATACATACACTCCTCACCCCGCTTTTTAGCTCACCAAAGCAAAAGCTCAGGATGAATTATTGTGATCACCCTCTGTCCGTTGTCCGTCATCCGTCGTCAACAATTAGTTTGTTAACACTCTAGAGGTCACAGTTTTGGCCCAATCTTGATGAAACTTGCTCAGAATGTTTGCCCCTATGAAGTCTAGATCAGATTCAAAACTGGGTCACTTAGGGTCAAAAACTAGGTCACCAGGTCAAATCAAAGGAAAATATTGTTAACACTCTAGAGGTCCCATTTTTTCAAGCAATCGTCATGAATCTTGCTCAAAATGTTTGTCTTGATGAGTTCAATGTCGAGTTCAAAACTGGGTCACTTGGGATCAAAAGCTAGGTCACCAGGCCAAATCAGCAGAATACCTTGTTAACACTCTAGCGGTCACATTTGTGAAGCAGTCGTCATGAATCTTGCTCAAAATGTTTGTCTTCATGATTTCTAGGTCAAGTTCGAAATTGGATCACTTCGGGTCAAAAAAGTAGGTCACCAGGTCAAATCAAAGGAAAACCTTGTTCACCAGAGAGCGGTCACATTTTTTAAATAATCATCATGACTCTTGCTTAAAATGTTTTTCTTGATAAGTTCTAGGTCCAGTTCAAAACTGGGTCACTTGGATTCAAAATCTAGGTCACCTCACCAAATCAGCAGAAATCGTTAACACTCCAGTGATCACATTTTTGAAGAAATCATCACGAATCTTGCTCAAAATTTTGTCTTGATGATTTCTAGGTCCAGTTGGAAGCTGGGTCGCGTGTGGTCAAAAACTAGGTCACCTGACCAAATCAGCGGAAAACCTCGTTATAGTGGTCACAATTTTGAAGCAATCATGAATCTTACTCAAAATGTTTGTCTTGATGATTTCTAAGTCAAGTTCGAAACTGGGTCACTTGGGGTCAAAAACTAGGTCAAATCAAAGGAAGACCTTGTTAACACTCTAGAGGTCACATTTTTGAAGCAATCATCATAAATCTTGCCCAAAATGTTTGTCTTGATGATTTCTAGGTCAAGTTTGAAACTGGGTCACTTGGGGTCAAAAACTAGGAACCAGGCCAAATCAAAGGAAAACATTGTTGACACTCCAGTGGTCATATTTTTTTAAATAATCATAAATATTGCTCAAAATGTTTGTCTTGATGATTTCTAGGTCCAGTTTAAAACTGGGTCACTTGATGTCAGAAACTAGGTCACCAGGTCAAATCAAAGGAAAACCTTGTTGACATTCTAGAGGTCACATTTTTGAAGTGATCATCATGAATCTTGCTCAAAATGTTTTTCTTGATGATTTCTAGGGGAAGTTTGGAACTGGGTCACTTATGATGTGTATTTCACAGTCCAGTGACTTTCTTAAGTTTTTCCGTTTAGGTCAGTTTCTCAGTAATTATTAGTCCTACAGAGTGATATTTGGCACTTGTGAAGTGTTTGTGTTTAGGTCAGTTTCTCAGTAACCATTGCTCCTACAGCCAGTGATACTTAGTACATGCATACATCTTAGCATGGCCTCTTGAGTGCAGTCATCCATATTTGACCTTGACCTCTATTTCACAGTCCATTAGACATGCTACATTGTCTTACTTATTAATATAATCATAATGAATTTTAATCAAAATGTTTGCCTTGATTAGTTCTAAGTCAGGTTCTCAAAGTGCTATGATACTCAGGTGAGCGTTACAGGGCCATCATAGCCCTCTTGTTCTTGTGCTATGTTACCGTCTAGGTAAAGGAAAAAAAATGGGGTAAATGTTAGTACTTACTTATTTCATAACCTTAACATATTTTGTGGGTCATTAAAGGTACCTTGCTGGTTAAATTTCTAAAGAGTACTCATAATTATATTCTGGTACTGAAAAAGAGGAGAAGGGATAGTGAAAAAAATCCTCTTTAATACTTGGCGCCTGAAGAAAGTCAGGCTAATAAAATTGCCAAAAAGTCCTACACTGTATGAACCCTTGTCCTGCTGAACCGGGGAACCCGGATATACCCTGTCTTTGCAAACAATGTAGATCCGGATCAGTTGACTTCTGAATATTTGTCTTAATATGACTTACATAATGTCAAAGTAAACCATCAATTCATCATCAGTAATATGCTTTTTAGCTCACGTGAACACGAAGTGCCAGTCTCGGTGGCTCGGTTGGATGCGCCGTCCGACTGGAGACCAGGAGGTCACGGGTTCAACCCCCGCTGAGGTCGGCAACATTCTTTCGTGGAGATTGATCATGAAATATTTTCTATGGTCATGCTCTCCCTTCGGCTGATTCAAGAAGGGCAGTTGTCAGTTTCAGGCGAAAGAATGTGCACAATACTGGTTAACCTTTTAGAGGACTAAGCCTGCCCAGTAAACGTGTGGTTAGGTAAACTGACCGCGCTCGACATGACCCCAATGGGTTGACTGGGCCGTAAAACCTCAACACAAGCAAATCAAGGTGAGCTATTGTGATCGAACAGTGTATGTCATGTGGCGTCAACAATTTGCTTTAAAAGCCTACTCCTCCTACACCCCTATGCCAGTCAACTCAAAACATAGTAGAGAGCATCCAGGTGACTTGAAGATCAAAAATATCTAAAATAGTTTCGATCAGAAATCCAAAATGGCTTCGCCATCTTGAAAATCTATATTTTGCCTCTCCTGAACCGAAAGGCCAATTGACTTTAAACATGGTAGGAAACTTCGGGGTGACTTGTTGATAAAAAAAAAAAAAAAAAAGCTAAAAAGCTAACATGGTTCCAGTCAGAAATCCAAGATGACCGCCATCCTAAAAGTCTATTTTTTGCTTCTTCTTCTGAATTGAAAGGCCAATTGACTTGAAACTTAGTAGGAAGCACCAGGGTGACTTGTAGATCAAAAATAACTGAAATAGTTCTAAATAGAAATCCAAGATGGCCACCATGGCTCCATCTTGAAAATCTATTTTTCGCTTCGAAGTTCTCCTCCGGAACCAAAAGGCCAAATGACTTAAAACTTCTTGGAAATATCGGGGTGACTTGTAGATAAAAAAAAAAAGAAAGCTAAAATAGTTCTGATCCAAAATCCAATATGGCAGCCACTTTTCGCCATCTTGAAAATCTATTTTGAACTTCTTCTGAACAAAAAGGCCAACTGACTCGAAACTTGATGGAAGTATCAGGATGACTTGTAGTTCAAAAGTAGCTAAAATCATTCTGATGGGAAATCCAAGATGGCCACCATCTTGAAAATCTGTTTTGAACTTCTCTTGAACTGAAAAGGCCAGCTGACTTGAAACTTGTCTGTTAATCAGGTGAGGGATACAGGGCCTTCTTGGCCCTCTTGTTAACAAGAATCCATGTTACAGTAAAATTTCAATGACCTGAACACTGATGGCTCATTCACCATGGCTAATTTAAACTAGTTTTTGAGTCCCTAGGAAGTTACTCAAATAACTGTAGAAAACAAATATTTAAGGATATTTTAGGGAAATTTTCTTATTTTATCAGAACCTGTATGTATACCATTATTTTGTAGAAGATTGAAAAGACATCCCTCAGTCATCCACATTTGCCTCCTGACCTGGCGGTATGATTAACCCTCAGTGGCTCGAACTACCCATGTCTAGAACAAAAGTTCCATGGTCCCAAAGTTGTTTGAGCCATTGAAATTGGACTATAATGTTTTCTTGGAAAAATGAAAAGAAAAGAAGAAAAAAAAAAAGATGCTATCTAGAGCTAAAAAACACATACATTCTGGCTTATCCTATTTATGATATCTAGGGTAGACTGGCTCCAGTCTCCAGTGACTAAATATTTTTCTCATAATCCTGTTTGATAATCCACTAAAATAAAACAAGAAAAAAAATATCACGGCTATTAAGGCTGGTCACCAGTGACCAGCCTTAATAGTCTTGATATTTCTTTGATTTTATTTTAGTGGATTATTAAACAGATTATAAGAAGAAGAAAAAAAATCTAGTCACTGGAGACTGGAGCCAGTCTGTATCTAGGGCAGTGGAACTGTAAAAGAAACTGTAACATTTGCAGACATTCTGATTGATCTGGTGGGAAGCTGTAACATTTCTAGCAGTTGATTTCATTGAGTGAATTAAGTTCTATGATTGTCATGTATTGGCCTGGAAGTGATAAGATAATTAGGATTTACAGTTTTAAGCTAGAAACTATGTAGCTTCTAATTACTGAAGGACCCTTGCTTTTTGTTTCTCAGGTCAGAGGAGTAGCTGATGATGATTCTGGAATAATTTTTCTTATTTTACTCATAAAAACATAATTATGTTGTGGGTACTCATCAGAAGCGCCTCTGTGAGACACTGCATTCTGCGGTGTCCGATCTGAGTCTTAACTGTTTACTCAGGCTTGTCTGTCCCAATAAGTAAGGTAAATATGGTATATGGTTATGATAAAGTGAAATGCACAATTTCAGGGTCAAGGACAAATTCTGGCAGCTGCAGTTGTTATGACTGCTTAACATATATTATCATTACTTGTTAACTGATGTTTCCATAATAATATGTTCAACCCTACATTTGATACCTGTTAACCTTACTTTTTGTGGTCTAAAAATACTAATAGAATAGAATTAAATATGATAAATCAAAGCGCTGACAGCACTGGTGGTTCAGTTTCATTTAATCCTTAACTTCCTGTAATTAAGCAAACAATGCAGACCCTGATCTGATGCCACACAGTGTCTGATCTGGGTATGCACTATTTTCCAGTGGCCCAGTCCACATTTTGCAGATAACCCTATTTACACGGCATTCTGACGTCACAGTGACAAGAATAGCATGGCTATAAATAATCGTTGCTTGGATTTCATACAAACACATGGTTTGATTTCATTGGTCAATGATAATCGCATGGACAACAATTTTGGTGTATGTACATTTAGGCTCGATTGTAAACAACCGACCCAAAAAGTATGATAAAGAACATTATGAGCTGGGTCACAGCATGTCATGCATGATAGCATCTGCACCAAGCAAAGACATATCAGCCTGTGCATTGGAATAGGCTGATCAGAGTCTTCACTATCCACCTTAATCCTAGTCCTGCTGGTCCCGCATATATCCTGCCTTTGCAAACAGTGTAGATCAAGATTAGTTGCCAACTGATCTGGATCTGCACTGTTTGCCATTGAGTATGTGAATTTGTATTAACAATATGGATCAAGTAATCTGATTGGCTGGAAACTATAAATGGGCATGGCATCTTAATTTATTCAGCATGACAAGGGTTAAGACGCTTTGGATCTTTTGTTACCCACAAAGTTCCCTGCAAAGACAGATCAGACTGTACTGATGCACAAATCCACACAGATTGATCTATGTCTTCACTGTCCACCTTAAGATTTTTTGTATCCTTGGTTAACCACAGAGTTCCCTGAAAAGACAGATCAGACTGCACTGATGCACAGATCCACACAGGCTGATCTGTGTCTTCACTGTCCACCTTAAGATTCTTTGGATCCTTGGTTACCCACATAGTTCCCTGCAAACACAGATCAGACTGTACTGATGCACAGATCCACATAGGCTGATTAGAGTCTTCAGTGTCCAGCTTAAGATTCTTTGGATCCTTGGTTACCGACAGAGTTCCCTGCAAACACAGATGGGACTGCACTGATGCACAGATCCACACAGGCTGATCAGTCTTCACTGTCCACAAGATTCTTTGAATCCTTGGTTACCCACAGAGTTCCCTGCAAACACAGATCAGACTGTACTCATGCACAGATCCCTACAGGCTGTTCAGAGTCTTCAGTGTCCACCTTAAGATTCTTTTGACCCTTGGCTGCCCACAGAGTTCCCTGCAAACACAGATCGGACTGTACTGATGCACAGATCCACACAGGCTGATCAGAGTCTTCATTGTTCACCTTAAGATTCTTTGGATCCTTGGCTACCCACAGAGTTCTCTGCAAAGACAGATCAGATTACACTGATGCACAGATCCACACAGGCTGATCTGTGTCTTCACTGTCCACCTTAAGATTCTTTGGATCCTTGATTACCAACATAGTTCCCTGCAAACACAGATCAGACTGCACTGATGCACAGATCCACACAGGCTGATTAGAGTCTTCAGTGTCCACCTTAAGAATCTTTGGATCCTTGGTTACCCACAGTTCCCTGCAAACACAGATCAGACTGCACTGATGCACAGATCCACACAGGCTGATCAGAGTCTTCACTGTCCACCTTAAGATTCTTTGAATCCTTGGTTACCCACAGAGTTCCCTGCAAACACAGATCAGACTGTACTCATGCACAGATCCACACAGGCTGATCAGAGTCTTCAGTGTCCCCCTTAAGATTCTTTGGATCCTTGGCTGCCCACAGAGTTCCCTGCAAACACAGATCAGGCTGTACTCATGCACAGATCCACACAGGCTGATCTGTGTCTTCAGTGTCCACCTTAAGATTCTTTGGATCCTTGGCTACCCAC
The DNA here is from genome assembly GCA_964016985.1 of Anodontia alba. Taxonomy (NCBI): domain Eukaryota; kingdom Metazoa; phylum Mollusca; class Bivalvia; order Lucinida; family Lucinidae; genus Anodontia; species Anodontia alba. Next base: position 83,839,636 of record OZ024831.1, on the reverse strand, counting down.
AGAGTTCCCTGCAAATACAGATCAGACTGCTGATGCACAGATCCACACAGGCTGATCTGTGTCTTCAGTGTCCACCTTAAGATTCTTTGGATCCTTGGTTAACCACAGAGTTCCCTGCAAACACTGATCAGACTGCACTCATGCACAGATCCACACAGGCTGATCAGTCTTCACTGTCCACCTTAAGATTATTTGAATCCTTGGTTACCCACGGAGTTCCCTGCAAACACAGATCAGACTGTACTGATGCACAGATCCACACAGGCAGATCTGTGTCTTCACTGTCCTCCTTAAGATTCTTTGAATCCTTGGTTACCCACAGAGTTCCCTGCAAACACAGATCAGACTGTACTGATGCACAGATCCACACAGGATGATCAGAGTCTTCATTGTCCACCTTAAGATTCTTTGGATCCTTGGCTGCCCACAGAGTTCCCTGCAAACACAGATCAGACTGTACTGATGCACAGATCCACACAGGCTGATCAGTCTTCACTGGGCGGTCATGCAGTCTTGTAGGAAATGCTGTGCCGTGGCTTTTAAAATATTAAAAAAAAATTGCTTTTTCACTTGTTGCCCTGTGCAAGAGTTCAGTGTAGAAGGCAGCATTAGGGTGGCGGTAAAATGGATGGGTACCTAACAAGTTGATGCAGAATAATCAGAGAAACACTCAATTTACTTCTTACTGATGCTGTGAAAAAAAAAAGGGAAAAGAAAGAAATAAAAAGGAGAAAACTACCATCTAATACAGTTACAAACTTCATGTCAAGTCTTGTATGCATCAAAATTTGACTGCTTCTGTCATGGGGTGGAGAAGAATTTGAATAATTGAATAATTCTCTTGCAGTTTCACATATTGAATTCCGATCTTGCACAAATTGGTCTGTAGGCCTAATACATAATTTTCTTGCCATGTTTCAATTATTCTGTAACACAAAACATCAAAACGTCTGAGAAATTGGAGCTCCATTAAACTCTTTTGCATATTTTAAAGCCACCAAGCCCCAGGAAAAATGCCACAACATCTGAGCGGTCTGATCGGAGCTTTCACTGTTTGCTGGTGGAATTGATGGATGCTGTAGGAAATGTACAAGCAAGCAATGAAGGACCTTGATTGGACTGGGTGGATTATAAGGCTGATCTGGGCCTTCACTGCTCCCGTAGAATATCCTAAGGGACCTTGTCCACGTAATGGCATGTATTTAGTCATCTTCATGGGAGCTCTTGCATAGGTCCAGACAAGGTGCTTTTTTCAGTCAAGAAGTATTGACATTTTTCTAATTTCTCCACAAAAGTATATGTAGTGGGTACTCATTAGAAGCGCCACAGTGAGGCGCTTCTAATGAGTACCCACAACATACGTTTTTGTGATGAAATAAGAAAAATGTTTATATGATACCCTCTCTTATGTGGAGATATGATTAGATCATTGCTTATGCAAAGTCTGATATTTAAATCAAATATTTATAGTTTACATGTCATATACATGACAGGATGCTGATTGACGTGGGATGATTCACTGAAAAAGAGAAAAAAGTGATCAAATATTTGGACCAAGCAGTCCACAGGAAAAGATACCTTAACCATTACTTAAAGTGTCATTCAGAAAATGGTAACAGATAACATTGTTAATGATTTGTTTATGCCCCCACCATTTTCATTGAGGAGGCATGCAGTATCACCGCTGTCTATATGTCCATCCATCCATCCGTACATACGTCTCGTCTATACGTCCTGTCCTTACATACGAAAAAGTGTATTCATATTTTATACACTGGTATATAGTCATAAAATATAGGTCAAGTTGGATTAAGGGTAGAAGCCACCAATTATTATGGGAGTTATGGCTCTTTTTCAATTTCATTGTTAGGTCCGTATGTACGAAAAATAGTTTCTGTCCGATATCTTTTGAAAAGCTTAGTATATTGGATTCATATGTCGAATTCAAATTTTATACACAGGTATATATTCATAAAATATAAGTCAAGCTCGAAGAAGAATGTTCACTGTTACAATTTAGAATGGTTTAATAATTTCAATTCCACTTTGCTCAAACATTTCAAAATCTCAGTATCATATTACCAATTCAATACCATGTTCTACTAAATTTCTCGAATAAACCTAACTTTTTCTTTGTTCGTTCAGTAGAGCAGTTAGATTGAGGATGTCTTTGAGTTTCTCATTTGTATTGAGGTCTGCTGGGTACCAAAGACTGACTTGAACTTTTTGCTACAGCATTTCCCCTAAATGCTTGTGTACCTTAACCCTTGTTGTGCTGAATAAATTAAGATGCCATGCCCAATTCTATTTGTCAGCCAGTCAGATTACTTAAATAAATTAAGATGCCTCGCCCACTTCTAATTGTCAGCCAATCAGATTACTTGATCCAGGTTGTTGATGCAAATTCACATACTTAATGAAAAACAGTGCAGATCCAGGTCAGTTGGCTTTTTAGAAGCCAACTGATCTGGATCTACACTGTTTGCAAATGCAGGGTCAGGATGTATCTGGGTTCAGCAGGACCAGGGTTAACTCCTTACTTTTCAGCTGGTCCTCACTGTGTCTAAAACCTGCTGGATGAGTGGCAAACAGTGTAGACCCTGATCAGAAGCCATACTGTTTATTTTGGCCTTTCTGTCCAAGATTACCCTAAAATTTCGGACACCTTAAATCCTTAATGTACTTGACTTAAATGTTGTACAATAACTGCTAAATGAATGGTCAACAGTGTAGATCATGTTCAGATGACACATAATTTGACATCTAATCAGGGTCTACCCTGTTTGCCTAGGTCTGTTCTATCCAAATGCTTCGGTTAAATAATAGATTATTAATATGATATATTGTTTATTTGCAGTTTCTGGAGTCCAACAGTTTCTCATACGACCTCAGGATACCGCTGTGATAAAGGGCCAGACAGCAACGATGAAATGTACAGTGGAGAACAGGGCTGGCAGAATACAATGGGCAAGGGATGGACTGATGCTTGGTAAGTTGCTGTAATAATAAACTGGCTCCAGTCTAAATAAAACCAGAATAATATCATGACTATAAAGGCTGGTCACTAGTGACCAGCCTTTAGAATCATGATATTATTTTAGTTTCATTTAAGTAGATTATCAAACAGAATTATAAGAATAAATATTTATTTACTGGAGACTGGAGCCATCCTACCATAATAAATGTGTCCAAGTTACCAAAGTACCACATAGCTCCAGATATGAAAGGGTATCAAGATACATATTCTTCTTATTTCTTTACAAATCAAAGCACTGAGAGCACTGGTGGCTTGGTTGTCCCTGAGTGTGGGCTGGGAAAATGATCCTGAACGGACAGACAGATGGAGGCCTTCACAATATCTCCATTGCTAAAGCGTGGGGATAAAACTAGTTTTCACCATGGTCAAATTTGCTGTGACAATTTTGGTGTCTTCATAATGAAGATAAAAATAGTAATCTTAGTTCCAGATAAGGTGCCTTTTTTAGTCTGCAAAATATTGGATATGTATTTTTATTTCTCCATAAAAAACATATGTTGTGGGTGCTCATTTTTGGGGTGGATTGTTTAAAGTCAAGCCATAGTATACAAACACCAAATTTCCTTAAGGTAGTTGTCCACGTGATTATTATTGACCAATGTAATCCAACCGTGCGTTAGACAAAATCCAGGTAACAAGTATTTATAGTCGAGCTATTCTTGTCGCTGTGACATCAGAGTGCTATTGACAGAAGGTTATCTGTAAAACTTGGACTGGGACATTTGGGACATTGGCAAATAGTGCAGAACCAGAACGAGGCATCTGATCAGGGTCTACTGTTTGCTTAAACTACAGAAAGTAGGATTACATGAAATAGTCTGAAGTCCCATTTGGTCCGTCCATCACACTGCTGTCAACAAACCCACTGGGCAGAATTTAATTAAGTTTGCTTGCTATATGACTTCCCCTTGTGGTAAGGGTATGCGAGAGCAACATTATTTTATAGTCTTTCCATACATCCATCTGTCACACTATTAGCAACATTAGCATGTAGCATGGGGATTTTTGGATGGCATGCCGTCGACTGCGTAAGCTAGTTGTGTTTACACATATTCTGTAGCAGAACATTGTAATTATACTGTGAAAATATAATATCGCAATCCATTTTCAAACAACGATATTGAAAATATTGAAAAAGATTTAAGATTTTTTTTTTTTACTACATAATGTATATAACTGGATCTAGGTATATACCTCAATTTTTGCTTCTCTCCAACCTGCTTATCTGAAGCTGCATGGCCACGGGTTTTCCACAAGGTGGCTTGTCAGTTGCATATATACATGATGTATGAAAATTGTCTTGATTACCTTTTACTGCAAGTTATGCTGCTGCTGTCTGTTTGCATTTCCGTTAATGTCAGCTTTCATTTCGTCCAGCTTCTACACAGACAGGTGCTATGGAAACAATGCTGAGAAAAAGACATATTTAAAGGTGCTTTCTTAGCTCTAGATAAGAGGTTTCCAGATAAATATTTTTTTTCTATTTCTAGAACTCAAGATATAAGAGGGTATCAAAAATATGTTGTGGGTACTCATTAGAAGTGCCTCACTGAGGTGCTTCTAATGAGTACTCACAACATATGTTTTTATGGAGAAATAATGAAAATATCAGTGCTTTTTGCCTGAAAAAAAACAACAAAAAAACCTTATCTAGAGGTCAGCTATTTCTCCCTGAAATATTGTTGTGGGTACTCATTAGAAGTGCCTTTGAAGGCCTAACTGAGGATGTCGTTCATATTAGTCTAAAGAACTGACTGCCCAGCTGGAGTGGGGATTGAATCTTTGACTCTGAGATAATGCTATGTTATAATGAGCCAAATCAGTGAGGGACTGCATACTTATTTTGGAAAAGAAAATTCAAAAGAAAAGTTTTAGATAAATGCAGTACATTTTTACAATATTCTAAACATGACTTTGCATACTTTTAATTGTCTACAACCACGGGTGTGGACAATCTCCATGTTTACCATTGCTACAGAGGTACTTTATGACAAGTCATGGACTGGTCCAGTGCTATTTTCTCTGGACTGCTCAATATTACTATAACCAAGCATTAGATTTCAAAAGAAAAAAGCTTGGTATACGCTTAGCACAAATTGTGTGCTGCTTAGCACCAGTGACCAGCCTTTATAGTCATGATAATGTTTTGGTTTTATTTTAGTGGATTATCAAACAGGATTATAAGAAGGAAGTGGCTATTAACAGCCGGCTGTCACAAGTTCGCTGGTGCCACCATTTTCATTGAGGAGGCATGCAGTATCACCGCTGTCTATATGTCCATCCATCCGTACATTCGTCTCGTCTATACGTCCTGTCCTTACATACGAAAAATATTTTACGTTTGATATTTTTTGATAAGATTAGTGTATTCATATTTTATACACTGGTATATAATCATAAAATATAGGTCAAGTTGGATTAAGGGTAGAAGCCACCAATTATTATGGGAGTTATGGCACTTTTTCAATTTCATTGTTAGGTCTGTATGTAGGAAAAATGGTTTCTGTCCGATATCTTTTGAAAAGCAGGACAAAGGTTAATATGCAGACTGACTGTTTGCTGGCAGAATTTTACCTTCAGTTTGCTGAAAATACATAGTGGCAGACAACATTTTAACCCTTTCATACCTAAGTTTCAGAACTGCAGAATATTTTATTTTGATGTGCAGTGTGAGGAAGGGCCTTTATGCATACAGCGAATGCCCAGGTCAGTTTGTGCATGCTTGGGCCTCTTCTGTCCATTAATTATGAATAAATTAAGATGCCATGCCCACTTCTAATTTTCAGCCAATCAGATTACTTGATCTAGATTGTTGATATAAATTCACATACTTAATGGCAAACAGTGCAGATCCAGATCAGTTGGCTTCTTCAGAAGCCAACTGATCTGGATCTACACTGTTTGCAAAGACATGGTATATCCTGGTTCAGCAGGACTAGGGTTAATATAGTCTACAGTAATGTTATGATAATCCTGTAATTCTGTTAGGGGGCAACAAAGATGCTGGTCAGACTGTGAGTAGCCAGCAACATTCATTTGATCATGAAATATTTTCTACTTTCATTCTCACCCTTCCTCTGTTATAAGAAGGGTAGTTGTCATGTGCACAAGAATGGTAAACCACAAAGAGGACTAAGCCTGCCCAGTAAAAGTGTGGTTTGGTACACTGACCACACTGACCACACTCGACATGACCCCATTGGGTTAACTGGGCTGTAAAACTTCAACACAAACAAATCAACACAAACAGACTGCGAGTTTGCAAAGGCTGCATGAACAAGCAACTTGATGCACACCTGTGCAGTCGTGATGCATTTCTCATGTAGAGAATTGTATACATGTACAACTAATTCAAAAATATCCATTTATTACATCATTAGATACTTATCATGCTGAGTAAAAATTTCAGCAGACAACATTTTGAAATGTTTTTTCTTATTTTTACCAGAAAATAGGCTTTGACATTTCCTGTTGAATAACCCAGGATTCATTTTCAAGTCATGGAAGCTTTTCTATGACAGTTTGACAATATTCATAATACTGTCTTCTGAATAGACAAATGATCCAGCGCAGGACAAAACCAACAAAATGATGTGTGCCCAGCAAAGACTCACATCAACCTGAGCATCTGCCCAGTCTGATCAGAGCCTTCATTGTCTGCTCAATGGGTAGCTAAGGACCCAAGCTTTCTTTATGCAGACAGCAAAGACATCAGACTGGAAGGATGCCCAGGCTGAGTCTTCAGGGTTGCCACGGTCAGGGAAAAAAGTCTGGAAAATGAAAATTTTTCCAGGTCAGGGAAAAGTCAGGGAAGTTTGGTTTGAGTCAGGGAAATTGGCAAAAATTGGAAAAAGTCAGGGAAAGGTCAGGGAATTTCAAAATTTTGTCAAAGTTAAGATGTCTATGGCAGTCTTCTTAAATTTCAGAAATTGATAAATTTACATAATCTGTTTTGTTTTGTTAAATAATGTTTAAATTCTTGGAATTTCTTTGCATCCCATATTGTTTGATATGAATGCTATACTTTAAATTTCAAGCTGTGTTTGAAAAAAAGACTGAAGAGTGTGCAAGTTGTTCAGTTTTAATGAAATAAAAGTGCTGTCTTGTAAGATTTTTTGGCTGAAACAGCGTTGAAAAAGTCTGGAAAATGGTGAAAAGTCAGGAAAAAGTCATGGAAAAGTCAAGGAATTTTGAAATAGAAAATGAGTGGAAACCCTGGTCTTTGCTGGGCACACATCCATTTTGTTGATTTTGTCATGTGCTGCCTCAAATGCTTGTGTAAAGGCACACAGAGAGTGGACGAAGTCAGATTAATAGAAGACTCCTCACTTGATTTTTCGACACTGCCTACTAGGCCTGGGACGGGTAGAGATTTTGTACACATGTACCTGATGCCCTATTACCTATGGGTACCGGTAACCATGGCATTTTAGGCATGGCAACGGTTAGAAAATGTACATGGGATGAAAAGAGTAAGTAGTGTCAGTCTGCCTGTATGTAGGCCTTGTTACATAGAACAATGTTCATTGAAAAGTGTACGAAGTTGGATTGGCAAGACTGAGGGTGATGGCAAATTATACAAACCGTAGATGTTGAAATTTGCTCTATTTCTTTGAAATTCTTTTATTATTTATATATTCTATAATTAGCATTCAGGTAACAGATTGTGGTACCCGGGTAATTGGTCTACCCGATCTGAACCTCGGGTACCCGGTACCCAGCCCTAATACCTACTGATGTGTCTAAAAACTCCCAGATGGGTGGCAAATAGTGTTGGCCATTCTGTGATAACTGATCTGTGTCTACACACTTCACTCAGGCCTTCTTGCCTAAACTCTTTGAGTAGATTTGGTACTTGATAATTTGCTTTAAATACAAGTGTCAGATTTGATAATATAAGAAATTTAGTATATCTCTAGATAAGTCACATTTTTCTCAAAAAATGCTGATAGTTTTCTTATTTTTCCACAAAACATATGTTGTGGGTACTCATTAGAAGTGCCTCACTGAGGCACTTCTAATGAGTACCCACAACATATGCTTTTGTGGGGAAAAACATGTTTTAATGAAGTAATAGGAAAATATATTCCAGATACCCCATCTTATCTGGAGCTATGATTTTGTTATGGGACTATAATTAATTACTCGAAAATTATGCATGTTATGCAAATGCTGTAATTGGCACCTGTCAGTTTTGTACTTTCTTGATGCAGTTTCTTAAAAAAAACAACAGGTATTCATAGCAAGTAGATAAGATGGGGGAATCAGATAAATATTTATCTTATTTCTACATGAAAACGTATGTTGTGGGTACTCATTAGAAGTGCCTCGTTGCTGCGCTTCTAATGAGTTACCCACAATGTAGATTTTTGTGAAGAATTAAGAAAAAATATCAATACTTTTTATTTGAAAGACACACCTTACCCGGAGCTAGGTATTTTATGGGAGAAAAAAACATAACAAATGCAAAACAGTCTTGGAATTACCCAGACATTTTCATTTGATATTTCACAAATAATCTGTCAAATTTGGCATATACCATAATATCCCAAAATATTGAGACAGACAGCCCTTGGCAGAGAGTCTAGACCCCGATCAGAGGCCACAAAATGCAATGTCTGATCATGGTCTACACTGTTTGACCTTCATCTAAATGTTTTTAGGCACATCAACAAGGAGTCAGTTGGATTTCTTCAAACTTTAGGACTAGTAGGGTAAGGAGTTGAGGTGTTCAAGTATTTAGGGTATATAAGATAATTCATTCAGTGCCAGAAAACCGTCACTCTTACTCTGATAAATGGGGCCTATCAGGTAAAACAGTGCCTTGTTGTGGTGTTCACTGTCAGCATAACTACCATATTCATCCTAAATATTGGATCATCATACTTGACCAGAGGAATTGTTTAGGAGGAGTATTTAGTGATAATTCTGGGATAATTTTTCTTATTTCTCCTTAAAAACATATGTTGTGGGTACTCATTAGAAGCACCTCTCTGAGGCACTTCTAATGAGTACCCACAACATATATTTTTGAGGAGAACTGGAGACAATTATCCCATAATTATCACCAAATACTCCTCCTTAACAATTCCTTTGGTTGTCCTAAAATTTCAACAAACTGTTATTTTGCTGTGTTTAAGAACTGCAGGTATCTAGATATTAAAATATTTTTTTTTTTTTTATTTATCCACATAAACGTGTAGCCTCGGTGGCTCAGTTGGATGCGCCGTCCAACTGGAGACTAGGAGGTCGCGAGTTCAACCCCCGCCGAGGTCGGCAACATTCTTTCGTGGAGATTGATCCTGAAATATTTTCTACAGTCATCCTCTCCCTTCCGCTGATTCAAGAAGGGCAGTTGTCAGTTTCTTGGGAAAGACTTTGCACAATACTGGTTAACCGCTTAGAGGACTAAGCCTGCCTAGTAAAAGTGTGATTGCGCTTGACATGCAGGGGTCATCCTAGAGGGCGATTAGGGAGAAAAAGTCTCCCTAAACAGGCTGACTTCTCCCTATCTTGAGCTGAGGGAGAAGTGAAAATGTATAGAATGTATAGGGAAATCCAAAATTGGACCAAAACTTTTCCCTGAAATCCTGAAATTGTTGCAAAACTTCTCCCTCTCTGAAAGGTCCAGGATGACCCCTGGACATGACCCCATTGGGTTGACTGGGCCATAAACCCGCAACACAAACAAACAAACAAACAAAAAAGTTGGTACTTTGGAAAGAAAAAAGTCTTGATTGCATTTACCCTGAGTATTACAACAGATAAGTATGAGCAAGCAATGTAGACCCAGATCATCACGAAAACATACCTATATAATTTTGACCCCCTTAAACTCCACTTTTATATAGAAAAATTGGGGTCTACAGGGGTATACATTATTTTTCTTATTTCTACTCAAAAACATAGATTGTGGGTACTCGTTAGAGCCACCCTGTCTAGGCGGCTCTAACGAGTACCCACAATCTATGTTTTTTAGCAGAGATATGAAAAACATTGGAATTTTTAATCTGAATTTTTTTTCTTTTTTGGTTGTAAAATTTTCAATATATTTGAATGGGCGTGTTTTTGTAATGTGAGTCACCAAAGACTGCAGCATCTGATCAGGAATTTTGCCGTTTACCACTCATTCAGTAGTTTTTAGACACATCAAGAGTTAGTAAAATGGACTTGTTTAAATTTTAATACAAGTATGGTAAGGAGTTAAGAACCTATTTACCATACTGTGTGCTTACGTTTTTCAAAATTACTGGACAGACTTGCAGTAAAATGTCCACATTGTAAGGGCACACTTTAAAGAAAGATCAGCAGAGGACTTGATGAGGAGCGTACTTAATGATGCATATGCAGTATTATTTTCTGAATTTCTTTATAAAAACATATGTTGTGGGTACTCATTTGAATTGCCTCGACTTGTCGAGGCAATTCAAATTAGTACCCAAAACATGTTTTAAACTGAAGTAGATAAAAGAACACTGGTTGTAATCTAAAGACTACTAAATTGCTTGATTGTGCACTTATAGGAGCATATGCCGTAATTAGGTTGAATACGGTAACAGAATTTAGTGCAAGTACAGTAGAGTCAGATAGAAGCATTACCATATTTACCCTAAGTATTCGAACCATTCAACTCCTTACTACACTTGTTCTAAAATTTCAACAAATACATGTACAATTTATTACCCTTTGTTGTGTCTAAAAATTGCTGGATGAGTGGCAAACGGTGTAGACCCTGATGAGATGCCGCATTCTGGGATGTCTCATCTGGGTCTTCACTGTTTGCTCAGGCCTGTTTGTCCGAATACTTATAGTATATATGGTAAATACCATTCTTGTCTGCAGCTGTATTTACTCATCTGGAGCCCAGTAAGATTCTTGCATTTTCAGCGGGGCTCTAAATTAGGGGAAAGTATGCTGGACTCGATGCAATGTAGAAAACCAGATCTTGGTATGCTTTGTGAAATCCGTCAGTGAAAAAAAATATGGATTTGGAATGACATAGACATTGATTATGCAATCTGTGAAGAAGTATGCTTTCTTCGGTAATGCATTTTCTCTAATATGTTTTTAAGGGGAATGAGTTCACTTTCAAGGGAAGGTACTCTTAACAAAATTGTTATGTCCCCTTGTGGCCAAATTCTTACCTTTTAAACTAGAACCAGAACCAGTTTCAGAATTGTTTTTATGCTCTATGAAAAGGGTTTACTCTAAAAGGAAAGAATTTGCTCCCACAGATAGTGAATACTTTCTTTTTAGAGTAGACCCCTTTTCAGAAGGGACTTTGTGTTGGAAAGCAAACAGGAAGTCAAAAAAGTTGTCTCCTTATGAAAAATGAGAAAAAAAATCCACTTTAAGGATACATGGTCACTGATTAAGGTACAGGGATGCAACTTCAGGGGAGATCACTCTGACCAGAAAATATTTTACTCCCATCTGAAAAGGGGTTTGTTCTAAAAGGAAAAAAAATGCTCCCAATTTGGGAGAATTTGCTCCCAGCCCACAGGGTAGCAAATTCTTTCCTTTTAAGGATTCCTTTTAATAGTTGAAAAGGAATCTATTCTAAAAAAAAAGAAAATAATAATAGGATTTTGCTCCCAAGGAAAGCAAGTGCTTTACTTTTAGAATAGGCCCCTTTTCAGAAGGGAGGCAAAACTAATCTTACAGAGTGCCTTCCCAAAAAGTGTAGCTGTCCTCATATGTGCTTGGAATTGCTTTTTTTGTTTGATGGCACTCAGATTAGGATGAGACATAATTGCTTGACTTCTTTAATCCTCAGCTGTTGACCATGACCTTCTATACTTTATCTTGCTGAAGTGGCTGTCAAGAACAGAATAATATAGGTGGAGAAAGACGGGCTTCGGTAATCGGGAGCTTGTTACAGACATTCGGAATACCGAGAAGTACCGGCTCCTTTGAGACTGCTGTAGTATTAAGAATTTGTGGTTGCATTCAGTTTAATTAAATTATGCTAAATTTCTCGTTTATCAGCTTCTAATTTTGGTATGTAAATTGGAGTGATTAATCATGAAGAGCTAAGTATGCGTCTTTTCAAGTCCCAAATGAGACAAAAATTGTTTGTCTTCCGATTTGGCAAGAAATCAGCAGCCTTTCAGCTAGTTGTTATGTAATAATGGAAAATCAGATTGAAAGAAAAGTGGAATGCATTTTTCATGTAACTTTTTTCAAATAAATAGAGCTGTAGGAATACAGAAATTTGAGAATTAACCTTTACCACTCTCAGGGCAAATTCAGTAGACTGCAAATTGATGATATTTTTTTTATTTATTTTTTTCTAGCAAATAGGCCTTGACATTTCAAGTATACTGTATCCCAAGGACAATGAAACCTGTTTTCTGGGAAAAATAAGAAAAAAATATTCAAAATGTTGTCTGCTGAATTTTTTACTGAACTTCTTATCTTTCTTTTTTTCTCCAGAAAATAGGCTTTGACATTTCATGCTGTGGAGACAATTTGCTTGAAATGTAGACGCCTGTTTTGTAGGGAAAATGAGGAAAAAAAATATTTCAAAATGTCGTATATTGAGTTCTTTACCCATCATGGTAAGCATTTAAGTATATCCGATTTGTGGTGTGCAAAAGGACACATATTTTCTTATGTTTGTATAGATTGTTGTAATGGATTAACTGGGTTGGGGAGGACCTGGGACTCAAACACTGCCTTAACCTTTACCACTCTCTGGGCATTTTCAGCAGACGGCAAATTGATGATATTATTCTTATTTTTCCCAGAAAACAGGATTTGACATTTCATGCAAATTATCTCCTTAAGTAAAACACTGCCTTAACCTTTATCACTATCTGGGCATTTTCAGCAGACGACAGATTGATGATATTTTTCTTATTTTTCCCAGAAAACAGGATATGACAGTTAGGAGACAATTTGTATGAAATGTCTTATCCTTTTTTCTGGGAAAAATCTAAAGAGACAATTTGCATGAAATGTCATGTCCTGTTTTCTGGGAAAAATAAGAAAAATATTTCAAGATATCGTCTGCTGAAAATTTTACCCAGAGTGCTAAGCGTTAAACTGCCAATCGCAACAACTGTTGTCTGCTTTGTCATCTGCTTGTGATTTTAAAAAAGTCATTTTTGCAAACAGTGTGGACCCTGATCAGGCTGCTCCTCTAGGACCAGTCTGATCAGGGTCCACACTATTTGCCTGTATGCAAAAATAGGTTTGATAAAAGTTTGCAAGAATATTCAGCAGACGATATAAGCAGACGACATTTTCAGATGCAGGTTTTCTTGGCATTTTAAGGGTTAATTCGAACTCGTTTTTGAGTACCTAGGAAATTCTGTTGATAGCCCAAGAAAGCAAATATTTATAGATACTTTAGGGAAATTTTCTTATTTTGTCATGAAAATGTATATAATGAGTACTCATTAGAATCACCTCATTGAGGCAAGTCTAATGAGTACATTCCATTATTTTATAGAAAAACAAAAAATATATATATTATTGTTTTTCCTCTCTTAACCTGGCGCTATGATTAACCCACAGTGGCTACCCATATCTAGAATAAATTTCCATGGTCCCAAAGATGTTCGCGCCATTGGACTGTACATCCCATCTTTGAAAAAAATGGAATACCGTGTTTTCCTTTAATGCTTAGCATTCTGGGTAAAATTTTTGGCAGACAACATTTCGAAATATTCTTATTATTTTTCCCAGGAAAACAGGATTTGACATTTCATGCAAATTGTTTCCAATGGAGACAATTTGCATGCAAATTGTTATGGAGACAATTTGCATGCAAAATGCAAATTGTCGTCCTAGCTGTTTCCTGGGAAAAATAAGAAATTTTTCATTAACTCTTGTCCTGCTGAACCCAGATATACCCTGCCTTTACAAACTGGATATCCAGATCAGTTGTCTGCTCTGTTTGCCATTAAGTATGTGAATTTATATCAACAATCCAGATCAAATAGTCTGATTGGCTGAAAATTAGAAGTGGGCATGGCATTTTAGTTTATTCAGCAGGACAAGGGTTAATCTAAAGGTTAAAAAAGGAAGTGGAGTATCGTCATGACTGTTTACCTTAAGTATTTGGGCAGACCAGCCTGAGCAAACAGTGTAGACCCATAAAAATGCCAGCAGATATGACTAGGATAGGTAGATTAATGGCAGATTTACAATAAGTTCTCCTAGTTCAAATTTCTTAGAAATTTTCATAATACCGTATTCGACCTAATTACCGCACTGTGCCCTTAGCTTTTTCAAAGTTATTGGGAAAGAAACGTGTAGTGAAATATACCGTAAAAATTCTAATTAACGCCCTGGGCGTTTATTAGAATCATGGCCAGTCTGAGAGAAGGGGATGGGCGCTTATTGGAGGCTGCAGTTTCATGGGAATAGCAAGAGACCATATTTTCTCGGAAGTGCACCGCCATCTTCTCAACGAGGACTAGTATTACGACCTCCGTGTCTCAAGTTCCTCAGTGTCCGGTAGAACTACCTATTATTGAATGACGTCATAGTATACCGGGTATCATGGATTATAATCAATTGTTAACACTTAAAACGATGTATATACTCACATTGATCATGATAAATATGTTCATGGCTTTGAAATAAAACGCTACGATTTAACATGTTCTGTTTTCTTTTTATCAACCTTATAAATAGGTAGCTGATGCTCATGTTGAGATTACAGGGTGCAAACGCTCCCGATAATCCCACTTTTATGTGAGAAGGTTAGAAATGCATTGGACGGCATTATTTTTTTTTCTTATTTCTGCTCAAAAACATAAATTCTGGGCGAACGTTCTCCGGATCACCTGCAATCTACGTTTAGAGCAGAGACATGAAGGTAGAAATATGTCTCAACAGAAGGACAAGACGTTTTACAGTATCAAATACCGCGCACCACAAAGGGCACCAGACACTATTTAAACTCTTTGTTTATGTTTACTTATCGTCCATCATGTTTTTCGGCTTTTAAAAACTGGAAACGCAAATGGAAACAAATCAATAGAATTGCATGAGTAGGGCTTAGAAATAAAAGAGTCACAGAAAATGTCATCGGGTTTTCTCTCTTTTTTCTTCATTAATCACTCATTGTCTGTGGCATACGAGTCGTCTGTTTGCTCATCCTCCCCATTGGTGCCAAATTCCATTTAATTGTACTCGTTGATTGCAAGGATTACTCAACAATTTTATGGTCAATGAATTATTCAGGAAGTACGAAAGTGCCGCTGTTGTTTTCATTTAATTTTGGTCAGTCCCTGTTATAGTCGCTATAAAAAGCGTCCATCATTTCTCTTAGGTTTTATTGTCACCAGGAATTGGAATGACGAGTCTGTTTTTTTTTTTTGTTTTTTTTTTCCTTTAAGTTTTGAGGTACAATAATTATTGATCGCCCCTCGTATGACCGGAAATAGTTTGGCGCTATCTTTTGATCTCATTGCGGCCTCGCTTCAAAAGAAATCTAACATGGCTGTGTGCATGCTCGTTTCAGTGAAGTCTGTTATCAAAGGATATCACGTGTATAGGGTATCTTACCCATCGGGCACAGAACTTGTGTGTAATTTGGAGCCTGAGAATGAACATAGTGACAGCGCCATTATTGTGAAAAAAGGGAACATTACCGTTGGTCATATTCCGGAAGGTCTATGTCAGCCTCTGACACAGTTATTCCAGGACGGAAATATTGTGGACATTGAGTGTGTTATAACCGGGGAACCACGATCAGCAGAAGAAGGAACATTTGTACAAGGTGGTGGGCTTGAAATTCCATGCACATACCGTTTATTTGGGCTAAGAGAGAAAAAGGTTCACGTTCGTTCTGTGATAAAAAAACAGATACGCCAACTGACCCCATAAGGTAGGATTTTTGCCTTTTGTCCCGCATTTGTCTGTAATGGGCGTTTAATAGAGGCACCAACTTTCTCGGAAATGGACCAAAAATCCGCCATTTTTTTAGTTGAAATTGGGGGGATGGGCGTTTATTAGAGCATGGGCGTTAATTAGAATTTTTACGGTACCTAATAAAGGTACACGTTGAAGAAAGATCAGCAAAGAACTGCTTATTTAATGATGCTTATGCGATATGCTTTTGATTTTCTTTATATAATCATGTTGTGGGTACTCATTTGAATTGCCTCGACAAGTCGAGGCAATTCAAATGAGTACCCACAACATATGATTTTATAAAGAAGCGGTTAAAAGTAGACGGGCTGTAATCTAAAGTCTCGGAAATTGCTTGACTGTGCGCTTATAGGAGTATGTGCGGTTATTAGGTCGAAACATCACGATCAGTAATTAAAATTAAAAATCAGAAGGGAAAAATACAAAATGTTTTCTTGGATAAAAAAAAAAAAAAAAAGTCACTTTACTATAGAAATTGCATAGGTCAGTCCAATTCTTGGCCGTAAATTTGAAAACAAAGTACAGAAACAGAAAAGACAAATGGTTTCTGACTGGATATGGTCATTCAGATAAAACAAACAAAAACAAATTCATATAAATGAAATACCAAGCAAAACGCAGCTTTCCAAGTGACCTGAAAAGGACATTAATGTAGTACACAAGACTATCACAACATTTTGATGCAAATGACCCTCAAGGGTTGATGCATCCTTAAATCTGAAAGTGTAGAGGAAAAGACCCATGTTCTTGCCAGATCCTAATAGGCCAAAGTGACGGAACCCATAAACTTGACACATTCTTTCTTTAATAAATACAGTCCTGTCCATCTCCAATGGGACCAGTGTTTAGCCCTTACCACTTTATGGGCAAATTCAGCAGACGACAAATTTATGATATTTTTCTTATTTTTCCCAAAAATTGGCTTTGACATTTCATGCAAACTGTCTCCTAAGGAGACAGTTTGCTTGAAATGCCAAATCCTATTTTCTGTGAAAATAAGGGAAAATGTGTCAGAATATCATTTGTTGAATTTTTACCCAGTGTGCTAAGTGTGAAAATTTGTTGCTATTTTCTGTTCAATCAAATTACACTAAATTCTGCATTTATCAGCCCCTTTAATTTAGTATTTTAATATGAAACAATTAATCATAAAGAGAGTTTGCAGCTTTTTGTCCCAAATGAGATTATCAGATATCAGTCATATTCACACAATAAAGTTTTCAGCAGCCGCAAAAAATGACGATATTTTTCTTATTTTCACAGAAAATAGACTGACATTTCGTACAAATTGTCATGAAATTTTAAAGCCTCTTCTCTGGGAAAAAAATAAGAAAAATATTTCAAAATGTTGTCTGCTGAAATTTTTACCTAGCACTTAGCGCTAAGCACAAAGCTGGTGGTTTTCTCTTGGACTCCTGAAGTCCAGGATGGAAATATTTAATATTAATTAGCCACTAGGAGGCGCACTGCCAGAATTTGGTACTGAAAGGCTGTAATTTTGCTGGCAGCCTGCTGGAAATGGCATTACTGTCCCCCTGAACTGTTCAGAGGATAGTATTACACTTCTTGCCAGGCAAAGAACTGAGTTTCTAAAAGTGGCAACATTTGTGCCAGAGTGAAAACGAAGTTACCAGAGAAGGGCTGAGTTAGTTCCTTGTCAAACTTGACTCTGACAAAGTGCACATCATATATGCCTCATATCTTTTTTCATGGTGCACAAGTTGATTTTAGCTGGAGGTTGTCCCCCGCACAAGTTGTTTCACTGGCTTATCACTTAGCATTCACGGTAAATTTTTTTAGCAGACAATATTTTGAAGTATTTTTCTTATTTTTCCAAGGAAACAGGATCTAAAATGTCATGCAAATTGTCTCCAGTGGAGAGAACTTGCATGAAAATTGTAGGATCAAGCGGGCCCTACTTTTCATACTTTTCCCTACTTTTTTTTGTGCTCCTACTTTTCCCTACTTTTTTTCTGAAAATGTCCTACTATCCCTACTTTTTAGTAAAAAAATGTTTGAAGTGACCAAAAATTGTAATTTTTTTCCTCCCTCACTAGGAGTTTGTAAAAATCAGATCAACTTAATCTGAGCATCCACGATGCAAAAGTTTATAAAATATTTTATCTTTAGTTGCAAAATATCAGATTGTCACCTGCTGAATTTGCGAAGAGTGTATAAAGGTTATTTCTAGCACCGTTTTTAAGCTGGATCAACTTTTTGGGGATTCAGAAAGTGACCTGTTGCAGGCTTATAATTAATGCTTTGCAAAATTGCTTTATTAGATTTTAGGTTATTTACAGATGCTCTAGATTAGTTACAAATTATCAAGACATTTTGAGATAAAACTGACCTTATCTAATATTATGAGTATTCGGTCTCATGCAACGTAATCGGGAACCTTGCTTTTGAATTCTTTAACCCGTCAAGGAAATTTTGTAGCAGACGACATTCTAAATTTTATATTTTTTTTTTTATTTTTCAGAGAAAACAAGTCTTGACATTTCATGTGAATCGTCTGCTGGGCAGACGATTCACATGAAATGTCAAGACTTGTTTTATCTAAAAAAGACAAAACCAAAATGTCGTCTGCTGCAATTGTGATTGGCGCTTCAAGGATTAAAACAATGTTTACATGCTAAATTCCTGTTAGTCATAACGCATGGAAAACATTTACAAATCAAGGAACAAGACAAGTAAAAGTTTAAGTTTTATTAGTACAAAAAACTGTCCGAAAAATACACATTGAATGCCTGCATGCACTTTACATCACCAAAACCGAGTGACACTTTCATCCTCAACAATACCTATAATTCTCTATGAATGTCAATCACAGCTGAAACAGGCGGGGCCTTGTCTCTTATCCAACCCTTGTAAATACATTTACATGGCTCTGATATCTTCAGTTGTAGAGCTTTACATATATATAGCAAGCCCCTGATCATTATTTGCTAAACGGAATCTGCACTGGTCTCCATTCATATGGCAGGGCATTTTTAACTGGCCTAGGTTCATTATTCGAGGTGAAAAGAAAAAAAGAAATATTTGCAGTGGCTGTGACAGATATTGTGACAAAATACCTTAAATGAGGGGAAAATTTAATCAACTCTGACCAGGGACAGGGTTGAGCACAAAAAAGCTTTTTGTTAAGACAGGAGAAATTAATTTACGCTGATCACTATGTGTGGGATTCAATGCTGAAAATGCATTTAGTGAGGATTAGATGAATTTCATTTGGACCTGGTCAGTACGAACAAATTAGATCAGGGTTTGGTATTGAGAAAACCAGCTGTACGTCATGAAAATAGCTAAGGACCAGAACTTTAACGTATCTCTTGAGAGTAGGGGTAGCCAGAAAATTCTTTTTCTATATCCCATTGTATACTGTTTTGTGTCAGCAGTTTGCTTATGTAGTCTTGTACAGAGCCCTTGTGCCGGCCTCGGTGGCTCAGTTGGATGCACCGTCCGACTGGAGATCAGGAGGTTGCGGGTTCAACCCCTACCGAGGTCGGCAACATTCTTTCGTGGAGATTGATCATGAAATATTTTCTACGGTCATTCTTTCCCTTCCGCTGATTCAAGAAGGGCAGTTGTCAGTTTCTGGCGAAAGAATGTGCACAATACTGGTTAACCGCTTAGAGGACTAAGCCTGCCCAGTAAACGTGTGGTTAGGTAAACTGACCGCTCGACATGACCCCATTGGGTTGACTGGGCCATAAAACCTCAACACAAACACAAACAAACAGAGCCCTTGTCTTCAGGTCACTGATTTCTTTATGAATTTAAGGGTAATGGAATAGGCCTCTAAGGGAAGTAACTCTGACATGGAAATACGGAAATATATTTGCAGCAGCCTCATAGGTGGCTACTCTAAAAGCAGATTCTTTACCTTAAAAGTAGCCCAGTTTTTGTAAGGGTTTCATATGAATGAGGGAGGCACTTTCCGTCTGCAAAAGTGTTCTCCCTTTTCGAAATGGTGGAAAAATCTTTCACTGTATCCATTCACAGAGGCCTTATTAAGGACCTGATGCTGGGATACTTTTTCTCACTTCTCCACAAAAACATTAGTTGTGCCACACCGAGGCACTTCTAATGAGTACCCGCAATATATGTTTTTATGGAGAAATTGAGGCTCAGAATTATCACCAAAATATTCTTCCTTAACAAGTCCCTCTCATTCACCTGAAGGATGAAAAAATATTCTTCACAAAACTACCTGAACACACACTAAGCTCCTTTTACTGAAACTGTTGACCTGTCTGCAAATGACAGATTTATGGCCAAAAAAATAATTAACAACTTAACATCAGAAGGCATGTTCCTTAACACTTTGCATGCTGGGTAAAAATTCAGCAGACAGCGTTTGGAAATACTTTTCTTATTTTTCACAGAAAACAGAGTTTGACATACCATGCAAATTGTCTCCCAAGGAGACAATTTGCATCAAATGTCAAACTGTTTTCTGTGGAAAATGAGAAAATATGAATTTGTCGTCTGCTGAAATGGCACAGAGAGTGAAGAAGATTTCGCAGCCTATTTTACAGGTGCTGAGAACACCTTTGTTTATGTTCAGAATCCATTGTTTCGATATTGAGTTCCTGGCTGTCGAACAGGCGCTCAAGTAGATGAACAAAACAGACTTTTTTTACACACAAATACAGACCCCAGAATTTTTTTCGGATGAGTTCTTGATTTCTGATACATTTTTGCTCTGTTTAATCCATTCCCTTGCTAACGACCCACCACAATTAGCAACCTCTTAGAAAGTGGTGGAAATAAACACTATTTTTCTAAGCACCTGTTTGTTTGTGTGTGTGTGTATATGAGGTGGTGGGGTATTTTTATGCCCCCAACTTCAAAAAGTGGTGGTGTTATGGCCCCTTTCTGGCTGTCATTTTAGCAAATGAAAATCTTGCAAGCAAAATCACTAAGGAACCACTTGTTTGGCCCATAAAATTTTGCAGCCAATCAAGGATCATTGTGAAGATGACCTGATTAACTTTTGGTGAAATTTTATAAAT
This sequence comes from Anodontia alba, assembly GCA_964016985.1. NCBI lineage: Eukaryota > Metazoa > Mollusca > Bivalvia > Lucinida > Lucinidae > Anodontia > Anodontia alba. The sequence continues at coordinate 83,818,693 of OZ024831.1, read as the reverse complement.
GTTTGTTCAGACTTCGGCATTTTACCAAAGGAAAATCTTGCAAACAAAATATCTCAAGAACCCCTTGAGCTGTGAAGATGACCTGGGCCCAGTTGTTCGAAACTAACGATGTCGTTATCGTTAAAACTTTGATCATTAAACATGGCATATAAACTATTATTTTTGCTGAAAAAATGTGAGTAGCTTTTGCACCCACATTTTTTTTAGCAAAAATTACTGTGAATTAGATACTGTACCTACTAGAGCAGTTAACATTTTGACCACTAAAGAGCTCGTTAAGCTAACAATGCTTTGAACAACTGGGCCCTGATTAACTTTTTGGTGAAATTTTATAAATATTTGCCCAAATTATGCCCTTTTTCAGACAGGCATTTTAGCATAGGAAATCTTGTAAGCAAAGTATCTAAGGAACAACTTGAGTTAGGCTCATGAAATTTTGCATGCAATCATTGTGAAGATGACCTGATTAACTTTTGGTGAAATATTATAAGTATTTGTCCAAAATTATGCCCCTTCTTGTAAGCAGAATATCTAAGAAACTACTTGAGTTAGGCTCATGAAATTTTGAAAGCTGTTTTGAAACAATGTGTAGAGGACGTGATTAAATTTTGGTTACCTTTTATAAATTCTTTTATCAAATTATGCCCCCATATCAGTCATATATTTTAGCATAGAAAATCTTGTAAGCGAAATATCCCAAGAACCCCTAGAGCTTGGTTCAAGAAATTGAACGGTCAATCAGGGATCATTGTGTAGATGACCTGAATAACTTTGTGAAATCTTATTAATATTTGTCCAAATTCTGCCCCTTCTCAGACTTAAGCATTTTAGCACTTTTGTGACATTTTGTAAGTGAGGCTCTTCTAATGAGTATCCACATTTTTTTTTTTTTTTTTTTTTTTTTTTTTAGAAAAATTAGACAAATATTTATGTGGACACCCTCTCTTATGTAGAGCTGTGCTGAGATTAGTAGTAGGAACCTAACTCCTATGGTCATTCTCTCCCTTCCGCTGATTCAAGAAGGGCAGTTGTCAGTTTCTGGCAAAAGAATGTGCACAATACCGGTTAACCGCTTAGAGGACTAAGTCTGCCCAGTAAATGTGTGGTTAGGCAAACTGACCACACTCAACATTACCCCATTGGATTCTTTGGGCCGTAAAACCTCAACACAAACAAATAACTCCATCCAGATAGGGTTTTTCTTTTTCATAAAAAACAGCAATATTTTTCCTATTTTACCATATATGTTGTGGGTACTCAGTAGAAGCGCCTCATCAAGGGGCTTTTAATGAGTACCCACAACATAATTATGTTTCCATGCAGAAATAAAAATATCTGTTTAGCTACCTACCCGTCTTATGTAGAGCCGTACTGAGATTAGTGGTAGGAATGCTCCTGCACTTGATAACACTGTCGGAACATAAAATAATCAGAACTGCAAAAAACTAGTTCTTTATATCTAAGTATTTATGATGGCTCCTTGTTAAACCTTGGTGCAGAGCCAGTATTGTGGAGAAAATGGGCTCTATCGAGGGAAAAGGGACCTATTGGGCATATTTGCACAGTTCCAGATAAGGCAATTGTTTGAGCCCTAAAGTACTGATATTTGTCTTATTTTTCCATGAAAACATATGTAGTGGGTATTCATTGCTCAGCTCCAGATAAGGCAGTTGTTTGAACCTTAAAGTACTAATATTTTTCCTATTTTCCATGAAAACATATGTAGTGGGTACCCATTAGAAGTGCCTCTATGAGGCACTTCTAATGGGTACCCACAACATATGTTTTTGTGGGAAGGTAAGAAAAATATATGGATACCCTTTATATCTGAAGCTATAAAGCATCAAAAAGTCATTTTGCACATCCATGCATGCAATCTGGGCTATTGCTGTTGGCCAATACATTTGTCATTATTTTGAGGTCAGTCTCATTTGGGCATTTGTTGTCTGCTAATACCCTTGTGTCCTTTTTCTGGCATTTTGCAAATAACAACAGCAGTGTTTTTCTGCCATTTAATGTTTAGACATGTCTGGGAAAACTCTGCAGATGACTTAATAATATTTTTCACAGAATATAGGGTCTGACAGTTCATGGGCTGGCCTCGGTGGCTCAGTTGGATGAGTGTCCGAGTGATGATCAGGAGGTTGTGGGCTCGACCCCCACCGGGTTGGCAACCTTCTTTCGTGGAGGTTGATAATGATATATTTTCTACAATCATTCTCTCCGTTCTGCTGATTCAAGAAGGGCACTTGTGAGTTTCAGTAGAAAGAATGTGCACAATACTGGTTAACCGCTTAGAGGACTAAGCCTGACGAGTAAAAGTGTGGTTAGGTAAACTGAATGTGCTTGACATGACCCCATTGGGTTGACTGGGTCGGAAAACCTCAACAAGACAGTTCATGCATATATATTTCCTTCATATGAGGGCCTCGTAAGCTGGGTGTGTGCAAAGCACCTCCACAGTTTCAAAGCATCTGCTTCTCTTTCAGAACAAGCTGTGACCTATATTTACGTAAATTATAATGTATTGATGCCACAAAGGAAAAACTTTAAATAAAAAAAAAGTTTTGTTGTTGTTGTATTTCTAGTGTAAATATTCACATCTAAAGTATTAAATGAAAGAAGTATATATATGAAAAGATTAGTGATGCTGTCCAATATGAAAGTTTTGTATTTCCAATACAGGATAAGAACTAAATCCTAAATACTGAAAAGGGACATTAACAGTATATGATAAAAGTGTTAACCCTGGTCCTGCTGAGCCTGGATATGCCCTGCTTTTGCAAACGGTGTAGAACAACTGTTGGCAACTGATCTGGATCTGCACTGTTTGCCATTCAGTATTTGAATTTGTATCAACAACCTGGATCAAGTAATCTGATTGGTTGAAAATAAGAAGTGGGAGTGGCATCATAATTATTCAGCATGACAAGGGTTAAACACTGGAACTTCTTTATAAGATGGTTTCAGAATAATTTGATACAAAACAGTTTCAAAGGTGAACCCCAAAAGTGTTATATTCAAACTAAAATGTATAGATTATATAGAGAAAAGAACATTTATGTTCATTTTTCTATATAAGATATACATTTTTTGTTTGAATAGGGAAAGGTTGTTAAGCTAACACAATTTGCTTTGGATCAAAAGTGTGATAAAGAGGTGGTGGTATAGGCACTTTTTTTGCTTTTCAAAATAAGTTCTGGGTCTCACCTTTTTTGCTCAGGAGTCTCTCTTAGTAAAGTACATAGAATAGGCAGACGATGGATCTAAAGATGGTACATGGTTGGATTTGCTGGAAGTGAAAATTGGATTTGTTGAAAGTGAAAAATGGTAGTAATTTCAAAAAAGTGCAATGTAGGCTGGTTTGGCTATGTCATGGATAGAATCTAGCAGACCAAAACAGACAGACTGGAATTAATTGTGGCCATAAACTCCAAAAGAGCTCTCCTATAATTAGTCAGAAATGTCTTTTGATAATCAGCAGACATCACTAGAGTCAGTTTATGTCTGAGAATATCTAGGTGTAATTGGGAAATAAAATAACATCATGAATGGATAGTCACCTCTAAGATAGGTATTTCCTCTAAGTATTCAGACAGATACACCTGAGCAAACAGTGAATAAAAGGGGAACGCAATGTAAGGTGTAAGTATATCTTGGAGTAAAGTGCTTAACAAGCCATTTATTTTGATGCAAGACATTTCAAAATCGGCCTAGAAATAAGAAAGTTATGATGGTTTGAATATATTTAAAAAGGCTGTCATGGATGCTGCCATATTGTAGGCTTTGTGATGTCACACAGCCCAAATTAAATATGCAAAACCAAATTATAAAGGGTTTTAAGAATAATTTTGCTACAGATTTTTTTTATAATCTTTTAATTCTAGTGACAAGCAATCATTTCCCCCAAAATAAACCAACTTTATGAGAATAACTACGTTTATGAAATGAATTTTAATTTTTATGAAACCTTATTAAATATTCATACCATACCACCAATGTTAAAATATTCAATTGTCTATAACTTGCTTAATTTTCCACCGATTTTGATCAAAGTGTCAAAATTCATTGTTTGTAAAGTTCTTTACTTTAAATCACAATAACTGTTAAGGTTGCATTCCCCTTTAAGACCCAGATCCGGCCAGCTTCGGTGGTTCAGTTGGATGCGCATCCAACTTGTGATCAGGAGGTTGCAAGTTTGACCCCGGCCAGGTCAGCAACCTTCTTTCGTGGAGATTGATCATGGAATACTTTCTACAGTCATTCTCTCTCTTCTGCTGATTCAAGGGCAGTTGTCAGTTTCTGGGGAAATAATGTGTTCAATACTGGTTACCTGCTTAGAGGACTAAGCATGCCAAGTTAAAGTGTAGTTAGGTAAAGTGACCATGCTCGACATGACCTCATTGGGTTGACTGGTTGTAAAACCTGAAGACAAACAAACAAACAGTTACCAGTTTCTGGCGAAAGAATGTGCACAATACTGGTTAACGGCTTAGAGGACTAAGCCTGCCCAGTAAAAGTGTGGTTAGGCAAACTGACTTCGCTTGACATGACCCCATTGGATTGACTGGGCCGTAAAACCTCAACATAAACTAAGACCCAGATCCAGTGGTAGTGCTAATATTACATAGCTCTTTGATAAGATGCTTTTTTCAATACAAAAGTATTGATATTTTTCTTATTTCTCCACAAAATATGGTGGATATTCATTAGAAGCGCCTCACCGAGGTTATCCTAATGAGTACCCACAACAAATATTTTCGTAGAGAAATAGTCACCTCTAAGATAGGTATTTCTCCTAAGTATTCAGACAGATACCCCTGAACAAACAGTGAATAAAGCCCTAGATCCAGGGGTTGTACAAATAACATATCTCTGGAAAAGATGCTTTTTTTTTCCGTCCAAAAGTATTGTTATTTTTCTTATTTCTCCAGGAAAACATATGTTGTGGATACTCATTAGAAGTGCCTCGCTGAGGCACTTCTAATGAGTACCCACAACATATGTTTTCCTGGAGAAATAAGAATAACATTTACCTGATAAACCTATGTAATATGATAACCTGTTTATCCCACAGAGAGAGGAAGTGAGAGAGAGGGGAGACAGACAAACAGTGAGGGAGAAAAAGAGAGAGAATACCTAAGCTCAAGTCAAAGGTCACTTGATGTCCATTGTGTATGGTCAACAGTTTGCTTGTGTACACAACAGAAGCTGCATTTTGTATTGGATCAGAATGTTTGTCAGTAGAATCTAGGCCAAGTTTGAAACTGGGCCTCATAAGGTCAAAATACTAGGTCAAAGCATAGAGAAAGCTTGTGTACTCTCTGAAGGTCACGTTTTAATCCAATCTTAATGAAATTTTGTCAGAATGTTTGTTTTGATGATTTCTAAATTTCATTTGAAAACCGACTTTTGACTCTTTTCTTATTGAAACATCTGCTCAGACCATTTGGTCCTTTTGTTCTAATTTGACCATTGTAATCAATCGGCACGTTTGACAAAATCCAGGCTACGGTTATATATAGCCATGCTATTCTTGTCATTGTGACATCAGAGTGCTGTTGATAGAGGGTTATCTGTAAAACCTGGACTGGGACATTTGGGACATTGTCAAACAGTGCAGTCCCAGCTCAGATGTCGCAGAACACATCATCTGATCAGGGTCCTCATTGTTTGCTTAAATTACAGGAAGTTAAGGGTTTAATGAAACAGTGATTCCATGATCAGGACCATTTTCCCGGCATGCACTCAGAGACAATTGACCCAGCAGCGCTCTCAGTGCTTTGATTTTAATTGTGTACACGTATTGGTATTTCATCATGAAGATATTTTGTTAGAATTGTTCTTACTGACTCATTCCAGTTGTTAAACTTTTCATGGAAAAATAAGAAAATTATTTTTCTGCATTGTCTTATCTATAGCAATAGGTGTTATAGTGTCTGGGTGTATGTGTAATATAAATCATTGTGACCTTTAAAACCCTTGTCCTCCTGAATAAATTAAGATGTCATGCCTACTTCTAATTTTCAGCCAGTAAGATTAGTTGATCCAGATTGTTGCTATAAATTCACATACTTAAAGGCAAACTGCAGATCTGGATCAGTTGTCTTCTTTAGAAGCCAACTGAGATGGATCTACACTGTTTGCAAAGGCAGGGTATATCCAGGTTCAGCAGAACCAGGGTTAATAAGTGTACATTACAAGATTAGCAGGGATTGGTACAGGCTGTAACAAAATTGCTTCTTCTAATTGAATTTTATTAGATTTTAATTAAGTTATCTAGAAACCAGATCCCCTCACTTGTTGGACTAGGCAAGCTATCTAGCCAAATAATTCAAGTTAAGAGGGGATATCTACTTAACATTTTTCTTATTTCTCTACAAAAACATATGCTGTGAATACTCATCAGTAATGTGCTTCGGTGCCTCAGTGAGGCCCTACTATGAGTACCCACATTTATTTATGTGTAGAATAAGAAAAATGTCAGGATTTTTTGGTTCAGAAGAGCCTCTTATGTGGAACTGTTTAGCCAGCCCTGATAATAAGTCTATGTTTTATAAGCCTTTTCAAGAGAAGACATGCCCTGTTTCATTCGTAAGGACCAAAATACCAAAGTATATCTTATGAATATACTCATTGGAACTGCATTATTGAAGAGATTCTTAGAAACGTTTGCAGTGAGTACCCACAAGGTTAAATAAAAAAAACAGAAAACATTCAATTTACTGCTTGTTTCCAGTTATGGGCTAAATAAAAACACATCCATGTGAGGCAAGTTATGTCTGCAACACTTCCTTCAGAATCTTTCTGGTTAGCCTGGCAGTTTTACTTTTCTACTCTTACTAAGAAAAAATACTCCTCCTTGACTATTTTTCTACACATATCTCCCTGACCAGTCAGAAAATCATATCAGCAATCAGAGAGAAGGACATTCCAAAAAATTGGATTTTTGTAAAATATTAAGCGTTTTTATGCTGATTCATACATCAGTTAGACGGGAGCCAGTCTACTTTCTGATGTATCCAGAGGAATTTGATGATTATTCTGGGATAATTTTCTTATTTCTCCATAGAAAACATATGTTGTGGGTACTCATTAGAAGGCCCTCGCCGAGGTGCTTCTAATGAGTACCCACAATATATGTTTTTATGGAAAACTGGAGAAAATTATCCCATAACCACACCAAATACTCTTCCATAACAATTCCTCTGGTATCTCTTCACCTTAAATTATCCAGGAACTAGTAGTTTGACAGTCCTGCTGTCCTGTCTGTGCATTATGAATATGCAGCCTGGTCTCTTCAGTGTTGAATAGCATAAGGCATGCTTTCTTATGAATTGGCTTACACAAACCTGTTCCTTATTTTTGCCACGTGCAGTACAGGGGTTTCCGTTCCTCCTAATTGAAACAGAATTTTAGATGCAAATTTTCTGGCGAAAGAATGTGCACAATACTGGTAAACCGCTTAGAGGACTAAGTCTGTCCAGTAAACGTGTGGCTAGGTAAACTGACCACGCTCGACATGACCCCATTGGGTTGACTGGGCCGTAAAACCTCAACACAAACCAAGCCTCATATGCAAAAGGACCTAGCTTAACCCTGAAGAGCCAAGGGCCAGAGGCTGCATATTAATAACCCTTGTCCTGCTGAACTCGGATATACCCTGCCTTTGCAAACAGTGTAGATCCAGATCAGTTGGCTTCTGAAGAAGCCAACTGATCTGAATCTGCACTGTTTGTCATTCAATCTGGATCTGCATTGTTTGTCATTCAGTATGTGAATTTATATCAACAATCTGGATCAAGTAATGTGATTGGCTGAAAATTTGAAAAATGCTTGGCATCTTAATTTATTCAGCAGGACAAGGGTGAATATTACAGTCAGATCAGGCCACTAGCCAGAATACTGGATACTGTTGGCAGTATTGACAAAAAGTTCCTCATAACGTATTCAATCCAATAACGGCATATATCTTTATAAGCGCACAGTCAAGCAATTTTGTAGTACTTCTTTATAAAAGCATATGCTGTTGGTACTCATTTGAATTGCCTTGACTAATCAGATGAGTACCAACAACATATGCTTTTGTAAAGAAAGTCAGAAAAATATTGCATAGGTATCGTTAAATAGGCCCCTCATGAAGTTCTTTGCTGTTCTTTCTTTTAATCATACCCCGAATATTGAGGATATTTTATTATACATTTTCCTAATTATTTTTAAAAAACTTAAGGGCAAAGTGTATTTTCCATAATTATACAGTGCATCCTTCCGACAAGAACCACTATTAGGAAGGCACAATTGGTTGTTGTGGAGAGATGGCTGTTGTTGGAAGGTTAAATAACTTCACTTCGGGAGATTAGAAAAGTGGCTGTTGTAGGGAGTCTGCAGTTTCTGAAAGGTGGCCATTAGTGGAGGTTCCATTGTATTACTTATAAAGCCCTTTTTGCCTCACAGAGCTGACTTCATTTTAATTGAACCATTAGCTCAAATATTTCCAGACCTCAGCATGGGTGTGTGTTCAATATTATTTTTCTTCTGATATTTTCAGCTCCAGTACAACTCTTAGACACTGAGAATAAAGTGCAAACTGATAAAATGTTTGATCAGATTCAATTCAACCAATCAGATCATTCATATCAGCAGTTAGATCTGATTTATAATTACCATATTAGCCCTAAATATTGAGACGCCTTAACACCTTAGCATAAAAGGTAGTGGTAATGGTGACTCATAGCCTTGTGGCCATAGGGGCGATGGGAGTTAGAGCTCAGTATATCTTGAGCTACAGCATATGAAAAGCAGGGACCAGTCCTCTCCTTTAGCTGTATTTCATCTCCCACGAAGGGTTCCAATGCAGTGGCAGTCACTGCTGGGTGAAAGGGAGAGTTTTTTCAGTTGATGTCCTGAGCTGGGCTAGAACCCACAATCCTCAGCACCACAGTCAAAATGTTCTAACCTCGCAGCTACATGGCCTTTCCTTAGCATACTTTTCATAAAATTTGATCATAACCATATTTACCACAGGTATTTGGATAGACAGTCCTGATTAAACAATGTAATCTGAGATCAGATACCACAGAACACTGCTATTGATCAGTGTTTTCACTGTTTGCCAGTCATCCTGCAGTAATCAAAAAGGAATAAACTTAACTCTTGTCCTGCTGAATAAATTAAGATGCCACTCCCACTTCTAATTTTCAGCCAACCAGATTACTTGATCTGGATTGTTGTTATAAATCCTCATACTTAATGGCAAACAGTGCAGATCTGGATCAGTTGGCTTCAAAGCCAACTGATCTGGATCTACACTGTTTGCAAAGGCAGAGTATATCCGGGTTCAGCAGGACAAGGGTTAATTTGTTCATTTATTAGGACAAGTACAGTAAGGAGTTATGGTGTTCAAATATTTAGGGTAAATATGTTAACCCTTGTCCTGCTGAATAAATTAAGATGCCACATCCATTTTCTAATTTTCAGCCAATCAGATTACTTGATCCAGGTTGTTGATGTCAATTCACTTACTAAATGGCAAACAGTGCAGATCCAGATCAGTTGGCTTCTTCAGAACCCAATTGATCTGGATCTACACTGTTTGCAAAGGCAGGACATATCCGGGTCCAGCAGGATACCCCTTCTCTTGCTGAACACGACATGCCCTGTCTTAGCAAACAGTGTAGATCCAGATCAGTTGGCTTCTGAAGAAGCCAACTGATCTGAATCTGTCATTAAATATGTGAATTTCTATCCGAAACCCGGATCAAGTAGTCTGATTGGCTGGAAATTAGAAGTGGACGTGGCATCTTAATTTATTCAGCATGACAGGGGTTAACATGTTTTATTTTAATCTTACTATTCGGATGATTTGATTAGTCGAATCTCAACAGTAATTTTGTTGATTTGTAAGTTACCCTCAGTGATAGATAATAATTGGTAAATCTTTTATTATTGTTGGCAGCAGACAAAGTTCTTATATAACTCTGCCAGCTATCATGATGTATTTTAATAATGCCTTTGTATTTAAAGAAAATAACATGGCTAATAGGTAGAGAATAATTCATACCTCCAGATAAGGTGACTTTTTTTTTACCCAAAATTATTCATATTGTTTAGCTCACCTGAGCTGAAGGCTTAGGATGAGCAATTCGAGGGTTGAGCGCAAGACTATGGTAACTCAAACATATTTTTGAAACCCTTGTTTAGGGGCAACTTGGACCCCTTTGTAAACAATGCAAATTTAGGTGCCATTGCTCATATGAGCAATGGCACCTAAATTTTCATTGTTTACAGAAAGAAATTTTGTAATCTTCATAACACCTTCATGGTGAGGAGATTAGGTTTGGGGAAAAACAACCATCTGACTTACGCTAGTCTTGCGCTCAACCCTCCAATTGTGATCACTCCCTGTCTGTCTGGCAATACTGGAAGAATGTTGCATGGCATCTGCAGGTATGCAATGGCTGTTTTACTCAGGTGAGCGAATTGTGGCCACTGTGCTTCTTGTTTCTTATTTCTCAATGAAAACCTATGTTGTGGGTACTCTTTAGAAGCGCCTCAGCAAGGTGCTTCCAATGAGTAACCACAACATATGTTTTTATGTTCAAAATGTGTTAGGACATTTAAAATATATTGTACATGAACGAGACTTGTCTTTGCAATATCAAGGTCACATTTTGTAGATTAAAGGTCAGGCTGTCATAATTGGTGTCTTCGGCACTTCTTCAGGAGCTTTTAAAGATAAAAAAAATGCTTCTTATTTCCCTTTGAAAAATTGTATTTTTTTTTTCTTAATGATGAGTTGGTCATCAGACGTTTGTGAAAGAAAAGGGACCAAAATTGTGCTCTGCATCACAAACAAAACAATTTGTAAAGTTTCTTCATCGTTTCATGATTTATTATTATTATTATTATTATTATTATTATTATTATTACATTCTTTTATTTTTGCAAAAAAAACTCAGCCATCATAAAAACCATGATTTTTTTTTCTGTCTCTCTCACTGGACTTGATAAAGGAAGCCTGTTTTATATTGTTCGGACAGCAAAAATAGTATAATTATGTGATCTCTGAATTAAAAGAATTTTTAGAGCTTCCTTACCGTAATTATTTAAAGACAGAATACAGACTGCCAGTCTGTTTAGCCTTTATTTATTTAATTATGGTAAATTCTCCTAACCTTGTGTCATTCTGAGTAATGAGTCTAGTGATTAGTCTGATGTTAATGATGTCTCCTCTACTGATGTCCAAGCCCCGTGTAGCTCTAGATGAGATGATTTTTTTCCCCTCAGCCAAGTGCTTCTATTGCATTTTGATTTCCCTTCTTATCTGGAGCAATTCAACACAATACTAAACTTGGGATCCTAAACATTTATTTAGGCAAAAAAAAAAAAAAGTTATTAGATTCTCAGGCACTTTTTTTCAAAAAATAGATGCATGTGGGCGGCTTTTTATTTTTATTTTCCAGTTGGGTACATTCTTGGACACATGGGTTTGTTTGGCTAAACATAATGGCGGCGGTTTTACCGGAAGTATCTAAAATGCAAGTTTAAAGTCTCAAACATCATAAACAGATTGTAATTTACCGATTTTCTTTGCAAGTAAGTAAGAATGCCACATGTTTGTGGTCTAGATTGTAATTTGGGTAGAAATGATTCTCAGATAAGCCAGAAAAATCCAGTGTCACGTATTTACGTGGGTTGGAAAAAACTTACAACTGAAATAAATCATATATGCGGGACCTTTTGGACAGATGCGGCAGTGCCTGAGAATCTAATACTTTTTGCGGGGGCCTTGGGCTCATCTTTTTTTAGTGTAGCTGCCATTTAGTTGTCATGTGATGGAAGTGGATCTTTTTCGAAACTGTATATTTTCTGGGATCTTGTACCAGTGCCATTACAACACAATAAGACACATTGTCCTGGGTAGCAGGGCACACAAGAAAATGTTTGTCCATTGGTCCTGTATGGGTGGAATATCATGTCAAGTGTCTGGGGTGTGATATTTCAGTGAGGCAGCACTCTAAAAGTGAGCATTGAGCTCCCTGTAACATCCAGACACCATCGCGATATGACAAAGATTATTGAAAGGGACGTAAAGCCCAAATAAAATGAATAATACAGGTTCACTTTAAAGAAAGATCAGCAGAGAACTTCATGAGGGGCATATTTAATGATATGCAATATTTTTCTGACTTTATAAAAACTTATGTTGCTGGTACTCATTTGAATGCAATTCAAATGAGTACCAACAACATGGTTTTTTTTTTTGTTTTGTTTTTTTTTATAAAAGTAGGCTGTAATCTAAAAAACTATATCTTTTAGTCAATAGCTTGACTAGCCCTTATAGGAGCATGTGTGGTAATTAGGTGGAATACGGTATGTGTTTGTGGAAAAATATGAAATATCTATCTGGCCCTCTTATCTTGAACTATGACGGCCTTGCAGTCTGATCCTGACCTTTGCTGTTTTTCTGGAGGAAGCCAAAAATTGTTTTTTTGTATTTCTCCAGCCAAAACAAACTTAATGTTTTGGTTACTCATTAGAAGTGCCTTGCTGAGGTTTCAGAGAAAATAAGGCTTGACATTTCATGTGAAATACCAAGTCTATTTTCTCTGAAAAATAATTGTAATAACTAGAATGTCATATACCATAGTTTGGGTTAGCGGTTTAAGGGTCTGAGGGAGGTTTTCACATGAAGTGGATTATGTGTCAGTAAGATTGATACAGTAGGTCCATGGCTGACAGCAGTTTGCTTTTTAACAGACAGAGAAGTAGTAGCAAAGGTGAAGTGACAAAAAATGGCAAAATTTACTGATTTGTACTTAATAGAATTGTCCATAGCCCCAGATATAGTGGTGATAATTATGGTAATTTTTCAGGATATTTTCATGTCCCCCAATCTACGGGGAGGGGGGCATATTGATTTTGGTGCAGATCCCATTGGCGTTGGTGTTGGCTTAGGCATTGGAGTTGTTGGATTTTTTCCAAATTTTCATGGATATATAATCAGGACATAACAAAGAACTGATTAAATTTTGATGACCTTCACCTAATTTTCAAGGTCACAGCCGTAGAAAAACTGAAAAATTCACTGTAGGGGGACATTTGTTTTCTCTGAAAACACTGTTACTCGTTCTTTATTATTTTTGCATCAGACTTTATATAGTAGCTACTTTTTATAATTGCCTCATTGGGTCAGTGTTCTAATTAGTATCTATAGCACATGTTTTGATGCAAAAGTAGTAAAAAATATTTGGCATGGTCAGGGTTTTCATTAAGAGGCGGCTGGAGGCCAAAATGACAGTCTCAAAGATTTTTCTGGCTGCCTAAAAATCTTTTTTTTAATGTATTACAGTACTTACTGCATTTAGCTTAAGTAGTCGGACACCTAAACTCCTTACCATACTTGTTCTAAAGTTTGAACAATTTACTACCCATTCTTGTGTGTAAAAAATGCTGGATGATTTGCAAACAGTGTAGACCCTGATGAGACACTGCACCATGCAGCGTCTCATCTCGGTCTACATTGTTTGCTCAGGCCTGTCTCTCTGAATACATGCGGTAAATAGGTTAATTTAGGCAATAGCCATTTTGGCCGCCTCAAATTTTGTTCCGGCATCGATTAGAGAAATATCCAGAATTTTTTTTTTATTATTCTCGGGAAAACATAATGTTGTGGGGATTCATTAGACGTGCTTCATCAAGGTACTTCTAATGAATCTCCACAACACATGTTTTTGTGGAGAAATGAGAAAAAATATTCATATTTTTTGGTTGGGGGAAAAAAAAAAAAAGTTCAGGTAATGCTATGTTTATTATCATTTCTTTCTGTTATTGCAGGTTATGACAGATCAATCCCAGGATTCCCCCGCTACAGTATCATCGGCAGTAACAGTCAAGAGTACAACCTACAGATCATCAACGTTAATCTTGATGATGATGCAATCTTCCAGTGTCAGGTCGGCCCGGCCGTCGGAAACCCGCCACTGCTAGCTGAAGCACACTTACAGGTTTTGGGTGAGTATTTCTTTCTTCCCTAGCAGATTTCATAGCAACATATTAGATGCTTTTTTCATCCCAAAATGCTGATACCTTTCTTATTTCATCACAAAAACATATGGTGGGTACTCATTAGAAGCGCCTTGGCGAGGCACTTCTAATGAGTATCCACAACATATGTTTTTGTGGAGAAATAAGAAAAATATTATGTGGTTATCCCCTCTTATCTGTAGCTATGAGATTTATTGCATAACTGTTGGTAATCTAGATGAAAACATGGGTACTCATTTGAATTGCCTCACTGAGTACCCACAACATTTCCTAAAGAGCAATTTCTCCTCTTTTCCACAATAGTTACAATATATCTCCAACTTCAGGAGTCACATTATATATTCATTTGTGAAATGTGTTTGTTCAAGTTATTTTTTGCTCAATATATCAAGGTATGGATATCTCGAAGTATTACAGAGAGTCCCTTGGACTTTGAGATAACGAGAGTCGACTGTATATGACTGAAAAGCAAGATCTAAGATTTTATATAACCTATACTATCGGAAAAAAGTATTGCGACTCAGTTGTTTTCTGATTTCTTGGTAATGAATGAAAGTAAAGAATTTTGCTTTATATACTTGGATACAACATTCATATCCATCACGAAAACATACCTATATAAATTTGACCCCCTTCAACCCCACTTTTATATAGTAAAACTGGGGTTTACAGGGGTATACATTATTTTTCTTATTTTGCTAAATAACATAGATTGTGGGTACTCGTTAGAACCGCCTCGCCGAGGCGGTTCTAACGAGTACCCACAATCTATGTTTTGAGCAGAAATATGAAAAATATCGGGGGGTTTTATCTGAATTTTTTTTTAGTTTTTTGGGGGTGAAATCTTCTATATATTTGAATAGGCATGTTTTCATAATGTAAAGAATGAAGCACAGGAATTGTTTTTGTTGTGAGCAGCTACTGAAGCTCAGCAAGGTCTGTTAGACAGAAGGGGTACCTGCTCAAAAATTGCCGTTTTGCCCCTTTGTTAGCAGTCTGAGCTATCGAGCTGTCGACAGCAGATACACAATGCAAATGGGACAAGATGATCCTAAACTGTTTCACTTTATTTCATCTTTAAAGCATGAAATTGCAAAACGAAAATTCATGAAGATTAAACAATATCATAGAGAACTTACCTGCCTTCAAAACACCTGTGTAGGTCCTCAGTATTCAGACTGTCCTGACAAAGTCAGTATTTGTTTTGCGCTGGCCCTATTTTCCAACTTGCCGATTATGCAGGCCATCACTTTGACAGAAAGGCTCCTTCCAGGAATTTTGCATCTGATTACACTGAGAGAGATATGCTGAAAACATGACATGCACATGGAAGAAGCGACCAAACACTGACATTGCTCGGGATTGTGCACATTTCTGCAGTGAGTGTCACGGGAGAATATCTGTATGGTGATCCTTAAGCGCTAACAAAGCTGCAAAAGTTCGACTTTTGAGCAGGTACCCTGTTCGTCTTATCACCCTTTCTGAGCTTCAGCAGCTGCTCCCAACACAAAAAATTATATGCCTTACTCTTAGATATGAATACTGTAACAAAGAATATAACACTAAGTTCCGTACTTTCATTTATTACCAAGCAATGAGTAAAACAGTTAAGAGTTTCAATATTTTTTTCCAATAGTAAATTAACAGGATACTGCCAGAGTTACAAAATCGGTGGCTCAGTTGGATGCGCATCTGACTGGTGATCAGGAGGTTGCTGGTTTGACCTATACCGGGCTGGCAACATTCTTTTGTGGAAATTGATCATGAAATATTTCTATGGTCGTTCTCTGGTCAGTTTCTGAGGAAGGAATGTGACCAAAACTGGTTAACCGCTTAGAGGATTAAGCCTGCCCAGTAAAAGTGTGGTAAGGTAAACTGACTGCCCTCGAGATGATCCCATTGAGTTGAATGGGCCATAAAACCTCAACACAACCTAACAAACAAAGCTTGCCATGAATACTGCAATCAATCAGTGTTCCCAGCCTGTACAGTTACTGTATTTACCCTAAATATCTTGACAACTTAACTTCTTATCATATTTATCCCAAAATTTGAACACGGCTGTTTGAACAAGGTCATTGGTTGTACAATTGTGTCCGAAAAATAAGTAAGTACAGCCATAGCTCTTGATAAGATACTTTTTCAGTCCAAAAGTAATATTTTTTGCATTTCTCCATGAAAACATAATGTTGTGGGTACTTATTAGAAGCGCCTCAATGAGGCGCTTCTAATGAGTACCAACAACATATATTTTCGTGGAGAAATAAGAAAAACATTTACCTGATACCCACCCCACTCCAAGATTACGTAAAACTGTCTGATTATCATATTTACCCTAAATATTCCAACAGCTTAACTCTTTACTGTTGAAAATTAGAACAAGCCCATTTTACTACCTGATAATCATACATGCCATATCTCACACTGTGAGATAAAATCTCACAGAATTTGGCCCACCTGGAAGGCAATACCCATAAAAAATTCAAATCTCACAGAATTTTCAGACTATTTTACAACAGATTTTATGAAGGAATAAACATAAATCACACACAGTTGTGGTTTTCACAAGCTTCTTGCATGAAAAAGAAAGACTTAAGACTATATTGGGCCAGGTCCAAAGTGATGTTTAAGAAAATCTCACAGAATTTATCAAATCTCCCTTAAAATTTTGCCTTATCTCACAGATTTTAATCTACAGTTTATGGCATATACGGATAATGAGAGCTGGCTGAAAGGCAAACAGTGCAGGGCCTGATCATGCTGTTCAAATTGATCTAAATGTATACTGTTTGCTCAGGCATATCTGTCGATATGTTACGCCTTAGGGCGGTTAGGACGGTACGGATGGTGATTTCCTATTCAGTGAGACTACGGTTTGGGCTTTGCCTATACGTACCACTACACAGAAACTCTAACAACGTTAGATTTTATAACTTTTTTCTTACATATATATATACAACATATAATAACATGAAATGACACTAATTAACTATTACACACACACACACACACAAAAAAAAAAATAACAGTCTTGACATACCCCAGCTATACTCTTCGCGTCGGCTACGGTAGCCCAACACGGGTGGTGACTGATACGTTTTACAATTTGACTAACTTGGTAGGTTAGCCAAATTGTTTAACAATATCAATACGACTCCACCCAAGTGTGCTGAACCCTGGGCCGATGCGAAGAGAATATGCTGGGTTATCTTCCGAATTCTTTATATGTTAATACGGGCTCTTTACTTATACACTTTATAACATACTAGTTATTTCCTTTAAGGATCCTGTTTATATTAATTATATTTCATATTCTTAGTTGACAGAAATTTCTAGGTGAACTGGCGCCTTTGCGAACGTAAATTTCACCATAGGTGAACCTCGCCTCTATGGGCGTCGGCTAATAACACATCTTTGTTGTACAGGCTCTAAGGGCCTGTATGAAGTAAGGTGAATGAAGGGCTACAATAAAAGAAAAAGAACATAACAATTACTAGATAGAATTACACCACCATATGATGAAGCTTGCCGTATGACTACATATATATTCAATCAACAATGACGCTATACGTCGCCGGATGGTGTGACGTCATTGGCGTCGCAGCTGAATTCTCGACGTCTGTTATCGACGTCGCAGTGATTCATCCGCGGCTTCAATCCAATTGTTGACATCGGCGCAGTCGACAGCTAGTTATACATGATACCGTATTTACTGTAAGTATTAGGACAAGACAGGCCTGAGCAAACAGTGTAGACCCAGATGAGATGCCGCAGTCACGCCTGCAGAATGTGACATCAGGGTCTACACTGTTTGCTTTTCATTCCCTAATTTTAGTAACATTGGGTAGTAAATTGTACTCACTCAAATTTTAGAACAAGTATGGTAAGGAGTTGAGGTAGCCAAATTCTTTGGGTAAATACAGTATACATTGTTTATGTGTCTTATTTCTCTACAGTACCCCCAAATATGCCAGAGATCATTGGACACCCTAATGGTACAATTGTGGAAGTTCCCTTCTCACAGCCTATGGTACAGTTAACTTGTATTGCCACTAATGCACGGCCGGCAGCTCGTCTCAAATGGTTGAAGAATGACGAAGAAGTGACAGAGGGGACGGAATACATAGTAGAGGATATTGACAATGATAAACGACAAAACAGTCAGAACACGCTGTCTTTTTCTCCACAATATCCAGAAGACAACAATGCCATCTTTGCATGCCAAGCGCAGAATGATGCCTTGATAGCTGGGCCCCTGCAAGTGATGGTGAAACTGTCAGTTCAATGTAAGTTGCATAAAAAGAGATCTTTCATACAATTAGGACCTTGGTTCTTAGCGTCTTTGGTAAACAGTATGAAAATTTGGACAAAAGATAAAACTGTTTTGACTTCAACTGATATCTATTCTTGCAAATGAAACAAATTGCCTCTCTTTGAAAATTGGTTTCTTCTGAAAGAATTCTTCATTCTTCTTTACTTGTTTGAAACTGATATTTTACTATTTAAATTTTAAAACATCTGACATAGGAAAACAGTGAAGGCACAGATCAGCTTGCAAATTCTCTCATGGACTACCCTTTTCAACAGTAGCTTCCAGATCTGGCATTTTTTTTCTTTCTGCTGGCTCATCTGTAATAAGCAGACTCCAGATGAAGATGTATTGTTTTGTTTTTGTTTGTGAAACAGTTTTATGGGGATAATTATTATGTGGGGGATGTATTGACATTGGTGTGGATCCCATTGGCATCAGCGTGACACTTTCTTGTCAGCACAATATTTTGTGAACCAATGGTTGGATTCTTACTAAATTTTCAGGAATAAGTACTTGGGATATATAACTGGGACATAACAAAGAATTGATTAGTTTTTGGTGTGACAGACGGTGACCTAATTTTCAAGGTCACAGCAGTAGAAAAACTGAAAATTCACAGTGCGGGGACAACTGTTTTCTCTGAAAACACTGTTACTAGTTGATATTGCTTTACATTTTTATGTAAATTGGCTCTTTTGGGGGTTTTTTTCAGCCAAAAAGTATTGTTATTTTTCTTATTTCTCCACAGAAATATATGATGTGGAAACTTCGTAGAAGCACCTCAGAGAAGATTAAACTGTTAAGACTTTTTTTCTCAAAACTATAAAAAAATTGTAACAAAAAAAAATACATGTAGTTAAATATTTTAAAATGCTGTGTGCTGCAATTCTGAATTGTGCTTCTAGGGTTAAGCTGTCAGAACTTTATGTTCTTATTTCCAGGCTGACTAATCTTAAGATGGATGCACTGCTTCTTGTGAATACTCTTTGATTTTTTTCAGCTGATTAACCCTAAAGCACTTATCACAACTCCAGCAGATGACACTTTGAAATTTTTTTTTTTATTTCTCATAGAAAATAAGACTGCATTTCATGTGAATTGTCTGCTCAGCAGACAATTCACATGGAATCTGAGCAGACAATTCACATGGAATGCCAAGTCTTATTTTCTCTGAAAAATAATGATTAAAAAAAAAAAAAAAAAAATAGAATGTCGTCTGCTACAATTTTGCTTCAGCACTTTCAGGGTTAGGATTTAAAAGGAAGCACAATATTTTTGTCATTAAGCTTTTATATTTTTATATTATCCTGATCAGGAAACCTAGTTTTCTGTAATCAGAAAAAAAAAAAAAAAAAAAAAACATGTTTAGAAAGCAGAAACCAATTTAGTTTCAAAGTAATTATTTAAATGAAAACAAAAAAAATTCAGCAACAAATTCTTTGATCTAACTTCCCTTCTGGTGAAATTTTCCCTTTAATCATGTGTAAAATTATTTTCGAAGCTGAATTCAAACCAAACCTTGAAGCATCTGTGATGAAAAGCTTCCAGAAATTGCTCAAATTACTGTAAAAGATTATTTCCCCACATCGGACCGGGCACAAATCAGGGATTTGTATGACGCAACCAATGCTGAACTTGTCTCAGCATTATCATGTTTTTAAAATCTTGACATAAACCTAACCTTTACCACTCACTATTCTTTATTCAAATTCAGCAGATAACAAATTGTTATTGTTCTTACTTTTTCCAGAAAACAGGATTTGACATTTTGCTTGAAATGTCAAATCCTGTTTTCTGGAGAAAAAATAAATGAAAATATTTCAGAATGTTTTCTGCTGAAATTTTTACCCAGCATGCTCAGAGTTAAGCCTTGAGACATGTCTACAAAAAACATTCCTAACCCATTGTAGTCGGGAGACCCCTAAAAGGGTAATTGGAAAACAATGCAGACCCAGGTCAGATGCTGCAGAATGCGGTGTCTGATCAGGGTCTTCACTGTTTGCAAATAGTTTAACCATTTTTCTCTAGGAGTATCTAAATCTAATAGCCTGAACAACCTAAAATTGAAATTGGACTCTTCCAATATATAGTGTGGGTGAATTCATTCAGTCTACAATGGGTTAATAGTGTCTGACAGAAGAGCGGTGTCTGATCAGGGTCTTCACTGTTTGCAAATAGTTTAACCATTTTTCTCTAGGAGTATCTAAATCTAATAGCCTGAACAACCTAAAATTGAAATTGGACTCTTCCAATATATAGTGTGGGTGAATTCATTCAGTCTACAATGGGTTAATAGTGTCTGACAGAAGAGCTTCTGATGAGCATGTCCAGCTCAATATTTTTCTCATCTCACTAATCCTTTCACACCTAAGATTCTGACATGGACTCTTCCATCTTTGAATTTGGATGGAACCATTATTTCACATATGGCTGTCATTCAAAAATCAAAACAGAATGGCAAACAGTGTGGATCCTAACACATCTGGATCTACACTGTTTTGCAGATGTATCTGTTCTGGATAAACAGCTTTTGTCCAATGACAACATGTTTTTGGGTCGATTGTTTACAATCGAGCCAAAGTATACATACAGCAAAATTTCCTAAAGGTTGTTTGTTGTCCACGTGATTATCATTGACCAATGAAATCAAACCAGGGGTTTGGTCGAAATCCAGGTAACTGATATTTATAGCCGTGCTTTTCTTGCCCCTGTGATGTCAGAGTGCCATGTAAAGAGGGTTATCTATAAAACCTAAACTTGGACATTGGCAAACAAAGCAGACCCAGATCATACATCTCAGAACTTGGCGTCTGATCAGGGTCTGCACTGTTTGCATAAATTACAGGCAGGTAAGGGTTGAATGATACAATCTTAGTTCCCCGTTCAGGACCATTTTCCCAGCCTACGCTCGGAGACAATCAACCCATCAGTGCTGTCAGTGCTCTGATTGAGGATGGGTTAGAAAAGTACTATTACCAATATGAATCCTTACCAGATGACTGTTTTGGAGTTTTTGATTTTTATGTAATTAACTATCAGCACTCTTTGAGCGAAATAAGCAGGCAACAAATTGAAAATAGTTTTCTTCCTGAAAATGGGTTTAAAATTTCATGCAAATTGTCTCTGAGACAATTTGCATGAAATGTTGAACCCTATTTTTTTTTTTTTTTTTTTTTTTTTTTTTTGAAAAGGAGAATTTGCATGAAAAGTTAAAACCCCGTTTTCTCAGGAAAATAAGAAAATATGCTACAATTTATACTGCATTAAGGCTCATCTTCACCATCTTGGATGGGGGAATAGGGCAGTATGCAAGTATTTCTTCTATGACTACACTGACATTTGCTTTTCCCTTCAGCCTCCTGTTTGTTTCTTTCATCTCATCTACTAGTTCTTCTTCTCCTTTCTCTGGTAGATGACACAAAATAACCCATAAGGATTGATGTACCGTTGAATAAAAACTCAAAACAAAATTTGCCAATTTCACTAGTACTCAACCTGATATAACAGACAGATTTCTGTGCTTCCTATTGAAGACGGCATGTACGCTGTCGGCAGTATTGGCTTTTATTGATTGGATAAAGGAAAAGATTTCATTATCAGACTCTCAATATCATCTTATTTCTTGGTAGGGCTGGATTGTTTCATGTACATCTTATCTAAAACCTTACAGACAAAATGTCATTATTAGCAGGCCAACAATGATTCATACCAGGGAAAAAGGTATCTTTGGCATATATTACCATAAATATTCTAAATCTGTGTCTTTTTTTACTATCTAAAGTGTTGAATTTGGGTGAGAGATGGATCTGAATTCTGAATAAATGAAGCACTATTTTTATGGTTTCTATATAGAACCTCAGAAATAGTTTATGAACCATTTGCTTATTAATCGTCCACTGAAAAGGGGCAGATCCTAAATGCAAACGCATTAGAGAGGTCCTTAAGTTGAAAGTGAATTTGTGAGGTCTTGAAGTTTAAACTTTAACCGGCTGATCATAAATGAAAGCAGGCAAAATTAAACAATTAAAATATCTCGTCTTTCACAGAAATAAGAGTAGACTACAATATCTTACTTTATATGAAAAAAAAGAAAAAAAAAATATCACTAATTTTCATTTATGATTTAGCTTACAGAATGTTAAAGCTTAAAATGTATACCAGACAGAGTATGTGAGGTATGGTAAAATCTTGGACTTTCCTACATTAGATCCCTTATATTGTTTCATATTTACCCAAAATATTAGGACTCCTCAACTCCTTACCAGGCTTCTCCTTAAATTTGAACAATTCCATTTGACTTATTCCATTTGACATTAGACCATTGATGAGTCTTAAAGTAGCTTGATGAATGGCAAACAGTGTAGACACTGATCAGATGCCGCATTCTGTGGCGTCTGATCTGGGTCTACACTGTTTGCTCAGGCATGTCTGTCCCAATACTTAGGATTATTATGGTAGTCTTCATTTAAGAATTTTTGGGATTACTTCAGAAAGCTGGAGCCACTTTTCTATATATTGATAAAACCCTGTGATAACTTCATTTTCATTTCAACCATAGTTTTGAAAAAAGCCAAATACATTCTGATTTCAATCCAGTGTTGATAAAATGCAGTCCTTGTTCATTTTCATTTTAATCCAGTTTGATTAATGCTTAGCTTGCTGGTATAAAAAATTCAGCAGATGACATTTTGAATTTCTTTTTTTTTTTTTTTTTTTTTTTTCCAGAAAGTAGGTTTTGACATATCATGCAGTTGTCTTATAAGGACAGAAAGAAAGGTAGAGAGACAGAAAGAAAGGAAAAAAGATAAAAATATTTATTTCATATGCAACACGTGTTTAATATGAATGCTGGGTAAAAATTTCAGCAGACGTCATCTTAATTTTTTTTTTTTCTAGATAATAGGCTTTGACATTTCATGCAAGTTGTCTCCCAAATATCAAAGATTATTTTCTAGGAAAAATAAGAAAACATCAATTTGCCATCTACTGAGTGGTAAATGTTAACCCTGGTCCTGCTAAACACGAATATGCCCTGCTTTTGAAAACAGTGCAAATCCAGATCAGTTGGCTTCTAAGAAGCCAATTGATCTGGATCTGCACTGTTTGTCATTCAGTATGTGAATTTGTATCAACAACCAGGATCAAGCAATCTGATTGGCTGACAGTTAGAAGTGAGCATGGCATATTAATTTATTCAGCATGACAAGGGTTAAGTAAAGAAAAAAAAAAAAAATCCATTGCACTCAGATTTTGATCCTGTGTTTGTAAAATGCAGGGATATATTTATTTTGATTTTAATCCTTGCTGATAAAATAAATAAATAAATCAAATGTCAGTTACATTCAGCTCTCTGTGATGAAATACTGTTATCCTTTAAAGAGCTGAGCAAAATGGTAGCAGAAGACATTTTATTGATCTATTTTATTTTATTATTATTATTATTTTTTTTTTTTTCAGAAAAAGAATAAGAATTGGCATTTCATTTGGATACAATTCACATGAAATGACAAGCCATATTTTCTCTGAAAAGTATAAAATAATAAAAATCTAAATGTCATCTACTGCAGCAATGATTTACAGTAAAAAAAAAAATGCAGTTGAAAGCTTGTTTAAAAAGGGCAAAATTCTGAAAATCCGCCTAATGGGGTCTTACATATCTGTTTTCACTTTTTATGAAAGGAGAACATGGTGGTACACATTACATAGACTTGTTAACCCACTGTAGACTGAATAGACTCTCCCACGCTATATATTGGAAGAGTCCAAATTCAATTTTAGGTATGTCTGGTTATGAGATTTCCTAGAGAAAAATGGTTAAACTATTTGCAAACAGTGGAGACCCTGATCAGAAGCCACCCGACTACAATGGGTTAACATGATGCCCACAACATATTGTCTGGAGCTGTGATGTCAGCTGTTTAGATTATCCTGATTTTTATACGCCCGTTTGAAAAACGGGACGTATTATGTTACGGGGTATGGCGTCCGTCCATCCGTAAACTTTTTCTTTTCCAGCTAACTCCTCCTACAGTTTACATCCGATCAAGCTGAAACTGGGTATATAGTTAGACCATGATGTGGCGCAGCGCATATTATTTCGGGGTTACAGTCCACCAAATGTTTGCAGAGTTATGCCCCTTAGAAAATTTCTGTAAACTTTTCATTTCCGGTTAACTCCTCCTACATTTTACATCCGATCAAGCTGAAACTTCATGTATAGTTAGACCATGATGTGGAGCAGCGCATATTATTTCGAGGTTACAGTCCACCAAATATTAGCAGAGTTATGCCCCTTTGAAAATTTCAATAGACTTTTCGTTTCCGGCTAACTCCTCCTACAGTTTACATCCGATCAAGCTGAAACTTGGTATACAGTTAGACCATGATGTGGCGCAGCGCATATTGTTTCAGGGTTACAGTCCACCAAATGTTTGCAGAGTTATGCCCCTTAGAAAATTTCTGTAAACTTTTCATTTCCGGTTAACTCCTCCTACATTTTACATCCGATCAAGCTGAAACTTCATGTATAGTTAGACCAAGATGTGGAGCAGCGCATTTTGTTTCGAGGTTACAGTCCACCAAATATTAGCGAAGTTCTGCCTCTTTGAAAATTTCAGTAGACCTTTCGTTTCTGGCTAAATCCTCCTACAATTTACATCCGATCAAGCTGAAACTTCATGTATAGTTAGACCATGATGTGGAACAGCGCATATTATTTCGAGGTTACAGTCCACCAAATATTAGCAGCGTTATACTTCTTTGAAAATTTCGATTAATTTTTAGTTTATGGCTAAATCCTCCTACAGTTTACATCCAATCAAGCTGAAACTTCATATACAGTTAGACTATGATGTGGAGCAGCGCGTATTATTTCGAGATTACAGTCCACCAAATATTAGCAGAGTTAAACCCCTTCGAAAATGTCTATTAATTTTTTGTTTCCGGCTAAATCCTCCTACAGTTTACATCCGATCAAGCTGAAACTTGATTTGTAGTAAGACCATGATGTGGAGCAGCGCATATTGTTTCAAGGTTACAGTCCACCAAATATTAGCAGAGTTAAACCCCTTTGAAAATTTCTATTAATTTTTTGTTTCCGGCTAAATCCTCCTACAGTTTACATCCGATCAAGCTGAAACTTCATAAATACTTACATGATGATGTGGAGCAGCACATTTTATTTTTAGATTACAGTGCACCAAATATTTGCAGATTTATGCCCCTTTGAAACTTTTTGTAAACTTTTCACAGCAAATTGTTTAGAGGTAATAGTGTGCCAAACTTCTCCCTTAATTTCTTGGCCAGCTTGGACCCTTAGGTTACAGTTCACCAAATATCAGCAGAGATTATGCCCCAATGAATTTTTTTTTAATTTTTTTTTTTTTTTTTTTTTTGTAATTCCACTTACAGTTTATATCCGGAGCACTGAATTATACAGGAGACAGTTAATGTGCATCATCTTATTACTTGCCATGGGCGTATAATGCCCCGCTTGGCAGAGCTCTTGTTTTTTTTGTTTTTTTTTTCTTATTTCTCAAAAAAAAAAAAAAAAAAAAAGTACTGTGCATTCACCACAATCAATTGCTGAGACCACATGAGCCATAAATGTTAGAAAATATATCTTCTGACATGTGCATCCAACAAATACTCTGACCATCCTGTAGATCTGCGCGGTCTGAATAACTAACGATATAATGCTTCATTAGGCAAACAGCAAAGACTGTTCGGACTGCACAGAATATGTCTTAGGGAAAGTGGATACGCTTCATTTTTTTTTTTTTTTTTTTTTTTTTTTACTTTCTGTGGGAGATGGCTCAACATGACTGAAATTTTATTGACAGGGCCTTTAAATCTTAAACAAGCTAACAAAATCACAGTGTAGAGAATAAGAACATGTCAGTACATTTTGGTTAAAAACAATTTAAAACAAAATGAAAAAACAAAACAAAACATATAACTAAAACTACCATATCTAGAACTGTGTAACTTAATAATGTTGTTTCATTACAGATCCACCAGGCAATCCAAAGATAACAGGCTACAAGCGTAACCAGGCAATCCGTACCAACGACACCGTCCAGCTCACCTGTACTTCTGTCGGAGGAAATCCCCTAGCCCAGCTTGCATGGTACAAAGACAACAAACGAGTAGATTTCTCTTTTACCACCAAAGAGTTGGAAAATAAGGCAGTCAATGAATTGACCTTCACCGCACAGCCATCTGACAATGATGCTGAATACCGCTGTGAAGCATGGAATGTCGTGAATTCTGCTACTCCCTACATTGCAAGAAGAACACTCATTGTTCATTGTAAGTTATCCGTTAACCCTTTCACCCCTGGGTATCAAAATGGACTCTTCCATTTCTGAATTTGGACACATTCTTAATTGCAAATAGGGGTTTCAATCAAAAATCTGTCAAACAGTGTAGATCCTGATGAAATGGTTCGTTAATAAAAATTTCAGCAGACATTTCAAAATATTTTTTATTTTCTAGAAATAGGTTTTAACATTTCATGCAAGTTGTCTCCTTAGATTTTTCCAGATAGCAGAAGCTGAGAGCTTAACATTTCATGCAAAGATGTTCTAGGCAGATCTGTGTAAAATGTCAAGCCTTTTATACCTCGCCACACGAGGGTAGCTAGCAGAGTATTATGTTACACTGTTTGATTGTTTGTCCATCCATCTGTATGTCTGTCTATCCATCAGCGCTTCATTTCTGCTTTCTAACTTGTTTTCTCTGAAAAATGAAATTATATGTATTTTAAAATGTCTTCTGCTGCAGCTTTGATTGGCACTTTGAGGGTAGCAAACTTTTCCCATATGATAATTATATATAATGCTGGCACAAATAAGCTGAGTTTAGAACCACCCATTTCATAGGAGGTTATGATAGTGGATTGCATGATACTTCTGTAATAACCTTTAGTATTGAGACAGACAAGCCTTTGCAAACAGTGTAGACCCAGATCATATGCCGCAGATTGCGGCATCTGATCAGGGCTACACTGTTTGCCATACATAAGCAATATTTTAGACACATCAACAGATAGTAGAATGGACTATTTCAAATTTTAGGACAAGTATGCTAAGTACTTACTGTGCTTTCGACATCTTTCGGAAAGTCGTTCTTTGCTTGGCGCTTTACAAAGAAGAAGTAAATTTGCAAACTTTTGTCATGACTTAATGCAAAACCATTTGTCTTGACTACATACGCACAAAAAGTTTTATTCTGGTCATTGGTTTTCAAAAAATCAAATATTTTCCCTTTTTCCCATGAATGCAAATTCTGCAGAAATCTGTAGGGTAGGTAACTTGGAGGCAGATTTTCAACAAGTTTCGCTTGTTCAATTTTTCTGAAACTTTCACGATATTGTTGTGAACAAAAACAATTCAAATTCAGCAAAGAAAAGTAAAAAATATTTTCTGAGACATAAATTCTAAAAAAAATCACTTTACTATACAAATTGCATAGGTCAGACGAATTTTTAGCCATTAATTTAATTTTAAGGTACATATTTGAGAACAAAACACAGAAATAGAAATGACAAATGGTTTCTGATAAGATATGGTCAGTCAGACAAAAATATTTTCATTTGAAATAAAACACCAAGCAAAAAACGTCTTTCCGAGTGATGTCGAAAGGACAGTAGGATTATTACAGTATGTCTACTATGACAACTGATAATATGTGCCAGGTCATGAGAAAAAGGCTCTTTGGACTCCATCAAGTCAATCATTCATTGCACATGCCCGGTTCCTTAGCGAGGCCACATGTCCAGTTCCTTGGCTGAAGTTTTCCCTCGGCCTGCCACATAGGTGAGCATAGGCCTGGGAGCATAGGTTCTGGTGAGACTGCGTGGATGCGCAAGCTCGCCTGAACCTCTGCTGTTCACATACACAATAACTGCCCTATTCCTGAGACATGGCTCATATCTTCTCTAAGCATATTGTTCATTGTAAACAAAGCTATTATCACATAAAACACTAGCCTAAACTAATGAGGATGAGCTAACTTAATCAAGCTGTGTTATTATCATTACACCATTGTTCCAGGAAAGACAACTTCTGAACAGATGTTTATGGAAAGTTGCTAAGATTTGTGTCCCTTGGAAATACAGCACCACCCATCAATGGTTACATTGATATTACTACCATTTAATGCTTAGCAGCGAAGATTTCTAGCATGGCTCCTCTGGGCCACTTTATTTAAGTCAACTGTGACATCACAGAATGATGCGTTGTGGGTAAATTATGACATCATATAACTGACCAACCTACATCTTTTATCTGACAATATAGTCAGAGCTAAAAAAGACTGCTCTGATGTACCATATTTACAGTATGTATTCAGAAAGACAGGCCTGAGCAAACATAGACCCAGATGAGATGCTGCAGAATGTGGCATCTCATCAGGGTCTACACTGTTTGATACTCATCCAGCAATTTTCAGTCTGCTGCAGTTGTGATTGGTGCTTTAAGGGTTAAGATATAGTCAATCAGAAAAAAAATATTTTCATTTAACCATGAAAGTGCCAAGCAAAATTTGTAGCAGACGACATTCTAAAAAACTTTTTCTTAGAAAATAAGCCTTGAAATTTCATGTGAATCATCTGCTTGGCAGATGATTCACATGAAATGTCAAGACTTATTTTCTAAGAAAAAAAAAAAAAATATATATTTTAAACTGTTGTCTGCTGCAGTTGAGATTGGCGCTTTAAGGGTTAAAGTAAAATGCCAAGCCAAAAATGTATTTCCGAGTTCTGTCAAAACGACAGTAGGATAATTAAAGTAGATCTTGGAGTAGCTTTTGTTTTACTATTGGATTTATTTCTAGTTGCTCCAAAGTCTGTAAAAATTACTGGTGTCAGAGAAGCCAAAACTGGAGAGACCTTGACCTTGACCTGTACGACCTCTAACAGTAACCCAGCAGCTGTGATCACCTGGATACCACGTGGAACATCACTGATACAGGATAAATCACACACAGAAGTGTCACCAGATGGAGGATACATAACTATATCACAAATCAATGTGACCTTGACCCATCAACAGAATAATGCTATGTACACTTGTGAAGCCTTGAATGCTGACCTTGGTGTAAGAGTGTCCGATACAGCCATAGTTGGTGTCTTATGTAAGTTGATCATGACCTTTATAACACAGTTGCTGGGACCCTAAGCAAAAACCTTCTTATCTTAATAACTATTGTATCCACACAGGAGTATAGATTATATAGAAAATTACCATTTAGTGCTTAAAGGATATATCATGGGGACAAGCTCTAGAACTGATAAGCTTCTGATGACCTTGGCCTCATTTTCAAGGTCAGCATAGGACATATATTGTAAAGTTTCTTGTGTGCATGTTATCTCATGAACAGTTTGACGAATTTTCATTATGTGATACAGATTTACATGGGATACAGATTTACATAAATCGTAAGACTTCCTTCTGAATCCCATCTGTATACTGGCTTGTTCTATTTGAATGTTCTGGGCCCAGTTGTTCAAAGCGTCGTTAGCTTAACGAGCTCGTTAAGGGTCATTTCGTTAACTGTTTTAGCGGATTCAATATACAATATTCTGATAAACTGCAAAAGCTACTCACATTTTTTCAGCAAAAAATTTCAGCATATTTGCGTATCACTCGATGTAAATTTTAACGAAACGTTAACTAACGACATCGTTAGCTTTGAACAACTGAGCCCTGATCGTTATGTGGTTGTGACAGTTACATTCAAACAGAACAAGCCAATATACAGATGGGATTCAGAAGTTACAAATAAGATATGTTAAACTTAAACAAGACTTTTCATAGAACTTTCAAGGACATACCTTATTGGGAAACGCTTTAGAGGTGATTGGAATTTGGTGTCATTGGCCTCATTTTCAAGCTCATCTTAAAATATGTCTAGTTTTAAGATAATTTCAGAAAATGTTTCCTGGCAGCAGATTTAAGTGCTTCTGGTTTGAGAGTATATGAAATCATAGAACCAGAATAAGAGGGGTATCCTGTCATTCTCTCCCTTCCGCTGATTCAAGAAGGGCAGTTGTCAGTTTCTGGCGAAAGAATGTGCACAATACTGGTTAACCGCTTAGAGGACTAAGCCTGCCCAGTAAACGTGTGGTTAGGTAAACTGACCATGCTTGACATGACCCCATTGGGTTGACTGGGCCGTTAAACCTCAAAACAAAGAGGGGTATCCACATATTTTTCTAACTTCTTCATGAAAACATATGTTGTGGGTACTCATTAGAAGTGCCTCTGTGAGGCACTTCTAATGAGTACCCATAACATATGTTTATGTGAAGAAATAAGAAAAATATTGGTACTTTTTAGTTTAAAAACTTGTCTTATCTGGAAGTATGATAAAATGATGATTCAATTACCAAATTATTTTGTAACTTCCAGATCCCCCTGATCCGCCACAGATCTATGGTTACACAGAAGGGTCATCCGTCAAAGTTGGCAGTGGGGTTACACTGACTTGTAGAGCCATAGGTGGGAACCCAGTGGCTTCCATAGCCTGGTACAAAGGTAAAAAGGGGCTTATTACTTGTGCTTCCAACAAATACTCTGATATCAGCCTGTAGATCTGCATTGTCTGAATAGCTGAGGATATATTGTTACTTGATCCTGTAATATAGTTTAACCTTTTTTTTAATTTGACATTTTGCACTGAATTTTGTAGATCTGGTTTGGGATTGCTACTGGGCAAATTTTGTCAATTTTTGACAGGAGTTATCTGCCCACCACATGATAATGGCAGGGTATAATAGTTTCACATTTTTATTTGGGAATGAAACAGCTTTTGTAAGTTTGCTTTCCTGCACACATGGCCACTTTTGAAAAGGGGGTCTACTTAAAATGGAAAGAATTTGCTCCCATGAGGAGCAGTTATTTCCATTTAAAGTGGACGGCTTCTCAGAAGGTAGGCAAAACAATTTTGACAGTTTCTTCCCCTGGAAGTGTACCAGTTCCCCTCAAAATTGTGTGTTCGTTACAAATATGTAACCAACAGGTGAAGCCGACCTCGGTGCTCAGTCAGATCCTCGTCCAACTGGTGATCATGAGGTCGTGAGTTTGATCCCTGCCGGGTCTGGCAACAATTTTTTAGTGGAGATCAATCTTGAAATATTTCTACGATCATTCTCTTTCTTCCGCTGATTCAGGAAGTGCAGTTGTGAGTTTCTGGTGAAAGAATGTGCACAAGTACTGGTTAAGCGCTTAGAGAACTAAGCCTGCCCAGAAAAAGTATGGTTAGGTAAAATAACCAGCTTGACATGGCCTTAACCCTAATCCTGCTAAACCCAGATATACCCTGCCTTTGCAAACAGTGTAGATTCAGATCAGTTGGCCAACTGATCTGGATCTGCACTGTTTGCCATTAAGTATGTGAATTCATATCAACAATCTGGATCAAGTAATCTGATTGGCTGAAAGTTAAAAGTGGGCATGGTATCTTAACTTATTCAGCATGACAAGGGTGAATAGTGTTGACTGGGCAATAAAATTCAAAGGAACAGGTAAATAGTATACAGCTTTCAACTTCATATATTTTATGTTTCACTGTCCTTAGTTATGCAGTCTAATAAACAAAAATATTCACTAAATTGTTTATAAAATTTTAAACAGAACTATTAATACCTGCTTCATATATTCAGAATCCAGGGACCCTAATTTTAATGCAAAGAAAAAAAAAAAGGGAGGAAATCCAGAGACTCAAAATTTTAAGCAATTTTAACCCTTCTCTTGCTGATCACGACATGCCCAGTCCTAGCAAACAGTGTAGCTCCAGATCAGTTGGCTTCTGAAGAAGCCAACTGATCTGGATCTGCACTGTTTGTCATTAAATATGTGAATTTCTATCAAAAACCCGGATCAAGTAATCTGATTGGCTGGAAATCAGAAGTGGGTGTGGCATCTTAATTTATTCAGCATGACAAGGGTTAATTGATGTTGCAAACTTTAATTTAACAATGAAAACAAAGACCACTCTGCACATTTCTGTACATAGTCTGGTGGTTGCTTTTGGCTTTGTATAGAGATAACTCTATTTAAAGGTACTCTTTATCTGAATCCAGTGTTTTTCTAGAAGATGAAGCGGTTAGTCTTCCTGACATTGAATCACAACATCCCAGGTTCAAATCCCGCTGGAGGGTTAGTTCAT
Source organism: Anodontia alba (assembly GCA_964016985.1). Taxonomy (NCBI): domain Eukaryota; kingdom Metazoa; phylum Mollusca; class Bivalvia; order Lucinida; family Lucinidae; genus Anodontia; species Anodontia alba. Next base: position 83,786,163 of record OZ024831.1, on the reverse strand, counting down.
CTCATGACTGTATGGTGCCTCATTGCATAAAGCCTTTCATTATCACCCTTTCATCGTCTTTATATGACCTATATAATGTTGAAACAGATTTAAAACGCTAAATCATCAACATTTTTTTTTTTCAGGAGATACATTATTAGAGCATCGGAACACAAGTATTGGTAACATAGCATCAGGAGAGATTAGTTTTCTAGCTGAAGCTGATGACAATGGTGCCATGTATAAATGTACTGCTATTAACAAGGCCACAGATGAGCCATTGGAGGCAGTAAAGAAGCTAACAGTACACTGTAAGATATCTCCCTGATGACAGAGTTGAATAATTTATGTTGTCCTGTATTCTTTTCTTTTTTTTTTTTCTTTTTTTTTTTTTTTTTTTTTTTTAAATTTTGGGGTGCCTTGTAAGAATTATTTTTCGAGGTGCTTCATTTAATATATTCTAAATAACAGGGTGGCCACTGGTGAGAGAAAAGTCAGAGGAATGTTAGAGAATTTTGCAAAATGCTCAGGGAAATTTTAGACACCAAGGAAGTCGGGGAATTTTTTAATTTTAGCCCAAAACTGTTTTGGTGTGGCAGGTATTTTATTTATTTTGAGGGATTGAAAACCTTGTAATTATTTTTGCTTGCTTCGCTGGCTCAGCATTACTACAAATTAATGTTCAATTTAAAGAATGGTTTCAAAAAAAAACTTCAAAACATTTTATTTTTGAACTGAACAATTAGGATGGTATATTTTAATGTGCTAAAATAGCATTAATTTTTAATCTACCACATGATGAGGAAAAGTCTGTAATAAATGTTCAGAGCTTTAGTCAGGGAAAAAAAAGAATTCAGTCAGAGAAAAGTCAGTGAAAAGTCAGGGAATTTTGTTTCTGACTGAGAGTGGCCACCCTGAATAACCTTGTATACATGTTGCTTATAAATGACAAATCAAAGAAACTTGCATAGCTCCAGAGAAGAGGGATATTCAAGTAAATGTTTTTCTTACTTCACAAACATATGTTGTTGGTACTCATTAGAAGCATCTGCCAAGTGCAAATCAACAATATATATTTTCATGGAGGAATTAGAAAAATATCCGATTTTTTTTTTTTTTTTTTTTTTATTTGATAAAAGTATCGTACATACATGCCATAAGCTATGGACTAAAATCTGTTAGATAACTTGATTTGGATTATTGCTCTAAATCCTCATACTCAATGGCAAACAGTGCAGATCCAGATCAGTTGGCTTCTTCAGAAGCCAACTGATCTGGATCTACACTGTTTGCAAAGCAGGGTATTTTAAGGGAGATTTGACAAAATTCTGTGAGATTTTCTTAAACATCTCTTTAGACCTCCCCCAATATAGTCTAAAGTCTTTTCTTTTCCTGTAAGAGGCTTGTGAAAACCACAACAGTGTGTGATTTATGTTTACTTCTTCATAAAATCTGTTGTAAAATGGTACTAAAATTCTGTGAGATTTAAATTTTTTATGGGAATTGCCTTCCAGATGGGCCAAATTCTGTGAGATTTTATCTAACAGTGTGAGGTATGGCATGTATGTTCTTATCTAGAGCTATGTTGATGTCTGTTATTACAGTTCCACCAGCCTCTGTGGACATCACAGCTGATCCACCTGTGGCTAGAGCAGGCCAGCTATTAAAGTTGACATGTGTCAGTGCTTCCAGTAACCCTGCAGCAGTTCTGACCTGGATACATGATAATCTACCTGTGTCAGAGGTATGTATTGATATCATGTTGAGCTAATTCTAAAAAATATTATGGAATGCATTTTCTTAACCCTTGTCCTGCTGAACCTGGATATACCCTGCTTTTGCAAACAGTGTAGATCCAGATCAGTTGGCTTCTGAAGAAGCCAACTGATCTGGATCTGCACTGTTTGCCATTTACGAGGGATGTTCGAAATGAATTGCTTATTGTCCTCTAGCTCGATATCCACGTGGGGCACGATAAAAACCAATACATACCTGTATAGGGCTATTCAATATCTACACAATGGTGTATAAATGTACAGTCAAACCTGTCTTAAGCAGCCATCCATGGGAAGCTTAAAATGTGGCTGCTGAAGGCAGGTGGCTGCTTAATACAGTTCAAATATATAAGTCTATGAATTTTGGGGCAACTTTCCTCTGGCTGCTTAATACAGGTTGGCTGCTTAATAGAGGTGACCACTAACACAGGTTTGACTGTACATGTTAGACTAAGTGTAAGACATAAAATTTGCCATTTTATTACACGCAGTCATTGACCACTGCAGTAAAAATGGTTGGTAGAAGCGTCGACAAAAAAGATGAAATACGGGCTTACATCAAAGCTCGTTCAAAACTTGGTTGTTCTTTGAAGAAGCTTATGACTGAAATTTCTACTGCTTTTGGACCTTCTTGTGTGTCTTATGACACAGTTCGGCGGTGGAAAAAGAAATTTGAGTCTAGTGTAGAGTCCATCAAAAATGCACCGAAATCAGGTAGGCCAAAATCTACATCTCGTAAAGAAATCGTTTCCAAAATAAAGGAAATCATTGAAGGAGATGCCAGATTTACAGTTCGTTATATTGCACGAAAGGTAGGCATATCACTATCAACGGTTCATCTTATTTTGAAGAAGCATTTGAAAGTCAGAAAGATGTCTGCTAGATGGGTGCCACATCTGTTGACTGACGAGCAAAAGAGGCAACGGGTTAAAAAAGCCAAAAAGCTGCTTCAAATGTTTCCAAAATATGACAAAAAGCAGTTTGCCAATGTCGTCACAGGTGATGAAACCTGGGTCCATTATTTTGAGCCCGTCAGAAAGGTTAGCAATAAGATCTGGGCCACTAAACACAGCAAACGCCCAATAATTGCCAAACGTTCTTTGAGTACAAAGAAGGTTTTGTATGCAATCTTCTTCTCTGGTGAAGGAGTCGCAATAAAAGTGCCAGTGAAAAAGGGCAAAAGCATCACCGGAAAGTACTACAAAGACGTAGTACTGAAGAAACTGAAAAAGTATTATCAGAAACGATGCCCAGTCACTGGTTTTAAACATGTCCGTCTTCTACATGACAATGCCCCAGCTCATACCTCTGCAATAGTTACGGCGTTTTTGAAGAAAGAAAAAGTAACTGTTTTGCCTCCCCCCCCCGTATTCCCCAGACCTTGCCCCATGTGATTTGTTTTTGTTTCCGAAATTGAAAGCATTCCTTGCTGGGCGGAAATACCAGTCCCGACAGGCACTTGGATCTGCCATTCATCAGTACCTTATTACTGTGCCCAAATCAGTGTACCGTGACGCCTTCAAGAAGTGGATACATCGGCTGAAACTTTGCATTTCTAGCCACGGGGAGTACTTCGAGGGCATGAAATGAGTACTTTTGGGCTAACTTGAAATTTGAAGTCTCCAGATAGAAATAAGCAATTCATTTCGAACATCCCTCGTATATGAGGATTTAGAGCAATAATCCGGATAAGTAATCTGATTGGCTAAAAATTAGAAGTAGGCATAGCATCTTAATTTATTCAGCAGGACAAGCGTTAAGCTTTACTACACTCTGGGCAAATTCAGCATATGACAAATTTATGATTTTTTTTTTTCTTATTTTTCCCAGAAAATTGGTTTTGACATTTCATACAAATTGTCTCCTTCCTAAGGAGACAGTTGCACGTAATGTGAAAGTCTATTTTCTGGGAATAAGCAAAATATTTCATAATGCTGAAATTTTTACTCTGCATGCTAAGCATTAAACTATACTGAAATGAAAAAAAGAAATGGAGGGTAAACTTTTATGCTTAATTAAAATAATGTTTTAAAAGGCATCTAAAATATTTACATATGCTTTTAAAGCAACACCTTCATTAAACAAATATCCAAAATTTCATTCATTGTGAGCAAAAACTCGTTAGTAATTGAAGTACATAGGAAGGTTCTCCCATAACTGTAATTGTAAAATCCACTGAATTAATCAGTATCTGTTGTGCTCCACTCTCGCCTCTGTTGCCACATTTATTCTCCTCTGCACAGAGTTCATTAATTGATTGTTCCTCATCATTGGAATATTTTTCCATTCTTCATCCCTATACTGTATTGCTATCGAATTGCCCGCTATCACACCCGTGATTTTAACTGTATTTCATTTATACTGAAAAAAGCCTTTGTCCATAATGTTTAAAATGAGTCTATTAATTCATAATACCCTATTCAACCTAATAACCAATTTAAAATGAGTCTATTAATTCATAATACCCTATTCAATCTAATAACCAGACTGTTTGCGTAAGTTTTCAAAATTGCTCAAAAAACCTCCAATAAAATATCCACACTTTAAAGAAAGATTAGCAGAGGATTTCAAGAGAGGCGTATTTAATGATGCTTTTGCTATATATATATTTTTTCTGATTTTCTTTATAAAAGCATATGTTGTTGGTACTTACCTTCCACTTAATCAAGAAGGGCAGTTGTCAGTTTCTGGCGAAAGAATGTGCACAATACTGGTTAACGGCTTAGAGGACTAAGCCTGCCCGATAAATGTGTGGTTAGGTAAACTGACCGCGCTCGACATGACCCTGTTGGGTTGATTGGATGGCAAAATCTCCACACACACAAAGAAACAAAAGATATTATCTGTACTCATTTGAATTGCCTTTACAAGTCAAGGCAATTCATTGAGTACCCACAACATATATTTTTACAAAGAAGTAGATTAAAGTACACAGGCTCTAATCTGAAGACTATGAAATTGCTTGTCTGCACACTTATAGGGGTATGTGGTAATTACGTCAAATACAATATCTTTCAGTTACTCCATTAACTGAATGTATGATCTGAGTTCATTGACCATATACTCGTATGTCTCGCTTATAGGGAGTGGAGGATATGGGGATGACTGATGCGGAGAATGGCGGTAAATCCAGCAAGAATATTCTCAAATTAACTCCAACTGCCGAGGACCACCAGGCGGTGTATGGCTGCAGGGCCACCAACTTGATGATACCACAAAGTGAACACGATGCCATCACACTGAATGTCCTTTGTAAGTAATTACCACATTTACTATACCATATTGATGCATCTGTGTGGCCGAATGGTTGGCACTCCTGAATTTTCGATTACAAGGTCCTGGGTTCGAATCCAACCAAAGGCAAAGCTCACAACTGAATGGGTTTTTATTGCACAGAGCTCTTCATTGTTACACCTTTATCATCTCATATAACTTAACACTTAAACGCTATTGGCAGATTCAGCAGACGACAAATTGTGACATTTTTCTTATGTTCCTAGAAAACAGGATCTGACACTTCATGCAAATTGTCTCCTAAGGAGACAATTTGCATGAAGTGTCAGATCCTATTTTCTAGTAAAGAAAAGAAAAATATTTCAAAATGTCGTCTGCTGAAATTTTTACCCAGCATGCAAAGTAAATACATGTAATGTTGAAAAAGTAGTAAACTATTAATTCGTCATAAACTATCCTAAACTTTGAACAAAATAGAAGGGAAGGCAATGATCAGGAATCGATACAGTTATCCCCCACCTCCCATCAGAGACATCAAAGGGAAAGAAACACAAACACAAAATAACTAGACCCTAATGGAAACATCACACACTAGCAGAAAGCCAAACGGACAGTTACTTCCCACAAAGTGGCCAAATGGCTATCCAAAACAAAAAGATGTAAGCGACACACACATTCAGAGACGAACTATAACAAAAAAATAAACCATGACAGAAGAACCGCCTTGGAACGGTCAGTGAAAAGTATTTCACTACAAGTCTGTTTGCTTGCCTGTTGATGTGCCAAAACTATTTTGATGAAAAGGCAAACATATAAATCCTGTAGGAGCAGTTTGATCAGTGTCTGTATATTTAAGGTATAGAGCAGTTTGATCAGTCTACACTGTTTGCTCAGACCTTTCTGTCCAAAATATATGGTGAAAATTCAGACACAGTAACTCCTTAACATGCTGTTCCTTGAATTTTTTAACACCTCTGTCTCCTACATGATGATAAATTAAAAATGCTGCAGGAATGGCAAACAGTGTAGACTTTGATAAAACTTTAGAAGCGGTAACACAAACAAAATTATCTTCTGGTTACTCACTTTTGAGCATTATTAATTTTATGATAGACATTTCAGAGAAATCTTGTAATTTGCAGCAGAGATTAGGACTCTAGGTAAGTCCTGGTTTTCAACCAAAAAGTAAAGGTATTTTTCTTATTTCTTCACATGAACATATTTGTCTAGTGTGCACTTCTAGAAGCATCCCATTGAGGCACTTCTAATGAGTTCCCACAGCATATGATTTTGTGGAGAAATAAGAAAACTATTATTTATCCAGATAGTCCTCGTACCTGGAACCCAAGGGATTAAAGTTAACAATTTTTGTTTCAGTTAAACCAGTTTTTGAACCCTCCTTCATTCCACCGTTAATTGACATTATGGAGGGAGCTAGCCAGCTGATCAACCTCACTGCGCGGGCCAATCCCTTAAACAGCACCTATACTCTTATTCGTAATGATGTACCACTGTCCCTCCCGGGAGATATCTACAGTTTTTCCCTGGATCTCGGTGTCCTCACAGTATCGGGGATATCCAGACAGGACAGCGGGCAGTATACTATAATGGCTGTGAATACAGAAGGAATGACCAAATACAACTTCACGATAAATGTTCAGTGTAAGTAGAGAAAAGGAAATAAGGCAGAAGAAATAAGGCTACATAATTTTAAGGCATTGGTTAGTATTTTCCTGTTATCTCTACAAACAATATTTATAATACAGTCGAACCTCAATAGCTCGAACACCGATAGCTCAGTTACCATGGCTAATTCAAACGCAGTTTTGATTCTCTCTGAAATTCTTCCGATAGAGCAAGAAAACAAATATTTAAGAAAAGTATGTACTCATTAGAATTGCATCATTGAGGTGATTCTAATGAGTACACTCAGATACATTATTGTCTACAAGATTGAAAAAATTCCCTAAATTATCACCATTTGCTTCCTGATCTGGTGTCGTGATTAACCCTCAGTGGCTCGAACTAACCATATTTAGAACAAATTTTCATGGTCCCAGAGGTGTTCGAGCCACAGAGGTTCGAGTGTAGTGATCGTTGGAGACACCAAACACATGAAAAGAACAAAAATCAGAGTTTAATTGAGACTCTTCATGTAGTAGGCAGAGCTGCATATGCCCCCTACCACCAGCTTAAGTAGGGCCCAGTTGTTCAAAGCATCATTAGCTTAACAAGCTCATTAGTGGTCAAAATGTTAACTGTTCTAGTAAGTACAATATCTAATTCACAGGTATTTTTGCTGAAAAAAATGTGAGTAGCTTTTGCAAATCTACTCACATTTTTTTTTCAGCAAAAATATTAGGGTATATGCCATATTTAATGATCAAAGTTTTACCATTATGTTAGCTAACGACATCCTTAGTTTTGAACAAGTGGGCCCAGAACTTGACTTTCCAAGAGATATATATATTTGTATATGGAATATAATCTGCTATAATTTCGAATGGCACATTAAGGCTGATATCGGTTTCATTGTTTCATCCTTTTCCAGTTCCAGCTGAAGTGACCCCTACAACCCCAGCAGAGGTAGTAGCTGGTAGTACAGTGATTCTACAGTGTGCTACCGAGGGTAACCCCATGTCTAGTAACATGGTGTCCTGGCGGCGTGATGACTTTGATATGACCAGAGCACTACAAAGCTACACATCTGGCATGGGCACATTAACAATAGAATCTGTGACAAAGCTAGATTCAGGGATGTTTACCTGTATAGGAGACAATGGAATAGGGAGTCCCACAGAGGCTCTGGTAGAACTGATTGTGAAATGTAAGTTCAATGTTTATTTACGAAGAATAGCAGTTGCAGATGATATCACTATTTGGATTGACGTAAGTGATACATTATGATCCTCATATTTAATGCTTCCACCTATGAGTTTCTGAAGTGGGCTCTTCCATCTTTGAACTTAGACACATCCATTGTTGCAAATAGGGGTTTCAGTCAAAAATGTCAAACAATGTAGATCCTGATAAGACGGCTCATATGAGCCGTCTCATCTGGATCATACTGTTTGCACATGTATCTGTTTTGGTCTGCAGGGCTTAATTATTTAAAAAACAAACAAACAAAAAAAAAAAAACAAGACTGAAAAAAAAAAAGACAAACAAACAAGATTGGTGGGAAAAAAAAAAGAGAAAATTTTATCAAAATAAAGTTAAAAACTTAGAAAAATTAATGACCTTCAAAACAATTGTCACTTGCTTTTCACTTGTCGGATGATACTGGATTTCTCACAGAACACCATGTACCAATATATTTGAATTGCATTTCAGTTCAGCCAGAGATTGACAAGTCGAAGGAATTAAGTAAAGCAGCCAGTAAGACTGGTGTGGATGGACAACTGACATGTAGAGCCGAGGGTTCTCCAACGGTCACATTTGAATGGAGAAAGGTTGGTACCAAACACATACTGTCAGATAAACCAACAGGTTGATTTATATAGACAAATGACCATTTATGGTCATTATGTCCCCCACCATGGTTGGGGGAACATATTGTTTTTAGTGCAGATCCCGGTGGCGGTGGTGTAGCCTCTTGTCCGCACTCTATCTCCTTATTGAATGGACATATTTTAGCCAAACTTACACAAATATATCATTGGGAGGGGAAAAATGCTGATTAGATTTTGGTGACCTTGACCCCATTTTCAAGGTCACAGGAGGGCTTAGATTGTTGGAAAATGGCTTGTCCGCATCCTATCTCTTGAAGGAATGAATAGATTTTACCAAACTTGCACATCTATATTGCTGGGACATGTAAAAGAACTGATTAGATTTTGTTGACCTTGACCCCATTTTCAAGGTCACAGGAGGGCTTAGATTGTTGGAAAATGGCTTGTCCGCACCCTATCTCCTGAATGAATAAATGGATTTGACCAAACTTGTACTGCTATATTGTTGAGACATGGAAAAGAACTGATTAGATTTTGGTGACCTTGACCCCATTTTCAAGGTCACAATAAGGCTTAAATTGTTGGAAAATTGCTTGTCTGCACCCTATCTCCTAAATGAATGAATGGATTTTGACCAAACTTTTACATCTTAATTGTTGAGACATGGAAAAGAACTGGTTAGATTTTGATGACCTTGACCCCATTTTCAAGGTCACACTAAGGCTTAGATTGGTGGAAAATGGCTTGTCTGCACCTTGTCTTCTGAAGGAATGAGTAGATTTCGACCAGACTTGCACAGCTATATTTTTAGGACATGGAAAAGAACTGATTAGATTTTGGTGACCTTGACCCCATTTTCAAGGTCACACTAGGGCTTAGATTGTTGGAAAATGGCTTGTCTGCTCTGTATCTCTTGAAGGAATGGATGGATTTTAACTAAACTTGCACAGCCAAATTGTTGTGGCATGGAAGATAACTGATTTTATTTTGGTGACCTAGACCCCATTTTCAAGGACACAAGAGGGCTCCGATTGTTGGATAATGGCTTGTCTGCATGCTATCTGCTGAATAAATGGATGGATTTTGACCAAACTTGCACAGCTATATTGTTGAGACAGAGACAAGAACTGATTAGATTTTTTGTGATCTTGATCCCATTTTCAAGGTTACACAAGGGCTATGATCTTAGAAAATGGCTTGTAAGCACTCTATCTCATTGAGGAATGGATGAATTTTGACCAAACTTACATATAGGTATATTGTGACCTTGAGTTTATTATAGATACAATCTATTTTAATAATATGTCTGTTCAAACTGGTGGGGAACATACATTTTCCTCCGAAAACACTGTTCTAGTTTTTCTATATGATCTGGACATTTTTTTGGGGGGATACAGCCCAGTTGTTTGGCTTACAGGGGTTTCACTTTGGATCCCAACAATCATGTAATAAAGAGGCTGTGGTGTAACATGTACTCTTCTTATCAGGAGCTATGTTCAGGGCATGTTCCCTCATGCAGGCTGGTACATGTTTTTGTCTAAAAGAAAAAGTTGCAGGGCTCCAAAGAGCAGTCAGTAGCATGTCTGACTGCAGATCCAGGGATCAGAAATTTGAATTCCAGCTTGGCCAAATCACTTCCGTGAAGATTGACCATAAAATCATTTCTTTGATCATTTTCACCCTTGGCTGATTCAAGAAGGGCAGTCGTCAGTTATTGGTGAAAGTGTGTGCACAAATACTGATTAACCACTTGGAGGACTAACCCCAGGAAAAAATATGAGTAGGCTACCTGACTGGCTCAGCATGACTGTTACAGTGTTAACTGGGCTGTAAAACTCAAACAAACAAAGGAAGAATAAACTTCATGATATGTGAAGAGTCCACATTCAAACTGGAAATGGAGGGTTGGAAAAATGGAGAAAATTCTGGATTCATATTGTATTTACCTGAATTACCCTAAGTATTGGGACACTGAAGCATGAACAAACTGTAGACCCAGATTAGACACTGCAGAATGCAGCATCTCATCAGGGTCTACACTGTTTGCCACTCAACCAGCAATTTTTAGATGCATTATCAGATAGTTAAATGGAAGTAAAATGGAGTATGACAGGTATGGTAAAGTTTATTGTGTTGAAATATTTAGGGTAAATTCCTGAGCAAGAAATGTAGACACTGATCAAATGCTGCAGAATGTGGCATCTGATCAGGGTCAACACTGTTTGACACTCATCTAGCAATTTTTCAGACATGTCAACAGGTAGTAAACTAGACTTATTCAACTTTTAGAATGTGTGGCAAGGTTTTATCATGTTACTGTGTTTACCTAACTATTCAGATAGACAAACCTGAAGAAACAAGTGTAGACCCAGATCAGACAACCCAGAATGCAGCATCTAATCAGTCTTAGAGTCTAATCTGTTTGCCACACAATAGGTAGTAAAAGTTCTATGGTGTTCGAACCCTAGGTTAAATATGGTAATTAATAAGGAATTATTCAAGCACTTATGGCATATGAGAACAACAAAGGTTCAGGCGAGACTGCCGTGCAGTCTCGCCAGAACCTATGCTGTTAACTCATATAAGCGCAAGGCCAAAGAAAACTTCAGCAGAAGAACTAATCATTTGGCCTTGTTAAGGGTGCACTGAAAGATTTATTCGATGGTAAGTCTGAAGAGCATTTTTCTGATGGCACATCTCATATGTCTGTATCTCTTTATTAGGATGGAGAAGTGATTCAAGCCGATGGTATAAAGTACAAAATAGAGGAGAAGGTAACAGATAATATACTTTACGAGAACGTTCTAGAAGTACTTGATGTCCAGGAATCGGATTACGGATCGTATCTGTGTGTCGTAATAAATGAGAGAGGTGAAGACTCCTTCCCAATAGAGTTTAAACCAACTAGTAAGTTTCTTTGTATATCATGTTTTTTTATTTTTTTATTTTTTTTTTTTTTTTTTTATTCAGATGAGTATTATTTTTTGGTACCGCAAGAATTATCTTGAGAAATTTTAATGAGATTCAAAAGAGTTTTTCAGTTAAAAAAAAAGTAAAAAAGTAAAAAAAAAAAAAAAAAAGTCACCTGGACCAACTTCCATCAAGATTTCTTAATATTTACTGAAAATGACATTTCCCACCCAGTAGTGGAAGATCAAAACTTAACCTTCCAAGCGCTAAGCAAAATTGTAGCGGACGACACCCTAATTTGGAAACTGATTAAACTGTTTGTTCATAGGACTTGTTAAGGATACTGTATTTGATAATAATTCTGCTTATTTATCCATAAAATTGTAAGGCAAGGTTTTATGAAGAAGGAGTACCCACAACATGGGTTTTATCGAAAACCAGAGAAAATTATCCGAGCGTAATCACAAAATTCTCCTTAACAAATCCTCTGGTTCCTTTTCAGTCTGACCTGGTTCTGCATTATTTATATTTAAGAGATGATATTAAGGGTTTGGTAAATGTCATAAAATTTCGAACGCTTTATTCCATACTTTTTCCCCTAAATGTTGCTTCTTATGCAGTTATTTCTTTAAATAATGGACTGGCAAACGGTGTAGACCCTAATCAGACTGCTCCTTCAGGAGCAGTCTGATCTGGGTCTACACTATTTTCATATGCCATTTTGTCAGAAACCTTGGCGTACAAACTTTTAGGACCATAAATACAGTAATTCATTTCTATCTTTTTGCGTTTACAGCTAAACCAGACCCTCCATACAATATCGAGTTTGTTAATGCCACTCACAACAGTATCACACTTAAGTGGCGACCAGCATTCAGTGGAGGAATACCCCAGTGGTACAGAGTCCGGTTCAGACTGGCAGATGTTGATCTCGGGTACACTCAGGTTGATGTACAGCCACCAAACGTCACTGTTTACACAGTAAAAGGTGAATTTAATTGAATCATTTCCGTAAAGAGTCAACTTAGCTCACTTTTTTGCACAGCAGAACAAAAACTCTCGATGAGCTGTTGTGAACACTGTTCTTCCATCTGCCTTGCATTTATATTTACAGTTCCATCTCTGAAACTAATTCTAACACTCCTCACCTCTGTAGCCAACAGTTAAGTTCAGTGATTTATTCTGCAACAAATCACTGGGCGGAAGTGTGCCACGCTATCTGGCGCCATTCTGATGTCATTTCATACTTTGCTGACGTCAGTCTTCGTTTCCACGACGTTAGAAGGTTTAATGTCATTTTTCTTGCATCAACAACATAAGAAATGCAAGTAAACGTGTACGTTACAGTCAAACTGTTGTCCTGATTTCTTATTTGATGGCAGAAAGTTGGAAGAATCTGAAGGATACAATTACTTTTTCGTCGTTTCGTATGTGTTAGATTCGAAATAGATCGGCTCTTGTGCATGATTTGTTGAGTAATAAATCACAGTTTGTCGGTCAGTTGTAAGAAAATAAATCACGCGTTCTGCACTTGTGATTTGATCTTCTTTACAACTGACCTCCAAACAGTGATTTATTACTCAACAAATCACTGCTAGAGCTGATCTATTTCTTAAACAAAGCTCCAGATATAGGGATTATTCAGAAGATAATTTTCGTAATTTATGCACTAAAACAAGTCTTGATAGAATCTCCTTGGTAAATTTGAATGAGTGCCCACAAGATACATTTTAGTGCAGCATAGTTCCAGACTGTCACTAGTAAGACTTTCAGTGGTTAATAACCCTTGTCCTGCTGAATAAATTTAGATGACATGCTCACTTCAAATTTTCAGCGATTACTTGCTCCAGATTGTTGCTATTAATTCACATACTTAAAGGCAAACAGTGCAGATCCAGATCAGTTGGCTTCTTTTAGAAGCCAACTAATCTGGATCTACACTGTTTGCAAAAGGTATATCCGGGATCAGTAGGACAAGGAATAATATCACCAACACTACTTTCATGGGATACTAGCCAGTAATAAAAGCACCAGCAAGCATTGTAATAGATTATTGACTGCTATCCAAATATTCAAGGTAATTATAGGAAGAAAATGCCAAAAGTTGCCCAGTCTCTTTGGAAGCGTAGGCTGATCTGTCTTCACTCTTCCTACAGTAGGCACCAAATGCACAAATTAACAGTTAAATGTGATAATTATCCCCACGCTTTAGCAATGGGGATAGTATGAATGCCTTTCTCTGTCCGTCCTGCTATCTCCTCTGAAAGCACTGAGCCTAATTTAACCAAACTTGCAACATGACTTCCCTGCACAGGTAAGGGTGTGCAAGAGCAACATTATTTTTTGGTCTGTCCATTTATCATGCTATTAGCAACATTTATAGCACCGAGTTTGGGGATTTTGTGATGGCCTGCCTCGACTGCGCAATCTAGTTTTTTCTGGTATCATTTTCCAATTGCGTTCATTTTGTCTTACAGGTCTAGCTTTAGGATCGAAGTACGAGCTGACAGTAATGGCGTATAATGATCTTGGTGACAGTGACTATCAACCTGATGGGATAACTGGAACTACCTCAAGTAAGCTGAAGAAACCAGACATAATTGTGCAAACTAAAAGTACACGAGAAATACCGTCATAGCTCTTGATAAATTTTTGTTCTCCATGAAAACATATGTTGTGGGCACTCATTAGAAGTGCCTCATTGAGGCACTTCTAATGAGTACCCACAACATATGTTTTCATGGAGAAATAAGATACAGTAGTAGCTCTAGATTAGAAGGGTAGTCTTATAAATATTTTTTATATATTACTCTGCAAAAACATAGTTGTAGTACTCATTAGAAATGCGTTGATGAGTTGCTTCTAATGAGTACCTGCAGCATAGATTTTTATGAAGAATTAACTTCATTTAAGAAAAATGTCGCTATTTTTTTGTGTGTGTATGTGGAATAAAAACATGAGGGCCGTGAAACAGTGAAAATGAGTTTTTGCAGTATTTGATGATAGCAAAGGCCTAGATCAAGCCGTACATCATGCAGTCTTTGGGTTTTGTATTTATTGTTAGATAAACTACTTGTGAGAAATTTTAGTGGCTAATAAATAAACTACTTGTGAGAAATTTCAGTGGAAAATAGAGAATGCTAAAGTGTCTTATTACAAACTGAATCATCTAGATGCATAATTATGCAATATGTTACATAGAAATTTGACCAGTGCAGTAAGGTTAAAAAACAAAGGAAAAAAAAACAAAACAAAAAAAAACAATATTGGTCAGGTAATCAAGCAATGGAATAGTTGCTTTTATTGCTTCAATGTTGCCTGCAATTTCCTTTTCAGTTTAATACCATGTTCAACTTAACCCTTGTCCTGCCGGCCTCGGTGGCTCAATTGGATGCACGTCCGACTGGAGACCAGGAGGTCGGGGTTCGATCCCTGCCGAGGTTGGCAACATTCTTTCGTGAAGATTGATCATGAAATATTTTCTACGGTCATTCTCTCCCTGCAATCTCCTTTTCAGTTTAATACCATATTCAGTTTAATTACTACATTGGAAAATAATAAAAACTAAGCAGACATCCCTTATATAGGAAATGGACTTGTCCAAAGAGTTGAGGTAGAAGAGTGCACTAGGCATAACTGGGTGAAACTGTATCCAAAACCATGCTATAACGAACCATATCATGAAAAGATTCCTGTGTATATTTCAGACCTCTTACCAGCTGGTGAGGATGTGGCTGCCAAAGCTGACACAGCCGAGGATACCCCTGTTATTATCATCCTGATAGTTTGTGTGGCTGGTATCTTCCTGCTAGCAGTAAACATTGGACTTATACTTTACTTTGTTAGACGACGGAAGAAGAGAATGGAAAGTAAGAATTTGCCCAAGTTTCCCATTAAAGTTTCCTTATGAAAATCAGTGGAATTAAAATTTAGGCTTGAATACGGAACAAATTACACGAAATAAATATATAAAATTAAGAGAATGTTTGTGTGTAAGGATGTCAAGGCCCAGTTGTTCAAAGCTAACGATGTCGTTAGTTAACGATTCGTTAAAATTTACATCGAGTGATACGCAAATATGCTGAAATTTTTTGCTGAAAAAATGTGAGTAGCTTTTGCAGTGCAAAAGCTACTCACATTTTTTCAGCAAAAAATTTCAGAATATTGTGTATTGAATCCGCTAAAACAGTTAACGAAATGACCCTTAACGAGCTCGTTAAGCTAACGATGCTTTGAACAACTGAGCCCAGATTTTTTAACTTTAATTACCTCATATATAAGTTTGAAATTGTTTTTTTTTAAATGATTGAAGTTTTAAAGTACTGCATTATCGTTGGTATGGGATGTGTCTGTTGGTGAAAGAGGAGAGACAGAGATTTTAAAATGTTACAGGATTCCCATATTTTATTTTTGAAATAAAAGTATCTTAATTCTGCCATCTAAGGTTAGATTTGTCCTAAACCTACCTCTATAATATCACCACCATTTACTAAGTGACCATTTGAAAACATGCCTAGATAATTGAAAATTTATTCATTCCAATCTGATTTAAGAGACCAACTGACTGTTCTCAATTCTCGTTATGCCATGTCATAAGTATTTTTATGTGGCTATTGTTACAGATGCTTTAATGAGGCGCTTCTAATGAGTACCCCCAACACATGTTTTTATGAAGAACTAGAGAAAATCATCCCAGAAATATCACCAAATAGCAACTCCTGGTATTACATTGTTTTTAGGGGATTTGATTCACTTGGTAGAATTTCCACCATGCTTGACAAGGGATACAATTTTTATGACTTTTTCAGAAGCCCTTTCTGAAAGGGAATCTACTTTAAAAGAAAGGA
The DNA here is from genome assembly GCA_964016985.1 of Anodontia alba. Lineage (NCBI taxonomy): Eukaryota > Metazoa > Mollusca > Bivalvia > Lucinida > Lucinidae > Anodontia > Anodontia alba. The sequence continues at coordinate 83,769,966 of OZ024831.1, read as the reverse complement.
GAGCAGATTAGCTCCTTTCAAGGATGCCCCTTTTCAGGAAGGAGAGGCAAAAACAATTTGACAAGAGTTTCCTCCCTTGAAAGTGTACCATTTCCCCTTGATATATAAAAATTACCATATTCAATCTTATTACTGCAGTTACCCTTATAAGGGTACACTCAAGCAATTCCATAGATTACAGCCAGTGTACTTTTTGTCTACTTTATAAAGGCATTAACTGTGGGGATCCATTTGAATTGCATTGACTTGTCAATGCATTCAAATGATACCCACAACATATGCTTTTATAAAAAAAAAATCAGAAAAAAAAAAAAAAAATAATAATAATAAAAAAAAAAAAACTAGCATAAACATCATTAGGTAAATCCTTTCCTGATCTTTAGTGTACCCTTAGTATAGGTTTATACATATTTTACCACCAGTTTTCCCTGTAATTTTGAAAAACCTGTGCGCATGGTGCGGTAATTTGGTTGAATATGGTAGGTTAATATAACTTGATCTTTTTTCCAGTGTGCTGAATTTTGTGCTAGATATTTGTTACATATTTTCTGTCTGTCTAGATGGTAGTGACACCACCAGCCACACCAACACCATAGAGCTGTACGGCCCCAGTAAAGAGACGGCACTTTATCCCATGGCATCATCAGATGGTGATAGAAGTTACGGAACTTACGATAAAAATGATGATGATTTTTCGGATGATTATAAATCATATGAAGTAAGTATTTATCCCTGTTTTGTACCAAGAAATGTTTTGGTTAAGTGTCACTTCATAGCTCTAGATAAGGCCTATTTTTAGCCAAAATGCATTGATCATTTTCTTATTTCTGCACAAAAAAACATGTTGAGTGCCCACAAGGTATGATCTTGTGCAGACTTACGAAAAAAAAAAAATCATCTGAATATGCCTCTTACCTAGAGCTGTGCAGTAATAAAGAGATCAGGGGTGGAGGTATTGTTTTTTATGGCAAAAAGATTGTGTTATATTTTGTACAGTGGGACCCAGATACTCAAAGCATCATACGCTTAACAAAACTGTTAAATTAACATGTTGTTAGGTATTGAAGTAAAACACTTTTAAATACATGGTATATTTTGTGAAATAAAAAAAAAAAATGTGATTCGGTTTTGCAAACACCAGCGACATTTTTTCTTTAAAACGTATCTATGTATATAATTTTTTTTGTCTAATCTTAATAAATAAAAATGTTTGCTATGCAACTTTGATAAGCTAATGATCCTTTGAACAGCTGTGTCCTGATTTTATGAGTTTTGATGGGTTTGATATTTATGGTGGTTTTTGTACTGCACCAGGCCTGGTTGTATATAGTTTGGTGTTTGGACATGTTAGTTTTCATCGCTTCAGATAAGATGAGTTCTGATTTTTATATTTTGTTTTGCACCAAAACATTTTTTGTGGATTCTCATTGGAATCACCTTGGTGATTCCAATGAGTATTCACAAGAAATGGTTTGGTGCAAAAATAACAAAAACAACAAAGAAAATGATCCTAAATTATCACTGCAATTATCCCCTTATCTGGAGCCATGATTTTGCACAGAAAAGTGCACATTTGATTTCTTCACATCTGCCTCCGACAGTTAAAGTGGTTTTAATGCATATGCCAGTTAGGGCTGAATATCATGCGAAATTATGACTATCAGGATACTATCACTAGCAGAGATATTCCTATCATGATAGTGTCACTATCAAGGGTCTTATATCAGGACGCATCACAATACTATCACCATCTCCAAATCACACAGTATCTTAATGAATTTCGTTGATTTTATAAAGCCAGAATACCTGTAAAGATACCTAATATTACTGCCCTCTTGAATATTAGCTTTGCTACTATTTTAACGAACATTTTTGCAAAACAGAAATCATTTTTGTTCTCTTTGTTAATTTAGACAAAAAAAAAAGCTTCCGGATGGTATTACAGAAGGAGAAAAGTAAAGGGACAAAAACTGTCAATAGTTAAAGAGGCTATGGGCAATAGTTGTTGATAGTTGAAAACACTATCACGACAGCACTATCATGGCAGTCACTATCATGGTGCATCTATGTATTGTTACACCCCTAATGCCATTGAAGACCAGTTCATTCTGCCAGCCTCGGTGGCTCATTTGGATGCCCCGTCCGACTGGAGACCAGGAGGTCATGGGTTCAACCCCCGCCGAGGTCGGCAACATTCTTTTGTGGAGATTGATCATGAAATATTTTCTACGGTCATTCTCTCCCTTCCGCTGATTCAAGGGCAGTTGTCAGTTTCTGGCAAAAGAATGTGCACAATACTGGTTAACCGCTTAGAGGACTAAGCCTGCCCAGTAAACGTGTGGTTAGGTAAACTGACCACGCTCGACATGATCCCATTGGGTTGACTAGGCCCTAAAACCTCAACACAAACAAACAAAAAACCAGTTCATTCTGCACATCCACATAGCTTCAGATAAGAGGGGGATCAATATTAATATTTTTATTTTTTTCATGTCTTCATATAATATTTTTTTTATTCCAGTTTAGCAAACTGGATACGCGTGCGACTCTTGACCAGGAGGCTGCGGGTTGGGCAGCATTCTTCCATGGAGATTTATCTTGAAATAATTTCTATGGTCATTCTCTCCCTTCCACTGATTCAAGCAGGGCAGTTGTCAGTTTCTAGAAAAGGAATGTGCACAATACTGGTTAACCGCTTAGAGGACTTAACCTGCCCAGTAATGAATGGGCCTTAAAACATCAACACAAACAAACAAACATAACTTACCTTAAACATAAAATTATAAAAAACAAAACAAAAAAAAAAAACAACATTTTTTAACTTGCCTGTGAAAGTACAGGTAGAGCTATAGCAGATACCACAGCATTGGTGTCGGCCTTGGCGGTGGTTAAAAGGCTATATCTCTTGAACCTCTGGATGGAAGTAGTTCATGTTAGATACTGGTCTGGAGTTCTGTGGTGTACAATTCCAACCCACATGAATGACCTTGAGGTCACAGACTTAGAAAAAAATTGTTAAAGTTTTTGGTTAAAGTTTTTAGAAGCAAAGTGTGATTCAGACGAACTATGCTGTCCTGCAACAGCTTATATTTTTTATTAATTATTTGTTTTAATGTTACATTCATAACATATTCTTTGTTTTATTTCTTTACTCTTTCCTTGTTTCTCTCAAATACATTTTATTTGTACAGGTACAAAAGAATACTTCATAGCTCTAAATAAAGCACTCTTTTCTTATTTCTCCATGAAAAAAATTACATTGTGGTACTCATTAGATATACCTCGCCTAGGTACTTCTAATGAATACCCACAACATATGTTTTTGTGGAGACATTAGTAATATATAAATCTGGACAAGCTTCCCATCAAGAGCTATTTATTCTCAATACATTAAGAAAAATAAAAAGTTAATTTCAATGCATGTGTAGAAAATGCATGTACAGAATTACAAGCTTGTAGAATTAAGCCAGCTAAAATACTAGACTTGAGTTGATAACTGTGTAAAGGCAGCATTTTTCTTACTTTGTTGTTGATGTTTGCCTGCTAGTATTGCATGAAGCCCTTGTTAGCACTTACCCAGCCTCATTTTTTAGAGTGATAGAGACTTTAAAGACTGTTCGTCAAGGCTTCTTATCAAAGGGCTTATTTGTAGGATATTAGGCTGTATTAATGCATGCTGCCCATGAAATACGAAGCTAATCGTCCTTGGCTGAAGTTACAAAAACCTTAAGGGGAATGGATACACTTTCAGGGGAGACAATTCTTTCAAATTCGCTTTATCTCCCTTCTGAAAATGGTCTGCTGTAAAAGGAATTTAGAACAGACCCCTTTTTAGAAGGTTTTGGAGTGCAAGAAAGCAAACAGGTTGCAGAAATTGTCTTCCTTTTACAAAATTTGGATGAAAGTCTTCCCCATATATTCAGTCTCCTTTGTATATATATAACAAACCTGTACTGGTTATATCAATCATATCTGCCAGTTTAGAACTTTTAAATACAGTGGAACCTCGATAATTCAAAGTCCAAGGGACCAAACATTTTTGTTTGAATTACTGAGACTTTGAATAATTGAGGGTTAAAATGCATACATATATTTAAGTTGGGACCTCAAAATGATTTTGAATTATTGAGAAATTTGAATTATCGGAGTTTGAATTATCGAGATTCTACTGTATATGTACAGTTGACTCTCGCTTATCTCGAAGTGAAAATCTGGTCCCTGCCTAAACATGAAAATCTAACAACATGTAAAAAAATATACTGGAAAAGAGGAGAAATTGCTCCTAAGGAGCAATTTCTCCTCTTTTCCACAATATTTTCAATAAATCTCTACTTTCAAGAGTCCAGTTACACATATATTTATTAAATGTGGTTAATCGAATTAGTTTTTCCTCAATTCTGCAAATCTAATATGTCGAGGTACGGATATCTCAAAGCAGTTCAGACAGTCCCTTGGAATTCGAGATAATGAGAGTGGACTGTACATTGTATCTGTTTTGTTGGAAGAAAGGTTTGTTGTTTCAAAAACAGCTTACATTTACTGTGTATAGTAAATGTCCTATAATTTCATACACAAATTACTTCCCCTGATTGGGGTCTTCACTGTTTGCCATTTCTTTCAGTATTTTGTAAAACAAATGCATAAAAAAATGATATTCAGGCAAAATAGTATGGTGTGAAGTGTTTGAAATTTTAGAACATGTACTTCTCTCTCCTCCACTGATTCAAGAATGGAAGGTGAAAGAATGTGCACAATACTGGTTAACAGCTTACAAGCCTGCCCAATAAATGTGGTTAGGTAAACTGACTGCGCTCAACATGACCCCATTAGTTTGACTGGGCCATAAAACATCAACACCAACAAACTGTAACTTTTGTCCATTTCATCTAGTTTTCCAGTAATACAATATATCCTATATATATTAAAAAAAAAAAAAAAAAAAAAAAATGGATAAAATTCAATTTTGTGCCTTTATCATGATGGCAAGAATTCTGAGCTACAGATGCATGAAAGTTAAATTATACCAGTCACACTGTTTACATATTTATATGTCAACAAGATAACAGGCTGGAAGTGGATGTAGTGTTGAGCTACCCAGATGTTAACCCTTGTCATGCTGATTAAATTAAGATGCCACGCCCACATATAATTCTCAGCCAATCAGATTCCTTGGTTTAGATTGATATAAATTCAGATACTAAGTGGCAAACAGTGCAGATTCAGATCAGTTGGCTTCTTCAGAAGCCAACTGATCTGGATCTACACTGTTAGCAAAGGCAGAGTAAATCTGGGCTCAGCAGGACAAGGGTTTTATGGCTGCTTGAGATTCATTATAATTGATAATAAAAGCCATAATACAAATCAGCAAATTATAAAAATTCATCCAGGATGCTGTCTCGGTCTGTTTCAACTATTAACTTGCATGCTCCTTGGTGCTGTTAGGATCATAAAAAATCTGTGGAAAATGCTTCTGCCCAGAATTTTACTGGGCTAGAGATATAGGCATATAGGGCATGTGTCAGTGCACCCTCACCGTACTCTTTTTCTGGTACTTGAGCTTTAGAAGAGTGTAACGAGGGTGTGTTTGGGTGTGTGTGGTGTGTTTGTGTGTGTGAGCGCATGCACATGTATGAGTGCGTGTGTGTTGTGCAAGCATGCCTGTGTGAAGTTATGAAGAGCAAAAGGAGAACACATGTGAATAGCATTACATGCAGTATTTTCTGGTTGGGGTCTTCTACATTTCTTGCACATTAACTAGTAACAACAGATTTCTACAGCTGCTCAATAGAAACAGACATAATTTTTCCTTAGCTCTAAACTGGTACCCAGATATATATATTATACATTCTTTTTACTTCAGTGCAAAATCATATGGTGCTATGGTTTTTTAAGTGAAGTAAGAAAATATCAGGTTGAAAAAAAATTTCATCTAGAGCTTTGTTCTTACCTGGTGAAATAGCATATTAGCACTGTTAAACTGGCAGGTATGATATCAGATATAGATTGTATATATGCATGCAGCCACCGTATTCTGTTTCCACAGCATGACTTCAAGCAGCAGAAAAAAACGTCATCAGATGACTGTCTATGTCTTCAAGTTGGGAAGTCGTCATGGAAAGATAACTGCTGTTTTGATCCTGGGGTTGGTAGTATATTCTTGTAGAGGGCACCTGCTTCTTAGATTCACACTGCAGTTTGTGTAGTTTTTCTCTTGTTTAACTTTTACACACTTTTCAGCTTTGTCTTTAATCAGATATTCATAGCTCCGGGTAAAGGAAGTATCCAAAAAGTCATTTTTAGCTCACCTGGGCTGGAGGCTTTAGGGAAACTTATAGGATAGTGGTCCGTCCATTGTCCATCGGCATTTTCGACCAGTTATGTCTTCGAAGTCCGCAGGCTGATCTCAGTCATTTCTCATCTGTACCATGCCTTGTGGAAATCCTATGAAAACCTAGGTTGCTATGGCAACCACAAGATCCCATAGACTTACAATGGGAAAATGCTTGTCATCACCGAAACTCCTTCAGTATTGATTGTATGTTCCTGAAACTTGTTGACAAGGTGAACATGGATGGAATTTCGGATGAGTTTGAAAACTGGCCAGATTGGATCTTTAATCTTAGAGTTACGTTCCCTTGATTGCTGACAAAAAATCTGTTTGTCATCAGCGTAACTCATTCAGTTTTGATCATATGTCCCTTAAACTTGCAGATAAGGTGGACATGGATAAAATCTTGGTCGAGTTCTAAAACTGGCCAGATTGGGTTATTAGTCTTAAGAGTTACATCCCCTTGATTACTGAAAAAGCCTCTTTTTGACTTTGTCATCAGCATAACTCATCCAGTTTTGATCAGATCTTCCTGAAACTTGCAGATAAGATGGACATGGATGAAGTCTCGGACAGGTTGAAAACTGGCCAGATTAGATTATTAATCTTAGAGTTACATGCCTTTGATTGCTGAAAAAGCCTCTGTTTGACTTTGTCATCAGTATAACTCATTCAGTTTTTATCAGATCTTCCTGAAAGTTGCAGATAATGTGGACATGGATGAAATCTCAGATGAGTTTTAAAAACTGGACAGATCAGATAATTAATCTTAAAGTTACATCCCCACAACTACTGAAAAAGCCTCTGTTCGACTTCGCATAATTCGGTCAGTTTTGATCAGATCTTCCTGAAACTTGCAGATAAGGTGGACATGATTGAATTCTTAGATGAGTTCTAAATCTGGCCAGATGGGATCATCAGAGTTATATCCCTTCAATTGCTGAAGAAGCCTCTATTTGACTTTGTTGTCAGCATAACTCATTCAATTTTGATCGGATCATCTTGAAACTTGCAGATAAGGTTTCCATGGATCAAGTCTTGGATAAATTTGAAAACTGTGCATATCAAATTATTCATTTTAGAGCTAGGCCACTTTAGACCATGAGGTGATACAGCGCATATTGTTTTGAGGTTAAGTACACCATATCTTTATAGAGTTAAGGATATGTTAAGAGTTATGTCCTCCAGACTAATGAATGTTGTAGACATTGAGTGAACTTAACCTACTTTTTCAGCACAGGTGAGCATTAAGGACCTTGATGGTCTTCTTGTTCTTATTTCTTTACTAAAACATATGTTGCAGGTACTCATTAGAAGGGCCTTGCTGATGCATTTCTAATAAGTACCACAACATATGTTTTTGTGGAGAAATAAGAAAATATCAGTACCAGTACTTTTTGGTTGTAAACAGTATCTTGGCTAGAGTTGTGTCAGATATTATTCCTTGCTTCTTGCTTGCTATAACATGAATGGCTTTATGTGTTTATCAACAGCTTTATTCATCTTTATAATCCACAGCACAAAACATAAATCTTATTTTATTTTTTTTATTTTATATTTATTTATTTTATTTTTTTTTTAATTTATTTTTGTTTTTATTTTTTTAGAAAATAAGGCTAGATATTTCAACTGAATTGTCTGCCTAGCATATGGTTCATATGAAATATCAAGTAATTTATGGAAAGAAAACAAGTTTAAAGTATCTTTGGAACATCCTCTGCTTTTTGTTGTTATTTGATGAAAATAATTATATTAATCCTAAAGTTTATGAAATATTCAGAAAGACAAGTTTGAATAACTAGTGTAGAATCCTACCAGACTCTCTATTATTTAGACACACGGCCATGTACTGGGATGGACATGTTTTAATCCATTGAAGACTGAGACCCCTAAACGGTCTGATCAGTGTCTCAACGGTTTGCAAATAGTTTAACCATATTTCTATAGGAATATCTACATCATATAGCCTGACATACTTAAAATCAAAAATGGACTCTTCCAGTATATAATGTGGGAGAGTTTATTCAGTCTTCAATGGGTTAAATATTAGGAGAAGTATGGTAAGGAGTTTAGGTGTCTGAATACTTGATAATTACAAATTCAATTCTTGAACTGCTCCATTTTTTGTATTACATTATAACCTAACAAGATTGAAGTGCTACATTGTAACCATTTTAATCAGAAGGCTTAACTCTTGTCCTGCTGAATAAATTAAGATGCCACTCCCACTTCTAATTTTCAGCCAGTCAGATTACTTGATCTGGATTATTGCTGTAAATTCATATACTTAATGACAAACAGTGCAGATCCAGATCAGTTGGCTTCTTCAGAAGCCAACTGATCTGGATCTACACTGTTTGCAAAGGCAGAGTATATCCGGGTTCAGCAGGACCAGGGTAAAAACAGAAATGTAGGTAGTAGTCTAAAATTTCATTGTATGCAAAATTTTATGTCAGACTAATGATTGGTACTAGCCATAGATTGATTATTATGTTGTATATAGAGTAGAGCCTCATTATAATGCTACTCATTGTCCCCCACCACTAGCAAAGGGGGTGATGACATGATAGAGGAGCACAGCTAGCATAGTTAAATTCTCACTTGTTCTGTAGATGGGTTTATGTCCAACTTAGAACACTGCTGTCTCATGGTTATGTAGTGTATGTATGTTATGCATAGAGCCTTTCTCAGATCCATCTCATGATCATCCCAGAATGACTGACATATTGTTGATGGGACATAAAAACACCAAACTGTAAAAAAAAATATATCAGACTTACAACCTCATATCAATGTGGATTTGAAAAAGGATCGAGAACAGAAATGGGAAGTAGTTTACTTGGTAGAAAAAGAATACTTGAATGAATTAATAGGTTTTATAGAGTGGTTGCCGTCAAAGATTACCCCACTTTCTAGATTTCCCAGATCTCAAGCAAGGCTTCAGATAAGTAGTGATTTATGTGAGGTAGATGTTCACCTTATTTTTCTACAAATAAAACCTCATTAAAATAGTCTCTTCATTAGAATGAAGTCAGTAGTTATTAGAACTTTGAAAAGCAAGAAAAACAAATCTGAGTATTCCAATTGCCCTAGATAACAGGGATATACAGAAAAAATAGATTTCTGATTTCTACCCTAAAACATATGTTGTAGTTACTCATTAGTAGTGCCTCACTGAGCTATGTTTAATGAGTAGGTGAGGTGCTTTTAATGAGTACCCATAACATGTTTTCATGCAGAAATACAAAAAAAAAAAAAAAAAAAAAAATAGTTTTCATTGAATAAAAACCATATGTTGTAGGTACTTATTAGAAGGGCATCAGCAAAGAACTTGTAATGAGTACCCACAGCTTGTGTTCATGCAGAAATAAAAAAAAAAGCCTTTTACTTAGAGCTATGTTATTCTGCTTATGAGGAGTCATATCAGTGTGGGGAATCCACATGACCAAATGACCAGGTACACGAAGTTTGTTACTATTTTTAGCTCCGCATAAGGTAGGGTGTTTTAGAATATCTCTATTCATACCAAATGGAATTTGTTCAAATAAAGCGCAGAGTACGCGAAAAAATCAAGCTCTTTCTGGTGGTGTAAGCGCTATTCTATGATCTGGTCTAGTTCTCGAGAACATTCGAAGAATGTTTTTGCTGTCAATCTGGGCTACCGGGACAATGTACATGAATTTTAATGTAAAATATTCTCTGAATGTTCTCGAGAATCAGACCAGATTGCAGAATAGCACTTACACCACCAGAAAGAGCTTGATTTTTCCGGTACTCTGCGCTTTATTTGAACAAATTCCATCAGGTATAAATCGAGATATTCTAAAAAATCCTACCTGATGCTGAGCTAAAAATAGTAACAAATTCCGTGCACCTAGTCATTTGGTCACGTGAATTCCCCACACTGATATCCTAGTCTGTTAACCCTTGTCATGCTGAATAAATTAAGATACTACGCCACCTTCTAATTTCAGCCGATCAGATTACTTGATCCAGATTTTTAATATAAATTCACATTCTTTATGGCAAACAGTGCAGATCCAGATCAATTGGCTTCTTCAGAAGCTAACTGATCTGGATCTACACTGTTTGCAAAGGCAAGGTATATCCGGGTTCAATAGGACTAGGGTTAAAAGGACAATGGTTTCATTTGCTTTATTATTCCAGAATACATAGTTGATATACTTTGCTTCTTTGAATATTTTTGTATATTGGCCATGCCAAGTGAATCAAGCAGATGGGGGCAGCAAAAACCAAAAATAGCCTGAACACAGGTCTGATCAAAAAAAATAAATAAATAAATAGATAAATAAATAAATAGCCTCAGCACAGTCTAATCGACATCTTTGCTGCCCATTTCACATTCATATTGAAGAATTGTCAATGTAAACAAGATACATGTAGATGGCCAAGCAGTTTACACTTCTGGCATCAGATCACAAGGTCCAGGATTCGAATCCAGCCAGAGGCAGAATTCAGCTCATAGTACAGGGCCTTTCATTGTCATCCTTTCATCATCTGTAGTCACACAGATGATAGTCATCGTTCGTCTGTCATTACTGACAATGACCAATCCTAATCAGCTGTGGAGATTGATCATGAAATATTTTCTACGGTCATTCTCTCCCTTCCGCTGAGTCAAGAAGGGCGAAAGAATGTGCACAATACTGGTTAACCGCTTAGAGGACTAAGCCTGCCCAGTAAATGTGTGGTTAGGTAAACTGACCGCACTCAACATGACCCCATTGGGTTGACTGGGCCGTAAAACCTCAACACAATCAAATCTGTGTGATGTGTTATTATTTGTGTGTTCTAAGATGGCTGATGAGACTAATCTTAGCTCTAAACTGCCTGTTGCAGATAGAACAAGAGAGGTCTGAGGAAGAAAGCTCTGTTGGTGATGTCTTAGCTCTGGCTTTCTGCTGTGCACGTTTCTGCTCAGTTTCACTGATTCTCTTTGCTTCGTATTCACCAGCTCCCCTTCTTATAAGGCCTCCCCACTTTGTTCAATACTGTGCAATCTGTTCCCACGACTCTGTTGGTATGTTGAAGTCTTTAAGGGAAGCTTTTAGGGTGTCCTTGTATCACTTCTTCTGACCACCATGGGAGTGTTTTCCAACTTGATGACAGTATAATGTGACTGATGGTAGTATCAAGTTAAGATGTTTGGAGAGTGATAAAGCAGATCAAGCAATATGTCTGTTTATGCTGTTCCTAAATAAATCGATCTGTAGAAAATTGCATGACTTCACTGGTTTATAAAGACCATACAGATTGTCTCCCTTCAGATGTGGCATGTGCATTGTGTCAGTATCCTAACAATTTGAAAGATTTTTGAAACACCAGTTACCACTCACTAACAAAAATACAGAACTTTGATTGCCAAGAAATGTAAATCCTGGACAAGACAAATGCCTCCACTAATATGGTTTTGTATCTTTTTCTGAAACCTATACCCTTGCTGTGCTGAATAAGTTAAGATGACCTGCCCACTTCTAATTTTCAACCAATCAGATTATTGATCCAGGTTGTTGGTACAAATTCTCATACTGAATGACAAACAGTACAGATTCAGATCAGTTGGCTTCTGAAGAAGCCAACTGATCTAGATCTACACTGTTTGCAAAGGCAGGGTATATCAGGGTTCAGTAGGACAAGGATTAATAAAGCTCCATGCAAAATTGCAAAAGACATTCCATTTTTTTTTTTTTTTTTTCAAATAAAATAAGACGACATTTCATGTGAATTGGTCACTAGGCAGACCATTCACATGAACTTTCAAGCCTTATTTTCTGAAAAGTGGGGGAAAAAATAAATAAAAATGTCTTCTACAATTGAGAGTGGTGTGTTAAAGGCTCCATATTCCTCAAAAGCAGACATTTTTATCTAAGAAAGGTTTAATAAATTGATATATAGTATTAATACAATCATAAAATGTGGCATCTGACAGCCTGTAAAATTTCAGTTAGGCTCTGGTTTTTAAACTGGATCAAAAATGAAATGATTTTTTATTGTATCTCTGTTGGCAACATTAATGCAGAGATATCATTAAAAATCATTTCATTTCAAAAACGAGAGACTAAATGAAAGTTTACAGTAGACACCTGTTGGCAAGAAACCGAAAATATTTTTGGAGTTGCCTCCCCTGATAGTGTATTCATTCCCCATAAATAACTCCACATGTATGGATGCCTGCATTTTGTTTATTTATCTTTCCAGGATGAAGATTTAAAGCGTGTATTTCTGCCACCTCCAGAATATGGAGAAGTGACATATTCTCATAACAACGTAGATTCCCCAACATTTGAACATCTCCATCCAGTACATACAGAAATTAAACAGCCATATAGCGACACAGATTCAGACAGAAAATCTCCGTGGAGATATGAGGGTAACTTATAATTATAAATTTGCTAACGAAGTATTCATGTTGATGAAGAAACCAAAACTAATTATTTTTGTTGAGTTACGGTTCAGAAAAGACCTTGTATTTTTTTTTCATTTTTTTTTTTTTCATTTTCTAATCATTTGTACACCGAGCTCATACAATCATGCCTTGGATTTCTCCACATGTTTAGAGCATCCACAGAATTGAGAGGGTGAGATAATCTTTAATAAAATGCCCATGTTTGTTTGTTGGTGAAAAAAAAAAAAAAAATAGATAAATTATTGGCATTCCTTACATATTACTGTTATGACTGGCACTTAAACTCTTTGCATGATGGGTAATTTTGCATTCTTTTTTTGTCGTCTGTGAACTTTTTTTTTTTTTAAATTAACTTTTTAAAAAAAATCTTTCAGGAATACCATCAGAGTGTCAAGCAGTTTGGATCCAGAAAATGTCAGGCCTGATCTGGGTCCAAACTGTTTGCAAAGGTTATCAGCAGATGACAGAAGTTGCAACTAGCAGGAAAAGAGTTAAGGACCAGTTGTTTCGTTGCATTGTAGTTATGCTGTTTCTTTTTTCAGATGCATATAGAAATGGCATTAATCATCGGGGTAAGGGTACATTTGATCCCGACTACTCGGATGATTTAAGAGACACGAGTGCCTCAGGGAGTCTGTATGAACCCAATGGTAGAGTAGTAATGAGACAGGATACTAGACCGAAGGTAGGAGGCAAGATAAAAAAAATAACATAAGATTACTCGTGTTTTTACACACATTTTAATATACATTTACATTGTAAAAAGGCCCACAATGTGTGCCAAAACTACTAAAATAGTATGATCCTTTTGTTAGGCACTTTTGGTATCAGCATTTTAATGCACTGAGAAGTGCAGTTGCAGAAATCAATAATGAATTTCTAATATGAAGAGTTACTTCCCAGTAGTTGCTGCTGTGATTCTTTGTAGAAGAGATTGTTTTCAACTTGAAATGTGATTTGCATGAAGAGAATCCATATTCTGAATTATTTTAGATACATTAAGATGAATCATCACTCGTATGTTGAATATCATTGACCGTTAATGGTATTTTTAGGATGATTGTGCTTTAGAGAAATGATATGAGAACTGATTTTCAGACAAATCATGAATGACAGTAGGAAACAGAAATACTAGATTACTAGCCGATAATATTGTATGCATTTCTATTTGCTGTGAAAATTCGAAACTGCTCATTAAAACTCGCTGTTTCTTGTTTTCTAAGACTGATAGGAATACATGCAATATGTTTGGCTAGTAACCTGGTACACCACAAACTCTTTATAACACTATTGTTGGGGTCCATAGCATAAACCGTGTTAGTTAAACAACCGTGTTATATCCAAACAAAAATGTATAGATTATACAGTCGACTCTCGTTATCTCGAACTTCACGGGACCTGATAAAAATGTTCGAGTTATCAGTAGTTCGAGACAACCAAATTGTGACGTTATAGGTATGACGACTGTTCGCCTCTGTTCGCCAAAACGTGCATGGAAGGCACATGTATATGGCAATTTAAATATTTATGCGTACTTCAGTTTGCATTGTTACTGTTTGTTTTAGGAGATGCAATAGTTCTCTTGGAATAATATCATCAATAAATGTTAATAATAATAAATTTCAAACGTCTCTTGTTGTCTTTAATTACTCCTGCAAATTTGGATTTCCATATGAGCTATAAATAAATTACTGGTTTACGGGTTGTGTTAGCTATACGTTATGAAGTGGTTTGGATTAGCTCCCTTCGCATAGACGACTTGATAAAGAGTTGACTGGTTTCCGCTTTTGCATAAAACGCTTACAATGTTAAGCAGCAGCTGTAAGCTAGTTTGGATTATCTCCCCTGGCATAAATGAGCCAGCTCAGCGCGGCAAACTGTAGATCCTGCAGAGAAAGCTCGTTATGAACCGTCTCATCTAGACCTACACTATTTGTGCGGGTATCCGTACCAGTCTACAGGGTCGGAAGGGTTAACATCGGTACCCACGTGTGATTCGTCTATTTGAGGCCGTGCACGACAACTCTTATTAGAAGACTGTGCGACTGTCAAAGACTGGGATCAGCCTGCACGCCCACAAATTTTCCATTATACGCACGAGCCTTATCTGGGCCTACCAAAGAACACCGCCTGACCAAAGAGTAACAAGCGAAGATTCAGACTTAGCTAGCCTGATCAATACAGGCTGATCTGAGTCGGAACTTGTCGCGCACTGACTTTTCTTGAAGACGCTATATCATTCAGACGGACAGTACTCAATAGTGAAGAGCATATCTAAACAATAAATTAAAGAAACTTCGTTGATTAATCTTCCATAACACTATTCTGAGCCGCTTTTTATCTTACAAATCAATGACACGAGACGGTGTTGAGCGCCGCGTGTCAAACCCGACTCGACACGCACGTGATTTCATAATTACGGATTTTAGACATTGTTTGTGTTGTTTGTAATTACCTGGACAAAAGGGAAAATTAAAATATTGATTTATTTATCAATGGCCTATTATGATTTTCATTAACTGAGAGACCGGCGGCGCCGCATCTTACATTTTTATCTTTCGTCATGGTCCGAGTTCGAGATACGCGGTAGTAAAAACTGTGAAAAATATATTTAGGGACTGAAAATGATGGACGAGATAGCCGAAGTGTCAACATAAAAGTAGTTCGACATACGCGAAGCTGAAATACAATAAATACATAGGGAAAATAATCAGTTCAACATAAGTGATAGGATCGAGATAAGAGGGGTCGAGATAACGAGAGTCAACTGTATTGAAAAATGACCATTTATGATCATTTTCCAATATAATCTATACATTTTTGGGATCCGTCTTTGAACCATGTTATATCCAAAACCGTGTTATAACGAACTGTGTTTTAAAGAGGTTGAAGTGTATTGCTAACTTAACTTGTAAATCCTCATGTTCTGATCAGGGTCTTTATACATTGATACATTTATACAGTATCCAATTTAGTAGCAGACAGCAAAAGCCCAGATCAGACTGTGCTGTCTAAACATGGCCTTCCATGTCCGCATATACCCAGTGCAGCTCAAATATTTTACACATTCTTTGCTTCTAGAGTGTAGCTGAACTGTCTGATAGATCCAGTCGTTCCCAAAGTAGAGCAGGTCACAAAACACCCCCACCCCCTCCAGTGAGATCTTCCAGTAAAGGGGCAGCAGACATCCCTCCTCTGCCTGCCAGAAATTATGGACCACAAGAAGCTATGCCGAGATATACACCTGCACCAGGTGGGTAAATATATACAGTGTTTTATTATTTTCTAGGAAGTCCAGCTAGCTAGGGTATCGGTCAGGAAAAACCTACTGACCTAAAATAGAAATACAGCACTTCTGAACTGCAAAGAAAAGCAAAATTAATACATTAATGTTTCTGTTGAAATAAAAAAATTATACATGTTGGGCCACAATTTCTTGTATGTATACTTTAAATTGAGGAGTAAACTCAGGAAGAAGAGAAAATAAATTTGTAGTCTCTCGGTAGGATGCTGTGAGACAAAAATATGTTTGGTCAGATAAAAATTCTAAGAATTTCAAGAACATTTTGATCATTTTTCTTTGAAAAACATTGTGTTTTCTGAATTTGATGGAGTTGCCTCCCCTGAAAATGTATCCATTCCTTTTAATCCTTGTCCTGCTGAACATGATATGCCCTGCTTTTGCAAACAGTGTAGATCCAGATCAGTTGGCTTCTGAAGAAGCCAACTGATCTGGATCAGCACTGTTTGTCATTCAGTATGTGAGTTTATATCAACAGTCATGGATCAAGTTATCTGATTGGCTGAAAATTAGAAGTGGGTGTGGCATCTTAATTTATTCAGCATGACAAGGCTTAAGGTGCCAGAATATTTAGTGTAAATATGCTAAATGATATTTTTCTTTTTCAAATTTCAGGTTCACTGTCTACATTTAGTAATGTGAATGTGATAGCAAATCCAAGCTACGAGGGTCCATCTGTGAGAACACCGTCTCCTCGGTCACAAATGGGTCCCATTGACGATATGAGAGGTCATCTTGTATGATGATAAACACTAGTGTGCAGACAGCATCGGACTGCAGAGAAAACAATCTTGCCAAATTTCATATATCTTCTGGAATTCCGCCATTATTCCATGTGTCATGTATAGCTCCTGCAATTCCGTCATTATTCCATGTTTCAGTGTATAGCTCCAGATAGAACGCTTTTCTAAGCTGAAAATTACTGATATTTTTCTTATTTCTCTGTAAAACATATGTTGTGGGTACTTATTAGAAGTGCCTCGGTGAGACACTTCTAATGAGTACCCACAACATATGTTTACTCAGAGAAATAAAATATTTTGTGGATACCCCCTCATATCTGGAGCTGTGGTCATAAAGTACTGTAGGAGAGATATTAACGCTTATTTGACATCTTTAATTAGATGATGAAAGCGAAGTTCTGTTAGCTATATTTACTTGATATGGAAAGGCATTGATTATAATGTCATAGGATAGGATATAAACCAGTGTCATATATTAAAGGTTCTATCCGGAATTCATGAAAATTTAGGTTTTCCAATTTTATAATAATGACGAGCATGGCTCTAGGTAGAATAAATACTTTTCTTATATCTGCACATTGCGGGTATGTATTAGAAACACCTCTGATGAATACTTCAATTATTTGTTTTGTGAGGAAAAAAAAACAACATTAACACATTTTCGTTTGAAAAAAAAAATCTGATCTAGAGCTGTGGTCAAATTAAATGAAGAACTGGTGCCATAATGGAAGCCAAAATGATCAGGTGCTGTTATGATTGATTATTATATATCAAAAGGGATAGAAGCCAGTGATATATTTGGGGCTAAGCACAATTCAAAAGAAAATTTCCATGTGCTAAATGGAACTGAGTTATTTTACATGTGTTCTATGGAATAAGAAGATTAGAGGATGCCAAAAGAGTTTCTTCCCTGCCGGGCATTGTGGTTTAGAAATTTTTATCACTGTCAGGCATCTTACTAGAACTGTGAGAGACTGCAGTAGGTGCATATTCGTCTGAAACAGTTCAATGGAGATAATGTAACTGTGGTGGATATATACTGATGAAATGCTCTAATGAGAGGCTTCTGTTTCAGGTATAATCTCCTGTTTGAAACAGTGTGGTTGAAAAAAGTGTATATATACCTGAAACGAATATAACTGCATAATCTGAAATCCAGGACAACTGAGATTATTCCAATTATCACAAAAGACATATTTGCATAACTTGTGTAAATCAGCCAGTTTTCCATGTGTTCTAAAGGAACAGACTTCATTTCCCGAAGCTAAACCTCATTCCTGAAATGGTATGAGGTAAACTAACTTCAGCAGAAGCCAAAACCAAATTTGCCATGTGTTGTGATCAATGCACCCTTAAATGTTACGTTTATGAATGCATCATACTCCTAGCATTAGATAAGAGGAGTTTCTGGATAAATATTTTTCTTATTTTTGAACGAAAATATATGTTGTGGGTACTTATTAGAAGTGCCTCAGTTTATTTCTCGACAAAAACATATGTTGTGGGTACGCATTGGAAGCGCCTCAGTGAGGCGCTTCCAATGAGTACCCACAACATATGTTTTTGTCGAGAAATAAGAAAAATGTTCATACTTTTTGGATTAAAAAAGCACCTTATTAAGAGCTATGATGTATCTTCGGGTTAAATTCAACCTTATGATACATACGCGCAGTTTAGTATTAGGTCAGCCTATACATCTGTGTATTCTGATCTTTGTCAAAACTTCTTGCTTACATAGTGCCAGGGCACAAGATAATGTGAGTGAAAATCCCTAGACTTGATCAAACTCTTTGGATGTGCAGACCAATGCAAGTCTGCTCTGTTCTTGTATGTCATAAAGTCAGTTTTAACACTAAGGGTTCATATGTTATCTTTATTGTTGGTGATATTTAGCAGATGTTACATCAGGGGACTTGATAAGGAGGAGTATTTGATGATAATTCTGGGATAATTTTCTCCAGTTCGCCATAAAAACATATGTTGTGGGTACTCATTAGAAGCGCCTCGCCGAGGCGCTTCTAATGAGTACCCACAACATATGTTTTTATGGAGAAATAAGAAAAATTATCCCAAAATTATCACCTGATACTCCTCCTTAACAAATCTGATCCTCTGTTACATGATTTTTATTAGTGAAGCTGGGAAGAGAGAGTATTTGGGGATATTTCTTCATATATTGTGGGGAATGGTTAGAAACACCTCACAGAGAGGCTTCTAATGAATACCCTCAATACTATACATGTTTCTTTTTGGAGAATTTGAGAAAATTATCAAAAAAGTATCCATTACTCTTTAAAAAAGACCTCTGTCTAGGTAAATGAAAATGAAAGTAAAAGTGTTTTTTTATACTTTTATTTCATTTTCCCCCTGCAAACTGTGTTTATGTGTGTGTTTGTGGGGAGCGGGGTTGGGGGCGGGTATACTGTTTTCTATATTGCCTGTCAGTCAGTTACAGTTTAATCCTGGCTTGGGGTATCTGTAAGCACTGCTGATTGGCTACTCATTAGAGCTGCCTCATTGGGATGATTGTAACGGGTACCCTACTGCATGCTTTGCTTTGACAGAGAAACAAGATACATTCTAATGATAAAATCTTCCTTATCAGTGTGATCTTTGACTGCTTTTCTGAAAATACAACTTGGAAAAAAAAAAAAAGTATATTTTTGTCATTTGTTTTACATTTTAGTGCAAAAAATAACACATTATTTTCCGTATACACCCTTTATGCACATTATGCCAGTACGTAGGTTTTAAGATATGATTTAAGAACAAATGTTTACAGAATGTTTCATGGCAAGTAAAAAAGTGTTCCGTATTTTTCTTATTTCTTCACAAAAACATGTTATTGGTACTCATCAGAAGCATCTCAATGAGGTGCTTCTAATGCGTACCCACAACATATGTTTTTATAGAGAAATAAGAAAAATATTTACCAGATACTCACATTATCTAGACCTATGAAAGTGTTCGTATTTTTCTTGTTTCTCCATGACAACTTGGGTACTCATCAGAAGCCTTACCTAGTCACTGCCAATGAGAACCCACAAAGTACATGTGGTGGAGAAATAAGAAAAATATTTATCTACCTACTCCTCTTATTTTGAGCTATGATTTTACATTCATTGTAAAACAATGTTACCTCATCACTAGTTAAAGACACTTGCCATATGAATAAATACTCCAGCTCCCTGGAAACTCGTTCTCACCTTGATTCATTATGAAAATTGCAAACTAAAGTGCTCTGAAAATATTAGAATTTTGTTAGGTTTTTGTAGAGAAATAAGCAAAAAAACCAATGCTTTTGTTTGAGAAAAGTACAGTAATTGTCCTAAAATTTCGAACACTTTATTCCACACTTTTTTTGCCAAAATTATGCTTTTGGATGCAATTGTTTCTTCAAATACTTAGTGGAATGGCAAACAGTGTAAACCCTGATCAGACTGCTCCTGAGGAGCAGTCTGATCTGGATCAACACTGTTTGCATACGACAATTTGTCAGAAACTTTGGTGTACGAAATTATAGGACATTTACCGTACCTTATCTGGAGCTATGGTCGTATATATCAAAATGTTTCCATCGAAAAATTAGAAAATCTCCCATATTAAATGGAGCCCTGATATTTTAAAATTTTAATCATATATTCATATTTAAAACATTTTAAACAATTTTTTATCTTAAAAAAAGTTGTGTTGACTAATTGTTTACTTATAAATTTATGTACATTGTTGCATTCTTTTATTGTCAGACTGTTTTATGGTTGTAAACTTATTTTTAGAATGAAATGCTATTGTTTCTCTATGAAGATGTTTTTCGTATTCCATTAAAATACTTTATGTACCATATATTCAGATATGTTCCTGCCATTTTTCAACAAGTTTGTTTCATTTCTGATGTTTCTAAATCATTTTTGGATAGGTGGCATACTGTGTACACCCTGATTACACATTGTATTTTGTGGCATCTCATCTCCTTATGACATAGTGAAGGCCCAGATTGTATCTGCAGTCTGATGCGTGCCTTTTCTGCTCAGCAATAGGGAGGTATAATTCAGCTCATGTCTTTGACACTTATTACACTTTCTTTATCATCCTTCCATTGTCTTGATATGACTTAAATAATGTTGAAAGGGACATAAAGTACCAAATCATCATCATTATTCTCATGTTACAGCACGTTGATGTACCTGTACATCAGGGCCCGGTTGTTCAAAGTGTCGTAAGCTTAACGAGCTCATTAAGGGTCATTTCGTTAACTGTTTTAGCGGATTCAATACACAATATTCTGATATTTTTTGCTGAAAAAATGTGAGTAGTTTTTGCACTGCAAAAGCTACTCACATTTTTTCAGCAAAAAATTTCAGCATATTTGTGTATCACTTGATGTATATTTTAACGAATCGTTAACTAACGATGTCGTTAGCTTTGAACAACTGGGCCCTGATAATTAATACTCAAAATCAAACAAATCGGTTTTGTATAATAAGTGTACAATTTCACTAGCAATTTAACGCTTAGTACTCTGGGTAAAATTTTTCAGAAGACAACATTTTGAAATATTTTTTCTTATTTTTCCCAGAAAATAGGATTTGATCTTTCATGCAAACTGTCTCCATTAGAGACAGTTTGCATGAAACATCAAGTCCTGATTTCTGCAAAAAATAAAAAAAATATAACATTTGTCGTCTGCTGAATTAGCCCAGAGAGCAGTAGATGTTAACTTCAAATGTTCTCAGTCTAATACTGAAGTACTTGTTTATCAGATTTTAATGAACACTTGTTTTATTTTTATAGTTTTTGTATTAAATATGCTTTATCTGGGGTGAGTTGCATAAGGAAAGCGCTTTCATGTAGCGCTCTGTAGCGATTTGTCCTTGCTATGCAACGGTCCTCTTGTTTGGAGTGCTTTTTAAAATGTCTGCCAAAATGACACGATTTTCAAACTATGAATTTCTCGTAAAAAACTTGCTTCAGCGATTGGTTTGTGTTCTATGATCATTTCTGCACAATGCACATCGTCTGAGGACAATAAAATAAATAAGAAACATTTCATCTCTTAAAACAGACACTGACTACGTTGGGCGCCGCCATTTTGTTTTGTCTCGTTGCTATGCAACAGTCTGTTTCAGATAGCGAGTCAGCTCTGAACACAGTTACAAAGTGCTACAAAGCGCTTTTTGGTAACGTACCGTTGCATTGCGAAGCGCTACAAAGCGCTCTGTAACGCTCGCTTTATGCAACTCGTCCCAGATTAGTTCTAAGAGATTAGTTTTTTAAGTTTTCCAAGAAATCCATGTAATACATAGCGCCAGATAAAACAACAATTGTGGCAATAATTTTGTTATTACACATGTAATTCATAGCTCCAGATAAGAGGGGTATGGAGATAAATATTATTATAATTTCTCCACAAAAACATGTTGTTAGAACTCATAAGAAGTGCCTCAACCTATGTTTTCATGGAGAATTAAGAAAAATGTCAATTCTTTTTGATTCGAAAAAAGACCTGATCTGGAGTTGTGGAAATATTTTTTTGCACCTAGGGTTACATTATGGATTCTTACTAGAAATTCATACATATTTTTATTTCTCCACAAATGCATATGTTGTGGGTACTGATTAGAAGCACCTCTTCATCAAGGCTTTTCTAATGAGTACCCACAACATGTTTTTGTGGAGAAATGAGAAAAATTATGAATTCTTTTTGGTTGGAAAAAGCTCAGTATCTCAGCTATGGAACTTAATCTGCACCAAAAGATATTGTGTTTAAGCCAGGCAATTCTAATGAGTACCCACAACTTGTATTATGATACAAGAACACAATAAAAGAAACTGGAATGATGTATGTAATAATAATTCATATTACCTCAGATCACAAGGGCAATAGCTAGGTTCATTTTGTTAAAGTCACCGAAACATTTCCCCCATTTAAAAGATAATCTCCTTTTTTTAAGAGAATCTCCATTGTTATGAAGGACAAAAAAGTTATATATGATAAATTGTTTTTGATAGTATATGTTGTATTCTAAAATGTTACTTGATTTCACTATAACCATTGCACCATTCCCAGCATTGGCATTAGTGTTGGTATTGGCTGACTCAGAATGTCAAGGCTTTTGTTAAAGTTTTTAAAGGTACAGTCGACTCTCATTGTCTCAAACTCCAGGGGACCAAAATTTTTGGTTTAAGATAGCAGTAGTTTGAAATAAAAACAGTTGAAATGTAAAGACTATATAACAGGCTAAACCAATAGTGTCCCTTATTTAGTTCACTTAAGCAGCAGCGTTTGAGATAGCCAAATTCAACTGTATATGCTGTAATAACCCGAAGTATTGGGACGGATAGGCCTTTGCAAACAGTGTATACCCAGATCAGATGCCGCAGAATGCGGCATCTGATCTGGGTCCACAGATCTGCCATACATACAGCAACTATTCTAGACAAATCATCCGGGAGTAGAATGGACTATTTCAAATTTTAGGACAAGTATGGTAAGTAAATAAGGTGTCTCAATACTTAGGGTAAATACAGTGGTGGTAGCTTGAGGTGGTAGCTTCCTTTTGCTACCTAGGAGACATGCTCTCAGCAGCAGGTGGCTGTGAACTTTCAACCACAACACGTGTGAAAACCGCCTGGAAGAAGTTCAAGGATCTGCTACCAGTCCTCTCTTCACGCCACCTCTCTTTCAAAACGCGTGGCCATATGTACAGCTCTTGTGTGCGGAGCGCAATGCTCCATGCCAGCGAGACTTGGCCATTGACAAAGCAGAACCTCCAGCATTTGCAGCGAAATGACAGGGCAATGATCAGACAGATCTGCAATTGTCAGGTCGCAAGACATTGTCACCACCAGGTCCAGTGAGCTACTTGTGCGGCTTGGCATTGAGGATCTGGACCTCATTCTGAAGGAGAGAAGACTTCGATGGTATGGACATGTGGAACGCTCCAGTGGTGCAATCAAGACAGCCTTTGACATACAGGTTGATGGAAAGCGTGGGCCTGGGAGGCCCAAAATGACATGGAAGCAGCTGACAGAGAGGGATTGCAGAGAGTGGAAGCTCTCGGCTATCAACCCTCATGATAGACGTACCTGGAGATCTGGTGTGAGATCTGCCATGCGTGCAGCAAGCCAGCTATCAGGAAGGGGGCCCACTGATGTGGATGTTGCCCCTGTACCTGCACGTTAATCAAAAATCCGATTACATATATATATATATATATATATATATATATATATATATATATATATATATATATATATATATATATATATATATATATATATATATATATATATATATACACAGTATTTCTCCTGATTGTCTGGATGGATTTAATAGATACTTGGACTGATGTTAGGTATTGGTCCAAAGTTTAATCTAGTGCAGTCACAGATTGTATATCTAATGAAAGATGTCTCAGGACAGCGTAGCTCGCCTGAATTGCACTTCGCCTCTAAAAACTTTTATCAACAACTTTACCATAATTTTTTTCTAAGTCAGTGACTTGATTTCAAGGTCACTCATGTGGGAGGGATTATAAAGCATAGAACTTCATGTCAGATGTATCTAATGTCAGGGCAAGTATGAACTACTTCCATCCAGAGGTTCAGGAGATCTAGCCTTTAAAAAACTTTTAACCAAAACTTTCACGGACACCAATGCTGTGATGACTTCTATAGCTCAACCTGCACTTGCATACAGGCAAGCTTAAAAGGAAACCCTGATCAGCCTATGAAATATTACTGGATCCCTTGTTTTTTTTACTATACATTCATGGGATTCTAAGCTTCAGCTGTCCAAAATTTCTGGTTAATCCTTAAAGTGCCAATCACAGCAGAAGCAGATGACAATCATATTTTTTGTTTACTTTCCTTTATCTTTTTTTTTTTTTTTTATTATATATATAAATTTAAGGAAAAAATAAGGCTTGACTTTTGATGTGAATCATCTGCCTGCCTTGCAGACGATTCACATTAAAAGTTAAGCCTTATTTTCTAAAAAAAAAAAAAAAGAATGTTGCCTGCTTCAGTTTTTAGGGGTGCTTTAAGGGTACAGTGAAATGTCTATTCTCATCTGCAGCAGATTGGAATGATTGTCTGTTGTTTTTTGGTTCGGTTTAATATTATTTGTTGTTTATATTATGTTTGTTACGTACTGTTATTTTGCAAAAGAAGAAGTATAGATATATTTATATAAAACCAGTATACCAGGCCCCAGTTGTTCAAAGCATCGTTAGCTTTATGAGCTCGTTAGTGGTCAAAATGTTAACTGTTCTAGTAAGTACAATATCTAATTCCGAGTTATTTTTTTTGCTGAAAAAAATGTGTGTAAAAGCAAAAGCTTCTCACATTTTTCAGCAAAAATATTGGCGTATATGCCATATTTATAGTTTTAACAATACGTCAACTAACGACATCCTTAGTTTTGAACAATTGGGCCCTGGACCCAGCTAGCATTCTACGTAAATCTACATCGGGCCGTCATCGGCCCGTCAGCTACCCTGACGGGCCGATGACGGCCCGATATAAATTTACGTAGAATGCTGACTGGGGAGTTCAAGAATATGGCATAGCTCTAGATAAGACTGCTTTCAACCTAAAAGTATTGATATTTTTCTTATTTCACCATGAATACATAAGTTGTTGGTACTCATTAGAAGCCTCTTTGTCTGAGGTACTTCAAATGAGAACCCACAACATGTTTTTTTTTGGAGAAATAAGAAAAAATACTTACTGGATACCCCACTTATCTAGAACTATGGTTATTATCAAGAAGATGTACATTGTTGGGTTTGAATGCTCTATCTTTACTTGAAAAATGATGGTACGGTTGAATGCTCTAACTTTGGTTAAAAATGATGGTATGGTTGAATGCTCTAACTTTGGTTAAAAATGATGGTATGGTTGAATGCTCTAACTTTGGTTAAAAATGATGGTATGGTTGAATGCTCTAACTTTAGATGAAAATGATGTGAATGAATGCTGTAAGTTCAAACAGCTTGAAGAGGATACTTATTTTCTGTCATTTGTACCAAGGGAAATAAGTTTTGTGATTTTCGTTTTGCTTTCCTGTGCATCAGGCCCCTTTTGAAAAGAAGACTACTCTAAAAAGGAAAGAATTTGCTAGGGAGCAAATTCTTTCCTTTTAAAGTAGTTCCTTTCTCAGAAGGGAGGCTAAAACATTTTTTTAAATATCACATAAACACAACCTATCATTTCCAATGTTTTGTTTTTTTTCCCTTAAATGATGAAGCATGTTGATGATGATGATGAATCTAGTAATTCATGAATGCTGATAAGTTTTTGTGTGGGTGATGTTAATTATGAAAACTAATTCAAACTGTAAATGTTGCAAATTGTCTTCGGAAAGGTGTTTCACATTATATATACTTAAAGTTAAGCATGTTATCATTAATTCATTTGTTTATCACTTAGGTGGTAACTTTTTTAAAGTGTTTACCAAAATAACTTATATTGAAATTACCAAAATAACTTGTATTGAAATTGCTTGTTACCACATCCTAATTTGATAAAATTATTAGAGTTGAAATGCTGCAAGGAAAAGTAAAGATTTCTTATATTTGTTCATGTCTAGATGTCTGCTAGTTAGCGATGGTAATTTACCACGTGTGTATTGACCCTAAATATTGAGACACCTTAACCCTTGTCCTGCTGAACCCAGATATACCCTGCCTTTGCAAACAGTGTAGATCCAGATCAGTTGGCTTCTGAAGAAGCCACCTGATCTGGATCTGCACTGTTTGCCATTAAGTATGTGAGTTTATAGCAACAATCCAGGTCAAGTAATCTGACTGGCTGAAAATTAGAAGTGGGCATGGCATCTTAATTTATTCAGCAAGACAAGGGTTAACTCCTTCCTGTGTTTGCTCTAAAATTTGAATGTCCATTTTACTACCTGTTGATGTGTCTAAAAACTGCTGGATGAGTGGCAAACAGTGTAGACTCTGATCAGATGCTGCATTCCTTGCTCTGCAGATAGACCCAATCTTTGAAATAATTGTGGCATGCTAACTCTGAAAGCACTAAGCAAACCGGAGTAGACAACATTGTAAAATATATTTTGTTATTTTTCAGAAAAAAATGATTTGACATTTCATGAGAATCATTTGCTAGGCAGAATATTCACATGAAATGTCAAGTCTTATTTTCTCTCTAAAATTAAAGTAATTTAAAGTGTCATCTGTTGTAGTTGTAATTAGTGCTTTAAGAGCCATTGTGTGTTGTTTAAGGGCATATGCTGACAGCAAAACCCTGGGCCCAGTTGTTCGAAGCGTTGTTAGCTTAACAAACTCGTTAATGGTCAAAATGTCAACTGTTCTGGTAAGTACAATACATGTATCTAATTCACTGATATTTTTGCTAAAAAATGTGAGTAGCTTTTGCTATGACGTTGGGCATGAAAACTTGTTGGTACTCATAAGAAGTGCCTTGGCAAGGCTAAGAACCCATAACATATTTTTTCAGAGAAATAAGAAAATTATCAATATGTATTATTGAAAAAAGTTGCCTTATCTTTGTCAGATTTGGAGGATAATTAGAACTTGCTTATTTTGCAAATGCTTAAAGACATCTTTCGCTCAGCATGACTCAGATAAATAAACCTTTTGGGCACAGTCTGATCAGGGCCTTCACTTTCTGTCTAGAAAATAACAGTGCTTGCATTAAGGGAAGTCTGGGAGTCAGAGACTCCCAAAAATTGCCCTGGGACTTCCTAAAATCAATGCCAGGAAGTCTGGTACTCCCAACTTTTAAAGATATTTAGTCATTTATAACAAAAATTTAGAATCAATTTATGTGTTATTTAGCTTAAGGATGCTGGTTTTACTCCATAAATGAGAGTTTAAGAATACTGAAGTTGAATTTCTGAAAGTGAGTGAAACATTTTGATCACCAGGACTTCCAGATATTGGAGCTAGTAAGTCCTGGGACTTCCTGATTTTGACAGTTAGTGCAAGCACTGAAATAAGTGAACTTTTTTGGCTATACTGACAAACCATGAGATGTGCAGGCTTGGGACCTTAGAAGTCATTGAATAGTGCATAATTACATCATTCAAATATGGGTGTACACATAAATATTTTTGTATTGCTCAGCTATTGTGGTTATTCGTAAGAAGCACTTTGCAGAGTACCCACAAAATATGTTTTTGTGGAGAAACAAGAAAAATATCAGTACTTTTTGGCTGATAAAACACCCTGATCTAGAACATGCTCGGAGACCATATCTGTTTATATGCCCTAAAGATCTTTTTTCTTTTTTTTTTTTTTTTTTTTTTTTTCATACTCGTTGCACAGATTATCATTTTTATCCTAAACATTCAACCAAACATCATCACGAAAACAGACCTATATAATGTTGACCCCCTTAAACCCCAATTTTATATAGTAAAACTGGGGTTTACAGGGGTATACATTATTTTTCTTATTTCTGCTTAAAAACATAGATTGTGGGTACTCATTAGAACTGCCTCACAGAGGCAGTTCTAACGAGTACCCACAATCTGTGTTTTGAGCAGAAATGTGAAAAATACCAGTTTTTTATCTGAAAATTTTCCGTATTTTTTTGGACATGAAATTTTCTATATATTTGAATAGGCCTGTTTTCATAGTGGCTGGTACAAACACTGTACACCCAGATTAGTCTGTGGTTCTTAAAAAAGTGATCTCGCCATTTCTTCAACAGTTTCTGAACACATCAGCAAGTAACCTAATGGGCTTGTTCATAATTTACAATAAATACAGAATGGAGTCAAAGCATCTGATCATTTAGGGTGAGTATGTTTTATGCTGTACACCCCTATTTTACTTGTACAGCATCACTGTACTCTGCTTGTCTGTAATCAAGCAGACTCCTTTATAATGCATATCATTAAGGGGAATGGATGCACTTTTCATGGGAGGCCACTAAATCAAAATTGCTTTTGCTACTTTCCATCACGAAAACATACCTATATAATTTTGACCCCCTTAAACCCCACTTTTATATAGTAAAACTGGGGTTTACAGGGGTAAACATTATTTTTCTTGTTTTGCTCAAAACCCTAGATTGTCTGTACTCATTAGAACCGCCTTGCCGAGGAGGTTCTAATGAGTACCCACAATCTATGTTTTGAGCAGAAATTTGAAAAAATATGAGAGTTTTTTTTGTTGTTTTTTTATCTGATAATCTTCAGTTTTTGGAGGTGAAATTTTCTATATATTTGAATAGGCCTGTTTTCGTTATGTTAACGGAGGGGGGTCTTCAAACCCTGTATTTATCTGATTTTGATCAAATTTACACCAAAATGAACAATTTGATAACGTCTTTCATTTCTGATTTAGTCTTTACCAATGTTGACTTTCCCTTTAAAAGGGATCTACTCTAAAACGAAAGAATTTGCTCCCACCGGGAGCAAATTTTTTCCTTTTAGAGTAGACCCCTTTTCAGAAGGGGATCAGTGTCTTGGAAAGCAAATTGGAAGTCACTAGTTGTCTCCCTTGTAAAAGGTGGCGGAAGATTTTCCAAGCATATCCAGCCCATTAAGTATAATGCATATCATTAATTAAGTCATGTCTTACATCAGAGTGTATGTGTTGGAAAGTGTGTGAAGTTTGGAGATTCTAGTCTTGATATATTTTGTATAAACAGAAAATAGTTGTGATAAAGAATTAATAAAAACTATTTTCAAGTTAGAAGTATTGATATTTTATTTCTCTGCCTGTGGTTTCATTAACACGTTGAATGCGTCGAAGTATAGTCCTGTTACTGAGCACAGAAATGGTTTGTGTTTGTGACACAGAGAAGACTGTCCCAAACCAAAGGGAGAATATCTCTCCCCACGCTTTTTTTTAAAAAAAAAAAAAGCTGATAGGGATATTGTGAATGCCTCTATATGTCCATCCGTGCGTCCATCATTCACGCTATCTCCTTAACCATTGGGTGGAATTTAACCAAACTTGCCACATGACTCCCCCACCCCACGCACTGCCCCTCCCCCGGTAAGGGTATGCGTAAAGGGGTATGCGAGGGCAATAAATTTTTTCACTTCGCTCTGCTTAGTGGTGAAAGCGCAATAATTTGAAATGGCGTGCCATCGATTTCGGGAGCTAGCCTATAGATAATGATACCATATATAATCCCAGCTTGGCCACATAACTTTTGTGGAAATTGATGATGTTATATTTTTAGCTCATCTGAGCCTTTAGGCTCACATCACGAAAACACGCCTATATAATTTTGACCGCCTTAAACCCCACTTTTATATAGTAAAACTGGGGTTTACAAGGGTATACATTATTTTTCATATTTCTGCTCAAAACATAGATTGTGGGTACTAGTTAGAACCGCCTCGCCGAGGCGGTTCTAACGAGTACCCACAATCTATGTTTTTGAGCAGAAATATGAAAAATATTAGAATTTTTTATCTGAAAATTTTCCATTTTTGGTCGTAAAATTTTCAATATATTTGAATAAGAGTGTTTTCGTAATGCATACATGAGCTTGTAGTATCGGCAGGCTCCGTCATCCATCCGTCATCCACACTCTTCAAACATCTACTCCTCAGAAACCACTGGGCCAATCAAAGCCAAATTTCATATAGAGCCTCAGTGGGTAGGGGGAACGAAAAATTGTACGCCGCATCTGGGTCACATGACCAAGATGGCCGCTACGCCCAAATATGGTAAAAACCCTTTAAAAATCTCCGGAACCAAAGAGCCTGTGGCCCTGGGCTGGTATGCAGCATTGGGGACGTGGGCCCAATAAAGGTTGAAACAATGATGACCCTTCGGTTGACCTTTACCTTTTTTTTACGGAAAGGTCAAATTTGTTACATAGACTCCTACAGGTAAAATTTAAAGTCTTTTTGTCTGAAACGAGAAGGCCCAGGTCTTTGATATTTGGTATGTAGCTTTATCTTGTGGAACTCTGTGAAGATTGTTCAAATTATAGCCCTAGGGTAAAACTGGCCACGCCTCAGGGGTCACTTACATAACTAATATAGGGAAAACTCTTCAACCATCTTTCAGAAACCACTGGGCCAGTCGAAGCCAAATTCCATATGGCGCCTCAATAATTAAGGGGAACGAAAGTTTTTTCGCCGCATCTTGGTCACATGACCTACGCCCATAATATATAAAAATCTTCTTCTCCGGAACCAAAGCGCCAATGGCCCTGGGGCTTGGTATGCTGTATAGGGAACATTGCCCCAATAAAATTTGAAAAAAATAATAACCTTCAGTTGAACTTGACTTTTCTGACGAAAAGGTCAATTTTTTTTTCTACTAAGGCTTCTCTAAAGGCAAAACTGAAATTCTTCTTGTCTGAAACTAGAAGGCCCAGGTCTTTGATATTTGGTGTGTAGCTTTATCTTGTGGACCTTCACCAAGATTGTTCAAATTTTAACACTGGGACCAAAAATGGTCCCGCCCCAGGGGTCACTTGTTTTACATAGACTCAAAGAATGAAAACTCTTCAAACGTCTTCTCTTCAGAATCAACTGGACCAATCAAAGCCAAATTTATATGGATCCTCAGTGGATAGAGGGAATGGAAATTTATTCGCTGCAATATGACCCAGATGGCTGCCATGCCCATATATGGTAAAAACCCTTTAAAAATCTTCTCCGGAACCTAAAGGCCAATGGCACAGGGGCTTGGTATGCAGCATTGGGGACATGGGCCCAATATACACGTAGTTTGCACAATAAATTTTCCTTCGATTGACCTTGACCTTTTTAACGGAAATGTCAATTTTTTCTGCATAGACTCCTATAGGCAAAACTTTAAAATTCTTCTTGCCTGAAACTGGAAGGCCGGGGCCTTTGATATTTGGTGTGTAGCTTTATCTTGAGGACCAAAGATTGTTCAAATTGTAGCCCTGGGGCCAAAAATGGTCCCGCCCCAGGGGTCACTTGTTTTACATAGACTCGTATAGGGAAAACTCTTCAAACGTCTCCTCTTCAGAAACCACTGGGCAAATCAAAGCAAAATTTCATATGGATCCTCAATGGATAGGGGGAATGGAAGCTTATTTGCTGCATCTGGGTCACATGACCCAGATGGCCGCCATGCCCATAAATGGTAAAAAACCTTTAAAAAATTTCTTTCTCGGGAACCGTAGGACCAATGGACCTAGGGTTTAATATGCAGCATTTGGGACATGGGCCCAATAAAGTTTGAAAAAAAAAAATTATAACCTTCGCTTTACCTTGTCCTTTTTTTACGGAAATTTCATTTTTTTTTTTACATGGACTCCTAGACGCAAAACTTAAAAAATCTTTCTGAAACTAGAAGGCCCAGGCCTTTGATATTTGGAATGGACCTCTACCAAGATTATTCAAACTAGCCCTGGTGTCAACAATGGCCCCACTCCAGGGATCACATGTTTTACATATATGTGACTTGTACTGGGAAAAGCTTAAAAAATCTTCTCTGAAACTAGAAGATCTAGTCCTTTGATATTTGGTATGTAACGTCATCTAATAGGCTTCTTTCAAGATGTACAAATTATAGCCCTGGGGTCAAAAATGGCCCTGCCCCGGGGTTCATTTGTTTTACATAGACTCCTATAGGGAAACATTTAGAAATCTTTTCTGATACTAGAAGGCCCAGACATTTGATATTTTGTTATATAGCTACATCTAGTAGGCCTTACCAAGATTGTACAAATTATAACACTGTGATCAAAAACGGCCCTGCCCCGGGGCTCATTTATCAGCTCGCCTGAGCTATGCTCAGGAGAGCTATAGTGATCACTTTTTGTCGGTGCGTGCGTCCGTCCGTTAACATTTTTCAAACGACTTCTCCTCTGAAGCCGCTGAGCCAATTTTGCTCAAATTTCATATGAAGCCTCCTTAGGTTGGGGGAACGAAGATTGCTAAAATGGTCATGGTCCATTGACTAAGATGGCCGCCATGCCCGTATATGGTAAAATCTTTTAAAAATCTTCTTCTCCAGAACAGAGAATGCTTGGGGCTGAGTCTTTGCACGAATCATCGTGGACAGGAGGTCTACCAAATTTGCTAAAATGATGGGCCTACATTGACGTTTGACCTTTTTTAGCGAGATCAAGTTTGCGTCCCTATGCATTTGTATGGGCCCATACATTTGTATGGGAAGAATGTTTAGAATTTCAAACGACCACCTCTGAAGCCTCTGGGCCAATGTTGCTCAAATTTCAAGTGGAGCCTCCTTGGGGCAGGGGAAGGACAGATTGTTCAAATAGTCATGGACCATTTACCAAGGTGGCCGCCATGCCCATATGTGGTAAAAACCTTTAAAAATCTTCTCCAGAACTGAATAAGCCCTGGGCCTGGGGCCTAATCTTTGCACATATCATCGGGGACGGGAGGTCTACCAAAATTGCTAAAATGATGGTCCTACGTTGACGTTTGACCATTTTACGGCAAGGTCAAATTTGCTTTCCCATGCATTTGTATGAACCCTATTCATTTATATGGGAAAAATGTTGAGAATTCATATTTTGGACATCTCCTCTAAAGGCTGTGATCCAACAGAGTTGGAAGCTAACATTGATGAGCCAATTGATAAAATCTATTTCTTATTGAAGTGTTCAGTTACATATTTTGTTTATTAATGCACATGTCATAAGGACAATTATATTAACGTACAGCAAAGGCGCTGCTTATGTTGTGCGGATACGCAGCTTAATCCACGGACCTTCAATATTCGCACGTCCCCCGAAAACCCCTTTTTACAGGAGTTGCCTTTTTGGTATAAGGATATAGCTAAACCTCGGGTGGGTTAAAAAATAGAAAAAAACAAAAAACAAAAAAAAAACGTCTAAGCTACTGACAAAGTAAAAGTAGAAACCCACACCATTCATACACATGACCAAATCAAAATATAGCTGTTTTATCCAAGATTCAAAACTATAATCAAAGTACAGACGGCACTGGTGAGTCGATTGTTTCTGAGGGTAGGCCTGGAAAATGGTCCTGAACAGGGACTTTAGACTGTTTCATTTAACCCTTAACTTCCTGTAATTTAAGCAAACAATGCAGACCCTGATCAGATGCCGCATTCTGCGGCGTCTGATCTGGGTCTGCACTGTTTGCTAATGTCCCAGTCCAGATTTTACAGTTAACCCTCTTTACATGGCACTCTGGCGTCACAGCGACAAGAATAGCGCGGCTATAAATAACCGTCACCTGGATTTCGTACCCCGAGTGAAGTTACCTAGGAAAGTACACAATCACGAAGAACAGAAAGAAGAAGCGATAAGGAACAAATAACGACGACAAGATACAACGGCAAACTTGCAATAACCGACGAAGAAGAACTGTAATAAATAAACTGCTTTGGTACAGTCAGCAGAAAAACTACTGATGGAGGGGGAGGTGGGCCGGGTGGGATTAAATTAATTTCATTCGGTCGAAATCTCTTAAGAGCAAATTCTTTCCTGTCAGAGCAGACCCTTTTCAGAAGGAAACGTAGAGGAATAAAAATAAAAGCTCTCTCATCACCCCTCCCCCCCCACCCACCCACTCCCCCCACCCCCACCCCCAATTTACCAAGTGCATCCAGTCCCCGCCCACTTTAAGTTTCGCCTGCATTTATAAGTTTCAGATTTAACGAGGGAAAACTACCGTATGTACCCTAAGTATTGGGACACCTTATCTACTAACCATACTTGTCCTAAAATTTGAAATAGTCCATTCTATTACCTCTTGATGTGTCTAAAATAATTGCTGTATGTATGGCAAACAGTGTAGATACTGGTCAGATGCAGCGTTTTGCGCCGTCTGAACTGGGTCTACACTGTTTGAAAAGGCCTGTTTGTCCCAATACTAAGGGTTATTACGGAATGTTATAATGCACAGAATGTAAAACATATAAATAAATCCTCTTAAAATGTAACAACTAAAAAAAAGTGCCTCGAAATACAAGATGGGGTTTACTGATTAGAGAAAAAATGGCCATTTTTAGAATGATAAGAGGAAAGAAAAGCTAAATAATACTGATTATAGAAAAATGAGGGCTTAAGATTAAAAGAATAATCTAAAAATACGAGTAGAACTGTTAAAAGAAAACAAGTAAAGAAAGCTAAATAGGGTAAAATAAAAATACATAAAGAAAAAGAGCCATCAAATGTAAAAAAAAAAAAAAAAAAAAAAAAAAAAAACTGGAAAACCAATTAAAGAATAATGAAAAAAAAAAAAAAAAAAAAAAGGAAAATACTAAAATTTTAAAGAAATTTTTTACTGACTAGAATAATCCAGATTCTTTCCACCGTTCCCCATCCCCTACTTTCCCCTCCTCCTCCCTCCGCTCATGCGTCCACCGAGGTCGAGACGGGTTTTTCGTCTGTAAAACTAGCTCCTGATAAATATATAAATGCATGGAATTACCCTGGAAGGTTCCATTATGGCAAGCCGTTTTACTATTTATTCTATAAATCAGATATCTGATTTAATATATCAGATATCTTATATAATATATAAAATATCTGATATATTATATCAGATATCTTATATATAAATAAGATATCTTATATGTCAATTAAGATATCTTATATGCTAAATAAGATATCTGATATGCTATACAAGATATCTTAATTGGCATTTAAGATATCTTTTTTGCTTTTTAAGATATCTGATATGGAATATCAGATATCTTATATAGGATATAAGATATCTTATTTACTAAAGAAGATATCTCATTTATTCAATTAAATAAGATATCTTATTTAGTATATCAGATATCTTATTTAGTATATCAGATATCTATATTAATATATGAGATATCTTATTTAACAAATAAGATATCTTATATGGTAAATAAGATATCTTATATGTGCAATTAAGTAAGATATCTAATATGATATATCAGATATCTTATAAAGGATATAAGATATCTTATATAGGATATAAGATATCTGATATACTAATTCAGATATCTTATATCCTATATTAGATATCTTATATCCTATATAAGATATCTGATATAATGCATAATAAATAGTAAAATGGCCTGCCAACAAGCCATTTTACTATTTATTCTATAAATCAGATATCTGATTTAGTATATCAGATATCTTATATAATATAGATATCTGATATACTATATCAGATATCTTATATAAAATAGATATCTAATATGTTAATTAAGATATCTAATATGCTAAATAAGATATCTGAATTGACATATAAGATATCTAATATGCAATATAAGATATCTGATATGCTATATAAGATATCTGATATGCTATATAAGATATCTCATATAGGATATAAGATATCTTATTTACTAAAGAAAATATCTCATTTATTCAATCAAATAAGATATCTCATTTAGTATATCAGATATCTTATTTAGTATATTAGATAATCTATATTGGTAAATAAGATATCTTATTTAACAAATAAGATATCTTATATGGTAAATTAGATATCTTATATGCAGAAATATATAAGATATCTCATATATTATATCAGATATCTTATATAGGATATAAGATATCTAATATAGGATACAAGATATCTGAATTAGTATATCAGATATCTTATATC
The DNA here is from genome assembly GCA_964016985.1 of Anodontia alba. Taxonomy (NCBI): domain Eukaryota; kingdom Metazoa; phylum Mollusca; class Bivalvia; order Lucinida; family Lucinidae; genus Anodontia; species Anodontia alba. The sequence continues at coordinate 83,733,639 of OZ024831.1, read as the reverse complement.
CTATATTAGATATCTTATATCCTATATAAGATATCTGATATAATATATATCTATTTTGCTTAATAAATAGTAAAACGGCTTGCCATATTCCATGCCTATCTTTACCATTCTCTGGGCTAATTCAGCAGTCGACAAACTGGGGACATTGTTTTTTTTTCTTATTTTCTGGAACAATAAGAAAATATTTCAAAATGTCGTCTGCTCAAAATTTTCCCAGAGTGCTAAGCATGAATATTATCCCAGAGTGGTAAGCATGAATATGGTGGTAAATGTAAGTACTGTGCTATCGATTACTGACTGTGTATGTTTTTAATGTGTATTGGTCGACTCTTATTGTTTGCGTATGTAAACGCAGCTGTCTAATAATTACATATTTCACTGCTGTGTGTAAAATTGTGTCTTATTTGCTACATATAAACGATGGATGACATTTCTGTCTCAGGGCCGTTTCATTAACAGGTAAGAATTAACATTTTCTTAGAGAAGACATTTTATTGTACACCTGTCCACCCAATCGATCAGCGTCACTGAAACATAGCCAATGCAGTGCATAGAGTCCTCCTCATGGTCGATTACTGTCCATTGAAACATTCCCCAGTAACGTTATTGCTCAAACGTATGTTGTGCTTGTATCGGAATCATAACATCGCAGCTATATCGTATTATATATTATAATTACGATTGTACACCATGTATAATGGTCTATGATTGTTGAATAAGTATCTTATCTTCCAGATGACATATACCGTCGTAATAGAGCACATAAAATATATGTTTTGTCATTTAACGTCGTAGCGTGCACCCAGCGAGGACTCGGATCGGTCTGTGCATTCGCGCGGTCTGGTGAGAGCCTTCGATGTCCGCATTGGAGGGTTTTGTGTCCTTGGCTGTCTTAAATGATCCCTATGCAGATTCTGATTAGACTCACTGGGCTCGCATGTCAGGGGTAAGTTTGCGGACATTTCTGGTGAAATGTATGTTTTTTGTTGTTTTTTTTTGTTAGAATCATAAAATCGTAAATATATGTAGTATGTGATTGTATACTATGTATAATGGTCCATGATTTGTGAATAAATATCTTAACCTATCTTATCTTATCTTTATCTTGATTAGACTGCATGGTTACAACGGCTGAGATCTCTCGATGCGCAGGGCTTTCATTCTCCGCAAATGCCCTAAGGACGTGGCCCAAGCGAAGATTAAGTGGGGAGGGGTGATACATGTTCAGGGAGAGGGAGGGTCACTCTGTCTAAATTCTTCTCCCTTCTGAAAAGAGGTCTACCTTAAAAGAAAGATCGTCATTGGGCTCAGATGTAGGGATCTGGAGATCCTTCTTAGCCAACCTTTATTGGGTCTTGTCATGTTTGACATAGACTTGTATAGCTAACATGTATTTTTGTCATAATGTGAGATCGGCGTAGTTCACGGTACAGTGGTATACCTTGCACGGACGGATAGACAGACAGCATTGACAGTACCAATACATCACCCTAATGCGGAGACATAATACAAACACATACACTAATGGAGCTGTGTTCTAGATTTCTACATTTTGCGTCACTGTTGACCATATTAACCGTGGTCCTGCTGAACCATGATATGTCCTGTCTTTGCAAACAGTGTATATCCAGATCAGTTGGCTTCTGAAGAAGTTGGCTGAAAATTAGAAGTAGGCGTGGCATCTTAATTTATTCAGCAGGACAAGGGTTAAAACAAAATGTTGAAAAAAAATCTACACATTGCGTTGTAACTTATCTGATCAGTGTGTCAATGAATTCTTTCTGTATGTCAGATATTCATCAACAGACACCTGCCTAAAAGAGAAGAGTCAAACTCATGGAACTGTATCGCAGATTTCCCGTTCTTTGCACGATATGGGCGTTTCTAGAGGTTGTTTGCTTCGGAGGAGTAATATTTGGCTGGGGGTCACTGGTGTTCGTTCTCCAAGAAGAAGGTTTTTATCTCGATGCTTGTACAAACGCGATTCGGAACAGCGATACTGACGTTATTGTGACTGTTGATAATTTTGATCCAGCGACAGCGGCTCCTAATTCAAAGAATGCCTCAGGGTATGTTATACATACGTTAGCTGCAAACGACACAAGCGATGCTGAAGCTATGGACAACACTATGAATGAGGAGAACAAGAATTTAGAGAATTTGAAACAGGGATGCAAGGAGCAGGAAGCGAAGCTGAATCTCTGGTTCTCTGTGGCTGTGAGCTTCATGTACTTGACCTTCACTGGGATAGGCTATTTGACGAAAAAGCTGGGAACAAGACTGACGAGGTGTATGTTTATGTAAGTCAGGCAAAGTTTGTCTTGTGGAAATTTTGTTATAGAATTGCATGTTGTAGTGACCAAGATTGGCAAAAGCACATTTAGAATCAGTCTGATCTATTCTAAACTGTTACCGTACATGTAATACTGAGATTTTAAACATTTATTCATATTTCTCTGCCAAAACATAAGTTGTTGGTACCCAGGGTTCTCACTAGGATTTCGAAAATTGGTGTCCCAAAGCCATTGTCTCAAAGAAACAGGAGTTCTACAAAGCAATTTTGCTAAAATTCTCTGAAGACTAGGAGTCAGAATCCCCCAAATAGTAGTTCAGGACTCCATACGTTGAGTTAATGAGAAGCATGGGTACCTGTTAGAATCGCCTCGGCGAGGCAGTTCAAATGAATACATATATCAAATATGTCATCACGAAAACACGCCTATATAATTTTGACCCCCTTAAACCCCACTTTTATATAATAAAACTGGGGTTTACAGGGGTATATATTATTTTTTCTTATTTCTGCTCAAAAACATATATTGTGGGTACTCGTTAGAACCGCCTCGCCGAGGCGGTTCTAACGAGTACCCACAATCTATGTTTTGAACAGAAATGTGAAAAATATCAAAAAATTTTATCTGATTTTTTGGTTGTAAAATTTTCAATATATTTGAATAGGCATGTTTTCATAATGTTAGTGGAGTACCCATAACGTTTTAGAAGAGAAATAAGAACAAATGTTGAAAATTCTATCTCCAAAATCAGAGCCTATCAAGAATTATGAAATTATTTTATGCATTTAGATATTCCAAATTCCATCTTAACTATACCATACTTATTGTTTTGTTAAACTTAACGAAATCAAAATCGTTCCCGATCACTGCTTTATTTGACTGTTGCCAATTTTAATGACTAGTCTATATGTACGTATTTATTTTATAGAATAATTGATTTATTTTGTAATTTTGGTCAAGTATTTGAATCATAAAATCAGAAAAAGTGTCCTTGTCACATGTGCGGACAACGAAGGCCCAGATCAGACTGCGCATTCGCGCAGTCTGATCAGGGTCTTCGTTGTCTGCTTTCAGAATCATTGGTTACCGTAGAATATTATATATGCGTAGGCGAGGGAGGGGTGGGGGGGGGCGGGGGGGGGAAGGGGTGGGGGGACGGGGTGAATACAGATGGCTGTGAACAGATGTCGCAGAATGCACAGTTTGATCTGAGTGTTCGTCGGCTTCATATTATCATAAGGTGCATAGTCTCACTGATTTTTTAAGGAGAAGGGATGCATTTTCAGGGGAGGCAACTGTCAGATTTGTTTTTTCTTCCCTTCTGGAAAGGGGTCTACTCTAAAAGGAAGGCATTTACTGCCCTTGGGAGGGGTCTGCTCTCAAAAAGGAGTCTACTCTTATTATTGGTAAGAATTCCAGATTTTCTTTTAGAGTTGACCGCTTTTCAGAAGGGGTCTTGGTTTGCAGGAAGGAAAACAGAATGTCACAAAGTTTCCTTTAAAACGGCGGAAAAAAACAACTGAGTGTGTCCGGTCCCTTTAATCAGTACTGTCAAGATAAAAAAAAAAAGGTATTATGGGGCCTAAGCACATAGCGATGTCACAGATCAGCCCGCGCATCTGCGCACTCGACCAAAGTCTTTAAAAATTCAATAGTTTATTCATTATATAAAGACTGGCAGCAATTACTCTGTTCGGACTGCTTGGGAAGCGTCCTCGTGGCCGAATGGTCAGCGCTTCCGACTTCGAATCATGAGGTCCAGGGTTCGAATTCCGCTGAGGGCGGACTTCAGCTGATGACTGTACGGCACTTTTTTGTGTAAAAGCTTTCATTATCACCCTTCCATCGCCTTGATACGACTTAACCCTTGTCATGTTGAATAAATTAAGATGCCACGCCTACTTCTAATTTTTGACCAATCAGATACCTTGATCTGGATTGTTGTCATAAATTCACATACTTAAGAAGCCAACAGATCTGGATCTACACTGTTTGCAAAGACAGGGTATATCCGGGTTCAGCAGGACAAGGGTTAAATAAGTTGACACAGACGTAAAACACCAAATCATCATTATCGGACTACTTGGGTGTGTAGGCAGATCTGGTCCTACACTGTCCATATATACCCTCAAACGAAACCCTCTTTACTCAAGGCGCTACTTAAAAATGGTATATTTTGCATTTTGCAATGTACATGTATATGTTTGTAGAAAGTGTTCGTGGCTTTGCATTATATATATCATCGGACATTACTTTTTTCTTCTTTTTTTTTCTTAAGGCAACGTTTGAAAGAAAGAAAGAAAGAAAGAAAGGAAGAAAGAATTATGCAACACATGTACATATACCTAGCATGCTGGCCTACATATTGCTGAGTAAAAAGTTCAGCAAACCACATTTTGAAATATTTTCTTACATTTTGAGAGTTGTCTCCCCTGAAGGCGAATCCACTGCCCTTAAATTTACTGATAGTCAAATTTAAGGGCAGTGGATACGCTTTCAGGAGAGGGGGAGACAACTTTTATGTCTTCCTTCTGAAAAGGGGTCTACTTCTTTTAGAGAAGAACCCTTTTCAGAAGGGGGATGGTTTGCAGAAAAGCAAACAGGAAGTCACTTACGTTATCTTCCTTGCTACAAATGGTAGAAAAAAGTGTATACACATGTAGTCTCTTAACCCTTGCCCTACTGAACCCGGATATACCCTGCCTTTGCAAACAGTGTACATCCAGATCAGTTGGCTTCTGAAGAAGATCAGGTAATCTGACTGGCTGAAAATAAGAAGTGGGCGTGGCATCTTAATTTATTCAGCAAGGTTTAAGGATAAGTATGGTAAGGAAAACATGGACTATATATTGTATTGTGAAAGAATGCAGCTACTTATGTTCTTCTGCTTACACCGCTATTTTGTCTGTTTAAACCAGATAAAACTGGTTATTAGTAAACAACTTTCATGCATCTCTGCATAGACAGCAGGCAACAAATTTATGACATATATCTCTTAGTTTTTTTTCTCTCCTGAAGAATAAAAGGTTGACATTTCATGCAGCTTTTCTTCTTGGGTCACATTTTACATGAAATGTCAACTCCGTTTTTAAGAAAAATTAAGAAAAGTATTTCAAAATGTAGTCTGCCGAAATTTGTATCCAGCGCGCTAACCGTTAAGTGAATATTGGCATAAGCTACTTCCTACTGTGTAACATTTGATTGAAACGTACAGGTTGTAGAGGCATGTTTCAGTGTATGAACTTGTGGAAGTTTGCATTGTTTGTTTGTTTGTGTTGAGGTTTTACGGCCCAGTCAACCCAATGGGGTCATGTCGAGCGCGGTCAGTTTACCTAACCACACGTTTACTGGGCAGGCTTAGTCCTCTAAGCGGTTAACCAGTATTGTGCACATTCTTTTGCCAGAAACTGACAACTGCCCTTCTTGAATCAGCGGAAGGAGAGAATGACCGTAGAAAATATTTCATGATCAATCTCCACGAAAGAATGTTGCCGACCTCGGTGGGGGTTGAACCCGCGACCTCCTGGTCTCCAGTCGGACGGCGCATCCAACTGAGCCACCGAGGCCGGCAGGAAGTTTGCATTGAAAAAGAAAGAAAATACGACAGAAAGAAAAGAATGAATTTTAGCTTGAGCTGGAGCTTTACGTCCCAGTCAACACTGTTAAGGTCATATCGAGCCTATACTTATTCTTTTCTTGGACATGTTTAGCCTTCTAAGCAGTTAACCAGTACTTGTTCACATATATTTATAGAGCTCAACTGAAAAGTTGTCATTGATATATGACCAGTTGAACTTCAATAAGGAATTTAAAGGCTTATTAAAGCTCATCTGGTCATAGATCTGGATTATACAGGGAAATATATATATATATATATATATATATATATATATATATATATATATATATATATATATATATATATATATATATATATATATATATATATATATATATATATATATATATATATATATATTTCACTTATATTTTCAGCATTTTTTTTTCTTTTATTTTATTTATTTATTTTTATTTATTTATTTTTTTAGTTAAGCCGTTGTTAAGTTCTTTGCTTGTTTCGCATTTTTTTCTAAATTAGCTGCATGAATTTCAGATACTTTAAACCATAGTACGCACATGCGCAAGAAAAAATATTTACAATAGAGCGGCAATCACCTAACAAAATATTTGGGATCTTTACTCTGGGGCTGCTCTCAAAGGAATGAATTTATCACTTACAAAAAAGGGGCTCTCTTAAAGCAAAGGATTTGTTCCCTGTGGGAGCAAATTCTTTCCTTTAAAAGTATAGCCCCTATTTTTTGGAAGCGATTCTAGGGAAAAATAGAATTAATTTCATACTGGCTACGCCACTGTTAACTCTTACACTGTCTCAGTCGATAATAAAAGCTTTTTGCAAACAGTGCAGATCCAGATGAGACGGCTCATAATGAGCCGTCTCATCTGGATCTACGCTGTTTGACATTCAGTCTTTCAGCTTTATATATAAACTTCTTTCCAATCGATAGTTAAAAAAAACAAAAAAAAAAAAAAAAAAAAAAAAAAAAAAAAAAACAGACGACAAACGTCGCCTGCAATTTTGCGCCGAAAGAGTTAAAGAAACTGTATTGTAAGCTCGAGATATGTTATAGTTTTATCTTCTCTGTCCATAAGTGCGCCCTTTTGTAAGGACACTGTGACTACTAATAGCAGACATGAACAGCAGAAAGAGCAAAAAAAGGGTCGGCCAGTTACCATTCTGTATACGCCTATGCGATATACAAATGTAGCTGGTTTGAATCTTAATGCGCGTATTTACCCTAAAATTTCGGACAGATAGGCCTGAGCCAATAACTCAGACCCAGATCAAACTGCTCCTAGAGGGACAGTTTTGTCAAGGTGTAAATTGTTTGCAATTCCGTCAGCTGTTTTAAGACACATTATTAGGTAGTCAAATGGGCGTATTCAAGGTTTAGGATACTTATGGTAAGTAGTTAACACAGCTCAAGATAAGGGGATATCAGGTAGGTGTGTGTGTTTTTTTTTTTTTTTTTTTCTTATTTTTCCACGAAAACTTATGTTGTGGACATTCATTAGAAGCGCCTTACAGCTATTAATGTGAAAGACAAATATTCTAGGCCCTGATTTGGGATCTACACTCTGGGGAATTGTTAGGAGGAGTATTTGGTGATAAGTTTGGGATATTTTTCTTATTTCTCCATAAAAAACAACATATGTTGTGGGTACTCATTAGAAGCGCCTCGCCGAGGCGCTTCTAATGAGTACCCACAACATATGTTTTATGGAGAACTGGAAAAAAATATCCCATAATTATCACCAAATACTCGTCCTTACCATTCCTCATGACACTGTTTGCTCAGGTCTGACTGTCTGAATACTTGGGGCAAAAACGGTATTTTGAAGTTTTTACCTATAGTTGGCATGCTGCAAGGGAAACGCAAGATTGGCGAAGAATGTACCCGAGATGAAAGATCTTGACAAATGATGCATTTGATGTAAATTTGATCAAAACAGGATAAAAAAAACTACTGAAGTTAAAGATGTTTAAAATTTTCGAAACCATTATGAATGGCGCCGCCATTTTGAATATTTAATGAGGTTCTACGCATTTCAAAAAATTAAAGAAAATCCTCTTTTTTGAAAGAAAACATTTCGGGTTTCAGTCAATGCTTAAAGGAAGCTATATACACTAATATAGAGATTGACTACTCTTACAAATATTATTCATTTAGGTCTTGCATATTCAATTAAGTTTTTATGACGTCATGAATTCTCATCAAAGCACTCTTGAAGGCAGTTTTTATCGCATCAAACCTTGATAATTTATTTCTTTCTCATCGGATCAAAATGCACGGTTTGACAAGCTCATGCATCTCAGACACCTTCTTCACCAACATTGCTTTTCCCTTTTCCGCCCCAACAGGATACAGATTTTAAGCAGAATGCTAACTGCTAGAGCTTCTTTCAAGCTATAGTTTACTACTATTGTCTGAAAGACTGGAATACATGCATTGTATCAAAGGCCACGTGCTATGTCTTACAATGTATGAAAACAGTGTTTCTGAAATTGGAAAGGTAAAAAAGCATGTTTTTTAATTATTATTATTCACTGATTATTTAAGCTGATCAATATTAATGGGCAGATTTTATTCCTTTATTTTACAGCGTTATTTACTTGATCGGAACTTTGTGTCTTGCCTTCGCCACACCAGGTAACAACACACCATCTTTGCTTTTACAGTGTTTTTGCCATTTTTTTTACTCCCAGAGATGTTTTATTGTCCCCATTTGGGTTGGTTTCTTATACGAGTATAATTTAAAGGTTGATACCTGAGCTACTTTTAAATTTTTAGTAGAACTGGCATAAACGTCATTTATTGCCTGCATTTTATTTGACACTGAACTTTACCTTTTTTGGTAATTGTATTCTTTATAACGTTAGAGAAGTTATTTTGATAATGGTAATAATTCCATATATGTATATATACCATTCTGAGAAGTCTACAAACTCAAATAAATAAATGCTATATCTTATTAAATGAATAAATAAATACTGTATTATTAATTGATAATGTAATTATCTTCCTTGACACAATTTGGCTGTATATAAAACCACATATTAAAAAAAAAATCAATTTTCTCCAATAATACATTGATAGTAAGATCACAAGAACATTCGTATCAAAGTCGAAGCATTTATTTTTCATTTAAAAATAGTATTATACCAAAAGTAGCCCCGGGTATCAACCTTTTAGCCCATAGATCAAAACAAATACCTTTGCAAACAGTGTAGATCCCGAAGCTCATAGAAGCCGTCTCATCTGGGTCTACACTGTTTGCTTTTCTTTTAATTTTTGACCAACACCCTTTTTACAACAATGGGTGCATGCTAATTCAGAGACGGAAGAGTCCACTTCAGAAACTGAGGGATGATAGTATGACAACAGACGTGAACGGCGTTTAAGCCATTTCGGACAAAAACATGCTATAATGTATCTACGAACAGCGAACGCCTGGACCAGACTTGAGATTTCACGCAGATCGACTGACCGGGGTTTTGCTGTTCGCTTACAGAAATTTACAGAAATTAACAAGGAAATGGCATGTTCATGTCAGGAACCTATAAAGTATTAATCCGCCACGTTATTTACACCTACTGCAGTACCATTATTTACCAAAGCTGGTGGATTCACATACTGGTCCAGCCCTCCGCCATTTGCGTACACGAGAGATGTTTTTGCTTGATTGAGCCCATATCTAAGTTTAAATCAAATGTACATATTATGGTTACGTCACGCAAAAAGGGGCCCTAGGAAAGGTCCAGATGGGGAGTAACAAAGACCCAAATCATAATGTGCGTCCGTAGTCTGATCATTTTTTTTTTTTTTTTTTTTTAAATTTTTTTTTATTTTCCTGGAGGATGTTACGATGCTGTAGAATTTTCTACGAAAAAGGCGAAACCCCAAATCAGACCAAACGGATGACAAAGGAATTGTTAAAGGATATGGTGATGAATCTGGGATATTTTTTTCTTTATCGTCATGAAAAAATATGCTGTGGGTACTCATTAGAAGCGCCTCAGAGAGGCGCTTCTAATGAGTACCCACAACATATGTTTTTATGGAAAACTAGAGAAAAGTATCCCAGAATCATTATCAAATACTCCTCCTTAGCGCCCCCCCCCCCCCCCCCACACACACACACACACACGCCCTGGGATGTACAGGCTGGTCTGGACCTTCGCTATTCGCATAAATACATAACACTTCTTGTGCGATGTGGTACCTGGACGATTGGTGACAGTTTCCTTTTTTATTGGCAAAAGAGTTTAATATAATCATGGCGTATTTTCATGTGTTTGTAGAAATAAAGACGAACTTCAATGGCTCGAACATCTTTGAGACCATGGAAATTTGTTCTAGACATGGGTAGTTAGAGCCATTTAGGGTTAATCATAGTGCCAGGTCAGGAGGCAAACGGGGATAATTTACGGACGTTTTTCTTTTCTTTTCTTTTCTTTTTTTTTCTCGTTCTACTCTAAAGAAATGGTATGTTGAGTTGAGTGTACTCAATAGAACCACTTCGATGGTAAGATAAGAAAAATCCCTAAGCTATCCTTAAATAATTGTTTTCTTGAGCTATCAGAAGAATTGTCTAGAGACTCAACAAAAAGTTCGAATCAGCCAAGGTAAACAAGTCATCGGTGTTCGAGTCATTGAAGTTTTACCGTATACCGTATATTCGGAGCTTTCTACAGGTGCGTTGCTTATATTCTGAAACGAAAACGAAACGCAATGTGCTATTTTCCAAAAGCAGCGGGGTGGAGGTGTGGGGAAACAGGGAAGTAAGCAACTTTTTTCCAAGACATTATATTGGGATATGTTCTGCCGTTGTATAATTCTGAAATTGATGGAGTTTTAGCTCACCTGAGCCGAAGGCTCAAAGGATTTTTTACGGAACAAAGGTTTATATAATTGGTCCTGGTCACATGACCAAGATGGCCACCATGTCCATATACGGTAGAAACACCTTAAAAAGTTTATTCCAAAAGTCAGATGACCTTGAAACTTGGCATACAGCAAAAGGAACATGAGCCCTACAAAGATAATATAAATGATGACCCTGGGTTAACCTTGACCTATTTTAACAACAAAGTCAACTTTGTACACATAGGCTTTAACATTTGAAAATCTTGAAAAAATATATTAAATCAAAGTTCATAGAGATGTTTCTGAAACTTGCAACAAATCATTAAAGTGATAAGGCCGTTCTGTTGGCATCTTTTTTCACCACAAGACGTCTGCCCCTGCCTTCAGTCTATCGTCCGTCCACATTTTCAAACATCTTTTTCTCAGAAATCACTGAGTCGATTGAAGTCAAATTTCATGTGGAACATCTTTGGCTCTCGGGGAACTGAAAAGTTTTTATATAGACCAAAATGCATACTACTGCTGTTTATTTAAAAATTCTCATTCTTCCCTTCAATTGTAGTTTATTGGAATCCGCTTCCAACCAGTAAGATACTGCAGCCCATTCTTGATCAGTTCAGTGTGGCTGTCCGGTCGCATGACCACCACATACTGTAAAACAAAGCAACATTTTTCTTTTAACCTGTTTTTATCTCTTTTGTACATGCTTTTTAACCCTATCATCTGTCCCTTTTCCGTTGTAACTTGTCAGTAAATCAGGTAAACGATATACGGCCGCCTTGGCCCTCTTGTTTTGGTTTGTTTTAGTCATCAGTAGGAGTTCTACCTCTAACTCTTTATTTGTAACGCAATAGAGATGGTTCGTGGGATGGTGCTGGGGTGGGGTAGGGCAGTTAGGGTGTGTTTGTGTGTGTGTGTGTGTGTGGGGGGGGGGGGTGCGGTTTTGAAAGTCACATTATATGCTCTTTACGCAAAGTGCATCACCCTAAGAATGTAATTGATATGGAATTGGATCTACCGATTACAGAGGTAAAGGAAAATGAATTTTTATTGCTTTCAATTATATCATGTTAAAGCAGTACCCACAAAACATGTGTTTCTTTTTCGTTTCAGTAAATAATGGGTCCGGCCAAATAAAATCTCGACCTTATGAAATTTGCGACCCAGCGTAGAACCTGATCATCCTGTGCATTCGCACAGTCTGATCAGGGTCTACGCTGTTCGCTTATAAAATATTTAAGGTTCATACCATTACGAAAACACACCTATTCAAATATATTGAAAATTTTACGACCAAAAAAGGAAAATTTTCAGATAAACACATTCTGATATTTAACATATTCCTGCTCAAAACATAGATTGTAACGAGGCCGAGGCGGTTCTAACGAGTACCCACAATTTATATTTTTTAGCAAAATAAGAAAAAATATGTATACCCCTGTAAGCCCCAGTTTTACTATATGAAAGTGGGGTTTAAGGGGGTCAAACTTATATAGACGTGTTTTCATGATGACTTTGTAAACAAATCAATGTAGACTTTGATCAGACTATGCTGATGTCCAGTTTGATCTGAATCTACGCTGGTTACATGTGGTCTAAGTTCGTATTCTATGTAGAGGGTCTCAGTAATTATTATTACATCATTTGACTTTTAGAATTATTGTCGTTAGGTTGCATATTTTTCAAACTGACTATAAATTTCTATGATTTTAATTGCTTTTGATAATAGTATGATACGCGATATTCTCTTTGTGACATATATATTTCTATCCTGATTTCTAAGGTTTTAATTATTATTACAGCATTTGACTTTTAGAGTTATTGTGGTTAGGTTGCAAATCGTTCAAACTGACTATAGATTAACCTTTACCACTCTCTGGGCATTTTCAGCAGACGACAAATTGATGATATTTTTCTTATTTTTTCCAGAAAACAGGATTTGACATTTCATGCAAATTGTCTCCTTTGGAGACAATTTGCATGAAATGTCATATCCTGTTTTCTGGGAAAAATAAGAAAAATATTTCAAAATGTCGTCTGCTGAAAATTTTACCCAGAGTGCTAAGCGTTAATATTATGCTTTTAATTGCTTTTGATAAGAATTTAATACACGATATTCTATATGTGACATATCATAATTATATTTCTAACCTGATTTCTAACGTTTTTAATTATTATTATTCCACTTTTAGAATTATTGTGGTTAGGTTGCAAATCTTTCAAACTGATTATAAATTATATTACCGTTGTACCGGTTTATTTTGCTCCCCCTCCCCTGTGCAGTTGCCTCTGGGCAACTTCCCCTCCGCCCCCGCCCTCCCGAGGGTGAAGATAACACGGGATAACTTGCCTTCACCTGGGTAGCTTGCCCTCCCCCCACCGCCCGCCCTTGGGGTGAAAATACCATGGCCTAGGCAGCTTGCCCACCCCCATCCACCCCCCCCCCCGCTCCAGGTCTGGGCAGCTCCAGGCCTGGGCTGCTGCCCCCCCCCCGACAGTCCCCCCCCCCCCCCACGGGGTTGAAGATATCCTGGCCTTGGCAGCTGCCCCCCACACACAAACACACACACACACACACACACACACACACACACACACACACACACACACACACACAGAGAAATCAGCTCCCCCACCCCCTCCCCCAACCACAGAAATCTGACAGCTGAGAAAGATATTTTAATCACTTTAAATAAAACCCTTTATCATAGAAACATGACTAAACTGTTTTTATATGCCAAAATATATTGTTGGCTGCATAGGAGGAAATAGGGCCCCTGGAATAGTTGCCTTTCGAAGCTTGCGCCTGCCCCACCCAACAAAACAAATATCCCCTCAGGCAGTCAGATACAAGTTCCAGACTTGTCTACTGAACAATTGAACAGTCATTAGAATGTTCACATCTAACCATTGCCGATTCTTCTCTGAACGGAAAAGGTGGGGGTTGCGGGTGCGAGGTGGGGGTCGGGGAGGGGCGGGGGGGGGGGGGGTAAGATACCGTGGTCTGGGCAGCTTGGCCCCTACTCGGGGATGATGAAGATAGCCTGGCCTGGGCAGCTTGCTCCACATCACAGCAATCTGACAGTTCAGAAAGATATTTTAATCACTTAAAAGAAAACTCCTAATAATAGAAACATAGAAACTTAGGTAAACTGAAAGTATATACCAAAATATATCGTTGGCTGAATGGGAGGAAATAAGGGCCCAGGTTTTGTGGCCTTCTGAAGCTTGCACCTACCTCAGAAAACCTGATAGACCCCGGGAGGGAGGGGGGCAACAACTGGGCAGCTTCCCCCCGCCCCCACAGTGTTGAAGATACCCCAGCCTGGATAGCTTGCCCCATCCCCACCACAGAAATCTGTCAGAACTCAGTTCACAGTTCAGAAAGATATTTTAATATTTTTATTTATCATTGTAATAAACGCTCCTATTTAACTGTCTTTGGAATATTCATAACATTTACCATTACCACATGTTTTCTTCTTTGCATGAGAAGGGCAAATTCTATTAACCCTTGTCCTGCTGAATAAATTAAGATGCCACGCCTACTTCTAATTTTCAGCCAATCAGATTACTTGATCTGGATTGTTGCTATAAATTCACATACTTAATGGCAAACAGTGCAGGTCCAGATCAGTTGGCTTCTTCAGAAGCCAACTGATCTGGATCTACACTGTTTGCAAAGGCAGGGTATATCTGGGTTCAGCAGGACAAGGGTTAAGAGTGATAAATATTTTTCTGAACTGTGTCTGTAAGGTTTTATGAGTAAAGATAAAAATAGGTAAAAGCAGGTATTACTACAGTTTATAAGTTTGTGCAGTAGAAATTTGTATTTAAAATAATTAAATATTTTTTTCTAATCTGAGTTTGCCAAGTTCGAGGGACGTGTGCGGGGGGAGTGGGGGGAGGGGGGTGGGGGCGGCAAGCTGTCAAGATCTGGGTATCCCCCTGGGACGGGGGTGGGGGAACTGCCCAGTGTCCAGGCACAGTATCTTACCTCCCATCTCTTCCTCTCAGAAGAAAAATAGTTAATAGTAAATATTGGAATTATTCTAATGACCTGTAGAGTTAGAAATTCTATTAACCCTAAATCTGCTGAACCCGGATACGTCCTGCCTTTGCAAACAGTGTAGATCCAGATCAGTTCTGAAGAAGCCAACTGATCTGGATCTGCACTGTTTGCCATTAAGTATGTGAATTTATAGCAATAATTTGGATCAAGTAATCTGGTTGGCTGAAAATTGAAAATGGGTGTGGCATCTTAATTCATTCAGCATGACAAGGGTTAAAAGTGATAAAATATATTTCTAAACTATGTCTGCAAGGTTTTATGAGTTTGGGGGAAAACTGCTCGGGCCACAGTATTTTTGGCCCCAACCCCTTCCCACCCAACAAAACAAATATCCCCGCAGGCAGTCAGATACAAATGCATCACTTTACAGATAACGCATTGTGGGATAACTTTGCATAACCGTGCATTTGACAGATATCTGAGGAACCAGTATTGGATTTTAAAGGGAAATGCCCACTAAATACAATCTTTAGCTTAAAGTACTCACCTTAAGAAAAAAACATCTCGATAAAACATTATCAAAACCGGCCAAGAAATATGGACAATGTTGTAGTTTAATTTTTTCTATAACTGTTAGTCTGGGCGCCGTCATTTTGAATATTTAATTAGATTAAAATACAAATAAAAGCTGTCTGTAGACAGGAATTTGCTGCTCATTTGATCTAGCTGATAGTATATATGCAAATGAAAATATTTACAGGCATATTATATCAGAATATTGTTTCAGGTGCGTGTTATTTTATCTTTTTTTTATATTGAATTAAGTGGTTATGACGTCACTTACTCGAAAGAAAGAAATGAGCGTTTACTAGCGCTTCAAAGCAGAAAAGCTTTCTTATTTCTCAGCCGATTTTCATAAAATTTTCACCAAACTGTTCAGTTGAAATTTCCAGTATGATTTTGTTTTCATGTGCGTTTTCCTTGAAGGTAATGGTTTTCAATAATGTTGCTCTGGAAACCGCATCTTTCTCTTTTTGGATGCATTTTGAAATTGTCATGTCGTTCAGCTTTGAGGGTTTAGTCTGGGACGCTGATACCTACCTCATTTACTTGTACTTTTAAAAACATTTAATGAATACCTCCGTGAAAAAAGTACCCCTCATTTCCTATACATTATACATTATGTTCAGCTTTGAGGGTATAGTCTGGAATGCTGATATCTACCTCATGATGTTCAGCTTTGAGGGTATAGTCTGGAATGCTGATATCTACCTCATGATGTTCAGCTTTGAGGGTATAGTCTGGAATGCTGATATATACCTCATGATGTTCAGCTTTGAGGATATAGTCTGGAATGCTGATATATACCTCATGATGTTCAGCTTTGAGGATATAGTCTGGTTGCTGATATCTACCTCATTTACGTGTACTTTTCAAAACTTTAAATGAATATCTCCATGAAAAAAGTACCCTCATTCACTAAACTTTATACATAATGTTCAGCTTTGTGGGTATAGTCTGGTTGCTGAGACTTACCTCATTATGCTCCCAACTTCGAAGAAGTTGGAAGGGCATATTGCTTTCGATTCGTCCGCCCGTTTGTCACTTTTCTAGTATATATGTACTTTTACAATACAGTTAGCGAGACTGTCTGAAAAAAGTACCTCGCATTTCCTATACTTTATACAGTAAAACATGGGTCAAATGTTTGGTGCTTGCTGTATGGTTATAAATGAACTACTTATGTGGAAATTTTGCTTTTGCTTGGAATTGCAGGCTGATCTGGGTCTTAGCTGGGCGCACATGCAAACTTTTAGGAGACGATGTGCCCCGGCTCAAATGCTAGTCTGGTTTAAAAGAAAAACCTGTCTGTACATCCCTATACATGAATAGAATAAGTTGCGTTTATATTTGTAGAGATTCCATGGCTTTTGCTGCCAGGACTTTGCTGCATTGGGATCGCGGGTCTAGGTACTCTGGCCACAAACTTGCAGGTAAGATAACAGTTGGAACTTAGTAAAATAGTAAAAAAACAATTGTGTGCAGGAAGAGCCACAATCACAGAACATAGCCTACCAATGACACCAAGAGGAAAAGTCCTGTCCATTGGGTCAGGGCTGGTGTATGCTAACCCTGTTAGGTACCACATTGACTAGTTGTCCGGGGCCCAATTGTTCAAAACTAATGATGTCGTTAGTTAACGTATCGTTAAAACTTTGATCATTAAATATGGTATATACGCTAATATATTTGCTGAAAAAATGTGAGTATACTCACATTTTTTTTTCAGCAAAAATACCTGTGAATTAGGTATTGTACTTACTAGAACAGTTAACATTTTGACCACTAACGAGCTCGTTAAGCTAACGAAACTTTGAACAACTGGGCCCAGGAAGAATTGGAAAAAGTTCAGAATCGTGCAGCTAGGTTTGTAACTGGTAACTGCAACTTAGAAACTGGAAGTATGACTAGTATTCTTGAACAGTTAGGGTGGGAGTCTCTTTACAAGAGACGGAAAAGTAGTACATTCAAATTGCTATTCAAAGGTCTGAAAGGTAGAGCTAGTGTACCTTGTTTAGACCTTCAACCCCAAAATAGGCGCAGTAGGAATCAACATCCAATGGCATTTCAAGTGTCGTATGTTAGAACTGACATTTACAAGTACAGTTTCTTCCCAGACACCATTAGGGATTGCAATGCGCTCCCTGCATCTATAATATCCTCTGCTGAAAGTTCTTAGGACTCTGTCGCTAGATTCACATTACTTGTGAGATCTAGAGACTAGTCTCCGCAATCATTGGCCCTGGTGAATGAATGTCTATTGATGTGTCACCAGTAAAATATTCTGATTCTGAGTCTGAGGGATTTGACTTTCCGCATTTTAGATTTCACTTTTCAAAGTCCAGGAAATACCCTGAGCAGACAGCAAGGATGGACAGACTATGTCTGCGACATCTTTGCTTTATAGGTTTGGCTTAGCCTTGGTCTATGCGTCAATATACAGTCGAACCTCGTTATCTCGAACTCACTTATTTCGAGTTACCGCTTATCTCGAAGTGAAAATCTGGTCCCTGTTTTAACATGAAACTATGACAATAGGTAACAAAATAATGTGGAAAAGAGGAGAAATTGCTCCTCAGGAGCAATTTCTCCTCTTTTCCACATTATTTTATATATATATTTCTAACTTCAGGAGTCAAATTACATATCCATTTGTTAAATGTGGTTGTTCAATTTATTGTTTTCCTCACTCTCTCAACTCTGATATGTCGAAGTACGGATATCTCGAAGTGTTTCAGTGAGTCCCTTGGAATTCGAGATAACAGGAGTCGACTGTATTATCTCAGTCTTTAAATTCGTCTTAAATTTCTCTAATGTATCATTTCCATAAATATTTTTGACATGGAAAATATCAGAAAAATAAAATAGGAAAACCAAAGCACTGACAGCACTGGTGGGTCGATTGTCTCTGATGGAAGGCTGGGGAAATGGTCCTGAACAGGGACTCAAGTCTGTTTTATTTAACTCTTAATTTCCTGTAATTAAAGCAAACAGTGCAGATTCTGATCAGACGCCGCGTTCTGCGGCGTCTGATCTTGAGCTGCACTGTTTGCTAATGCCCCAAATGTCCCAGTCCAAGTTTTACAGATATTAACCCTTTATCAACAGCACTCTGGCGTCACAGCGACAAGAATAGCGCGGCTATAAACAACCGTTACCTGGATTACGACGACGCGCGGTTTGATTATATTGGTCAGTGATAATCACATGGGCGACTACCATGGCCCGATTGTAAACAGTCGACCAAAAATGATCAGAATGGAACCGAGGCTAAGGTTTGGCTGTGCATCGACTCGTTTTTCATTAGGATACAGTTGCTAGTTTCTGGTTTACGGGTTTCTTCTCCTAGAAGGGTCCGCATGGCCGTGTGGTTAGCGTTCCCGACCGGATCATGAGGTCCCAAGTTCGAATCCCATTAGTCGGATTCAGCTCATGACTGTACGGTGCTTCATTGCACAGAGCCTTTCATTATCATCCTTCCTTCGTCTAATATGACTTAAATAATGTTGAAAGGGGCGTAAAACACTAAATCATCATCGTGTTTCTTCTATATTTCGATCTTTACTATATGGATTTGGGAACGAACCACGAATATTCTTTCCGCAGATGAATCGACTTACAATGCATTATATTATTTCTTAACTTCATTTATTGTGCGTGCGTGCGTGCGTGCATGCGTGCGTGTGTGTGTGTGTGTGTGTGTGTGTGTGGTTTCTTGGCTACAAAACAACTGTAATTATTAGAAGATATTTGCGAGTCATTCAAAACTCTGCGCAAAGAGTTGTGTTTGTTTTCATTCTTGGAATTTTATGTTGATAGCACGGCCGCGACATAAATAAATTAGCTAAATTCTGTGGAGAAAATGACTCCATTAGACAGCTACACAATTTAAACGGAAAATTTGTCTTCAGGGAATGTGCGACCACCAATGATTGTCCTAGCAGACAGAAAGGCCAACTAGAATTCTACTTAAATCTATATCGGATCGTTATCGGCCCCTGCAGGAGTCCTGTCGAGCCGAAAACGTTCCAGTATAGATTTAAGTACAGGCAACCCTCTTTTTACCGACACTCGATACACCGACACAATTCGTTATAATGACAATTTGACTGTCACAAAACCTTCGCTTAAGAGGTAACAATTAGCCAAAAATTATGCAACATATGATTTGGACATTTGTTAGAATCGCCTCATTGAGGCGATTCTAATAAATATCCAAAAACATATGTTCTGTGAGGAAGTAAGAACAAAAACAAGACCTTTTTATATCAATCAGCTCATTAAAGATTTTTTACAACAGCAAAATCATTTTAATGTCAACGTCTTTGGGAACAAATGGTGTCATTGTAACGAGGGTTCATTGTAGAATGCTGGCTTGGAGGTACACTTGACGTTGTGGCTGCGCAGGTAAGTCTGTGCAATCATTGTCCGTACATGCCCGAATACGTTTTCTGTAGGAGATAGGGTGGTGTGGGTGGTGGGTGGATGGACTATGGTATGTTTGGAGAGCACTGAAATAGAGTTTAGGAAGGTGGCCTATGTATGGAACGCCATAGCTTTCTTATGTTGTAAAAGGCTAGTTTAATTTGTTAAAAGATGGGTTATCTTGTCTGAGAAGTGTGCAAACTTGTCTATACGATGTGTTATTATGTTAAAAGCGTGTGTTGTTTTGTCCACACAATGTCTTATTATGTCAAAAGTCATGTTGTCATGATAAACGTTCGTGTTATTATGACCACACAGTGTCTTATTATGTTAAAAGGCTACGGTGTTATGTTAAACTCACGTGCTGTTTTGTTCACACGGAGTTTCATTATGTTAATGGCTATGTTATTATGTTAAAAATTGGTTGATCTTGTCTACGAAGCATGTAAACTTGTGTATACAACATGTTATTATGTTAAATACATATGTTGTTTTGTCCAAACAGTGTCTTATTATGTTAAGATGTTGTTATTATGTTAAATGCATGTGCTGTTTTGTCCACAGAGTGCCCTGTTATGTTAAAACGCTATCTTATTATGTTTAAAAATGGGTTATCTTGTCTACGAAGCATGTGAATTTGTCTATAAACCGTGTTATTATGCCACACACGCGTGTTGTTTTGTTCACACATAGTCTTATTCTGTTAAAAGGCTATGTTATTATGTTAAAAAGCTTTGGTCTATATATCATGCTATTATGTTAAACATTTGTGTTGTTTTGTCCAAACAGTGTCTTATTATGTTAAAAGGCTATGTTATTATGTTAAGAAATCCGGTTATTTTGTTTATGAAGCATGTGAACTTGTCTGAAAATGTGTTATTATGGTAAACGCATGGTTTGTTATGTCCACACACCGTCTTATTCTGTTGAAAGGCTATGCTATTATGTCAAAATTTGGGTTATCCTGTCTATGAGGCATTTGAACTTGTTTATACAAAGTGTTATTGTGTTTAATGGGTGGGCTGTTTTGTCCACACGGTATCTTATTATGTTAAAAGGCTATGTTGTTATGTGAAAAAGTTTGGTTATCCTGTCTGCGAAACATGTGAACTTGTCTATACAAACTGTTATTTTGTTTAACGCTCGTGTTGTTTTGTTCATTCAGTTTCTTATTATGTTAAAAGACTATGTTATTATGTTGAACACGTATGTTGTTTTCTCCGCATAGTGTCCTATTATGTTAAAGGCAAAGTAATTATGTTAAAACGTTGAGTTATCTTGTCTGCGAAGCATGTGAACTTGTCTATACAACTTGTTATTATGCAAATGGTTGTGTTGTTTTGTGTACATAATATCTTATTATGTCAAAAGACTAAATTATTATGTTAAAAAGTTGGGTTGTCTTGTCTATGAAGTATGTGAACTTGTCTATACTACGTCTTATTATTTAAACGCGCGTCTTGATTTGTCCATACAGTGTATTATTATGGCAAAAGTCTACGTCATTATGTTAAAACGCGGTGTTATCTTGTTGAATCAATATGTTGTCTTGTTCAACTGCGTGGTGTTGTTCCCGAAAATCTACGCATGCGACATTGTGTGGACAAAACGACACGTGAGTTTGCCATAATAACATGTCGTCTAACCAAGTTACTCTTAGACAAGATGACCCAAACTTTAACATAATGACATATATGTTTGACATAATAAAACACCGTGTAGACAAGTCAACGCCATATGTTGACAAAATAACGTGCCTGTGTAAGATAATAACACACTATACAGACAAGTTCACATGCTTTTTAGACAAGATAACTCCACGTTGTGACAAAATAAAATGGTTCTTTAACATAATAAGACAGTGTGTGGGCATGTCAACATTATATACTGACAAAACGACACGCGTCTTTAAGATAATAACATAATGCATGGTCAAGTTCACACAATTCTTAGACAAGATAACAAGAAATATAACAACATATGACAGCTTTGGCGTTCCATAGTAGCCAGTTTATTTTACGTACGTCTTGATCAAATTTTAGGTTGCTGATCTCCATCCGCATGTACGTTCCACAATCGTGGCTATATTCACTGGTTTATTTGACTTCTCCTCCATCGTACAACAAGTTGTGAAGGTAGGTTAGATGGTTTCCATTTGTTTATACTCTATTTGTTTATATACTGAGAGGCAAAAATAAGTATACAGGTAACTATTTTTTTAAATGTCACCGAAATTTTACATATGTACATAAATCATTGATATCATAGTTCAGAACAATCATTTACGCATAATTTGCAACATTTTTAGGAAATTCTATCAAAGAGCAAGGAAATGGCATTTACGGAAACGAATAAGGGGTCTAAATCAACATTTGCATATGAGTAGCTTCCCTTAAAAGTGCATTTTGGACAAAGAAACTTACATTTATGAATTTGTATTGCATTCAGTCGATAGAAGGATAAAAATGCTGTAAGGACATGTTTCAACTTTAAATGCATAACAGAGTACACTGTCAAATTTCTATGCAAGGAACATGACGTTTTTGACATTTTCGTTTCTCTTCTGACGGAATGCGCTGAATTTCTATGGGACATTAATTGACAGTGTTCTGTTAAATAAACGGTTTTAGGAGATTTCACATGTATGTGATACAAGGAGGCTAAGCCAAGCAACACTTTTTCGAAAACTTCAAGTGAAAACGACCAACGCCACTTTAGATATAGACCCTTTAAATTCTCTATATTTTTTATTCAAAGGGAGATAATTTGAGACGGCAAAAAAATCAAATTCCGCTTGACGTCATTTGATGGTAATTTCGAATTAAATAACGTTGTGATTTTACTCACAGACATTTGTGCAAGAAATTTATAAAAAGTAAAACGACATTTGTTTTATACAAAGCGAGTTATGACTGGAAATGTTGTATTTAATTAAGGGCTCATAACGCCATAATTTATGACTGCGAAAG
The DNA here is from genome assembly GCA_964016985.1 of Anodontia alba. Classification (NCBI taxonomy): domain Eukaryota; kingdom Metazoa; phylum Mollusca; class Bivalvia; order Lucinida; family Lucinidae; genus Anodontia; species Anodontia alba. The sequence continues at coordinate 83,710,931 of OZ024831.1, read as the reverse complement.
AATTACCATTGTGATTTTTAAAAACAGACGTTTGACAAAAATGACCATGAAAACATTTAAACCAAAAAGTACAACACGAGCCGGTACTCGAAACTGTCGGGGTGGTCGGGTGGTGCGAAGGTGCTGTGTATCTTACATCACTGGGGCGTCCAACTGATATTGGCTTACAGTTGGGCAAGGCCTGCTATCCTTGTAGTGGGTAAGGGTAGAGGGGGAATGTTTTTATTTCTTCTGTTTCTTCACTTTCATTCCTGTTCCTCTTTCTTCCCTGTCCCTCTCTTTCATCTCCTCTACTCTCTCTTCTATCTCTTTTCTCCCTTTCTCTGGGAGACGACACAAAATGACCCTCAAGGGTTGACGTGTCGTTAAACCCCAACACAATCAATCAATACTCGAAACTGTATACTTTTATTGCCTTTGAGTATATATAGAGTACGACAACTGTAAAGTAAATAGAATTATTTCTGTAATGTAAAGGTTGTAATATAGGATCTTAAGTTTTATGGAATATTTAACAGACACAGAAACACCAGAAGAAACTAATGACGATTGCAAATGACACCATTATAATCATCTGACATTTAGTAATTTATCTGTTTTCATTTTACTGCCGAATGAATAACAACCCCTTTAAATGCTATTTCTTCCATTTCTTGCAGAATCCCTTGGACACAATATATAGTTGAACCTCAATAGCTCGATCACCGATGCCTCGTTTACCATGGCTAATTCGAACTCGTTTTTTAGTCCCAACGAAAGTCTTCCGATAGCTCAAGAAAACAAAATTTAAGGATTTTTTTCTTATTTCATCATGAAATTGTGTGTTGTGTGTACTCATTAGAATCACCTCACGGACGCGAATCTAATGAGTACACTCAACATATCAGTAATGTAGAAGATCGAAAATATTTCCCTAAATTATCGATATTTGTTTCCTGACCTGTCGTCATGATAAACCACAAGTGGCTCAAACTACCCATATCTCGAACAAATTTCCATGGTTCCAAAGCTGTTCGAAGTTCGACTGTATTCAGTGAGAAACAAACCGAGTAACCATGTTATTTAGTGAGAACTATAGTCTAATCACCGTTTTTGTGGACATCCATTTCAGCTTCTTGTACAAAAAGAATGTAGTTCTCAATAACACATTTATGACTTATAAACAAAAAGAAAAAAATTATTTCTTGAAACATTCCTGGTGACAGTCAGAAAATCGTCAGTCATTTCTGAATGGCATTTTCAACGTTTTAGGACGCCATTTTGGTTTTTAATGGCGTCGCGTAATCCTAAGGCAGATGATGTCAAAAGTAAACAGTGACGTTTTTCAATTTCTTACAAATTAGTTAATTAATGATACAGAAACAAATATAGAAAACAATTATTTTTAAAGATAGTTACTACACCTATAGTTTGTGCAAACAACGGCTTTGAAGGAGACTATAAACCTTTCACTTCTATGAATTCAGATTTGAGTTGTAAATGCTATTTCATTAATGTTACCTACACTAACAGTCTTCTTGTTCGTCTGTCATTACTGACAATGACCAATCCTAATCAACTGTGTGATGTGTTATTATTTGTGTGTTCTAAGATGGCTGATGAGACCAATCTTAGCTCTAAGCTGCCCGTTGCAGATAGAACAAGAGAGGTCTGAGGAAGAAAGCTCTGTTGGTGATGCCTTAGCTCTGGCTTTCCGTTGTGCACGTTTCTGCTCGGCTTCGCTGATTCTTTTTGCTTCGTATTCACCAGCTCCCCTTTTTATGAGGCCTCGCCAATTTGTACGATCGTGTGCAATCTGTTCTCATGACTCAGTTGGTATGTTGAAGTCTTTAAGGGAGGCTTTGAGGGTGTCCTTGTATCGCTTCTTCTGACCACCATGGGAGCGTTTTCCTACTTGAAGTTGTCCATAGAGGATTTTCTTTGGTAAACGTTCATCAGGCATTCTGGTAACATGGCCTGTCCATCTTAACTCTGCCGATTTCAGAAGAGTATGTATACTCTGCATCCCTGCCCTTTTCAGGACTTCTGTGTCTGGAATCCTATCTTGCCACTTGGTCTTTAGAAGTATTCTAAGGCAGCTTGTATGGAAGTGGTTCAGTCTTTTGGCATGCCGTTGGTAAACTGTCCAAGTTTCGCATGTGTATAATAGTGTTGGCAGCACTACCGATCTATATACTTTCAGCTTTGTGTCAAGTCTGATTCCACTTCGGTCCCAAATACTTCCACGTAGCCGGCCAAATGCTGCACTAGCTTTGGCAATTCTAGCATTGACTTCATCATCAATGTGCACAACTATAGAACATGTGCTTCCAAGGTAGGTGAACTTGTCTACCACTTGCAGTCGTTGACCTTTCACTGTGATGGTAGGCTCCTTGTAAGGCTTTCCAGAAGCTGGCTGATATACTACCTCAGTCTTTTTTATGCTGATTGTGAGATCATAGCTGTCACATGAATCAGATACTTGATCCACACCTTTTTGCATTTTCTCTTCTGTTGGAGCACCCTTTGCCATGTCATCAGCAAAGAGGAACTCGTCTAGCACCTCTGTCTGCACCTTAGATTTAGCTTGCAACCTTCTTAGGTTGAAAAGTTTCCCATCAAAGCGATACCTAATAGGTATACCATTGTCACCATCCTGGAAAACATCTGTAAGCATGGCAGAAAACATCATGCTGAACAGTGTTGAAGCTAATACACAGCCTTGCTTAACTCCATTTGTCACAGGAAATGGATCAGAAAACTCGCCATCATTTTGGACCCTTGCAAGCATACCATCATGGACCTGTCGCACCATTGCTATGAATTTGGCAGGACAACCAAACTTTGCCATAATTTTCCAAAGTCCCTCACGACTGACTGTGTCAAATGCTTTGGTAAGGTCGACAAAGGCATGTAGAGGTCCACATTCTGTTCCTGGCATTTTTCTTGAAGCTGCCATGCTGTGAAGATCATGTCTATTGTTCCTCTGTTTTTCCTGAATCCACACTGGCTTTCTGGTAGAAGCCCTGACCGTTCCAGGTGTTCATTCAATCGGTTCAGTAGGACCCTAGCAAGAATCTTCCCAGCAATTGACAATAAAGAGATGCCTCGATGATTGTCACAGACTTGAGGATTCCCTTTCCTTTTGAATAGGTGGATAATTGTTGCATCATTGAATTCTTGAGGGATGGCTTCTTTTCTCCACATAATGTGAAATAACTCTGTCAGTTTCTCCGCAACTGGATGACCTCCTGCTTTGTAGATCTCTGCAGGTATTGCATCTGATCCTGGAGCCTTGCCAGATGACAAGAGTTTTATTGCTTTCACTGTTTCAGAGACTGTTGGGAGCTCATCAAGCAGCGGATTACATTCCACCTGTGGTAGTCTGTTGATAGCTTCATCAGTGATAGATGATGGCCGATTAAGGACACCATCAAAGTGTTCAGCCCATCTTTTCAAGACAGCTTCTTTATCAGTCAGAAGGCTAGTTCCATCTGCACTAAGGAGTGGGGTGGTTCCTGAGCTCTGGGGACCATATATTGTCTTGAGTGCATCAAAGAACTTTTTCATGTCCTTTCTGTCTGCAAAGGACATCGGCTTTTTGTCTTGCATGTCTCTGAGCCTCTTCTGAACTGTCTTGCATATGTTTGAATAGGCAGTCTTGCTAGATACTGAGCTGTTATTTCTGAGGTAAGCCTTGTGTTTTTGGTGTTTCTCTTCAAGGAGTCCCTGAATTTCATTGTCATTCTCATCAAACCAATCCTTGTGTTTGCGAGATACTGGTCCTAGGGAATCCATTGCTGAAGAGTGAACGGTGTCTCTGAAGACTGTCCAGCTCTCGTCTACATCTTCTGAACTATGTTCCAGTGCATCTAAACGGCTGCAGAGATCGTTGACGAATGCTTGCCTCTTGCTGTCTTGTTTCAGCTTGGAGACATCTAATTTCTTTGGCGCCTTCTTGCCTTGTGGTCGTCGAACAGGCTGAATGCGCAGGTTGAGTTTGCTGACAACAAGCCGGCTTTTATAGCGACGTGGTAGAGTGTAGGACTTTGAGTCCAGCGGACCGGGTTCGATCCCCGGTCGGGGAAAATGTTATTTCCATTTTTTTCACCTGTTACATTTGGCGCCAAACGTAAATAACCCACATGTGTGCATAAAACTCCTTGAGTCTCATTTCACGTGATTCTCGGACTCCTAGAAATTCAGGGACGAATTTCAATTTGGAGGGGGAGAATGTCACCGGGTATAGGTATATAACACACTTGTACTGCCTTGCGGTACAAGCCGGCTTTTATAGCGACGCGGTAGAGTGTTGGCCTGTCACGCAGACGGCCCGGGTTCGATCCCCGGTCGGGGAAAAATGTTATTTCCATTTTTTCACCTGTCCAACTGTCTGCACCACACATAGTTTTAGTCACTCTGACATCCTGTCTGTCCTTCCTTCACACTATGACATAGTCACTGAGATGCCAGTGTTTGGAGCGAGGGTGCATCCATGTTGTCTTTCTGCGAGTTGATAGACGGAAGACTGTGTTGGTGATCAGTAATTCATGCTCTGCACACTTCCGTAAAAGGAGGAGTCCATTGCTGTTGCACTTCCCTACACCTTCAGATCCAATCACTCCTTACACTAACAGTATATAACAGACGGAAATAACCAAAATGGCTTACTTTCCCTAGCTATTTTCAGGCAATTTTAGGTAATTAAAGAATATGGCATTTCTGTCAGAATTGAAAAGGGGTCTACAACATAATCATTATTACCTAACTTTACAGTAGTAAACAAATATGAAATGGAAGTGACAAAAACTATTTCCATTTCAAGCAACGTTAGGTGATTAAATAATGTTTAATTAAGCATGTAAGTAATTGAATAATGTTTACCCGGTTCGAAAAATAGATTACATGCATTTGCGCAATTTCAATTTTTCAGTTGGCTTACGATAGCGGAATACAACGACGAACATCGTATATATTCATCGCGGTCGCTTATGTTGTGCTGGTGTCTATAAGCACTCTGTTCTTCTTGCCACGAAAACGTATTACCGAGGAACACGTGGAGGAAAGACGACAGAGACGACGACGGTCTAAAACGAAGACCACAAGCGATGTTACAAAAGGGATGTTGGAGAATCAAGACGATGCACAATGTTAGTATTTTTCTACAGTACTGCATTTACCATTAATGTTCATAAATGCCGTAATAAACTCTGTAGAGCCTGAACAAACTGTCCCCAAGTGTGACAAAGAGAGCTTACCCTGATCAAACTGCTCCCGTGCTGCAGTTTATGTACTACTGCCAAGCATCTAATCTGACCTCTGTGACAGAGGCTTACCGCTATTGTGTGATACCTGACACTGGCGTAGCCGGAAAGGAATTACAGTTGACTCTTGTTAACTCGAAGTCCAAGGGACTCTCTTAAATACTTCGAGATATCCGTACCTCGACATATCCATATCAGATTTGCAGAATTGAGGAAAGAATAATTTGAACAACCACACTTAACAAATATATAATTATGCTATTGGACTCTTGAAGTTAGAGATATATTGAAAATATTATGGAAAAGAGGAGAAATTGCTCCTTAGGAGCAATTTCTCCTCTTTTCCACAATATTTTTTTACCTGTTGTTAGATTTTCATGTTACGGCAGGGACCAGATTTTCATTTCGAGATAAGCGGTTATTCGAGATAAGCGAGGTCGAGATAATGAGAGTCAACTGTATTTTACGCATGTCCAGGAAAAATTTGGAGAACAAAATCTCCCTTGTATCGTCTCCAAAATGGGGGTTACTCCTAAAAGAAAGCTTTGCTCCCAGAGGGAGCAAATTCTTTCCTTTAAGAGAAGCTTCTGCGCTAAAAAGTGGTAACTGTATTTTATATAAGATTATCTCTCTTTGTTGCAAATATTTACCTTATGCAAATGCGTAATGAGCGTAAATGTTGTACGCCTATGCCTAATTGCGTGAAAACTAGCACCTGATGGAATCTTTAAAATTTTTTGTTCTCTTCACAGAAGATTTAATTTAATTCACAAGTTTTATGTGATGTTTTCTGTGATGTTGGCGCCCTACTTTCACTGTCTGTGGTCGGGCCCAGCGTGGTCCTGTTTCTTGTGTTCTGGCTTCAGATCACCATTGAGTCCTTTGCTTGTTTCATCACATTGTTTATGATTATATGTGTTTCACTGTGATGTTTCACAGATGAGGCAGAGGACCCCTGTGTAGACCGAACGTATATTGCATAACTTTCTAATTTACAACATTCCGAATGTTTTGTGCACAAATCAGATTTTGGATGCAAAATCGTGACGTAGCTGGAAATTTCAGTATAACAAACTGAAATATCAACATGAAGCGGACATTAAAAATGGGGGTGAGGGGTCATTGATTTGACAATTTTTGCCATTTTGCTTTAAATGACCAAGTGTACAATGCATATTAAAATGCACACATCGATAAAACGTTTGCCAGGTGTGGCTTTGGTTGTTAAGCAAACCACACCCAGATAGTGCGTTAGGTAAAAAGTCCTAGATTAGAATGTTTGCAAGGCAACCATACATAAAGCGATCACGCTACATATCAAACAAGTTAGTCAAAATTAAAAACGAAACAGAACAGAACACATAAAATGTCAAAATAGGCTAGGTCACCGTCATCTGCATGCATGTCAGGCTTCAGTTTTTGTATGAGAGGTATTTTTATGACGAATAATCACGGCCATAGACAATAAGTTCGTCTACGATTTGATCCATAACCAAAGTAGTTGTTTGGGAAACTTGATGTAATAATATCCATAAAGTGATTTGATATGTTGCTTATAAATCATGGTAATATTTCCCAAACACATATGACAGCACACGATTCTCCCTATTTGTTGGATAATCCTCGTACATGTATGTGCCGCTTGCGTTTTTGATATATGACATTGTTTACATGTATATTTACATTTACATCTTTACGTTGAACCGTCAGAATTGACTATTACTTATCGGGTTTGTTCCATAACGGTTCACACTAGAATATATGGAGAAAAAAAACCCAATGAGAATTGTCTATGAAATAAACTCGTGAAAGGCGAATTGTCTGTGAAAAAAACACGTGAAATTGTCAAGTACATGTCGTTTTGAAATAAAAAAAAATGACAGTGATACTGAGTGCATTCTATGTTAATGATATATTTTTAGATAACAACAACGAAGCTCTGATAAACAACGCCATTGTCAAAGATGAAGAAAACTCGAGCACAAATACTAAGGACACGAAAATGACACTGCGATCATCCCTTTTATCTGTTACCTGTATTTTACACCTTTACTGGCTCTTTGTCCATGCTCTTAGATTTGTTACATTTATTGGACTTCTCAATCAATTTTTACTGGAAACCTTGAAAACTATTGGGGAATTCCAAGAAATTACCCACAGACAAAAGAGAGGTAAGATATGGTTTAGAAATACGATGTTGCGTCTTTGATACAATTGAGTCTAACGTCAGAAAACAACATTTCAGACATGTGCGCCTAGCGAAGAGTCAGACCAGCCTGCGCAGGCTGATCAGGCTCTTCACTGGGCGCATTTTGGATAGCCAAGGATGCAGAGTTTGTTCATACGAACAACGAAGACTCTGATCAGATTGCGCGGATTCGCAGGCTGATCTTGCGGCACAACTGTATTTTTAAAAAATATCCTGAATTTAATTAATATAGCTTAGAATATATGCGTCCTGCGAAGACTCAGGTCAGCCTGCGTGGGTCTTCGCTGTTTGTCTGAAGACGCCCTGATCCTTGTTTATCCGATGAACTTCAGGCGAAGACTCTGGTCTGACCATGGGGATTCTCTGGCTGATTTGAGTTTTTGATAGACGCACATCGCAAAAGTAACATTATTTCTGTTGTGGTAGAAGCATCCGCTGGAGGGCGCTTTATTGCACAGAGCCTTTCATTACCACCCTTCCATCATCTCGGCATAACTTAAGTTATGTCGAAAGGGACGTAAAAAACAAATCACCATCATCTTCTGTTGCAATTCAAATACGGCGTTACTGGATGGTTAAAAGAATGTCCCATCTGGTGATTTTGTTTGTGTTGATATTTTACGGCCCAGTCAATCCAATGGGGTTATGTCGAGCTCATTTACCTAACCACACTTTTACTGGGCAGGCTTAGTCCTCTAAGTGGTTAACCAGTATTGTGCACATTCTTTCGCCAGAAACTGACAACTGCCCTTCTTGAATCAGCGGAAGGGAGAGACTGACCGCTGAAAATATTTCATGATCAATCTCCACGAAAGACCAGGCGATGGTCGAACCCGCAACCTCCTGATCACCAGTCTGACGCGCATCCAACTGAGCCACCAAGGCCGGCTAAAGTGAATGTGTGTTCTCGAAAAGAACAGTGATGGCTCAGATTATCCTCTTCATTCACATACAGAACCATATGAAGAAAACATCAGACCGTCTGAATCAGCACATTTCGCATGCGTTTGGGAACACCCTTTCAATATTTTGGCGATTGCCCTGCAATAAGATATGATACAGGCATTTTTCACATATATTGATGCCGCAACCAGGATAACTTATTTTTGGCCTGAAGGGCGAAAGGTTTGGTTGTTGATTTTAAAAGAGCAGGAATAATTTTGATTCCTACCCTTTTGTAGATGAATACATTTTAGCGAAACGATACGCAAATTCGCCATGAACGATCCATGTTTTCACCCTAGGCTAAAGTGTTTCTTTGTAGGATTGTTGAAGGTATGAATTTTTATTAGTGATATTATTTAAAATTATGTAGACTGTATCAAAGCAGATGAATCGGTCCTTCCGAATCTTTTACCCTAGCAATCGTATGGAGGCTTTGTAATCTAGTGATGCTTTGTTCATACTCCAGTTGAGTAATTTGATGAGACTTCCTTTTAAAATGTTTCTCCGCCTACTCAAAAAGGTTATAATTGCATTTTTTTTATTTCAGTTAGCGACTTGTTAGGAGTGTTTTCTTACATGACAATGGGAGCCGTGCTATCAGCCTTGCTCTGCGGTTTTATGTACGACTGGCAGAGAAATCGCCTGATAGGTTTGTAGCTCAAATACCTTGTTCTGAACTGTCAAAGAAGTAATGTATTTTGAACAAAAGACGACGAATCATGAATGGTTTGAAAATGGTGAATATTGCTTTTGCGTGCTGTAACCACCAGAATACTTCAGAAAGGTAAACACGTCGAGCTGAAATTAAGTGTTTCTAAAGTAATAAACGCTGTTTAAAAACCTCAGACTGGATGGTGAATAGTTGATCAAACGTAATATTATCACTTGGAAAAATTTTAAAATTGCTGATTTAGCTTCCTCCGTGTTCCAGAAAGTCTACTGGCGATAGTCATATATGCTATGAAATAATGTAAATGAAAATACCCAGGAGAAAGGCCACAATCACGAAGTACTGCCTTCCAAAGGCATCCAAAGATCTTCTCAAAACATAGATTGTGCGTACTCGTTAGAACCACCTCACCGAGTACTCTAACGAGTACCCACAATCTATGTTTTTGAGCAGAAATAAGAACATTAATGATTACCCATGTAAACCCAGTTTACTATATAAAAGTGGGGTTTAAGGGGGTCAAAATTATATAGGTATGTTTTCATGATGTAATTCTTATTATCTTTGGGACTATATATCTGGTATCTTGGAAAACCACGTTCCACTTAAGCCAATGCTAAGGAGGGCGTGGGGGAGCATATGCAGCTTTGCGGGCAACGTTGTAATTTCTTTTTACTTCACTACAGCTGTGGCGGCAGTAAAATATCCTCGTACTTCATCATAGTGTTACGAACCAGGCGTAACGAGAAAGAAATGAAAGTGCAACAAGCTTTAAATTATTAACAATATTTATTCACAAAAAAAAAGAGAAAAAAGACAAGATTCAAAACAAAAGAATGTAAGTAAACAGTACCTTTCAAGTTTATGTCACAAAATCCCTCAAAAATAATCCACAAGAATTTATAAAAACAAATCCTTTGTATAACAGTTTCTGATCCCACAATTTAAAGTTCCTGAATTCAGAATTTAAGTCCAGAATGAATAAAATGTTAAAGTAATCCAGTATAGAATAATTTCCAGTGAAAGTACATAAAGATGCCCATATGAAAATCTTTTCTCCTTATATAATATCAAAGAATGTTCTAGAAAAAAGAATTTGCTACAGACATCTCTTATTTTCTAGGTTCAATCAAGAAACTTCTAAATATTCTATGATATGCCAAAAATAACTCAGTCCATAACCAAGGACATAAACAACATGTTATTCTGAACATGTTGTTCCAGAAAGTTATTAATGGACACATAGTAAATAAAGTTATTAATGGAAACATAGTAAACATGATGCTTAAAATAATTGAACACCCTATATATAACAATAGTGAAATTTTAATTTTCCTTTCCTTGAGACTATTGATTCTATTTTGCTATACTAATCGAACCTGTGCTTACGGTGGCATATGCAGCCTTGCTAACTGTATTGTCCTATGAAGAGTCTCAATCAAACCAAGACTCTGATTTTCGTTCTATGTTGATTGTTTCTGATGGCAACCTTATAAATTTTATTTAAACTTGAATGTTGATTATATACATTTTTATGATCAGTTTTCCTCCTAAATAATTCGTTATTTTTCACTGTAGGTGCCGGAAAGATCAAGAGAACATATACACCAGTCGTACTGCCTATGTCACTTGTGACGTTGTATTCTGTGTCTGTGACTGTGATGTGTTACATCAAAACCCAAGTTACCATATACCTTGCTTTTGTTATGTTTACTTTATTTCGATCGTCGCTATTTACTGTGGCTTTAGCATTCATTGGAGAAGCGTAAGTAATGCATTTACTCTGAAGAGACAGATACATTATCGTATTGCCCTAAATATTTGGACATATGAACTCCTTACCATGTTTGGCATAATATCATTTTTTATGATTATTTGAGCAAGTCTGTTTGGCTTCCTGACGAGGTGTTTATACACTGCAGTGGAATAACAAAAAGTCTAAACACACACTGGTCAAACTGCTCAGGAATATTTTTGCAGCTGTTATAATGTACATGTACATATACAACAATGCACTGGCGAATACATAGGTTAAGTACAGTAACCAGTGGCGATGTCAACACCGAATTATTTTTTCACACATCAAGGAAAATATCGAAACTTTCTCCCAACCATTGCCTCCAAAACAGGGATTATTCTTAAAGGAAAGAATTGGTTTCCACAGGCAGCCAGTTCTTTACTTTAAGAGCATCCTTATTATAAAGAAAGAAATCATATTATGTAAAGTGAGCTCTCTTTATTGTAATTTTTTTCCTAACGCACATGCGTAAAATGCGTAATGAGTGCTACACCTTAACTACACTTCTCTTGAATTTCGAACAAATCCAACTGACTACTGAGTGATTTGTTTGACACTTAGCATGCTAAGGTCAAATTCAGTAGACAACAGCTTAATGATATTTTTCATATTTGTCCCAGAAAATAGAATTGATACTCCATGCAAATTGTCTCCTTAGTGTCTCCTAAGGAGATAATTTGCATAAAATGTCAAATCCTATTATCTGAAAATACTTCAAAATGTCGTCTACCTGCTGATTTGTTTGCTCCCAGACATAAAGGTGTTTTTATCAGGTGTTGCGCGCACGATTTTTAGTGTCTTTTGAGTCGTAAAAATAATAATGGGGATATCCAGAACTTGCCACATTCACGGAACACAGCCCTCTCAAAGTTCCCGAGCGCTCGCCGAGCGGCTGCTTGCACTATTTCTGCACGCGAAACAGGCTGAGAGGTGCATCGTATTGGTTTGCCAACGTGGCGAGGTACCGTATTGTCTAGTTAGAGGGCGCAGTCATTTTCTTTAATTTCCTATGAATTTAATTTTGATTATAGAATTTAATTGCAAATGAAAAGTCCAAAAGATGCATTTTTGTAATATTTACGCTCAGAGTAACCAATAATAATAATAATAAAGTATTGGCTGAGCTCCCACTGTCGTTCGACAATGCAATTTCCAGCTATTCAAACTTGAATGGGCGTTAATTTTGTTGGAATATGCCTCATAAATCCTTCCTCGTATGGCATTCGTTTTTATGTTTTTCAGCCAACTTTGCAAACTCACTCATTTGGAATTTGTTTCTTATACACAAGAACCAGCAGCGCTTAATAATGTTTTGATATTGTGTTTCAGGTTCCCAATAGGCCATTTTGGTGTTTTGTTTGGGTTTATACAGTTCGCAGCTGGTATTGCAGGCCTTCTTCAGTATCCATTGTTTGAATGGGCCGGTGGCTACGAAGGATCTTTTGATCATGTAAGTTTACTATGTTGTAAATAGGAAAATCTTTTTATAAAATAGATTTTGATCATGTAAGTTTACTTCATTGTAAATACCGTATATGATCTGTGAATAATATTTTAATCGTGTGTGTTTATTATGTTCTTAATCTGGCCAATGTTCTGCGAAGGAACTTTCGATCCTTTAAGCTACTTCATTGTCCTACGAAGGATAATGCCCGTGTCGGGGTGGGGGGAGGGGAGAGGGGAGTAAATTTTGCCTACTACATAGGCTAGGACTATTGTGTTTTGGTTTAGAATTTTGAATTTTACTAGTTTTGTGGAGTTAGGGAAAAAGTGGCTATTTTTTTTTGGTATTGGCCATTTGCAGGTATTTTTTTGGGGGTTACTTTCATAACTGGCTATTTTTGGGTCTATCAAAATTCTCGGTACTTTTTTCGGGGCATTGTAAGAATCGGTTTAGAACCTTCTGTTGAACTGATAGTTGTTGTTTTTTTATTTAGTTTTAACAGCTCTATTTCTGCTGTGCATCAGTTCAATGACATTAAAGTTAAAACGGAGCCTCTGTTGGAAATTGTTTAAATCACTTATATTACTAATACAATAATTATACAGGAAAAATAAATGAAAACCACACATTTTGCTAAAAAGAAAGCAAGGGGAATATTTTTTGGGTATGTAATATCTGCTGATATTTTTTGGGGGTATAGTTGATATACCAGATATTTTTGGGGGGTTTGGCTGATACACCATATATTTTGTTGGGGGTAAACACTAGATGCTTGGGCCCTATGTAGCAGACAAAATTCACTGTACCACACCCCCACACCCCACCCCACCCCCTCACTCCCTCTCATCCTGGGGGATAATGTAAGCTATTTCATTGTAAAATTGTACATGATTTGTCAAAAAAACGTTTGATCGCGTAAGTTTAATTCTTTGTAAAATGGGTAAATGATCTTTGAAAGATCTTTTGATTGTAAAAGTTTAAATCGTTGTAATTAGTATATGCAAAATTTCCAACGTGCCAAAATTTTAAACACCTAATACTGTTGCAGAAAAATAATTTCTTAAGTTGAATGGATATACTTGAAATCTGTCTCTACAAAAACGTATATTGCGGTATTGATTCGAAGTGCCTTGCAGAGGCGCTTCTAATGGGCACCTACAATATATGTCGTGTAGATAAATGAGAAGAATGTCAACATTGTTTTTTTTTAAATCTTTTCTTATCTAGAGATACGGCCAAAATGTACATTTCACATAGATGTGTTAACATAATGATAACCTTCCTTGATTTCCAGGTGAATATTCTGCTGCTGTGCCTTCAAGTTTCTACTATTATTCACCCAGTGATATTATATGTGAAAGGCAGCAGAGATAAGACGACTGACAGGCATACTATTGAATACGTGATTGAATGAAGCAGGCTGAGGAATGTCCGGTTCTGGTTTTCTCCAAAAGAAAGGTCTTCTCTAGAACGAGCAAAGAAGACAGCGGATATGAGGAAACTGTTCATCTTTACTGACATTTTTAAAAAGATACCTGTTTATCCTAAGTATTCTGGCTTAAAGCCAAAACAGTGTAGAGTCAGATCAGACGCCAGATTAGGGTCTTCACAGCTTGCCACTCATCGAGCTATTTCAAGACATGTAATTAGGGATTCAAATGGACTTGTTACCGAATTTGCCTAGATATATCAAGTAGATGATGAACTTTTACATTGGTGATATGTTACTGTATTTTGTCTGACAGTTGACGAATGCTCACGGATATTCACTTGTATTTTCTTTAGCACTTGATGAATCTCTATGGTTTTATACTCTATTTTATCTTATACTTAGTGAATCTCATTAATAGTCTACTCTAATTTTAATTACTTGATGAATCTGACACTTATCTCTTCATTTTATCTGATATTTCATATACATGTTAATCACTGATATTCTATTGCATTTTTGTCTGACACTTGATGAATCTCACTGATGTTCTACTGCATTTTAACCGGAACTTTCAAGATGTACATGTATCTCACCGGTATTTTACCGCATTTTAGCTAACACCTTATAAATCGCACTGTTTTTCTATTGTATTTGGTCTGACACTTGGCAGTTTTCTAGTTCTTTATTTCTTGTATCTAAGATGACATTCGGGACTATGTATTTATTTCTTTTTTTACTTAATCTATTTAGACATTTACAGAATCGTTAAAAAACAATATTAATATACATGTGTTTTTGTTTTTTTTTGTAGTTTCTATAAAAATTCATGTTTCATACACTGAATGAAATTAGAACAGAGAAGGAGACAGTAACATAGAAGAAAGGAGGAATGAAAGCCATATATTTTAATTTCACTGCTTTCATTGTAAGCAAATGACCCACAAAATAATCAAATCGTAAACAATAGTAGCAATAGTACACGTATCCTTACCAAGAACACATGTACTTTCATTTTAATATATATAGCAAAAACACATTGGTGGCTCTTAACATAAAGGTGTCCTCGGTACGCATATGGACAGCGATAATCCTGATGAGCTTGCAAATCTGCACAGAAATCATTATTAGAGCGTTCGGTGTCTGTCCACAGACACCGTGAACTATGACAACGTATAGCAAATTCCATGGACAGGCATGAATTAAACAGCTTCTTTGCTCGTGCGTCATACGGACGTGTGTTTTGTCATTGTTGTTCTTCATCTCTTCTTTTGGCACCTCGGGAAGTCTGTGCTTTGTGGTGGCACCATTTCCTGGGTATCTTCATTTATGTGTTTCCTATAAAGCATTAATATGTTTGAGAACTTGCTTGAAATCGAAGTGTATTGGAATATAGTCTGTATTCAGACATACTTCCCCGTACTTCATCATAGTGCAGATTATATAATTTCATTTCCTTTGGGATCATTGGGCCCATTGTGGTATCTTTGAAAATGGAGTTCTGCTTATGTATACGCTGGAAGGCGTAAGCAGTGTTGCAAACTTCATTACTGCTAATGAAGAGTTTCAATAAAACCGAGGCTCCCATTTTCTATCTGTACTGTGTTATTTGTTTGCAAAGGCAATCTTTTTTACTTTTATATATAGAAACTGTGCAAACAAAGGCCAGTGTGCCTTGACATGAGTAATTTGAGTAAATATACATTGTACCTAACTACATACGCGCCCGGTGAAAACTCATATCATCTTGCGCATGTGCACACACATATGCGCCCAGTGAACAAGCCTGCATATGCACACATATTTATCAGAGTCTTTCGCTGCACTCCTACAGAAGAGTTGAAACCATGGCTATCCACAGTGCACCCAGCAAAGATTCTGATCAGACAGCAAGGATACTGGGAGCACATATCAAAAGAAAATTATTCATGTGAATAGCCTGCCAAGCAGATAATTTACTTGAAATATCAAGTCGTATTTTCCATGAAAAATAAAAAAAATAGAATGTCGTCTGCTACAAATGTTACTCGGCGCTTTAAGTGTCAGTCACAACTGCAGCAGATAACAATGTTGATTTCCTGTTGTTTTTTTTCAGAGGAAATAAGTCTTGACAGTTCATGTGAATCATCTGCTTGATGCAGACGATTCACATGAACTTTCAAGACTTATTTTCTCAGGAAAAAAAATAGAATGTCGTCAGCTACAAATTTTGCTTGGTGCTTTAAGGGTTAACTTTTACAGCACAGATTGTCGTACCACAATAGTCAGAAGTCAAAATTATATAAATACGTGTTTGTGGTTTGTTTATAGTATATTGATATTGTTTGTTTATGATTTGATTAGGTTTGACATTCATATAATATTTGTTACATTATTGACTGGAATATATATAACCATTTTATGTGCATTTTAATACATGTTTTACATTTTGTGATGAGACCACACTGTAACTTCTTTATAAGACGCATTACTATAAGACGGTTCAGACGGTTTGAAAATTGACCCGAAAGTGTTGAATGCAAACATAAATGGTCATTTTTTTTTCTCATATAATCTATACCTTTTTGTTTTGATACAACACGGTTGTTTGACTAACACGGGTTTTGCTTTGGATCCCTGTAAAAATTAATATAAGGAGCCTGTTGTGTAAGTTTGATTATGGTATTACTGACAATTAGAAATTTAACATACAAATATGGCAGCGTTGAAGGATGAGTGAGTTTTATTGGCGTTTCCATCAATGTGTATTTCATAACCCTATGTTGAGTATTTAAGTACATGTGTTATTATACTTGTTATTATAGTAAGCAGAGAATCTGCAAAGCAGAGAAGGTACCAGCAGTGGAAATTCAGAGCCGATGCAAAGATTCTTCATCAGAATGTTCTCGCACGATATGCAGCTGACAGTTCAGAGCTAAGAGTTGTCTAATCGGTCATCATCAAAGAACACACACAAAGCAATAGCATTGCAATCACCAAGCTTAAGATAAAGAAATGACTGAGGAACATCATTATCAGTATTAGTAAAGCTCTACATAAGAGTGGATTACACATAAAATTAGGCAGGGCACAATGTTTCCTATAAGACTGCATGTGCACCCAGCGAAGAAGACTCAGATCTGCCTGCGCATCCGCACAGGCTGGTGCGTCTTCACTGTCCGTGAACCCTTGACTATACACAGAGTGCCGTGTAAAGAGTCTAATCAGCCTGTGAGTGATCTGCCTTGGAGGTGTAGCTTCTTTAGTATTGTTTCTTTTGTTTTATCTTACATTCCGTTACTTAATCTGTTTTGTTTTTCTTTAGATGGTTAATTGTTATGCGCATAGCTGTTTGAATACATTGTGTGCGGACAACAAAAATCATCTTCAAAACAACAGAAATCAAGCGCCGTTTGGCTGCATGGATACGCAGATTTTTCTGGTCCGTCATTGTTTATATATAGGTTCTAGCCATTGTTTTTCACCATGCGAGTATGCATTCGACAAGCAACGACAGCAAAGGACCCTACATGCAGGCAGCATAGGCCCAGATCAGCCTACCCGTTAGCACAAGCTATCAGGGCCTTCGTTTCTTGCTTACAGAATCAGTGATGACGCGATGGTCATAGACAGCGCCAGATAAGAGTGCGCATCAGTTTTTTTAGCTTCTTTATGAATATGTATATTCTGAGTACTCATTAGGAACACCTCGCCGAGGCAACAATATGTGTATTTTTTGCGAAATCCGTGTGCTCCTTTCTGGCTGCCTAGAATATAATGCCTTATTTACCCTGAATATTCGGACAGCTGACAGCTTAGACTCGGCACACACTGCTATAGGAGCATTTTGATCAGTGTTTACGCAAATTTGGGACATTTTTCCTTATACTTCTCTTCAACAAGTCCATTTTACTACCTATGAATGTGTGTAAAATTGCTGGGTGAGTGGCAAACACTGTAGATCCTAATCAGGCGCCGCGTTGTGCGGCGTCTGATCTTGGTCTACACTGTTTGCTTAGGCCTGTCTGTCCCAATACCGTGATTAAGTAATATGATTAAATCCAACCCCCCCCCCCACGACCTCCTCTCAGAAAACCTCCTGGGTCAACCTCAGCACACCCTATTAATTTCTCCATCGACTACAATGTTGAGAGTTAAAAAGTCTCTCACCTTCTACAGTTCCATAATCAGATCCAGGTGTTGGTGTCATGTGATGGCCACTTGAGTCAGCAACAGATCCTGGGATTTTCATGTCGTCTGACCACTTCGAAGACACATGGCATCGCCCGTCATGTGATGTCCGAAAAACCCCTCTATTCAGGGTCACAAACTTGAATGACCTTCTGTTGTCTGAAATAGACAGAACAATGCAGTCTTTTTTATCCTACACTGTATACCTCATCTACTCCGTACACTCTGATTTTAGACGGACTATTTTTCAGGGTACCAATACACTGTCACATCAGTAGTACCTCATAATCTTGTCACGAGAGTGCCATCGTGTATTTTTATTATATGTGATATGTTTGTAGTTTTGCAGCAATGATACATTAACGAAATTGTACATTTATTTGATGACCATTGCAGTGATAAGTGCTATTTAGTTACAGCATTGATTCATTTCCATTGTATATGTTACATTCTGTCATATCATTCGTTCAGGTTAAAATAAAATATGAATTATAAAGTTTCTTTTATTAAATTTTCTTCTGTGCGCGTGCATACAATATATGCTTTGCTGTAGAAATTTCAGATGGGCTTTTTTTTTTTTAAAAGTCAGAAAAAATGTCGCTGCAGTTTTTTGTTGTTTTTTTTTTAATCTGCACGCTTGCTCCTCGGATTTTATCGCACATCTTCAATCAGTCAATATTTATAGCCATATAATAAACAGTTTTAAGTTTAAGGTCAAGGTCACACACAGCCTATCATCCCACTGCAGATACAATTGGTAGACGATATTTAAAATATCGTCTACCAATTGTATCTGCAGTGGGATGATAGGCTGTGTGTGACCTTGACCTTAAACTTGACCAGAAGTCTGAATATGGCCCTTAGATGCAGGGTGCTGACTTGCAATGTAAGGTACATGTATTTGGACTATGGCCAAAGTACAGATTATATGTTTAGCACAGAAATATATACATAGGTAAATAATGTGTCCTTTTTATATGCACAGCAAATGTCCTAAACTTTTCTACACCAAAATTTCTGAAAAACAAAATGGCATATACTACAGCGCAGACCCAGATCAGACTACTCCAGAGGGAGAAGTCTGATCAGGGTCTACATTGTTTGTCATTCCACTTAGTAGTTAAAGAAACAACTGCATAAAAAGTAAATTTATAGGAAAAAATAGTGTTCGCTTTTTGGACATTTACCGTACACGTCATACTGTATAGTATTGTCAGGAGTTTGTTATTCCATACGCATGGCACGTCATATTGTATAGTAACGTCAGAAGTTGACTTTGTTATTCCATACACGTGGGCCGTCATATTGCATATAGTATTGTCAGGAGTTGACTTTGTTATTCCATACACGTGGGAATGATTACCTGACGGACCTCAGAATTGAAAGTATTTGCCTCAGTTTTAAAGCGTGACCACTCTAGCAGAAAAATAATTGGCTTTCTCTTATCACAGGGGCAGCTCATAAAGAGAAAAAATTGATATATTAGAAGGAGCAATTATTTTCTCTTTCAGAGTAGCCCCCTTTTGAGAAGGAGGCAACAAAATTGGAGGTCAGAGTGCTCTCCAGTGAGGAGGATCCATTCACATAAGATTTTTGTTCTTTTTTTCTTTTATCTTACACATAGCTCCAGATAAAGTATTTCTCTACCGAAAAGTATTGATTTTTTTTCTTATTTCTCCATGAAATTATCTGTTTTCTTTTTTTCTCCTCGAAAACATTTGTTATGGGTATTCATTAGAAGCGCCTCGACAGGGCGCTTCTAATGAGTACCCATAACAAATGTTTTCAAGGAGAATAAAGAAAAATATTATTATGATACCCCCTCTTTTCTGGAGTTTTGCTTACATATTGTTATTATGCAGCTTGCATCAGTACTTTTGCATATACCTGTTTGAAGCCGTGATCGAACGAACAAATCCACTTGCTGCTTGAACATGGATTGTGCTTTAAAATGGTTTTGCTTAACAAAGTACATATGTACCTCATAATTCTGTCAAAAGAGTGCCATCTTTATAATATGTGATATATATAATTTTACAATGATGATACATAAAGAAATAGTAAATTTATTTGAAGGAAATCTTAATAAATGTTATTTAGTTTCAGTATTTGGTGCCTTAGGTTTTGTTATACGTCTTACATTGTTTTCTCATACTGACATATCATTCGTTTAGGTTATAATAAAATATAAACTATAAAGTCTTAGTTTTCATATTTTTTTCTGTGCGCATGCATACAAATACAGACAATGGACATAATTATTTGTCATTTTCTGACATTACCGTTGAAATCAATGTATTGCTACATTTTCTGAAAGAATTCTGCACATTACCTCACAGAAGTAAAATTTATAAAAAAAAAATATACGAGATCAAAAGACAAACGCAATATGCAAATAGAGTTTGACCATTAAGAGCTGTCACTATTAAAACGGACATAAATTCTCAAAATCTAATATTTCCGTTGATGTTAATGATGACATCGCAGAAAAATTGGCATAACTTTTTACTTTGATTTCAGTTGTCCTTCTTGCATGCAATACTCCTACTTGACCTGATTATATGTCCCTGTCAAATATTATCACATTATCTCAAACAGTATGGGAGTTAAAGCGTGCACAAGATTTCGGTTTCAGGGTATGCAACTACATAACGAAGAAAGTGAGAGTTGTCTCTCTTGCAAGAAACACGCCTTCTGGTCATATATGCCGCTACCAAATATTATCAAAACATTTCAAACCATTAAGAAGTTATGAAGTGCATAAGAATTTCTAATTCGTTCAACAACTAGAAAAAGAACAGAGCAAGAGTTGTCCTTCTTGCATGCGACACTCCTATTTGACCAGATGTATGTCCCTACCATATTTTATCAAATTATCTCAAACTGTATGGGAGTTAGCCTGCACAAGGTTTCTACATAACGAAGATAGTGAGAGTTGTCTCTCTTGCAGGCGACTGGTCCTACTGGTCCTCCTCTTCATTCATACCAAATATTATCAAAATTTGTCTAAGGGTATCAAAGTGATGGAGCGCAAAAGGATGCGTCTATGATTTCTGCTTCAGGGGAGATAACTACGTAATGAAGAAAGTGAGAGTTGTCCCCCTACTGGTCATCCTCTTCATCCCTACCAAATATTATCAAATTAATTTAAACAGTATAGGGGTTATGGCCTGCACAAGATTTCGGCTTCAGGGGAGATAACTACATAACAAAGACAGTGAGAGTTGTCTCTCTCTTGCATGCAACATGCCTACTGGTCCTCCTGTTCATTCCTACTATATATTAACAAAACATGTCTAAGGGTATCAAAGTAATGGAGTGCACAAGGATGAGTCTACAATTTCTGCTCCAAGGGAGATATCTACATAATAAATAAAGTGAGGTTGTCTCTCTTGCACGCGACATGTCTACTGGTCCTCCTCTTCATTCCTACCAAATATTAACAAATTATCTCAAACAGTATGGGAGTTATGGCCTGCACCAGATTTCGGCTTCATGGGAGATTACATAACGATGGTAGTGAGAGTTGTCTCTCTTGCACGTGACACGCCTCCTGGTCCCCCTCTTCATTTCTACCAAAGTATGTCCAAGGGTATCAAAGTGATGGAGCGCACAAGGAAGCGTCTATGATTTTTGCTTCAAGGATGATAATTATATAACAAAGAAAGTGAGAGTTGTCTATCTTGTACGCGAAACGCTTACTGGTCCTCTTCTTCATCCCTACCAAATCTATCAAATTAGCTTCAGAGGAAATAACTATATAACGAAGACAGGTCCTGGCAACCCATTTTACGAGCTTTTCACAAGGGAATCCTCAACTAGCCAAACTTCTACAATCACTAAGCACATCACAACTTTTACAATAATTATATGAGAAGATAATATTAAAATTTTAATATACGTGTTAAAACCTTCGAATTCCAATGCCCTATTTTCATGATAGTGCCAGTGCCACTCCTTTTACTGCCATTTCGGTGACTACCAATTCTGAAGGAATGTATTCTGAAAAAAAAAGCTGCTGATAAACCGAATTATGTTATAACTGGACTTGGATACTATATAGGAAAATCGATACTTTGTTAAGTGTTTTATGTTCTCATGGCAGAGAAAGTAACCATCAATTAAAGGCCGAACTGTCAAGAAATTTAACACAGATTGCACACAGCAATGAACTTTTTTTTCTGCAGGGCAAATTTTCCGTTTGGTTGCCTTTCCTGCTTGATATACTTTAGATTTCTATTCTGTATATGAAGTATTCTACCTGTTGGGTCATATGAAATATCACCATATTGCAGGGGCCTATCTGCATGCATTGGCCCATTGTGAACTAGCTCACACATTCTTAATAAGCCAAAGTAGCTAAAGTAAACGCAGTTTTAAAAGTTCATGCTTCATAATGATTGAAACAAACATCACTTAAAATTTGACAGTTTCTAGTCTGCAAATCCTGTGAAAAAGGGGGCTTTCATCAATTTATGTGCGTGAGCACCGACATCCCGCCGGTTTCTTGTACAATGAGTTTGTTTGTTGGCTTTGTCAAGCTATTAATTTTGTGGAAAAAAACTAATCCCAGAACAGTATATAGGTATTGTTGCAGGCGAACAACCCTTTTCAACAGCTCGATATGTAATATACCACATGGTTTACAGGAACAGACCACTGAGTACCCAGTTGATGATGTAACCGAAATAGCTATAGTATGGATACTTTCAGAGTTGGCCAAAGCTATATATAGGATACTTTCAGAGCTGGCCAAAGCTATATAATGGATACTTTTAGATCTGGCCAAAGATATATAATGGATACTTTCAGAGCTGGCCAAAGCTACGGTATATAATTGATATTTTTGGACCTGGTCAAAGCTATATAACTGATACTTTCCGGGCTGTCCAAAGCTATATAATGGATACTTTCAAAACTGGACAAAGCTATATAATGGATTCTTTCAGGGCTTGCCAAAGCTATGTAATGGATATTTTCAGGGCTTGCCGAAGTTATATAATGGGTACTTTAAGAGCTGGCCAAAGCTATATAATGGATACTCTCAGAGCTGGCAAAGCTACGGTATATAGTGGATACTCTCAGAGCTCGCCAGCGCTACGGTATATAATGGATACTCTCAGAGCTGGCCAAAGCTACGGTATATAATGGATACTTTCAGACCTGGCTAAATCTGTATAATGGAAACGGTAGTATTTCATTTTGGTGAACAATGCTCAGATGATCATTTCTTATCCTTCCTTCGATTATCTGCCTTGGCAGATTTCGCATAGCTTGTAGGTATATATTCACTCTCTGATAACTGCGTCAGGGAGTCGACTCTTTGG
This sequence comes from Anodontia alba, assembly GCA_964016985.1. Lineage (NCBI taxonomy): Eukaryota > Metazoa > Mollusca > Bivalvia > Lucinida > Lucinidae > Anodontia > Anodontia alba. The sequence goes on along the minus strand of OZ024831.1, from coordinate 83,687,696 downwards.
CTCAGTGATTAGAGCACTGGAATTTTATCCGTACAGACCGGGTTCGAATCCCACGACAGGCAAGAAATTTGTTCAGCTATGCTTCATTCCTTTCATGTCGTAAGATGGGGGCTCGTCCGAGATTGGACTTTATTTCGCCAAAAATGGCTTTGCGTCATCATAAATGATGACTTCCTTGAAAAGGAGGAGTGTTACGGCCTAGCACTCGATTATCTGCCTTGGCAGATTTCGCATAGCTTGTAGGTATATATTCACTCTCTGACAACTGCGTCAGTGGAGTCGATTCTTTGGTTCAGTGATTAGAGCATTGGATTTTTATCCGGACAGACCGGCGGGAAAATTTTTCAGTTATGCTTCATTCCTTTGTTACGACTTTCATGTCGTAAGACTATTTAATGGATACTTTCAGGGCTGATCAAAGCTATATAATGGATACCTTCAGGGATGGCCATAGCTACATAATGAATACTTTCAGACCTGTCCAAAGCTATATAATGGATACTTTCAGAGGTGGTCAAAGCTGTATAATGGATACTTTCAGAGATGGCCAAAGCTATATATTAGATACTTTCAGGGTTGGTCAAAACGAAAACCAGGTTTTCTGAAATAAACAAGAATAAAATCAGATTCGCACAGTCCGATCAGGACCTTCGTTGACCGCCAGCAGAATCGAGGTATATTGAAAAATATTTCGAAGAAAAGGCCCTGACTGGACTGCAAACGCAAGAGAAGAACTAAATAAGTAGTCATATTTTCTTTCTGATTCTCTTTCTTATGTGGTACAATGTATAATGTTATGTAACATGAAAAATAAGATATGTTTAAACCAAACGCAGGCTGACTACGACCTTCGTTGTTCGCATACCCGCGGAGAGGCTTTCATTATTATCCCTTCACGATACGGCTTAAATAATGTTGAAAGAGGCGTATCATCCTCATCATCAGTATGGAATTTATAGCATAAACAACAACCGTAAATGCTACACCCAGGCTGCACGCATGCGCAAGCTGAATTGGATTTTCGCTGTTCTGTTCTCGCGTGCCCCGAGCACTCATTTTATGCCAAATCTCACATTTCAAGCACTTAACCTTTACCACTCTATGGGCTACTTTTTCTTTCTTTGTGTATATGTGTGGGGGGGTGCGCGGGGGGGGGGGGGGTGGGGGGAGGGGCGAAGAGGGTGGGGCGGGTGCAGAGGGGGGGGGGGCGACGAAACTGTTTTGATTGTGGTGCAGTTACTTTAAGTACGCGCTTCTTTTCCTTTGGTGTCTTGGACAGAAGGGGTTAGGTAATTGTATCGATTCCTGATCATTGCCTTCCTTTCTATTTGATATTTCATGTAAAGTGTCTTCCTAGAATAATGGGAAGAATAAGAAAAATATTTCAAAATGTCATCTGCTGTGTTCAACAACAAGTCAAATTGCAAATGCCTGTTCTACTCAGGGACACAGCTTTCCTACATACCGTATAACCAGGCCTATTCTAAAAGGAAAGAATTTGCTTCTAAGTGCATCCCTTGGGAACATTTTTTTTTTTTTTTTTTTTTTTTGTAGAGTCAACTCCCTTTCAGAAGGGGCTTGGTGTGCAGAAAAAAACAAAACAAAACAACAAACAAACAAAAATGGAAATCATACAAGTTGTCTCCCTTGTAAAAATGGCGGAAAAAGCTAAACGTATTTAGCCCTGTCATGAGGAAAGGTGTCCTATAGCATAAACGGATGCGCAGGCCTATCCGGGCTGTTAGCTATCTGCATTCGTCTCGACGAGGCGGCGGCTCATGTTACATGTAGTTATCGGTACTGAGCCATATTGTAGCATCGGTAGTGAGCCGTCGAATTATCGGTACTGGGCCATCTTGCGTTATCGGTACTGAGCCTTCATATTTGTTTTAACCCAGTTATACGCACAACAATATACCTATCGTCCTATAAAAGGGACATTGGCAAACATTGTAGACCCAGATCAGACGCCGCCGAACGCGGCGTCTGATCAGGGTCTACCATGTTTGCATTAAGTACAGGAATTTCTATAAAGCATAGTAATTAATAAAACTAGCCAGACATCCCTGATGTTGGAAATGGATCGGTCCAAAGTGTTACGGTAGAATAGTCAACTCGGCATAAATGGGTTAATGTTGCAAGGACTAAATAAATAAGTTATCACGGTTACTTTTGATATCTAATCTAGGCTACTGGACAAAAACAGTGACATTGGTGATCTTTTCAACTGAAGATATCTATTAACCCCCAGTTTTCGGGCGGATATGTCACAGCAAACAGTGCAGACCCAGATTAGGCACGGTGTCTGATCAGGACCTATACTGTTTGCCACTAAGTCGAAGGTTGTTTTACATATCTATCTGTATTCCTTTTTAGAATGTATTTTATTTTCACTACAGCTGGCGTTAGTGCCGTGTGGCGGCCGTAACAAGTCTCCCCACACATTCCCAGCTAGCATTCTACATAAATCTATAGCGGGCCGTTATCGGCCCGTCAGCTACCCTGACGGGCCGATAGCGGCCCGCTTTAGATTTATGTAGAATGCTTACTGGGAATGTGTGGGGAGACTTGTTATATTTTTCTATTTATATTTTTCTAGTCCTTTGTACAAAGATCACTGTGCTCATTCCCAGACTTTTTTTTTGTTAATGATGAGAGGTCTGCCGGACCAAAACTAACTTGTCTAGCCCAGAAAACATGGACACTTCAGACATTTTCAGTTGTGCGCGTGTGTTCATTGCTCTTAAGAGTCATTCCTGTTAGATCTATTCCATAAATGCTGACCCCCTTGCTGCGACTTAAGCATGTGAGTGCTATGCTGGACTAAGAAACATAAAATTGTGAAATTAAATGAAAATAAAAGCGTGAAAATGTACGAACTAGTTACGAAATTAGAGGCAAGATAGTAGCCGAGTAAACTGAGAAGTGATTTATCTGGCTGACTGTCTCGTTGAACTTCTGCATTTGGCAGGGTAACTTCTCCTAAAGGGAGTTAAATCCCTCTAAACGCCAACTTGTGTTTTATTTGAAAACATTGTCGAATTTGGTGACGCATATTCGTATAGCTCCTCGGTGTTTTGAATAGAAAATATAGATTATTTTATAACTTATCTAAATTGCGGAAGTTTATTTTTTTGTTTAGTATAGTTTATTTAAGTAATCAGCATCAAGGCAAATAAATATTATCACCAATATTTGATACAGGTCACCAATCAACGCCGCGTAGCGAAAGAATATACCTTGTGTCATAAGCGTCTAGCGAAGACTCAGATCAGCCTGCACATTAGCACAGTCTTATTCAGTCTTCGCTGGGCGCTCTCTAGATAGTCAAATATTCTTGGTTTATTAGGTTAGTCATTCCTGTTAGAATCTATATATTCAGCCGTTCAGCGAAGGTCCTGGTGAGAATTTGACGGCTGATAATTTGATACGTCATAAGGGACAGTTTCTCATTTTGTGGCCAAGATAGTCTTGCGCAGACATCACGTTTTATGACATTGTATTGTACATAAAATCCAAGTTATGGCGGGTAAGATGCTGACTTGGTTGGCCTTTTGTTTTATTTCTTTCTTCTTACATACACGTATTTTTCCAGCACATGGAGTTGGAAGTGACGTCATAGTATCTACCAAATATGGCAAAGTTAGGGGACTACGAACGGACAAAGCCATCACATTTCTGGGCGTACCGTACGCTGCACCTCCAGTCAATGAATTAAGGTAGGACATTCAGCATATTTACCCTAAATATCGAGACACCTTCACCTCTTTATGCTAATGGACTTTTCAATACACAACTCTTTGCACCAGTCCATTACTTTTAAAGAGGTTGGGTTAGTTTTTATTATTACCATGTTTTATAGAAATTCCTTTATTTGATGCAACCAGTGTAGACCCTGATCAGACGCCGCGTTCTGCGGCGTCTGATCTGGGTCTACACTGTTTTCCAATGTCCCTTTTACGGGGGGCTAAGCATAAAAGAGTTCATTCCTAACTATGCATGTCCTAAAATTTGAACAAAGCCATTTTACTACCTGTCGATGTGTCTTAAAATCGCTGGACGAGTGGTAAACTGGTGTAGATCCTGATCAACGCGGCGTCTGATTGGGGATCTATACAGGTCTGTTTGTCCCAATACTTTTGTGTATTCGTCAGGCCGTCCGTCTGAGTGAGTGTATACATACCTTTGTAATTTTTGTCATCTCTCCTATACCAGGATAATAATATATCTTAAGGATATATTTGTATATTTGGTCTGACCCATGGGGTAGGGTGGTGCTAGAGGAGGTGGAGGTGGCGTTTGATGAAATTACACATTTTCAGAGAATTGGCAATCATCGTATGGCATTGAATGGTATGACCAGAGAAAAAAATGTTTGGCCCTGGGTGTTCAGCAACAAAGTGTGGGGATATGCGATGATATGCCATCGACTGCACAATCTGCATGAGTCTGCTTTCAAAGAGCAAAAACAGTTGCGATTTAGTGTGTGTTTGTCCGTCAATCATTTATTAGTTTATTTGTTTATAGTTTATTTGTTCATAAGTGGTAAATGGTCCCAAAATGGCGAGACACCAGTGTCCGCGGATGCTTTGTTATTACTATGTTACATTCTATATATACAAACTGATGCATATATTCACCGCGTGAAGCGAACAAGTGCCATCGAACATGCGCAAAATGCGCAGATTCAGATCATTCTGCGCATGCGCAAAGTATCATCCGGGCATTTGCTCTACATTCGTACATTCTGTATTATCCAGTGATTCTGTTAGCGGACAGTGAATGCCCTGATCAGACTGCGGGGATGCGCAGGCTGATCAGGGTCTTCGCTATCCGCATATGCCAAAAGACACGTTTTTGCATGGGGAGGCCCATGTGATAAACAGATTATAACATGGCTCAGAGTATGGTTACTTCATTATCAAGCATGGATACTCTCCTTATTTATAGCTATGGCTATATAGATACCATGAGGTTCAACTATTCTTACATTTTTTCAAGATGGCAGCCTCCAGTGGAACCCAGCGCCTGGTCACCGGCAGTGTACAATGCGACTGAGGTAAAACTCGGATGTCCACAACACGGATGCACGACGTCGAACCCATCGTTTGTTTGCCCAAATAAGGTACCAACATAAAATGGTCGCGCTTATCTAATCTCGCGGTATTTCTTGGTTTAGGTTTGAAAATATTACCATCTTGAAACAACTGCTATGAGATGACCCGCAACTTGCGAAAACGGACCTTGGAACGTAAATCAGCGAATATTTTGAACAGTGTGCGAACAAGGTTAGATTATTTGCTGTTGTTGACCTCACGATGCTTGCAGACAATAGGCAGTTGCGAACTCAAACGACCCAAGTCAGGGCCTTCTCAAACTTAATACTTAAAGCGCTAAGGAAAATTGAAGCGGACATTTTTTTTTTCTTTTTGTTCTTTTTTTCTTTTTTTTTTTGTTATTTTCCAGAGAAATTAAGTTGGCATTTCATGAAATAGAGACTCTTCCTAATTGGACCAAGCAACCAGCAGTGCAACATACATGTATTTGCTCATTGTCTCGTATACCTTAGGTGAAAACACGCTTTGCTTTGAAGCTAGGGCGTTTCTTACGAGTACCACGAATGTTCTCGTGAGAAATAAGAAAAAAAAAAATGGGGTTAAAAAAAACATGTCTTATCGGGGCCTGTGGTACATGGTGAGACATCTTTATGTGCCTTTCCAGACGACAGAAAGTTGCCTGTTCCTGAACATATGGGCACCGCTCGACTCCGGTCCAAACAGCAGCTATCCAGTCATGGTTTACTTTCATGGCGGAAACTTTGTGCACATGAGTGCCAGCTCGCCAATATTCCGCGGCGAAGACTTTGTGATGAAGGGAAGAGTCATATATGTATCGGTGGACTATCGGCTGGGTAAATATAATATAGGCCGCGCCAAGCGGAAATGTCTTTGAGCATGCGCAAAATGATCAGATTCAGATTCATCCCACGCATGCGTAAAGTGTCATCCGGGCATTTGATCTCCATTGATACAATCTATTGTGTCCAATGATTGTAAGCGGACAGCCAAGGCCCTGATCAAACTGCGCAGATGAGCAGGCTGATCTGGACCTTCGCTGTCCACATACAGTTGACTCTCGTTATCTCGACCCCTCTTATCTCGATCCTATCACTTATGTCGAACTGATTTCTAAGTACCGATTATTTTCCTTATATATTTATTGTATTTCAGCTTCGCGTATGTCGAACTACTTTTATGTCGACACTTCGGCTATCTCGTCCATCATTTTCAGTCCCTGAATATATTTTTCACAGTTTTTACTACCGCGTATCTCGAACTCGGACCATGACGAAGGAAAACAAAATGTAAGATGCGGCGCCGCCGGTCTCTCAGTTAATGAAAGTCATAATAGGCCATTGATAAATAAATCAATATTTTAATTTTCCCCTTTGTCCAGGTAATTACAAACAACACAAACAATGTCTAAAATCCGTAATTATGAAATCACGTGCGTGTCGAGTCGGGTTTGACACGCGGCGCTCAACACCGTCTCGTGTCATTGATTTGTAAGATAAAAAGCAGCTCAGAATAGTGTTATGGAAGATTAATCAACGAAGTTTCTTTAATTTATTGTTTAGATATGCTCTTCACTTTTGAGTACTGTCCGTCTGAATGATATAGCGTCTTCAAGAAATATTCTTGACAGGTTCCGACTCAGATCAGCCTGTATTGAACATACTAGCTCAGTCTGAATCTTCGCTTGTTACTCTTTGGTCAGGCGGTGCTCTTTGGTAAGCCCAGATAAGGCTCATGCGTATAATGGAAAATTCAAGGGCGTGCAGGCTGATCCGAGTCTTTGACAGTCGCACAGTCTTCTAATAGGAGTTGTCGTGCACAGCCTCAAATAGACGAATCACACGTGGGTACCGATGTTAACCCTTCCGACCCTGTAGACTGATACGGATACCCGCACAAATAGTGTAGATCCAGATGAGACGGCTCATAACGAGCTTTCTCCGCAGGATCTACAGTTTGCCGCGCTGAGAGGGTTCGTTTATGCCAGGGGAGATAATCCAAACTAGCTTACAGCTGCCGCTTAACTTTGTAAGCGTTTTATGCAAAAGCGGAAACCAGTCAACTCTTTATCGAGTCGTCTATGCGAAGGGAGCTAATCCAAACCAGTTCATAACGTATAGCTAACACAACTCGGAAACAAGTAATTTATTTATAGCTCACATGGAAATCCAAATTTGCAGCAGTATTAAATGACAACAAGAGACGTTTGAAATTTATTATTATTAACATTTATTGATGATATTATTCCAAGAGAACTATTGCATCTCCTAAAACAAACAGTAACAATGCAAACTGAAGAACGCGTATATTATTTAAATTGCCATATACATGTGCCTTCCAGCCACGTTTTGGCGAACAGAGGCGGACAGTCGTCATACATGTACCTATGATGTCACAGTTTGGTTGTCTCGAACTACTGATAACTCTAACATTTTTATCAGGTCCCGTGAAGTTCGAGATAACGAGAGTCGACTGTATGCCCAAGGACACATTTTCGCATGGCGCAGCCCATAAGGCACCATATTTACGCTAAATATTGAGGCACCATAACGTTTAGTATGCTGGGTAAAATTTTCAGACGACATATTGAAACCTTTTTCTTATTTTTTTTTTTCTCCAAGGAAACAGGATTTCACATTTCATGCATATTGTCTCCAATCCAATGAACAATAGATTCTAGACAATACTCAGTACTCCTATTAATAAGGCAAACCTCAGTACTCCTATAAACAAGGCAAAACTCAGTACCCCTATAAACAAAGCAAAGCTCAGTACTCCTACAAACATGGCAAACCTCAGTACCCCTATAAGCAAAGCAAAACTCAGTACTCCTACAAACAAGGCAAAACTCAGTACTCCTATAAACAAAGCAAAACTCAGTACTCCTACAAACAATGCAAAACTCAGTACTTCTACAAACAAAGCAAAACTCCTAGAAACAAGGCAAAACTCAGTACTCCTACAAACAAAGCAAAACAGTACTCCTATAAACAAAGCAAAGTACTCCTAAAAACAATGCAAAACTCAGTACTCCTACAAACAAAGCAAAACTCAGTACTCCTATAAACAAGGCAAAACTCAGTACTCCAATAAACAAAGCAAAACTCAGTACTCCTATAAACAAGGCAAAACTCAGGACTCCTATAAACAAAGCAAAACTCAGTACTCCTATAAACAAAGCAAAACTCAGTACTCCTATAAACAAGGCAAAATTCAGTACTCCTATAAGCAAAGCAAAACTCAGTACTCATATAAACAAAGCAAAACTCAGTACTCCTATAAACTAAGCAAAAACTCAGTACTCTTACAAACAAGGCGAAACTCAGTACTCTTATGAATAAGGCAAAACTCAGTACTCCTACAAACAAGGCAAAACTCAGTACTCCTATAAACAAAGCAAAACACAGTACTCCTACAAACAATGCAAAACTCAGTACTCCTACAAACTAGGAAAACTCAGTACTCCTTTGAACAAAGCAATACTCAGTACTCCTACAAACAAGGCAGAGCTCAGTACTCATATAAACAAAGCAAACCTCAGTACTCCTACAGACAAGACAAAGCTCAGTACTCATATAAACAAAGCAAACCTCAGTACTCCTACAGACAAGACAAAACTCCTATAAACAAAGCAAAACTAGTACTCCTATAAACAAGGCAAAACTCAGTACTCCTAGAAACAAAGCAAAACTCAGTACTCCTATAAACAAGGCAAAACTCAGTACTCCTATAAGCAAAGCAAAACTCAGTACTCATATAAACAAAGCAAAACTCAGTACTCCTACATACAAGGCAAAACTCAGTACTCCTATAAACAAAGCAAAACACAGTACTCCTACAAACAATGCAAAACTCAGTACACCTACAAAGCAAAATTCAGTACTCCTATAAACAAAGCAAAACTCAGTACTCCTACAAACAAGGAAAACTCAGTACTCCTTTGAACAAAGCAATACTCAGTACTCCTACAAACAAGGCAGAGCTCAGTACTCCTATAAACAAAGCAAACCTCGGTACACCTACAGACAAGACAAAACTCAGTACGCCTATAAACAAAGCAATACTCGGTACTCCTACAAACAAGGCAAAACTCAGTACTCCTACAAACAAGGCAAACCTCAGTACTCCTACAAACAAGACAAAACTCAGTAATCCTACAAACAAGGCAAATCTCAGTACTCGTACAAACAAGGCAAAACAGTACTCCTACAAACATGGCAAAACTCAGTATTCCTACAAACAAGATAAAACTCAGTAGTCCTACAAACAAGGCAAATTTCAGTACACCTACAAACAAGGCAAAACTCAGTACTCCTACACACAAGGCAAAAATCAGAGCCCTACAAACAGAGCAAAACGTAGCACTCCTACAAACAAGGCAAAACTTAAGTACTCCGACAAACAAGACGAAACTTGAGTACTACTGCAAACAAGACAAAACTTAGCACTCCTACAAATCAGAAACCTGCATCATCAAATGTATGCTTGGGGATGTCCTGACACAAAATGTCCGTGGGCATTAACTTTTATCTTCCGTCCCGTCTGCCCTGTACGTCCGTCCAAATATCCTATCTCTTAATCAAAATGAATGAGCATCACCAAAATTTGGTTCAACATGAATGAACATCACCAATATTTAGTGGGGTTGTACAACGCAGTACGTCCAGAGTTATGGACCTTGGTCTTCATCTTGTCGTCGAAATCGAATGAGGATTTAAACGACTGTGTATTTAAGACGACACAGTTGCGTGCAAAACTGTGTTGCGTGCAAAACATGGGTAATGCTGTGCAATATTTTCTGAGTTATGGTTTTTAGTATAAACTATGTTACTATGTTTATTTTGTTCTCAATTTCGCACGCCACCTTTGTTCAGTGTTTCAAAGACAGCTTTTTGGTAATTTATGAAAACGCCTCAAATAAACCCTAAAGCTTTTTCTTCACAAAAGGGTACATGCTTGGCACCTCTTTTCCAATACAAGTCGATACTTAAAACCATATATGCGATATTTTGAACAAGGGTGACGAGCGGAAAAGTAACATGATGACAGCTTTACTACTAAATCTGTCACCCTCTAACCCTTCACCCATCTTAAGATAAATGGATAGTCCTGAAGGTTTTGCCGCCGTTTTAGAGGGAGACAACTTTTACAAACAAAGATTTGCTTATCTAGTATTTACATTGTTTTTGTTGTTTGTTTTTAAAGGAGGTTGGGGCTGCTCTTAAATGAAAGAATTTGCTCCATAGGAGCAAATTCTTTCCTTTAAGAGCAGCCTCCAATGAAAATACTCTTAAAGAAAAACTTTGCTCCAAAGGGAGTGAATTCTTGCCTTTAAGAGCAGTTTCCAATGAAAAGAAAGAAAATTTTCCCTGTCAGAGTTATTTACCTTGAAGGTGCCGTCATTACCCTTAAACATGTCTTCATATAGGAGTACTCGGATTTCTATATACTGGTGAAAGGGACACAGATGCCAAGGGTAACTACGGAATACAGGATCAAAGACTGGCCCTAATATGGGTTCAACAGAATATCAAAAACTTTGGTGGAGATCCGAACAAGGTGATTACTGTTTATGCAAAGTTCAGAAACATAGTCTCTCTCTCTCTCTCTCTCTCTCTCTCTCTTTCTGATCAGACTGATCAGGGCCTGCGTTGTTCGCTTACAGAATCAGTGGAAACTGTGGTAGTATATGTCGACGAACAGGAAATGCCCAGCTTAGCCTGCACATATGCGCACGCTGATCTGGATCTGCGTTGGCCGCAAAATGCATAAGGCCCCTTTTAGTGCGTTGCACATCGTATGAAAGAAAGCTCATTTTAATGGTACTGTTTGTTTGTGTTTGTGTTGAGGTTTTACGGCCCAGTCAACCCAATAGGGTCATGTCGAGCACGGTCAATTTACCTAACCACACTTTTACTGGGCAGGCTTAGTCCTCTAAGCGATTAACCAGTATTGTGCACATTCTTTCGCCGGAAACTTACAAATGCCCTTCTTGAATCAGCGGAAGGGAGAGAATGACCGTAGAAAATATTTCATGATCAAATCTCCACGAAAGAATGTTGCCGACCCGGCGCGGGTCGAACCAGCAACCTCCTGATCACCAATCGGACGCGCATCCAACTGAGCCTACAAGGTCGGCAATGAGGAAGCAAAAACATTTTGACAGAGTTATGTCCCCTGAAAGTATATCCATTCCCATTAAAAATGATTAAGCTATTTATGTAATTTGTTTATTTCATTACAGGTGACACTATTCGGTCAAAGTGCTGGTGGCCAGTCTTCAGCAATTCATCTCATGTCCGAAAAATCCAGGGGACTATTTCAGAGTGTAATCATCGAGAGCGCTCCCTTTGATATCCCTCTTAAAAATCCGTTCGAGGCGCTTTATTTGGCTGCTATCATAAGAGAATTTTTAGGTTGCTTAGGTGATGATTATATGGCGTGTTTGCGGTCCAAAACTTACGATGAAATTGCTGACGCTCAGCTAAAGTCAAGAGCGAAAGTGACGTCATTGAAGATTTTGGAATTCTTTGAACCGCTTGGACCCTTTATTGATGGCAGAGAAATCAAAATGGAACCTATTGATGCTATACAACAGAACAAATTCTTGAAAGTACCGACTATAATAGGAACAAATAGCGAAGAAAGCCGAATATTTGTTTACGAGGCATGGGGCAAGCCACTAAGTGAATTAGATTACATTGCAATCCTTTATGCGACTTACCCCACCCACTTGCAAAGCATGCTGGATATGTACCAGCCTCCTTCGGGGATAAATGATACACGTGACTTATTAACTCAGTTAGGTACTGATTTCATTTTTACCTGTGTGGCAAGGAATGTAAGTCAAAATTTAATCCGGTACGGCGAGAAATCGGTGTTCCGATATGTATTTGATCATTCGTTTTCATTTGATGGGTGGGGTAAGTTTACCTTCTGTGAAAAGCATGTGTGCCATGGGGAAGAAATTCCTTTCGTGTTCCACAGTGCAGACCAGTCCGGCCTCAACTTCAACCAAGACGAAGAAGTTCTGTCCGATAATATGATTTATTATTGGTCAAATTTTGCATATTCTTCCAATCCAAACAAAGGTCCTCACACAGTGAAACTCACGTGGCCTATGTATGATCCAACGCTTCCTTCAGTAATACGTTTTAAAGCGCCAAGTAGTGAAATAATGACAAGTCCGTATAGAAAAGAATTCTGTGATTTCTGGGACACCATAGGTTACGTAGCGTAATCATTCTTGTTACAGTACGGACAGCGTTTCTCTAAGGAATTTGTGCAATTTCAAGGGCGATAACTTTTTCAAAATTGTTTTGGATCCCTTCTGAAATGGAGTGTACTCTAAAAGAAAAGAATCTGCTCCCATAGTATACTCTTAAAAGAAAGAATTTGCTTCCCAAGTAAAAGGAAAGAATTTGCTCCCTTTGGGGGCACCCTCTTTCCTTTTAAATTCCTTTTCAGAAAGGGTTTGGTGTAGAGGAAAACAAACAGGAAGTCACAGGAGTTTCCTCCCTTGTCAAAAATGGTGGAAAGTGTACCAAGTGTATCCAGTTCCCTTAAATGGGTCAAACCAAGCGAAAAATTGTATCAGAGCATTCGCTGCCCGCATATAGAGTCTTTGGTTATACCATAGACTATATAGATGTACGTTAAACAAAGGAGATGGTTAGTAGGAATATTTGGCGAAAAGTTTTGGATAGTTTCTTCTTATTTCTACATCAAAACATATATTGTCGATACTCATTAGAATGCCCCCACCCCTCTTCTAATGAGTACCCTCGCGATTTATGTTTTATGGAGAAACAGAAAATGAATTCCAAAATCACCACTAAATACTCTTTAGCTCTTGTGTTGAATTCAAAGATCATGTGTTTATACTTTGGATGGATAGGCTAGACTGGTCGTTTATAGATCGAATCCTCCAAGGGATATTTTCGCCTGAATTGGCCGCATTATTATTAGGGCTGGCTAATCAGGGCTAAAAAGATACCCGATTATCAGTCCTGTCATTTTCATCGATATTCGATTAGTAATCTGTGAAGATTTGGTCATAATCTTACCTTTCTGGCTTACTGTCTGAACATGACTCTTACTATTTGTTATATTTTACCGTATGTATTCGGATCAACAGTCCTGAGCAAACAGTGTAGACCCGGGTGAGACGTCTCATCAGGGTCTACACTGTTTGCCAGTCATCTAGCTTTTTTCAGACACAACATTGGGGGTACTTGTTCAAATTGTATCTAAAGTATGGTAAGGAGTTGAGGTGTCTGAATACTAAGTATAAATACGGTGAACTAACAGACACTGAAACCAAATAATCGATCATTAGCAAATCCGTAACGATAATCCTTTTTGTGGAATTTATCGATCGATTAATCGATTATCCGATTAATTGTACCAGCCTTAATTATTATACATGTACTTATAAAAATAGAATCGTAGACAGCATTATCTTATGCCATTTTATATAGCATGGCGTTACTGTCATAAACCATGTTTCCAGTAACCCGATTCACTCATAATATACAGCCTAAAGGGCATATGACGTTTATACAACGTCGCAGTAATCTGTTGTGTCGTTGACTTTATGACAGAGATAAAGTTCGATTTTTAAGTAGAGAAATATAGTACAATTTTCTATTTCAATTCCTTTAAAGAAATTCACGCGCTATATTCAAATAGCAATTCAACAATGTTCGCCAAAATAACAATTACAAAAGAGTGTTCAGGTTTCATTTTCAAATAATAACTCTAACTGTCCAACTGGCATTCCAGATTTAATTATTCTCGTAATTATTTTTCATTCGGAAATCCAAATTATATCCAAGATGTTGTAGCCGGCATATCTAAAACTCAACTGACTATTTTTCCGCTCACTCGATGCATTCGACCTTCGAAATGTCAACATCGTCTAGATAACGACTAATGAATAACCATTGAGTCCGTTATTCCTGCAGTACTACTCAGGGTCCTGAGTGAGAACAAGTTAGTTGGTCATCCTCTCTGGAGGATAGCTGACGGAAAGGATCATGTTCGCGTCGAACTGACCTTTCACAAGACGCTATCAGTCTACAAGAAGAGGATCGAAAGCAAAAAGAGGCAGTATGCACCCTCTGCTGGCGAGTGGCCTCGCCAACCCACAACTGCTAGACGACGACGACCACCACCGACGACCAGACCACCGCCTACAGCACGCCGACAGCCGACAACACCGGAGAAGGAGACATCACCGTCACCGTCACCGTCAGCGATACAGACACTACAAATCAACGAACCAAACACCATCACACTGCCAAGATCGCCGAAGACAATCAAACACTCTGTAGCAAAACATTATCCTAATCAGCCAACGAAAATACCCGTGTCAACTTGTCAACATCTAACATTTTCCGCATGGCTCAACACGTGGGCAGGATAAAGTTCAAAGTCGCGAAAACTGTTTTTACTTTCATTAAACCTTAATACTTATTTGGTATCAAAATAATGCTTATGATTCACAGCATATCAAAATCAAATTTGCATTTTAATATTTTAACTTTTGCCTCAGTAGTTCGAAAATTCATAAATTTTACAAAATCTTCATTTGTATTCCACAGGGAACAATATTAAATACATTTTTCCACTTTTACTCTTAATTCAATATTTCGGCCAGAGGCTTTTATCAAGAAAAAAAAAAACCAAAAAAAAAAAAAACCGTATTTTTAAGTAAACTACATTTTCACCGTTCCACCATTTTGAACTCGTATCCAAAAGTCCTTTTATATTTTTGGAAGATTCGATCTATGAACTGTTGTATACAAGTTTAAAATGGTAATATAGTGAAAATACAGTTTACTTCAAAGTACATGCTTTTTCTTGATAGTGGCCTCCGGCCGAAATATTGAATTAAGAGTTTAAGTGGAAAATGCGCATAAACTCTTAGTTTGCATTTCAGTTGCCTTAGGTGTTAAGTCCCAAGGCTATTTATCATAATCACATAAGGAATTTTATTTGTGTTAACAAAGGCTCAAAATGATAGTCAAGCCGCTCAAAGTACCCCGGCAGACATTTCAATTGTCTGCACCTGATGGCGGATATTGCCGTTTGTGTCAAATTTAAGCCTTCTAGCGAGGAAAACTTCATAATATCTTTTATGAGATAACGAACTTTTTATGAAATCATTGTTCTATTATCCAATATGTCAGCAGACCCACAATATATTTTTATAAAGAATTCCAAAAATGTTCCAAAAATGATAAACAACTTATAAACATGGAAACATGGCTATATTATGTTTATTATTATATTTTTATTTTTTTTATTTGTCTGAAATTTTGCTGCACAACTAGACGTCATGTGCCCGCTGGGAGTCAGTGGACAAAATTATTCCTCACTTTGTGACGCCTAAGTTTAAATCAATGTATTTCCATGTTTTTATGTATAAAAAATATGATAAAATTATTAAGGCCACAGTAATGAAAAGTATGGCAAAAGCATAAAAATGATAAAAGCAATAAACATAATTTCAAGAGGTCTGTAAACAGCACTGTTTTGAAATTAAAGTAAAATTTTGATGCCCTTGTTTTGGCAATACCACCATTACCGTCAATGTATATCTTAGATTTGAGAATTTATACTCACTTTAGACAGTGACAGCTCCACTACTTAAATGGCAAAAGCCATGAAATATTTGTATATTTCGTTCGTTTTTTTTTTTTGTTTTTTTTAATCATTTCTACGTTTGTTTGGCTTTAATCTCGTGTTTTCGTGAACGTCGTATTTTTAGCTTATGTTCAGATTTTTAGAAAGTATAGAAATACATTGACTTGAATGGCAAATGTTATGTCGATTGAACATTACTAGAAATTAATAGTAAATGTGTCAAATACCGTACGTATACCAATAAAAGCTAGTCTGCTTTTTCCGTTTGTTAGATGTATGTTTTGTTTTCCAAAGGGTCCTTCCTTCCATAATTTATTTAGCAATCTTAGACACATCACCAGATAGTCAAATGGTGGGTGCTCGACTATTCCGAGAAACTATGGTAAGATCAGGCCAGCTTTGGTCAGTGACTTCCTTGTAATGCAACATTTGAACATTTGGGAATGATGAAATTGAAAAATGATTATGAAAAACAAGAACATCGGACCAGGTGTATCAGTCAGTATTGACATCACATTTGCGTCCTAATAATTTCTGAGCCCCGCCCCTGGTCCCCACCCCGCGCCCCGTCCAAACTCCATTATGACTTTATAAAGCGATAAAATTTGGGACTTTGCTTCAATTCTGATTACTTGGAGCATTTATAACTGAGCCAGCGCACGACAAAACCTACAACGAGACCTGTGTGACTAGCAAAGACTCAGATCAGTCTGTACATCCCCCCAGTGTGGCAAGGGTTCTTGTTTATCCCTCTTTGGATAGCCTTGAGGCTGTTTAAGGCACATGCGATCAGCGAAGATTTAAGCCGGCCTGTAAATCCACCCAGTATGGCAAGGTTCTCGTCTGTTCCTCTTTGGATAGCCTTGGTGCTGTTGAAGGCGCATGCGATCAGCGAAGACCATCACGAAAACATACTATATAATTTTGACCCCCTTAAACCCCACTTTTATATAGTAAAACTGGGGTTTACAGGGGTATACATTATTTTTCTTATTTCTGCTCAAAAACATAGATTGTGGGTACTTGTTAGAACCGCCTCGGCGAGGCGGTTCTAACGAGTAGCCACAATCTATGTTTTGAGCAGAAATATGAAAAAATATTAGAATTTTTATCTGAAAACTTTCAGTTTTTGGTGGTGAAATTTTCAGTATATTTGAATAGGCGTGTTTTCGTAATGTCTGATCAGACTGCGCGGATGCCCAGGCAGATCTGAGTCTTTGCTGGTCGCTTAAGTCTTATTGTAGGTTTTGTCCTGCGCTGGCTCAATTGTGTTTAAAACCTAAGAAATAATTTTGAAACTTTTCAATCTCTGAAAATGGACGGTGCGCGCGATTCCGAACTCGAAATCTTAAGAATTTTGGATCGGTTAGGATGCGATGCAATACTAGGTTTTTCCTAAGAAAGACCACCTTTAGGCATTTTAAACTTTACGAATGGTATTTACTTCTTAACAACCACATATGTTGAAAACGAAAATCGTAATAAATATCTCAGATTTTCTCTGTATTTGGAATATTTTGAAAGCATAGGAAGAGTTGATAATTTAATGCGGCTATTCAAAGCAAAGATTCTTGTACCTTAGAAAATCGAGTTCCGCTTAAGCAGGTGCTAGGTGGGAAGGATCGTATACAGCCCTGCAAACTACAGTCGAATTTCACTGGCTCGAATATCTTTGGGACCATGGAAATTTATTCGAGATATGGGTAGTTCGAGCCACTGAGGGATAATCGTGACGTCAGGAAGCAAATGGCGATAATTTAGGGACTATGTTTCGATCTTCTAGACATTAATGATATGTAGAGTATACTCATTAGAATCGCCTCGATGAGGTAATTCTAATGAGTTCATACAGTATACAATGTCATGATGAAATAAGAAAATTTCCTTAAATGTTTGTTTTCTTGAGCTATCGGAAGAATATCATAGGGACTGAAAAACGGGTTCGAATTAGCCATGGCAAACGAGCCATCGGTGTTGGAGCTACTGAGGTTCGAATGTGCAATGCTGTCATATAGAGTCTCAATGAAATGGAGACTGTGGCATTTTCTGTACATCTTTAATATTTTGCAAGCAGCCATGTATGTAGGTTCGTCAACTCGACATTCTATATCTCAACATTCTATAATTGATCAGGGCAGAGGCTTATTGGTCGGCGCGCGAATCGCGCCGGTCTCTTAATATAGTTTGGATTTTTTATGTATGGAGAAGTGTTCGATTAGCGCAGAGCGCAGTTTGGTAAGTTTGAATATGACCTTCAGTCCATCTTTGGTAAGTTTGACTATGACCTGTTGTCCATACTTAAAAAGTTCAAACATTCATATCTGACGCATGCTAAAATAAGCTTCTAGATAAGATCTGGTAACTTATTTCAGTTCTGGCATGTATTTTTAATTTTTATTTATTTATTTATTTGTTTTTAAATAATAATGTACAAACTAAATCTCGTGGAGATCCCAATATGACTAGGATTCGCATATTGCTTGATCAAGAAAATTCATAAAGCTTAATAAAAGTATACATTAAAGAATCACATTGTTGTTCTTTTTTTTCCTATTACATTGAAAATTTATTTAACTTTAGTATACCCGTGTCCTATATTTCTAAAAAAAAACATGATCAAAATTTGCGCCGGTACTTAGACGTTTACGTCTAAATATTTTGTCTTGTAATTCTACTAACGGGGCTATCAGCTCCCCAGTATATCTGTGCAACGTGTACTGTACGGGTTCGTATTATCAGATTGGCTACTGACTGAGAGTTTATCAGGAATACAATCTAGTTCAATGTCGGAATTCATCATCTTGAAGTTGAAGACTTCCTGGATGTCATACTTCTCATGTATAGGGTATGAGAAGTCGTAGCTGTCTTCTTCTTCGGCGGGGAGAAGCAGATGTTGCTGGTGATGGTCTGGTGATGATCGGCGATGGCTGGATGGTTGCTGTCTTATGCATGCGATCATCTGTGATGTGTTGTCTTGGAGTGTCTGGAAGAGTCTGCGCTGATGGTGGTGACATCTCCTTCTCCTGGCAGGGCGGTGGTCGGCGAACTGGCGTCTGTCTACTTGTCGGTCTAGCAGCCACTCGCCAGCAGAGGGCTCAGGCTGTCCCCTGCTTTCAGCCCTCTTCTTGTATCTGTTGGTTCGGTGGAACCTTATGGAAGGTTAGTTCCACACTAACTAGGTCCTTCCCATCTGATATTCTCCAAAATGGAGAACCGACGAAGGTGTATTCTTTCAAAGCATTCATCAATACGGTCGGTCGGTATTCGTAGGTTGATGTTGACTCTTCGGAGGTCGAAGGTCGAATGTGAATGATGAGGAAAATAACGCATAATTTTTAAAATCGGCATTTATAAGAATCATTATAATTACTTTCCCACCTCTAACAAACACTCCTTGAAATTGAGTCAACCCTGTCTTAATGAGCTAATCGCATACTTTCTTGCATTTGAAGTTTCTTGCTATTCTTTCCTTCTTCCATTCCGTCTCTCTTTATTGTTACATTTGGTTGGGCAAGTGATCGTTCTAGTTTTGGCTTGGAATCGAGTGGTACGGACTTTAAGTTCTTTAACAGGTGCTGAAAATGGACCTCAAACAATTGACCAGGGCATACACTGTGTATATGAAATATAGGTTTTTTCTGGCAAAAAGAGAATAAATAAACTACGGACACCCCTAAAATCAGAAATGAAAATGTCCAATCTACAGGGAAGAAGATTTTATTTGTATAAGTGGGTTAAACTATGATCAAGGTCGACGATGCCGGCCTCGGTGGCTCAGTTGGATGCGCCGTCCGACTGGAGACCAGGAGGTCGCGGGTTCAACCCCCGCCGAGGTCGGCAACATTCTTTCGTGGAGGTTGATCATGAAATATTTTCTACGGTCATTCTCTCCCTTCCGCTGATTCAAGAAGGGCAGTTGTCAGTTTATGGTGAAAGAATGTGCACAATACTGGTAAACCGCTTAGAGGACTAAGCCTGCCCAGTAAACGTGTGGTTAGGTAAACTGACCGCGCTCGACATGAGCCCATTGGGTTGACTGGGCCGTAAAACCTCAACACAAAACAAAAACAAGGTCGACGATGAAGAATGCCGGACACATCTGCGACAAGTGCATATACAACGGACTGCGTCTACCAGGTGTAGTTATTCATTTCGACCCATAATAACCAGGGCCCGGTTGTTCAAAGCGTCGTTAGCTTAACGAGTTCGTTAAGGGTCATTTCGTTAGCTGTTCTAGCGGATTCAATACACAATATTCTGATATTTTTTGCTGAAAAAAAATGTGAGTAGCTTTTGCAGTGCAACAGCTACTCACATTTTTTCAGCAAAAAAAAATCAGCATATTTGTGTATCACTCGATTAAAATTTTAACGAATTGTTAATTAACGACATCGTTAGTTTTGCATAACTGGGCCCAGTACTTAGCGCTGCATTTTGTCCTACTTTTAAGTGGCCTATACTAAGCGGAAAGTACCGGGGGATTATCCCGTACCCACTGATACCCTAACATTTTCGTTTCGGTAAGAGTACAGTGGAGAGAACGGGACACTGTATGCGGCTGCCTCGCTATTGTTGCATCACTTCCCTGCTGTTTACATATCCTCTATATAAGGCTTTTCGCGTAAGAAAGTTGAAGTGTGCCATCCATGTTAAAAAAAAAAGAGAAAGATTATTAATAAACTCGCTTACCACCATATCCTCCACCTCAGTAAGCCACGCCCTCAGCCATGCTAGGGAACAAAGATAGAAATTCATAATAAGGCTATATATATATATATATATATATATATATATATATATATATATATATATATATATATATATATAGTCCTCCATGTTAAATTCCCGTTAAAAAGAATAAAAAAAAAGAAGAAAAAAAAATAGAAAACAAAAGACCCCAAAATGGACGAAGGACCCAATAGTTGACTTGAGGACCCGACCTTTATGGAATAAATCGCAATTAGACCCAGCAATTCAGTAAGTTCAATATATATATATATATATATATATATATATATATATATATATATATATATATATATATATATATATATATATATATATATATATATATATATATATATATATATATATATATATATATATATATATATATATCTTTTAAGAAGAAAATTAGAATGTTTGAGGTACATATCTGTTAAAACCAAGCTCGTATACTTCTTAAATGGCATAACAAAGAAGTGTGATAAGTCAGGTATCAAATAGCCTCAAACATGTGGGACCCAAATATGTACACTTGTGAAAACTTGTCGTCATAACAATTAATTAATACAAACATAATGACTGAAAATGTTGCTCGAAGTAAAAACCATAAATAAAGTATCTAAAAGGATCATTTCATACTTAACAGAATTATTGCTAAGCAAACAATAAAATGAAAGAAGTGTACAAAAATGAAGAAAGAACGAAAACTACACAAATACAGTATTTACA
The DNA here is from genome assembly GCA_964016985.1 of Anodontia alba. NCBI lineage: Eukaryota > Metazoa > Mollusca > Bivalvia > Lucinida > Lucinidae > Anodontia > Anodontia alba. The sequence goes on along the minus strand of OZ024831.1, from coordinate 83,666,517 downwards.
CACACACACACACACACACACACACACACACACACACACACACACACACACACAAAACAAAACAAAAAAACAACAACATATTTTTGCAGCATAACTGTACCTTCTCGGAGGGAAAACAATGGCTGCTCTGACATCAGCCCGTTCGTCTTTATAATGTATTTAAAATATATGATGCATAGAATGCGAATATAAGATGTAATTATATGTAATAACCAGGGATAACCTAGCCCAAAGTTACTATGGGCCCTTGAAGTGGGACACTCAGGTGGGACAAGGGCCCATGTCCCATTCAAATACATGTAAAATTTTCGATGGGCCTTTTAAAATTTTTATGGACCCTCTGGAAATTTTGATTGGCCCAAGAATCCTTAATACCCACCTGCGATCAAAGTAAGGTTCAATAAATTGATATATATGATATTAATACAATCATTAAATATGGCACCTGACAGCCTGTAAAATTTCAGTCTCTCCTTTTTGAAATGATTTTTTTTTTTTTTTTTTTTTTTTTTTCAATCTATCTCTGAATTAATGTTGCCAACATTAATATTCACAGATACGATTAAAAAAAAAAAAAATCATTTCATTTTTTATCCACTTAAAAACGAGAGATTAACTGAAATTTTACAGGCTGTCAGATGCCACATTTTATGACCATATTAATTCCATATATCAATTTTTTTTAACCTTTCTTGGATTAAAAAAAAAAAAAAAAAAAAAAATGTCTATTTTGAGGAATATGGTGCCTTTTTAAAAGTCTATAGCAATAACGGTTTCACACAAAATGGAATGGGCCCATCCCAGGAATATCCCTGATAACACATTTTATTAAGATTTTTAATAGACTGTCAACTCATAAAATTGGGTTTTTTGCTATACTTTTTTTTTTTTCATTATTATTATTATTTCGTCTTTTCGTGTCATTTTGGTCCTTTCCGGTGTTTGGACATCCTGAATTGTTGTTCCCCATCGGATGCCCCTAGTATATTTTCTTCATTGACGGATTTTTGTAAAACAGGCTTTGATTGGTTTAGCTTTAGCGTACCCTATTAAAACGCTTCCTTATCTGGGATTGGTTAGATCATTTCACGTGGTACCGGCGTGCGAGCTGAACAACATGGATGGCTACGGAGTAAGTTTTTGTATAAAATCCTTTCTGTTTTGTTATATTTCGCTTATAATTTAAATTCATTATTATCAAATAGTATTTTCTCTGTTGTTTTCTTATGGTCTGATAATTAGGATTAATTTATTTAACGATCTGCAGGTCATATTCTGTGTAAAACACATCCCCGCCCGAGACAAAAGAACCTCGTGGTGCACAAAGCCGGGTGTAAAATGTGAGGACAGAAACCATGATAAATGAAAGTTAGAGAGGACCAAAACATTGTATTAGGGCCCCTTTGATTAATGTTTTTCCTCTTTTTTTTTTAATTTTCAACGATCGATTTCTTAGGACCCTCTCGCTACTGTAGATTGAGATTCACATCACTTGTGAGATCTAGAGACACGTCTTTGTGGTGAATGAATGTCCATTGATGTATCACCAGTAAAACATTCAGATTCTGATCGATGGAGACCTTTAGAAGCCACTGGGCCGCAATGTGCTTTTCAGTTCGAAATAAACAGGCAAATTCTCCAATACATTGTTAACCTTTATCATTAATAAAATGAAAGAAACATACTCAAAGAACAAAGAATCTGGGCTGCAATGTGCTTTTCAGTTTGTAATAACCAGACAAAGTCTCCTATACATTTTACTAACTTTTAAGTAAATCCTTCACGAGTTAACCTTAATCATGAAAGAAACATACTCAAAGATAACCAAGAATCCAGAATTGGAATTTTTATTGTGATAGGTCCACTGAAAATGTGGCATGAGATTTCAGCCAGTAAAATGCAATACAATGAAGATTAGGAAAAATAAGATTGAAGATTCTTATACTTTACAGAGTACAGTCCTCGAAAATGTGGATTCCATTAAATACCTAGGAGTAACAATCACAAGTGACTTGAGATGGAATACACATATCCCGGTCCTACTCATCACCTCATGGCACCACACGGCATCAAAATACATGCATGTTTACCATAAAGTTTTAGATGGACAACAATAGTTTTGTAATACTTGTCTTCATCACAGAGAATTATATATTGATGACTTGTGTTTGATTTAAAATAGTATATCTAAAGATCTAGTTTGTTTTTTTTGCACCCCATGGCATCAAAATATGTGTATATTTACCATTAAATACGTGTTTTAGATGGACAATGCTAGTTTTATAATACTTGTCTCTATCTTAATAAACAGAGTATTTATACTGGTGACTTGTGTTTGATTGAATTATTATACCGTAAAATCTCTATTAGACACCCAGGCTCTAATAAATGCCCACCCCCTGATTTGGATGTTAAAAATGACGATTTTTGTGGACAATTCTCGAAAAATTACAGCCTCTATTAAACGCCCACTGGAAAAAAAAAAGACCTTACCTTATGCTGAAAGTTTTCAAATTTGCTGCTTGATCCTCTTGTGGTCCAAATTAAATCATAAATACAGGGAATTTCCAGTCCTCCGCCTTGAACAAAAGTCCCTTCTGCACCAGAGTAATTTAGGAAGTGATATGAACAATACTGCCCTCCTTGTGCAACTGTGTCAAAGACTGACATAAGCCTTCTGGGATATGTCTGACAGTATTATCGCCTTTCTTTACAATGATCGCACTGTCACTATGCTGATTATCAGGCTCAAAGAAACAATCCAAGTTTGTCCCACAAGAATAAGTAATCCGGTAAACATGGTGACCTTTAATAATACATTTGACCGACACAATCTTGCTGACCGCCTTCGTGTGTTTGACGCGTGTCTTCCTAATATCAAAGGCGGCACCGCAGCATTTTCCCGCGGAAAGTTTTAGAGCCAGCGTCCATAAACACGTGGTCGATTAGGGTTGATCAATAAACAGTGAGCTACAACTACACAGAAAAATTAAATTTGATTACACTACACTGCATAATAAGTTGAAAAAATATTAGTCAACCATTGGAAGTATTCAGCCAATATACAGTATGCCTAGCGGGACATTGGCAAACAGTGTAGGCCCAGATCAGACGCCGCATCGACCACCATGGCATCTGATCATGGTCTACACTGTTTGCTTAAAGTTCACACGTTTCTGTTAATTTTACCATAAACAAAACAAACCTATTACTGCAAAAGGAGTGCTCAAAACTTATTAGGCGGAAGATTCCATTGTCATATAAAGGGTTAAATCTTCAATAAGTGCAGCTGATTTAATGTCAGTTATGTATAGAACATAGGAAGAAATATATGAAAGAGTACACACGTTTGACTGCCCCTCGCAAATTCATAATGCGTAATCGCAGCTGGCAGCTTATTTGCAGAACTGCAAAGAGGCCCGATGCGGGAGATTGTGTATTATAAATTCATCATGTTAGCTTATACTCCCTAATGAAGCCTCAGTGGCCAAACTATACTTGTTAATGAAGCTAAATGACAGACAGAAAGGAGAGCCTTGCCTCCGATGTTGATTCATAGGAACGTTTTTGTGACATTGGATTCGAAGGATCGGAAATTAAACAAGCCAAACAAAATAAAGGTTTTATGTATTTTGCCATTTTACGCGAAACGAGAAAAGTGTTAATGATACTCGCAAAGTAAAGAGAGATGTGGTACTATTCTATTCTAAGGCACGACTATTGTATCACCAGTCATTTTCTGAGAAAACAAGATGGCGGCCTTTAGAAAGGAACTGATCGTTTTGGACCTTCATATGTGATTTGCAGGTTTCTATAGCCTCTAATAAATGCCCATCCCCCTCTTCATGAAAGATAATGATTCTAATAAACGCCCGGGCGTCTGTTAGAGATGAAAGCCTGCAAATACTGAGGTAAAGTAGTATAAGTCTGAATTCTCATTGGAAAAAAGGTGTACGAACTGGAGAAAACAGCATATCAACATCATATGTACTAAGGCAAATAGAACTCTTGGTTTTCTGAGACAATCTTTATCAGTGTCCTCAGGGTATAAAAGAGGTAGCATATAAGGGACTTGTTCGCCCCGTTTTGGAATATGGCAGCTGTGTTTGGGATCCCCAAGTTGTGGTTCTTCAACAAGAAATCAAAAAAGTTAAGAATAGGACTGCTAGATTTGTTACTAGCAATTACTCTTTGAAACTGTATGACTGTAATACTGGAAGAAACTAAAATGGGAGTCTCTCAATAAAAGGAGGAGAGACAAAAGGCTGATTCTTTCATAATCTCTCCCCCCCCCCCCCCCCCCCCCCCAATTAGGCGTAGTAGAAATCACCACTCATTGACTTTTCAGGCCCCGCTGCAAGAACTGACATGACATTTACAAGGGCTCATTCTTCCCTCAAAACATCAGCCCTTCCAGATTCAATTTATTACCTCTGTTGAAGGTGCAGAGGATGGTGTGGCTAGGTTTACCTCTGGTGAGAGCTAGGGACTAACTTCCCATATCACAGGTCCTGGTGAATGAATATCATAAGACGTATCAGCAGTAAAATTCTGATTCTGACATTCCTTCACCAGGACCTGTGACGCAAAACTGCATTCATTAGCCATTTTTGACTGGTAAGTGTCTGTGGAATTTGGAGTAGGAATATGGTGATACCTTTTTGCTGCATGGTCCGATCATTTTTTTTTTTGTCTCAAGCTCCTTAGCAATTGTAATGCATGGAATGTTCAGCGTTTAATCAGTCATGCTTCATGATCTCTTAAGATATTAACAAACAATAACTCCAATTTGATGATGTGACTGGCTGTTACGAGAAGATATCACACTCCTATACAAATTTCATGGACATTTCACAAAACTTACCAGTCGAATAGAGCTTTCAGAAAGCTTGTTTTTTGTCTGGCGCTTTACACGGAAGTAAATTGTCAAACTTTTGTCATGATGTTAATGCAAATCCATTTGTCATAACTACTGATGCACAGATATTATTATTCTATTACTTGGTTTTTAAAAAAAATTAAATATTTCCTTTTTTCCCATAGTGAAAAATGACTTGCAAAGTATGCAGAAATAAGTAGGGTGTAGGTAACTTGGGAGACATTTTCAACGTTCCTATTCAAATTTTCTGAAATTTTCACAATATTGTTCTGTAATATCAATAACTAAAAATCGGCCACAAATAGTAAAAAAAAAAAAAAAAAAAAAATCTTGTATAAAATATCCAAAAACTTTGCTTTACTAAAGTAATTGCATGCGTCAGACCAATTTTTGGCAGTAAAATTAACTTTTATGATAAATAGTTGGGAACAAGACAGAAATAGAGAAGACAAATGGCTTCTGAATAGATATGGTCAATCACAACAAAATATTTCCATTTAAAATAAAATGCCAAGCAAAAACATTCCAAATGATACCAAAAGCACAGTTGCCCCAAGCTCCCACCTAAGAGGTGTAAAACTAGCCACACCATCCCCAGGGCCTTCAGCGGAGGGTACAATCAAATCTGGAAGGGCATTCCAATCTCTGCTTGTCCTGTGACTTTAGCAGCCTTGTGACATTTGATTAAGTGCAATTTTTTTAAAATTATTTTTCCAGTCCTATGATGGTTATGGTGGTGGTTATGACAACAGTTATGGAGGTGGCTATGAAGGCTATGGCGGAGGAGGCTATGGTGGTGGTTACGGAGGTGGATATGGAGATGGTGGCTATGGAGGTGGAGGTATGAGCATTTCAGAAAAATCTTGTTTCAGAAACTTTGAACAGGAAACTTGCAGCATTCCAATTTACACGTCAAAGAGGGATTTTACCCCCAGAAGTATTTCTGTCCTCAAAACAGTAGTCTCAGAGAACTTGTTAAGGAAGATTACAGGACTTCTGTTAACTTTTAGATTCAGGAAGTCACATACTTCCTACCCCTCCAATTCGGAAGTCCCATAGGAAACTATATGAAGTCCCACTTTTTCTGCGCTGTGGCTGTCAAAAATTTTGGAAGAAATAAAATACTGTTAATATTTTTTAAGTAAGTTTTTTGTTTTGTTATTTTTATATTGGTCACTTGATAGTGACAGGGTGTTATAGTTTCTTGTTGATAGTCTGTGTCTCTATGTCATCTGTCCATCCATTCCTGTTTACATTTCTGGATGATTTGACTAAATGTCAGTGGATTTTCACCAAATGTGCATTCATATTGTAGAGATCTGGTTTGGGATTGGTAATGGGCAATTTTCATTCACGATGGTGGGGTATTGTGGTTTCACGTTGGTCGTCTGTGTGTCTTGTCTGTCCGTACTTGCCCACATGACATTCTAGGGTTAAGGTTTGAATAGAATTCGACATTATGAGGTTCATTACATTTATTCTGTCATTGTGGGATTAAAGTTGTCATTGTGGGGTTGAAAATTTGCACTGGGGGGTTAGAAAAGATCACAGAAAGGTCAAAAGGATAATCTCACAAATACCGTTAGTAAGAACGTCTGTCCGTCTGTATTCGTTTCCAGATAATGAGTAAACATCAATGGATTTTCACCAAAACTTGGTATGTGCATTGATATTGTGGAGATCTGGTTTGGGATTGCAAATGGACAAATTTTGACAGAGTTTTTTTTCCGAGGCCACGTCCATATTTTCATTTCCTGACAGTATTTTGAGTAAATGTCAAGGGATTTTAACTAAACTCGGCACATGCATTGATATTAAGATCTGGATTGGGGTTGCTAATGGGCAAATTTTGTCAATGTTTGGCAGTTATCTGCCCACGGCACGATGATGGCAAGGTTTTATAGTTTAACGTTTTTATTGATAAGAGTTATTTCTGTGCGTCATCAGTATTTTTGTTTTCGGACGATAGCGAGTAAATATCAGTGGATTTTCACCAAACTTGGTATGGGCATTGCTGTTGTGGAGGTCTGTTTGGGCGTTGTTAAGGGACACATTTTGTCAATTTTTGTTTGTACATTTACTTATGACTGCAGTATAGATCTGCTGCCAAAATCTTCTGAAATGGTACTGAGACAGCAAAAATGTGTATAAAAAGCATAGCACTCGTTAAGGCGCTTTTTTCAATCCAAAAGTATTGATATTTTTCTTATTTCTGCACGAAAACATATGTTGTGGGTACTCATTAGAAGCGCCTCGCCGAGGCGCTTCTAATGAGTACCCACAACATATGTTTTCGTGCAGAAATAAGAAAAAATATTTACTGGATACCCACCCTTATCTAGACCTATGAAAAAGCATGTATGTATAGGTACTCATTAGATGCTTATATGGAGATAATTTCCTGGAAGTGGTTAAGTTACCATCAAATACTCCTCCTTAACAAAGTCCTGGAGTCTCTGTATATATACGGGCTGGCCTCAGTGGCTCAGGTGCTTGTCCTTCTGGTACGATCATGAAATATTTTCTACATTCATTCTTTCCCTCTGCTAATTCAAGAAGGGCAGTTGTCTGTTTCTGGTATAAAAATGTGCACAAATACTGGTTAACTACTTAAAGGACAAAGTCTGCCCAGGAAAAAAACGGTTAGTAAACTGACCGGCTCGACATGTCCTTTCTGGGTTGTCTGGGCTACAAAACCTCAGTCGGTCAGATTCTATGATTATATATATGTATGATGGTATACATTGTGGTAGTTCAGTTACAAGGCAAATAAACCCATAAATTCATATGTTGTGGGTACTTCATCAGAAGCGCCTCAGTGAGGTGCTTCTAATGAGTACACACATTTTTGATAGAGAAATAAGACAAATCCTACCAGAATTATGATCAAATACTCATCAATAACAAGTCCTCTAAAGCAAGGTTGGGCAGTTAAAATTTACAATATATGATTGAAGTGGCTAAACCCTTCAATTACCGTCAAAATACCCTGCATGTGTCATCTGTCCCTGTGCCATATACATGTGAAAAATGTAGACATTAATATATGACCTCTGAAATGACTGGACTGATTTTCATCAAATTTCAAATGCCAGACTCTTTGATCAAGTTGGCAGAGTACTGTTATGACATCATTCATGGACAGGCCATGTCATTCTACCAACTTTGTAAAATGATGATTCTTGGTTGACCTTTTTACAAATTAAAGCAAGATCTTTGGGGAAGTATTCAAAAATCATGTATTAACTCCTTCCCCACTAGTGGCCACATTTGTTGTCTGCTTATAACTTTTGCAAAGAATTTGGGCCAAGATGTCGGACCTGATCTCGATCCAAACTGTTTGGCACTCGGTATTCCTGCAAGAATTTTTTTGAAAAAATAAAAAAAAAAAACCCACAAGAAAACCCACAAAAACACAGAGGTTTATTGTATTTTTTCCGTTCTGACGGGTGAGTTCCCGGTGGAGTTAAATAACGAATCGGACAACACAAGAGCATGCAAAATTACCCGGCATGCAAAGAATTAAAGACTAATGGTTGAAACTTGCGATGTGATTGAAGTAGCAGAACCCCTCACAGTTACATACATTAGAAGGATTTATCTTAAGGGATTAATCAGAGGAAATTTGGTATTGCATGTGAATCAGTGATCTTATTTTCTCTGAAAATAAAAACAACTGTGTTATCTGCTGCTGCTTATGACTTTAAATTGCAGGTCACTCTGTTTCATAGCTACAGATAACAGGGGGTGTCCACATAATGTTTTTCTTACTTCTTCACGAAAACATATGTTGTGGGTACTCATTAGAAGCGCCTCGCTGAGGGGCTTCTAATGAGTACCCACAACATATGTTTTGGTGGAGAAATAAGAAAGATATCAGCATTTTTCAGATGAAAAAAGTGCCTTATCTGTTGCTCTGCTGATTGCAGTAGATGAACTACGTTGAATGTAAGACCGGTATCTAAAAATGTTTTTCTTGTTTCTCCAAGAAATCATGCATTGTATGTACTTATTACAAGGACCTCGGCAGCCGCAGGCTCTTCTAATGAGTATCCATGGCATGTTTTTCTGGAGAATTACCTAGAGGTCGGTTCATAAGCACATCTTCTGCTCACATAATCCAGGTGGAAGCTATGGAGGAGGCGGCCGTGGTGGGCGCGGCGGTGGTGGTGGACGAGGAGGAAGGGGAGGAGGACGTGGAAGAGCACCCACGTCTGGCTACTGGACAAATCCACAGTCTGAACCTTTCCGAAAATTGTTTGTGGGTGGTTTGAGTTACGAAACTACAGATGATGGACTAAAAGAGCATTTTGAAAATTATGGAGAGATAGTAGATCACATTGTTATGAAAGATCCACAGACAAAAAGGTTTGTAATGCATGTACATGGCCTGATTCCCTCTTATATTGTTTTCACTATTATACAGCCCCACAAAACTCCCTTGGCTCAATGATCTATTAACCCTTGTCCTGCTGAACCAAGATATACCCTGCCTTTGCAAACAGTGTAGATCCAGATCAGTTGGGAAGCCAACTGATCTGGATTGTTTGGCATTAAGTATGTGAATTTATATCAACAATCTGGATCAAATAATCTGATTGGCTGAAAATTAGAAGTGGGCGTGTCATCTTAATTTATTCAGCAGGACAAGGGTTAACATTGTTATGGTTCTTTATTAAATAAGCTTCTAATCGTAAAAAGTAACAAAATATTCCTGACCCATAGTGGGCTGATGACAACCATTGCAAACAACAATATTTTTTTTTTTTGTAAGTTTTCAAACCAAATAGGACTGGGCATTTCATGTGAATCATGGTCAGATAATATGAATTTGGAATCTGATCAAGGCCAATACTTGTGCTAACAATAGACTCATGAATATTTGAAATAACCGTTCTCTCCTTAAGCAAATTTTATTCATTGTTGTAGTATGGGAATGTGGGAGCAGTACTTTAGATAAGCTGCTTTTTGGGGTATTTACCCAATTAAACTCTTGAAAAAAACAATTGGAATTAATTCTATGGGATAAATACCCAATTACCAGTAATTCTTGCACCCATTAACATAACAGGGAACCCAAAGGAAAAACCCTGATACCCAATTCAATGAGAAATGGGTAGATAAAAATAGCCTAAAATACCCAATTGCTTAAAACCTTATCTAGGGCATTGGTGGAAGTATTTTGAACATTTAAACAAAATGTTTTCATGGGGAAAAAAGAAATATGTGGATATCCCCTCTCATCTGAAGATTTCTCCCCTGAAAAAAAAAACAACAACCCAAAAACAAACAAAAAAAAAACAAAAGCAAATTCTACCAAGAGTTATTAAGTTCCCACAAGTGTTCACAATCTGGGAAACTTATCATATCATACCAAAATTCCTGTTGCATAATGTTGCATAGCTCCAGAAAAGAGGGGGTAGTCACATAATATTTTTTTCTTACTTCTTTACGAAAACAGCACCTTATCTAGAGCTATGGTTTTGTTTAACCCTTTGTCATTTTCAGATCCCGAGGTTTTGGGTTCATCACTTTCAAGAATGCTGAAAGTGTTGATGCAGTGCAGGCTAACCGACCACACAATATAGATGGAAGAGCTACTGAAACAAAACGGGCAATGCCAAGAGAGGTAGGCAGTTAAGAAACTGATTCCTATTTATATTAACAATATTACTCCCAGAGGACCTGTTATGGAGGAGTATTTGGGATAATCATCTCCAGTTTCCTATAAAACGAATATTCCTTTTAACAAGCCATATGAGTGGACAGCCCACAACATTACAAACCAATGAAAACAAAGCTGACTCTCCCTCTATCCCAACAAGATGATCACAATACCAGACAGAACCAACCAAACACACCAATAAAACTTTAAACTTTGCACATACACACACTCTCATAGTTAGTTATGTCTAAAGGAATTTTGTTACTTTGACAAACTGAAACAGTTGTTTGAAAACTGAAAACGTATTGTTGGTGATCATTAGGTGCACCGCACAGGTGGTTCTAATGCCTACTGTATCTACCATATGTATTCCGACAGACATGCAAACTTGAGGAAACAGTGTAGACCCAGATGAGACGTCTCAAAATGCAGTGTCTCATCATGGTCTACACTGTTTGCGACTCATCCAGCAAGTTTGACACATCGGGAAATGAATTGTTCTTCAAATTTTAGAACAAGTATGGTAAGGAATTGGGGTGTGTGAATACTTAAGGTAACTACAATATCCAGAACAGTTCTTTTTTTTGTGGAAAATATTTCCTTATGTCCCGCTTATCTAGTGGGTGGTCGGGTGACGGGTGGTGCGAAGGTGTCTTGCAACTTACATCACCGGAGTTCCAACTGATATTGGCTTACAGTTGGGCAGGGCCTGCTATCCTTGTAGCAGGTTAGGGTAGATGGGGGATGTTTTTATTTCTTCTGTTTCTTCACTTTCATTCCTGTTCCTTCCCTGTTCTTCTCTTTCATCTCTTCTACTGTCTCTTATATAAATCTCTTTCTCCCTTTCTCTGGGAGATGACACAAAGTGACCTACAAGTGTTGATGTGTCGTTAAACCCCAACACAGCCACAGCCGTCTTATCTAGGGGTCTGCTAAGTCAGGGCAACAAATATTTTATTATACAGAATTCTTACAAATACAACTACAACTATGACGTAAAATGCACTTACCTAAGTGACGTCAGAGGGTAGTATTACTTGCGAGGAAAATATTACAAGTTGACATTGCAGAATATCACCCTGCATGTGGAATGCGTTTACCGAAGTGACATCCAAGAGCTATATTACTTGTGAGGGTAATATTACAGGGTCACATAGCAGAATATTACCATGCATGTGATATGCTCTTGACCAATGAGATACTTAACATAGCTGATGAAAATTAATTAGGTATAATAATGGACTTTATTTGCATTTTGATTTTAATAGCTTTTTCAGAAATATATTTTGTGTATTGTATATGAAGTGAATATGAAGCTTATTCAAGGCCCTGGAATAATCATCCATCTATCCATGTAACTTTTACAGTCTGAAGTTGGTGAACAGATCTCGTCTCAGCCTACCAAGAAATTATTCGTTGGTGGTGTAAAAGATGGCATGTCGGAACAGGATATGCAGGAAATATTCGGAGAACAGGGAGAAGTGGAGAAGGTTTCTATGGTCAGGGACAAGGCAACAGGGAAACTCAAAGCTTACTGTTTCATAACATTTGTTGATGAAGATACAACAGATAAATGTGTTTGTATGTATACCACATCTGCTTTGCAATACTATTAGTAGGATCCAAAGCAATATCCGAGTTAGCAGAACAGCTCTAATGTATCCAACAAAAATGTATTAGGTAATATAGAAAAATGACCATAAATGGTAATTTTGCTACATATCCTATGCATCTTGTTTCAGTACAACTCTTTTGTGGGGGCCAACCTTTAAACCCTTTTATATCTTTTATAGCCGGCCTCTGTGGCTCAGTTGGCTGCCCTGCCCGACTGGAGACCAGGAGGTTGCAGATTCAACCCCCGCGGAGGTCGGCAACATTCTTTCGTGGAGATTGATCATGAAAATTTTCTACGGTTATTCTCTCCTTTCTGCTGATTCAAGAAAGGCAGTTGTCAGTTTCTGGCGAAAGAATGTGCACAATACTGGTTAACCGCTTAGAAGACTAAGCCTGCCCAGTAAACTTGTGGTTAGGTAAACTGACCACGCTCGACATGACCCCATTGGGTTGTCTAGGCTGTAAAACCTCAACACAAACAAAAATATATCCAAAGCTGTCTTACAATGAATCATCTTATTAACCCTAGTCCTGCTGAACCCTGATATACCCTGCCTTTGCAAACAGTAGATCCAGATCAGTTGGCTTCTAAAGAAGCCAACTGATCTGGAACTGCACTGTTTGCCATTAAGTATGTGAATTTATATGAACAATATATTATCTGAATCAAGTAATCTGATTGGCTGAAAATTAGTAGCGGGCATGGCATCTTTATTAGTGTTTAGCCGATTAATTGAAAACTAATCGGATGAGCCTACTATTGGCAATATCGATATTTTTTTTTTTCACTGTCGATTATTTGAAATTCTATTTTATTAGAATTATGGACTTAATGTCACATAATGAGACCTACAAATTAAGAGTATTATGAAAGACTCATTGACTAAAAACATGGCTGCAAAATCTGCTTTGTCTTGAAACAACCTATATCTTAAATTACCCTAGTTATGCTATTATATGCTGTTGCATTTTAAGTAATATAGAAACATAAAGCGCATATGCTATAATGATTTTTCATTTGACGCCAGTTATGGGATATCCAATTGTATAATCGATAATCAGTCCGGTTTTACTTTCCCAGTAATTGATTGTGATTTTCCACTCCGATTCCCAACACTAATCTTAATATATTCAGCATGATAAGGCTTAATGAAGTTCTAGTTTATCTAGATAGTCTTCAAGATATCAGGAAAAATTGCTGATGCACAAAATATGTCACATGGACCTACATGTATTGTTAGGCCAGTCTTGGTGTCACTTCGGACATTAATAGGCCAAATAAAATTTATAATTATTTACATATAATACAATATGAGGAAAAGAGATGGCTTCAAACATATTAAAATGACAGTCCTAGATTTTGGCCTCCATCTCCAGGGCCTGACAAATCCAAGTTGCAGCCACTTGCCTGACATTCCACAGCATCTTGAAAATGGTCGGAATTATATGTGTAGAATATTCCCTATATATTCTACACATTTTTCTGGGCAAGTGAAATAAAAAATCACTTGCCCAGCCAAAATTTGGACTTGTCCCGGGCAGCTGGGCAATGGATTTATCAGGCCCTGATCTCTGCTCAGGGGCCTGAGCTGCGGGGTCAGTATTGAATGTAATAAGATTTGGGAACTACATGTAGCAATTGGCACAATTAAATCCATCAACAAGGTAGTGATAATAAAACATAGAAACATCTTTGATGCAGATGTCCACTAATGCTATGGAAGGACAACCCAATGTAGATATGTCTGAATGAAAAATGGAAAAGCAAAAATAATATATACAGTGCTTGCATTAAGGGAAGTCTGGGAGTCAGAAAATTCCAAAAATTACCAGGGACTTCAAAAATCAATGCCAGGAAGTCTGGGACCCAACTTTTAAAGATATTTAGTCATTTATAACAAGAATTTAGAATGAATTTATGTGTTATTTAGCTTAAGAATGGCAGTTTTACTCCATAAATGTGAGATTAAGAATATTGAGGTTGAATTTCTGAAAGTAAGTGAAAAAATTTGATCGCCAGGACTTAGGATATTGGAGCTAGGAAGTCCTGGGGCATCCTGATTTTGACAGTTAGTGCAAGCACTGTATATACCCCAGAAAGACTGATACTGTTAGTGATGGTGTCAGCTGTGTGTATATGGAACCATTGTCAGTTTGTCCAGTGTTATGAAGGTTTCCTGTAAATATATTGATATTTACAAGAAAAATAATGGTGAGTTTTCTGACAATGTTTTTATGCTCTCAGAAAGTATAAAAATTCCAAAACCCATCATCTTATCTTGAGATGTGCAAAAAAATTATTTTTTTCTTTTCAGTGAAAAGAGAGTTTGATTGTCAGGGCAAGACTCTAGAAGTTAAAAAGGCTGAAGAAAAGCCACGTGATGATGGCATGGGAGGAACGGGTCGTGGAGGTAAAATATATAACTGATTTTGATCACTGCTTATGAAGTAATATATAATATGCAGTTTTTGGTGTTTGTTTAGATACTGGGATAAAATATTTATACTAAACATTTGGACAAGGAGGTTTGAGCAAACAGTGTAGACCCAGATCAAACTGCTCCTGAAGAAGCACTTTGACCAAGTTTACCTGTTTGTCATTCTATCAGTACTTTTAGAATCATCTAAGGATAATTAAACCATAGCAACAGATAAGGCACTTTTTTCATCATCTGAAAAATGCTGATGTCTTTCTTATTTCTCCACGGAAACATATGTTGTGGGTACTCTTTGAGGTGCCTCAGCGAGGCGCTGCTAATGAGTACCCACAACATATGTTTTTGTGGAGAAATAAGAAAAATGTTAATCGGATACCCCCTCTTATCTGTAGCTATGATCAAACAGGCTTGGTAAAATTTTATTTGAACTTTGTGAGAAGTCCAAATATATTTGTTTATTATGGTATCATCATGATTATTCTTATAAAAAAAGAGGGAAAAAAATTCTACCGACCCTACCTATTTTTTTCTGACATGTTACCCAAAACATACAAAAAATTTTTACTTGGCCTTAGTGTTGGGCATTCTGTGCCTTGTCTCTTTAATAAGACGGGTATCCATAATTAGGACACAGCATTTTTCCTACAGACATTCATGTGTGCTCAGTGAAAACTAGGATTAGCCTGCCTTTGTGCAGCTGTCTGCCTGAAGATGTTTTGGATCCTTGTCTAACCACAGAGTGCCCTGCAGAGATGCTGATAGGACTGCTTGCTTGTGCATACTGATCTGAGTCTTCGCTTGCACACAGTTGGAAATGCTTTGCACCAGCTCATACATGATTCGTCATATTCATGAAGTCTTATGAGCATGTATTAGAATGTCAGTGGGACAGATCGAAGGAGTGCTCATAGCATGCATGCTCTGACGTAATGTGGCAGTAAGGGTCGCAATCCATAGGGAAAGAAAATGTCACAAGAATGGAATCATACAAAATACAATGTTTTATGAACTCGTACAAAATAGAATGTTTTGTATGTGCAGTATATTAGCAAACAGGGCAGCTGTCAGATCAGACCATGTGTAGTTTCAGTGCAGCATAGTTCTAGACCTAGATCATTATTCGTTCAGCAGTTTTTTGACACAGCAGTAGATAGTTAAAGTGGATTTGTTAAAATTTTAGAAACAGTATCAGTGATTTTTTTACCTGCGAGTCCTGCTTCATATACTCATAATTTCTCTCTGGGACTCACAAATTTTATATATGTGAGTCCCTGAACGAAAATATAGTAGAAAATTGCTCAAAAATATGTTTAAAGGACTCAGGATTTCATCATGGGACTCCATGAATTTCATCTATGTGAGTCCCTAGAACTCAATAGAACCAAACTGTAAATAAATCACTGCAGTGTGATAGGAAGCGAAGATGTCCCAATAATTAGGGTAAATATAGTTTATAATTTTGTTCATCCTTACCATATTTTTGATTGAATCAAAAGAATGGAAAAAAAAAAGCTGGAGGAATTGGCATACAAACAACAGCAGTTTGATCTGGTTTTCTTTACTAGGACATGTTAGTTTTAGTACGGTACCCTATATATTTGGACACCTTAACCCTTGCCATGCTGAATAAATTAAGATGCTACACCCACTTCTAATTTGCACACCAACATTAGGGTAAGACCTTTCAGTAGCACTGAACTTTTCCTCAGTTTGACCTTCTATCAAGGTCAAAGTCGGGTTATACTTTGTCATTTAAACCCATGTTTGAGTTTTGCGTTTAAGTTTTGAAAAGTGTTTGTAACTGCTAAAGTATTCAAGATGCTGCTTTAATGTTTGGCCCACTACTACCTTAGGGTAACACCTTTCAGTAGTACACACCCCTTCCTCAGTTTGACCTTCTGCCTAGGTCAAGATCAGGTCATACTTGTCATTTATATCCTGTGTTTAAGTTTTGAAAAGTGTACATGGATGCTGAAGTACGTAAGCTATAGCTTTCATATTTCGTCCATACCAGCCTAAGGGAAGATCATACCAGCCTAAGGGAAGATGTTTCAATGGCATATACCCCATCTCTCAGTATGACATTCTTCCGACATCAACGGGCCCCTGTAGCCTAGTGGATAAGAGAGATGACTCTTAATCCATTAGGTTTCTCACCGCTGTGGTTCGAGCCTCGCTAGGGTCATATGTGGGAAAGCCAAGTTCTGCATACGGATGGTCAGGTGGTTTTTCTCCGGGTTCTCCGGTTTTCGCCCACCTTCGATGAACGATCGGCTTGATATAAGTGAAATATTCTTGAAAGGGCCGTAAAACCCAAATCAAAAAAAAAAAAAAAAAAATCTTCCGACATCAAAGTCAGGTCATACTCTGTCATCTGCTGCTATTTTTAAGTTCTGCATTTAATCTTTAATATTTAAAGATTTTCTTATCCGATAGCCCTTTCCGGCAATCTGCCTTGTCTTCTGACAACTCTTGTGCTACCTGTTGATGTGTGGAAAGAACTACTGGATAAAAAGCAACAGACCCTGCTCTGATTCTGACGCTGCTTTCTGTGATCTGAGTCTTCGCCGCTTTCTAATTTATGTCTCTCCCAGTATAATCTGACCAGGCTTACTTCCTAACTTTAGATAAAAAGGGTTTCAAAATAAATATTTTTTATTTGCCCACTGGTGAAAAGTCGCTGAAAGTGCCTCTTATTTTGTGGTAAAATCTCAATACTTTTGAGAGATTAAAGAAAATTTCTCTTTCTATTTCAGGAGGAAGAGGCGGAGGACGTGGTGGTAAGCTAGTTTACTAATAATCGTTTTAATATGGTGCACACTGTTGTCGACCAAATTACCATACATATTCCTGTAAGTGCACAGAAAAGCAGTTTCACAGTTTTCAGGTTACAGTCTGTGTACTTTTATCTCCTTTATAAAAGCATGTGGTCCAGGCAATTCAAATGAGTACCAACAACATAAGTTTGTAAATAAAATAGGAAAAAAAAAACATTGTGTAAGCATCATTGAATAATCTGCTCTCCTAGTGTGCCCATTTTTTTTGTAGGGGTTATTCATCCAAAGAGCCTTACTAAAGTACTGCTGAGGAGTGTTCACAGCACATATTAATTTGGCAAAATAAAAATATCCTACCCATTTATCCCTCTAATCTAATGCTTCATATAACTGTTGATTTCTGCATATAACATAGTTAATCTAAAAAGCAGGCATCAGTGGCTCAGTTTGACGCATGTCCAACTGGTGGTCAGCATGTGTGGGTACAACCCCATCCGGGTCGGCAACATTCTTCCGGGTTGACTTGGCCGTAAAGCCTCAACACAAAATCATAAAATATACTCTACGATCAATCTTTCTCTTCCGCTGGTTCAAGAAAGGCAGTTGTCAATTTCTGACGAAAGACTGTGCACAATACTGGTTCACCGCTTAGAGGACTAAGTCTGTCCACTAAAAGTCTGCTTAGGTAAACAGACCGGGCTCAACATGACCCCATTGTTGGTACTTATCAGAAGTGACTTGCAGAGAAAAAAGAGAACTATTTTTCTGGCTACCCATTTTATCTAGAGCTATGTTTGTTTTCTTACAGGTTACGGAGGAGGTTATGGTGGTGATTACAGTGGTGGATACGGAGGAGGTAAATTAGTCACTTTACAAGCAGAGACAGTTAATGAGGCGTAATTGGTGATAATTTTGGGATAATCATGTCATTTCTCCATTTGTGGTTACCCTTTTGAGGTGCCATTTGAAGTGCCATGTTTTTATGGTGAAATGTGAAAATACCCCAGAATTATGACCAGATAAATTCTTCTCTTCTGAACAAGTGATATGTTAAGAAAATCAATTTTGAGGCATGGACACACTAATGTCTGGCATTCTGTAGCTGAAAGCTTCCAAAAAACCCAGGTCACATGCCATAAAACTTGGCTCAATTGACTGCCTTGCTGAACTGTGCCACCTGTATAATTTTTACTGTCAGATGTGGATATGCATTCTACAGACCCCACATTGACTCATGCAACTTTATTAGTGCATGCTGGTTGCTACTCCAGGTCATTTGTTTGCAACAAAAGCAGGTCAACGCTGTCTATCCATTTGCCGAAATGTACCACAAGTTATTAGCAAGCACCTAGGGGGCTCTGGCTCAGGCACCTCAGTGACCATGGTCATTTGTTACAAAATGAGGTGGCTATGACCTAACTTTGCCAAAATGTACTACAGATTTTTTATTGACAACATAGCTCTTGATAAGGCGCTTGTTTCAACCAAATAGTATCTATATTTTTCTTATTTCTCGACAAAAACATATTTTGTGGGTACTCATTAGAAGCACCTCGCCAAGGTGCTTCTAATGAATACCCACAACATATGTTTTCGTCGAGAAATAAGAAAAATATTTACCTGATGCCCACTCTTTATCTAGACCTATGTGACAAGCGCTGACAGGTTTGACACAAGAAATAGTTCATCTGAAGTAATGTTTAAAGACCCTTTTTAAAAAACAGGTTTGGTTCTCAAAGCAGAGCAAAATAGTGCTACTTTCATAACTGCATGACTCATGATTTTGTATATTTATATAGGTTATGATGATGGTAGTTATGGTGGTGGACCAATGAGAGGTGGTGGTTACTCACAAAGAAGTTCTGGTCCTTATGGTGGAGGTAGGTGTTATATATTTATTTATTTTATTTTGTACATATAAATTAATGTTGCTAGACTGCAACCTTATTATAAGACGGGAAGAGGGTTTATAGGTGGACCCAAAACGTGTTGTATCCAAACGAAAATGTATAAATTGTATATAAAAATGACCATTTATGGCCATTTTTATATACAGTTGTGTACATTCTTGTTTGGATACAACACGGTTGTTAGCTGACATGGCTTTTGCATTGGATCTTACTCAGCAGTAATTTCCCTTGGAATTGTATTTTAGGGGACTCGTGTCCCTACTGACATTTTTTAGGCAACATTTGGGTTGATTTTGTGGGAAAATTATGTGTATGAACATAAGAAAAATAACCAAATTTTGGGGGACATCTTAGTCTCCCTCACAAGATTTTTAGGGGACATTTGGTGTAAAAGGGCGGCCAAATCTCACATTTTTGAGAGGCAAGGAAAACCTGGGATACGAGCAACATTGTTATAAAGATGTTTTATTAAAGCTCTGCAAATGAAGTTACAGAGAGGTTTTTAGGAGTCATCACACTGGTTGGTCAGTTGGTTGGCATATCTATCCAGTTTGTGCTGCAGCTGTTGTAAGACTTGAAAAAAAGAACCACATAGGTCTAGATAAGGGAGGGTATCTGGTAAATATTTTTCATATTTATCCACCAAAAACATTTGTTGTGGGTACTCAATAGAAGCGCCTAGACGAGGTGCTTCTAATGAGTACCCACAACATATGTTTTTGTGGAGAAATAAGAAAAATATAAATACTTTTGGATTGAAAAAAGTGCCTTAACTAATGCTATGAAATTTAATCATGTAGTAATGAACAGCATGATGGATAGCAATGCATGGCATGAAAAAAAAATTCTTTGCAGGCGCAGAGTGTTGTACCCTTGGCACTTTTATATGTTTGTGAACTGGTTTTTCGAGCTCAGTTTTTACAAAGTTTCACAGAAATTATCAGAGCAGCACTTCATAGATCTCTGAGTTTATGATGCAAACTCTTTGTACATTTTTTGCCATCCCAAGGATGGCAGAGCTCATTTCTGTTGCAGTTTCTCTTCATTTGTTCATACGTTAGTTTGTTCTGTCTAATTATGCAATACCTTCTTCATTCTGCTGCTTGACCTCAAGGTTAAGGTCACAGACTTAGATTTTTCATGTTCAAGTTTTACATTAAAGTTTTTTTTTATTTAGGACCTCATTATTTGCAAGCCCTTTGATGGATTTTATCCATGTTCGGTATCATGATCGATATTGGTCAAAACAGTATGTCATCCTTGACCTCAGTGAAATAAAAATACATAGTAGGTCATATTGAGAAGAAAGTAGAAATAAAACAGCAAAAATAGTTGTTATATGGAATTGATACACCCTCAAGGGAGGCAACTGTCAGTTGTTTTTGCACCTTTCTGAAGTGTCTTTGAGTTGCCGAATGGTTAGTGCTCCCGACTGAGATTCCTGAGCCCAGTTGTTCAAAGCTAACGACGCCGTTAGTTAACGATTCATTAAAATTTACATCGAGTGATATGCAAATATGCTGACATTTTTTGCTGAAAAAATGTGAGTAGCTTTTGCAGTGCAAAAGCTACTTACATTTTTTCAGCAAAAAATATCAGAATATTGTATATCGAATCCGCTAAAACAGTTAACGAAATGATCCTTAACGAGCTCGTTAAGTTAACGACGCTTTGAACAACTGGGCCCTGGTTTTTATCCCATTAGAGGCGGAATTCAGCTCATGACTGTATGACACTTCATTGCATAGAGCCTTTCATTATCACCCGTTAAATCATCTGGATATGACAAATAATGTTGAAAGGGACATAAAACACCAAATTCATCATCATCATCAATTTGGTCCCTTCTGAAAGCGGTCTTAAATAAATTAGTCCTTTCCTTTAAGAGTAGACCCCTTTCAAAAAATGAATTGCTTTGTTCTTCAGGTCGAGGAGGCCGAGGTGGTGGTTATGGTAGAGGAGGAGGATACTAGACTGGTCTAGAATCTCATTACACGCTAATTTCACAGGTTTGTATGACCACTACCATATCAGTATACCAATGACATGCAAGACAGAAATTAGGTTGACTTTGGAAGGATTGAGTTTGTTAAAATTTGTGAAATTCATTCTACTAAGCAAAAAATTTACGAAAAGCAAATGCAAAAGATTCAGATTTGGGTTACATATGGGAGTATATGGTTGATGTTTTTCTTGTAGTTGGGATGCAAATTAGCATACTTTAATAAATGAATGTCTGTTCAAATAGAATAACATAATCATGGGTTTTAAACAAGCCAAATTGGGTAGGAGCAAAGTCAGCCTGTGTTACTTGGGTTACCATTTGGCTACAAAAATACTTTAAATCTAAATTGACGCGTTTAGGAGGACTATTATACTTTCAGTTAACCTTTTCATCCCTGCAGACCAATACATATACCTTTGCAAACCATGAAGATTCAGATGAGATATAATGAGCCATCTCATCAGTATCTGCGCTGTTTGCCATTCTGTTAGATATTTTAAACTGAAACCCCTATTTGAAACATTGGCTGTGTCCAAATTCAGAGACAGAAGAGTCCATTTCAGAAAGTCTGGGGTGAAATGGTTAAATTCTGAGATTTCGTGCTTCATTTGTATGATATTACGAAATTCTGTCGATTGTTTTGGGTTCATTCTGATTTCGGGAGAATAATCTCCATGTAATGAATTGTTATTTCTATTGTATAATGGAGGTGCTACATTTCTTTTTACTCTTTAATGTCCATTTTTATTCATACAGTGTTTTCTCTATAAATGCCAATAATAATAATTATAAAAATAATAATAAAAAAGATAAAAAGTGTATTTATATAAGAGTTTAGATTTTATATTAACCTTTAAGTAAAACCACAGTAAACAAACCCCTGTAGAATATGAGAAAATTACCTAGAAGGCATACGCAAGCTGTGAATGCTCAGACACTCCACACATGCACACAGTCTGATCAAGACTTGGTAACCCGCTTAAGTGTATGCCATGGTACATTGACGAAAAGTGAAGGCTGAATATATCAGAACCTTTTATTTGATTCCAATTCAGTTTTCTTCTTGTAGAAAGAATTAGTCTTAAAGTGTATTGATACAAAAGACTTGGTAAGGAATATTTAGTGATAATTCAGGGATAATTTTCTTCAGTTTCCACCAAAAATATGTTGTGGTACTCGTTAGAAATGCCTTTAATGTGTACCCTTGACATATTAAGTTTTTTTGAGAAATAAGAAATAATGTCAGAATTACTCTCAGCCTTGGTTTGCGCATCTGACTAGTGATTAGGAGATTGCAGGTTTGATACCCGCTGGGTCCTGCAACCTTCTTTCGTGGAGATTTATCAGGGAATATTCTCTCTGGTCATTCTCACCCTTCTGCTGATTAAAGAAGGGCAGTTATCAGTTTCCTGAGAAAGAATATGCACAAGTACCGGTTAACCACTTTTAGGACAGTCTGCCCAGGAAAAAATGTGGTTAGGTAAACTGACCGGCTCAACATGGCTGTAATGGTTTGACAGAGCTGTTAAGCCTTAACTATAAAAAAAAAAAAAAAAAAAAAAAAAGCCGGCCTCGGTGGCTCAGTTGGATATGCTACTGACTGGTGATCAGGAGGTTGCAGGTTCAACCCCCACAATTTCGTTGACATTCTTTCCTGGAGGTTGACCATGAAATATTTCCTATGGTCATTCTCTCCCTTCCGCTGTTTCAAGAAAGGCAGTTGTCAGTTTCTGATGAAAGAATGCATAATACTGTTTAACTGCTTAGAGGACTTAACCTGCCCAGTAAAAGTGTGGTTAGGTAAACTGACCGTGCTAGACATGACCCCATTGGGTTGACTGGGCCATAAAGCCTCAACACAAACAAAATTAACTGAAAAAATTCCTAGAATTATCATCAAATGCTCCTCCTTAACAAGTCCTTTGACATATTTGATTATTGTACATTAATTATTCTGATAATTGATAGTGGACAGTTTTAGAGACAAAACAGTTTTTTGTGCAATTGAAAATAAGGACGAACATATCTCCAGATAAGATGGGGTATCCTTATAATACTTTTCTTATTTTATCAATGGAAACATTTGTTGTGGGTACCCATTACAAATGCTTTAACGAGGCGCTTCTGATGAGTACCCACAACATATGTTTTCATGGAGAAATAAGAAAAATATCAGTACTTTTCAGTTGAAAAAAGCTATGATGAAGTTTTAAAGAAAGGACTTTTGGTTGGTTTACAGAATTCATCTAGGAGAAAACACTGTTTTTCGATAACAATGCTTTCATATGTATGTAATAGGTTTTTTTAATCATTCTTCTTTTTTCCTTACCCTAATGATAGGCAATACATTGAAGAATTCTCCATAAAATCAGCCGCTGAATCATTTCTACCACCACTCAAGTAAGGCAGGATAAGGACAAGGAAAATTACCTCATATAAATTCACAGATAAGTTCCCATTTACGTGAAGACTACACATTTTGCTATTACACATGAAGTTAGGCAGGAAGGCTAGGAACCGGCAGTTGTTAGTGATAAGTGAAATATACAGCAGAATTGTACAAAATTAGGTGAAGTATCGTGATGTCAGCAAACTGAATATAGTTACAGTTAAGTGAAATTTGGCTAGGAAATTGGGCATGCAGACAATGAACATAAAGTCACAGTTTAAATGGAGTGGCTAAGGATTGGGCATGCAGAAAATGAATTCTTGTGACATTTACTTAAAGTGACTAAGAAATGGGCATGCAAATGAAAAACAGGTCACGGTTAGGTGAAGTGGCTAAGGATTGGGCATGCAAAATACTAAGTCAGGTCACAGTTAGGTGAAGTGGCTAAGAAATGGGCATGCAGAATGCTAAGTCAGGTCACAGTTAGGTGAAGTGGCTAAGGATTGGGCATGCAAATTATAAAATGTCACAGTTGGGTGAAGTGGCTAAGAAATGGGCATGCAGAATACTAAGTCAGGTCACAATTAGGTAAAGTGGCTAAGAAATGGGCATGCAAATTACCAAGTCAGATCATTTAATTGAAGTGACTAAAAAGTGGGCATGCATTGTGAATTATAGTCATTTTGATGCAGTGGCTAAAAAGAAGTGGGCATGCAAAAACAAAAAGCCAAGTTTTGTAAGTACATGAAAAAAAAGGCTGTGAAGTTGGGCATAAAATATGGTCCCAGTTGTTCAAAGCATGTTTAAGTTGTGCAGTCATTGTGATAGTAAATATTGTTTGTAACATAAGTTTAAAAAAGTGATATATTTATTCCATTTGCTGTGAAGTGGCTGTTGGCATTAGGTAGTCTGCAAAACTTGGGTTGTTTTGCAATATTTGATATGTGGCCCTTGCTAAAAAGTCTGTTTTGTTCAGGTCATATCTTATAAACAATCTGAAGGAGGTATGCTAAATTGGGTGAAATTATACGTAATAGGATAATGGCCCTGGAAAACTGGGTTATGTAATACTAATTATGCTTTGAACAACTGGACATATTGCCATTTGTGTTCATTCAGAAGGAAGTACAGGTGAAGTATTTTGTGAAATTGTAGGACTTATATGTTACTATTTCCTTGTTAAGAAGAGCTTGTGTATTTATATATTACCATGTGGCAGGGTTTTCTCATTTTATTAGAAACACAACTTCTGGGCTTTCTTTTACATTAAAAGGAGCAGTTAAGCTTTTTTATTTGAACGCATGCATGTCTGAAAAAAAATAATGACATTTTGAATTGGAAAGTGAGTGTTTTATCTGAGATTTACCTGGCCAGATAGGAGTGGTCATTAACCATCTTCTGTAACTATGGAAACTGAATATGATTAATGCATTTCCTTTCCTATATAATTCAATTAAAACTGCCTTCAAGGTATTGCCTGTGAAATTAATTTCATTTTATATAAAAATACAAAAAAAAAAAAAAAAATAAATAACAACTGCAGTGTCAGTGAAACTAAATACATATAAAGAAAGAAAATAGTAAAAACATTATGTATTTCATGCATGTTTTAGCTGTACATAGGAATCATGATCATGTTCTTAATTCATTTTCATATCATTGTCATCTTGTAAATGTGTTGTTATGATGTTTTCTTCAAGTCCAAGATAATAAAAACACAAACCAAAGAAAAACTCCTGTAGTGTTAGCTTTGTTTTTGTTATTCTTTTTCCTTTAATTTTTTGCTACAATTGCTGATGTAAACAAGTAAGATATTTGTGTTCTTTGTAAATTCTCTCCCTTCTGCTGATTCAAGAAGGGCAGTTGTCAGTTTCTGGCAAAAGAATGTGCACAATACTGGTTAACCGCTTAGAGGAGTAAGCCTGCACAGTAAAAGTGTGGTTAGGTAAAGTGACCCCGCTTGACATGACCCCATTGGGTTGACTGGGCCATAAAACCTCAACACAAACAAATACTTCACTCCACTAAAATTCTATTGACAGTACTGTTAAAAAAACAAAATCTCATCTCAGAAGGGCTTAATAGAGGGACAATGTGTCTGTGCATGTCTGTGCATGGGCCTGGTGGCCTGTGTAAACGTTGGGATGAGCGAGTGGTAAGCGCTCCCCTACTTCGGATAATGAGGTCCTGGGTTCGAGGTGATGAAATTCACAGCTCATGGTGTTTCATTGCACAGAGCCTTTTATTATCATTCTTCCATATAACTTAAATAATGTTGCAGTAAATGTCCTAAAATATTTTGAACACCAAAGTTTCTGACAAAATGATATCTTCAAACAGTGCTCCCGAAGGAGCAGTCTGATCAGGGTCTATACTGTTTGCCATTCCACTAAGTAGTGTAAGAAACAACTGCATAAAAAGCAAACTTTAGGCCAAAATAGTATTGAATAAAGTGTTCGGAATTTTAGGACATTTACCATAAATAACTTCATGTATAACAATAAACCGTCATTTGATGGCCTGTGAATCCAAAAGTATCAAACTTCAAAACTCGGTTAATTAAAATGAGCTTAGGCCTAAATCCATTTTGAAATAAAAAAAAAAACGAGTCTAAAAGTGAAAATGTTACCTCCTACATCTCCGAATGTACAAAAAAAGGTGAAATTTGCTGGTTGAAAGCAGTTGGCAAAGATGAAGTTCTTGAAAGTAAAAAACTAGAAGACATGATTCATGTCAGAAGGTTTAATGTCTGTTCAAAAGACATCATTCTGATCCCAAGAAACACTTGTATACATCTTCCAGACATAAAAATTGGAGTACGATGGGAATGCTTACAAAAAATGCAATATGGCTCGATAATAGATTTGTTTTGCAAGAATAGAGGCAAGAGAGACTGAATGCCTATGTTCTCATTATAATTGTTCTAAAGGTATGTCACCAGTAACGTCACATTATGCCTCCTATAATTCTACATGGATAAACTAATACAGCAGTAGACATAAACTACATTAACTAATACAGCAATGGAAAATACTCGGTGATTTGAGTCTTAACATATTTGAATGCTAGATATTATAAATCATATCATCTGGGAGGGGTTTGACTGGTGATCAGGAGGTTGCAGGTTTGACCCCAGCCAGGTCTGCAACATTTTTTCGTGGAGATTGATCATGAAATATTTTCTACAGTCGGTCTCTTCTTTCCACCGATTCAAGAAGGGCAGTTGTCAGTTTCTGGTGAAAGGATGTTCACAATACTGGTTAACTACTTAGAGGACTAAGCCTGCCCAGTAAACAAGTGGTTACATAACAGTGGTCATCCTGGAGCTTTCAGAGAGGGAGAAGTCTTGCGACAATGTCAGATTTCAGGGAGAAGTTTTTGTCGTAATTTTGGATTTCCCTATACATTCTATACGTTTTCGCTTCTCCCTTAGCTCAAGATAGGGAGACGTCAGCCAGCTTAAGGAGACTTTTTCTCCCAAATCACCCTCTAGGATGACCCCTGAGATAAACTTAACACAATCCACATACCCCATTGGGTTGACTGGGCCATAAAAGCTCAACCCAAACAAACAAAATCAGGACAGACTTCTGCGAATAGATTCTGAAGTATACCCATAACATTAACTAAATATTTGGACATCTTAACCCATGTCCTGCTGAACCCGGATGTACCCTGCCTTTGCAAACAGTGTAGATCAAGATCAGTTGGCTTTAGAAGAAGCCAACTGATCTGGATCTACACTGTTTGCCATTAAGTATGTGAATTTAAAGCAACAGTCCAGATCAAGAAATCAGATTGGCTGAAAATTAGAAATGGGTGTGGCATCTTAATTTATTCAGCAGGACAAGGGTCAACTTCTTACCATTCTTGTCAATAGTTTGTCATAATTGAAACAATTTCATTTCACTACCTGTGTCAAAAAACTGCTAGATGCCAACAGTGTAGACACTGCAGCACCTCATCTAGTGGAAAAGCATCTGCATGACTGAGTAGTAAGTGCTCCTGACTTTAGACCATTGGGTTCGGGTCAAACCCATTAGAGGCGAAATTCATCCCATGACTGCACAGCTCTTCATTTCACAAAGTCTTCATTCTTACTTCATCATCTTGATATGACATAAACAATATTGAAAGAGACATAACACACCAAATCCTTTTCTTATCTAGGCCTATACTGTTTGCTAGGGCCAATATTTGAGTTAATACAATACCATTTATTGCATAAGTGCATAGCAATGTAAGTTTAAAAGTAGGGAAAAAAAAAAAAAAAAAAAAAATCTGCACATTTTGATCTGAAAAGCATCTGCTCTTGTTATTAATTTAAATGTCCACTTTACACCTTGGGTGAATTTCAGATATATGCAGCTTCTAAAAGGAATTGGCTCATTAGAGCAGGTTTTTTTTTTTTTCAGTCTTGTTAACACTCACATTATGCATCTTATATTTGTAACAAGAAAAACTTCCATATACAGTGGAGCTGGCCTCGGTGGTTCAGTTGGATGCGCATCTGACTGTGATCAGGAGGTCATTGGTTTTCTAAGGTGATTCAAGAAGGGTAATTGTCAGTTTCTAGCGTAAGAATGTGCACAAATACTGGTTAATCGCTTAGAGGACTGCCTGCTGATGAAAAGAATGGTTAGGTAAATTGATTGGCTTGACATGCCCCTGCTGGCGGGGGTGGCTCAGTTGGGTGGGCATCCGACTGTTGATCAGGAGGATGCGGGTTCGACCCCCACTAGGTTGGCAACATTCTTTCATGGAGATTTGATCATGAAATATTTTCTACAGTCATTCTCTCTCTCTTCCACTGATTCAAGAAGGGCAGTTGTCCGTTTCTGGCAAAAGAATGTGCACAATACTGGTTAACCACTAAGAGGACTAAGCCTGCCCAGTAAAAGTAAGGTTAGGTAAACTGACTGCTCTACATGACCCCAATGGGTTGACAGGACAGTAAAACCTCAATACAAATGGACATGCCCCTAATGGGTTGACGGGCCGTAAAGCCTCAATCAGTCAATCATATAAAGTGGATCCTCTACTAATGGTCACCTCTCAATGCAGCCACTCCCTATTACAGCTACTTCTGATACCCCAGTGCAATTTTACTATAAATTTAATTTTCCTACAACAGTCATTTTATTCCTTCCCTAGGGTGGCTATTGTAGCCTGTGGGGAGGTTACACTATGGTGTTGAAATGGGTTCAGTTTAAATGGGTCTGGTGAAATAACCAATAATTACCTTAGATCACTGCTATGAGAGATGACTTCACAAGATTTAGTGTCTTAGTATTCTCATGTTGTCAGTCTTTGTTCCATTCAGTGTCATTAAAACTTTTTGATCAAGCTTATAACAGGTTATTGCTAATCGTCGGGCCAGTTAAGTTAAGCTACAAAACACCATTCAAGAGAAATGTAGGCAAGTGTCAGGGAAGTTACGTGTAAGTTAATTGACTAGCGAATATTCTGTAAAGTCAGGTAGGAAAAACTTCAGATTTTAAGAGTGCTATATTTTCGCAATACTCTCTAAATCTTATATTGCCAGGTCTGGAATTTGTTACCATATTCAACCTAATTACCACAATTAATCCTAAAAGTGCACCTTCAAGCAGTTTTTTAGTCTTCAGATGATAGCTTGTGTACTCCTGTCTATTTTATAAAAGCATATGTTTTTGGATTCGAATTGCCCTACTTGGTAATCATTTATTACCATGACAAGTCAGGCAATTCAGATGTGAACCAACAACATATGCTTTTGATAAAGACAATCAGAAAAAAGTTGCATCAGCATCATTAAATATGACCCTCATGAAGTCCTCTTTAAAGTGTGGACTTACTAGGTGGATATTTACAAGTTTTCCTAGTAATTTTGAATCTGTACAGTGCAGTTATTAAGTTGAATATGGTATTTCAAGGAATAGTCTGTTTTCTGAAATCGGGGATATTTCTGAGGACACCAATATTCAGCCTATGAAAAAAAAAAAAAAAATGACGTATAAAATCTGCTTGTAATTTTTATTATTATTTAAATTGGTACTTCAATAAACTAAAAAATTCCAGGCCTGTTTCTTGAATTTGAGAACATTTTAATATCTGTAGAGTAGTATTGTCTCTTATTTTGTGTGCATTCAACTCTATACTATTCAAATTTTGGTTGGTACCAGTCTCATTACGGGTGGTTTGGTTTTGAGCCATATGCCTCTGTACTGAGCTTACATCTTGTACTGAGGGTAGGATTGTGATTGCAGCAGGTAGGGTGGAAACCTTTTATCATATTCTGTTCCCTTTCTCTCTCTATTCAGCAGATGATCCAATACAGCCTGAATTACAAACTGATATGCTATTAAACCAGACTCAAAACAAGTCCCCATAGTTTAACAATTAGCACTCCTGACTGTAGATCAGGAAGGCGTAGGCTTGAATCACTCTTCCATCATCTGGATTTGGCATAAATACTATAGAAAGGGACGAAAATCACCAAATCGTCTCCGTCAAACAAAACAAAACTTATTTTGGGGTTGATAATGTTCAGGATTAATCCTGATTTCGGGATGAGATCTATCTTAAGTATCACTTCAACTTTGTTGCCTTAGCTATCCATTAGCCACACCGCAGAAAAAATGGAGAAAGTCCCACTGTTTAGATGAAACTGACTCCATATTTTACCCTCAGTACGACACTTTTCAATTTTTGCTGCCTGAAGTGTTGGTGTGGCCAAGTGGTTATGCTTCTGACTTGACCCACAAGGTCCCGGGTCTGAATCCGGCTGGAGACTGAATTCCCTTACACCTGAATGCATTGTTTATCGATAAAATCAAGATGACTGGGAATCTACTGCAGAAAGGTGCTGTAAAATTTGAATAGTATAGTACTTAAACTTGTCACTTGGTTAAGATTATGCCTTTTAATAATACTGTAAAAATGAAAGCATATTATACTTAACATATACTTTTAGGAAATTGCATACTGCCTAAGTCTAAATATTTGGACTCTTTACCCCGTGTGTATTATATTTTTAACAAGTTCTCTTTACTTCCTGTTGATTTGTCTTTAAATGACTGGAAGAGTGGCAGTGTAGATCCTGATCAATCACCATGCAGATTTCGGTCTACACTTTGCTCAGGCTGTTTGTCCAAATACTTACAAAATATTTAAACTAGACTTCCTTAAACCTAGTCCTGCTGAAACAGATAAGCCAACTGATCTGGATCTGTGCTGTTTGCCATTCAGTAGTGAATTTATCTGGATCAAGGAATCTGGCTGACTATTAGAAGTGGGCGTGGCATCTTAATTTATTCAGTATGACGAGCGTTAAGACAAATTTCTTTAATTTTCCAGGGCCCAGTTGTTCAAAGCGTCGTTAGCTTAACGAGCTTGTTAAGGGTCATTTCGTTAACTGTTTTAGCGGATTCAGTACACAATATTCTGATATTTTTTGCTGAAAAAATTTGAGTAGCTTTTGCACTGCAAAAGCTACTCACATTTTTTCAGCAAAAAATGTCAGCATATTTGCGTATCACTCGATGTAAATTTTAACGAATCGTTAACTAACGGCGTCGTTAGCTTTGAACAACTGGGCCCTGATACATACTAAATTTATGTTTCTGCTGCTGAATCTTGGACAAAAGTGATGGGCATATTGCTGATGGGGCATTTATAATTAACAGTGCACATTGAAAAAATAGATAAATAAAAAAATAACAGTGCGCATTGAAAAAAAAAAAAGCAACGGTGTTGTAAAGATATTTTAGCCTTTGCATGATTTGCTTTTGCTTTTCTGTGATAAGAAATAATCATGCTTCTCTTTGTTACAGCTTAATGAGCAGTCATTGAGAGCCTGTGTTAACTGAGCAAGTGGAATAATGTGTTGCAGGTGAGCCCCTAAAGTTCTTATGTTAAATAAATGTCCTAAAATTTTGTACTCCAAATATTTTTGACAAAATGGCATATACAACAGTGCAGTAGGACAAGTCTATTCACTGTGTGCCATTTCAGGTGGTTCAAGAAACAGTATAAAAAGCAAAACTTAGGCAAAAAAAGAATAAAGTATTCAAAATTTTAGGACATAACTGTATTATGCCCCTGAAGATGAGCATATACATAATCATGGCATATTTCCATTGGTTTCAGCCCGGCACATAAATTTGTATATACTTAAGGGTTATTGCACTGATATTGGTGAATATTTAGGGGTGTAACGATACATCAAGATCTCTGCATTGTGACAGTGATTGCCATGATAGTACTATCCTATAGTCTCTTCAACTATCGATAGTTTTGATAGTCATAATTTGGGATGATAGTCAGCCCTACGAGGGGCGTTCATTCAGTTGTGTCACTAATGGCTCACCATACTGCAATAACTGTATGGCAGTAAGGAGCACGTGGTGACTGGGGGGATTTCACGGGGGAGGAATTTTTAGCTCGCCTGAGCATAAGCTCAGGGTGAGCTATTGTCATCACCCTATGTCCGTTGTTCGTCGTCGACAGTTAGTTTGTTAACACTCGGTCACAGTTTAGACCCAATCTTGATGAAACTTGGTCAGAATGTTTGCCTCTTTGAAATCTAGGTCAAGTTAGATACTGGATTACTTGGGGTCAAAAACTAGGTCACCAGGTCAAATCAAAGGAAAAACTTGTTAACACTGTAGAGGTCATAGGTTTGACCCAATCTTGATGAAACTTGCTCAAAATGTTTGCCTCTATTAAATCTAGGTCAAGTTCAAAACTGGGTCTCTTGGGGTCAAAAACTAGGTCACCGGGCCAGATCAGCAGAAAACCTTGTTAACATTTTTGAAGCAGTCATCATGAATCTTGGTCAATATGTTTGTCTTCATGATTTCTAGGTCAAGTTCGAAACTGGGTCACTTGGGGTTAACATCTAGGTCACCTGGCCAAATCAGTAGAAAACCTTGTTAAAACTCTAGCGGTCACAGTTTTGAAGCAATCATCATGAATCTTGCTCAAAATGTTTGTCTTGATGATATCTAGGTCAAGTTCGAAACTGGGTCACTTGGAGTCAAAAACTAGGTCACCGGGCCAAATCAGCAGAAAACCTTGTTAACACTCTAGCGGTCATATTTTTGAAGCAATCATCATGAATCTGGCTCAAAATGTTTGTCTTGATGATTTCTAGGTCAAGTTCGAAACTGGGTCACTTGGAGTCAAAAACTAGGTCACCGGGCCAAATCAGCAGAAAACCTTGTTAACACTAGCGGTCACATTTTTCAAGCAATCATCATGAATCTTGCTCAAAATGTTTGTCTTGATGATTTCTAGGTCAAGTTTGAAACTGGGTCAGGTGGGGTCAAAAACTAGGTCACCAGGCCAAACCAGTAGAAAACCTTGTTACCACTCTAGTGGTCACATTTTTGATGCAGTAATCATGAATCTTGATCAAAATGTTTGTCTTGATGTTTTCTAGGATATGTTTGAAACTAGGTCACATGGGGTAAAAAACTAGGTCACCAGGCCAAATCAGCAGAAAACCTTGTTAACACTCTAGCGGTCACATTTTTGAAGCAATCATCATGAATCTGGCTCAAAATGTTTGTCTTGATGTTTTCTAGGTCAAGTTCGAAACTGGAACACCTGGGGTCAAAAATTAGGTCTCCTGGCCAGATCAGGGTAAAATCTTATCACTGTAGCGGTCACATTTTTCAAGCGATCATCATGAATCTTGCTCAAAATGTTTGTCTTGATGAGTTCTAGGTCAAGTTCGAAAGTGGGTCACTTGGAATCAAAAACTAGGTCACCGGGCCAAATCAGCAGAAAACTTTTTTAACACTCTAGCGGTCACATTTTTGAAGCAATCATCATGAATCTTGCTCAAAATGTTTGTCTTGATGATTTTTAGATCAGGTTCGAAACTGGGTCACCTGGGGTAAAAAACTAGGTCACCTGGCCAGATAAGCAGAAAACCTTGTTAACACTCTAGTGGTCACATTTTTTCAAGCAATCATCATGAATCTTGCTCAACATAATTGTCTTGATGATTTCTAGGTCAAGTTTGAAACTGGGTCACATGGGGTCAAAAACTAGGTCACCTGGCCAAATCAGCAGAAAACCTTGTTACCACTCTAGTGGTCACATTTTTGAAGCAGTAATCATGAATCTTGCTCAAAATGTCTGTCTTGATGTTTTCTAGGATATGTTTGAAACTGGGTCACATTGGGTCAAAAACTAGGTCACCGGGCCAAATCAGCAGAAAACCTTGTTAACACTAGCGGTCACATTTTTGAAGCAATCATCATGAATCTTGCCCAAAATGTTTGTCTTGATGATTTCTAGGTCAAGTTTGAAACTGGGTCACATGGTGTCAAAAACTAGGTGACCTGGCCAAATCGGCAGAAAACTGTTAACACTCCAGAAGTCACATTTTTGAAATAATCATCATAAATGTTGCTCAAAATGTTTGTCTTGATGATTTCTAGGTCTAGTTTAAAACTGGGTCACTTGATATCAAAAACTAGTTCACCTGGCCAAATCAATGGAAAACCTTGTTGATGCTCTAGAGGCCACATTTTTGAAGTGATCATCAGGAATCTTGCTCAAAATGTTTGTCTTGATGATTTCAAGGTGATGTATAGTTTTCTGTCCAGTGACTCTCTTAAGTTTTTCCATTTAGGTCAGTTTCTCAGTAATTATTGGTCCTACAGAGTGATATTTGGTACTTGTGAAGTGTTTGTGTTTAGGTCAGTTTCTCAGTAACTATTGCTCCTACAGCCAGTGATACTTAGTACATGCATACATCTTAGCATGGCCTCTTGAGTGCAGTCATCCATATTTGACCTTGACCTTTATTTCACAGTCCATTAGACATGCTACATTGTCTTACTTTGTTAATCATTTTGAACTTTGATCAGAATGTTTGCCTTGATCAGTTCTAGATCAGGCTCTCAAAGTGCTATGTTGCTCAGGTGAGCATTACAGGGCCATCATGGCCCTCTTGTCTATAATGGGATAAAATTTCGGTCTAGTCAGTTCAGTCTTTCAAACGTTATTGAAAGTTCACGTTGGTTCAGTCATATACAATCAATAGTAAAGGCACACTATGAAAACTAAGACCTGCAACCGGTTTAAGAGGTCTGTGTCTTATCCATGACAACGCACCTGCTCACAAGTGTGTTCTTGTCCAAGTCTTCTTGAAAGAGGAAAGGGTAGTTCAGCTCTCTCATCCACCTTATTTGCCAGACCTTAGTCCCTGCGACTTTTTCCTGTTTCCTTTACTAAGGAAAACCCTTTCTAGTCGTCATTATGAATCCCAAGTGCACTTGGTAGTGCAATTTACCAGTGTCTTCAGGGTGTACCTAAAAAGCCCTACTTCTCTGCTTTTACAGAATGGATTTCGAGACTTGAAAAGTTTCTGTCAAGGGAGACTACTTCGAAGAAGTAAATGAAATTTGAATGGGATTAATAACACGCCCTGTAGAACCCAGTGACAACATTAAATGAACGCCCCTTGTATGAATATTGAATATTGTCCCAAGTGTTGCTTCGTGAGCTGTCTTTAATATCCTGACAAGCGGGCACCATGATACTAGTTTCATCAGGATAAAAGGTGATATATATCGAGATTTTGAAGGAATTCGACAGGGTATCTTACCCACACATATCCCGCCCCCACAACCCACACAACCCATTCCTATCCAAAGAAAGAAATGTGATCGTAAATAATTGGAATTGTTCTAATGACCTGTTTTGCGGGAAATTCTATTAAGTGATAAAATATCTTTGAACTGTGTCAACAAGATATTTGGGGGTATTTTGCTGGGAGTTGGAGAGGGGGGATGCAAGATAAAGTGTTACATTGGTACGTTGTACTGAGTGCTTGTAGAACCATGACAAGGGATGGTCGGGTGGTGCGAAGGTGTCGTGTATCTTACGTTATCGGGGCGTCCAAATGATATTGGCTTACAGTTGGGCAAGGCCTGCTGTCCTTGAAGCAGGTAAGGGTAAAGGGGGAATATGTTTATTTCTTCTGTTTCTTCACTTTCATACCTGTTCCTCTTTCTTCCCTGTCCCTCTTTTTAGCTCACCTGAGCAAAAGCTCAGGGTGAGCTATTGTCATCACCCTATGTCCGTCATCTGTCGTCCGTCGTCAACAATTAGTTTAACACTCTAGAGGTCACAGTTTTGACCCAATCTTGATGAAACGGTCAGAATGTTTGCCTCTCTGAAATCTAGGTCAAGTTTGATACTGGGTTACTTGGGGTTAAAAACTAGGTCACCAGATCAAATCAAAGAAAAAACTTGTTAACACTCTAGAGGTCATAGTTTTGACCCAATCTTGATGAAATTTGCTCAAAATGTGTGCCTCTATAAAGCTAGGTCAAGTTCAAAACTGGGTCACTTGGGGTCAAAAACTAGGTCACCGGGCCAGATCAGCAGAAAACCTTGTTTAAACTCTAGTGGTCACATTTTTGAAGCAATCATCATGAATCTTGCTCAATATGTTTGTTTTGATGATTTCTAGGTCAAGTTTGAAACTGGGTCACATGGGGTCAAAAACTAGGTCACCGGGCCAAATCAGCAGAAAACCTTGTTAACACTCTAGCGGTCACTTTTTTGAAGCAATCATCATGAATCTTGCTCAAAATGTTTGTCTTGATGATTTCTAGGTCAAGTTCGAAACTGGGTCACTTGGAGTCAAAAACTAGGTCACCGGGCCAGATCAGCAGAAAACCTTGTTAACACTCTAGCGGTCACTTTTTTCAAGCAATCATCATGAATCTTGCTCAAAATGTTTGGTCTTGATGATTTCTAGGTCAAGTTTGAAACTGGGTCACGTGGTGCCAAAAACTAGGTCACCAGGCCAAACCAGCAGAAAACCTTTTTAACACTTTAGTGGTCACATTTTTTCAAGCAATCCTCATGAATCTTGCTCAAAATGTTTATTTTGATGAGTTCTAGGATATGTTTGAAACTGGGTCATGTGGGGTCAAAAACTAGGTCACCGGGCCAAATCAGCAGAAAACCTTAACACTCTAGCGGTCACTTTTTTGAAGCAATCATCATGAATCTTGCTCAAAATGTTTGTCTTGATGATTTCTAGGTCAAGTTTGAAACTGGGACACATGGGGTCAAAAACTAGGTGACCTGGCCAAATCAGCTGAAAACTGTTAACACTCCAGAGGTCACATTTTTTAAATAATATATCAAAAACTAGTTCACCTGGCCAAATCAAAGGAAAACCTTGTTGATGCTCTAGAGGTCACACTTTTGAAGTGATCATCATGAATCTTGCTCAAAATGTTTGTCTTGATGATTTCAAGGTGATGTATAGTTTTCTGTCCAGTGATATTCTTAAGTTTTTCCATTTAGGTCAGTTTCTCAGTACTTATTGGTCCTACAGAGTGATATTTGGTACTTGTGAAGTGTTTAGGTTAGTTTCTCAGTAACTATTGCTCCTACAGCCAGTGATACTTAGTACATGCATACATCTTAGCATGGCCTCTTGAGTGCAGTCATCCATATTTGACCTTGACCTTTATTTCACAGTCCATTAGACATGCTACATTGTCTTACTTGTTAATATAATCATTTTGAACTTTGATCAGAATATTTGGCTTGATCAGTTCTAGATCAGGCTCTCAAAGTGCTATGTTGCTCAGGTGAGCGTTACAGGGCCATCATGGCCCTCTTGTTTTATCTCTTTTACTATCTCTTCTACCTCTTTTCTCCCTTTCTCTGGGAGACGACACAAAACAACCCACAAGTGTTGACATGTCGCTAAACACCAACACAATCAATCAGAACCATGACAGTAGTTGCGTCTGGATAAAACTTACCAAGGGATTTTGAAATAATTTAACAGAAATGTCCGAACAAAAAGACATGTCCTTTGAAATTATTTGATTTTGACATAATCTGATACAAAAATGCGAGATCTCCTGTTGCACAAATCACAAAGACCACACTTCAGCACCCATTTGTCACTTCAAGTGACATCTTGTTTTCTTTTGTACGGTATTGATGGGAAAGATTTCTAGATACAAATACATCTGTATTTGTTTGGCTATTATCCTAAGATTTGTTTTGTTGTATTTCTGCTTTAATCCTAGTTCTGTTGAACTCGGATAGATCTTTAGTGTAGATCTTTTTGCCATTTGCCATTAAGTATGTGAATTTAAATCAGCAATTGGATTAAGTAATCTGATTGGCTGACAACTAGAAATGGGCGAGGCATCTTAATTATTCTGCATGGCAAGGGTTTACCTTTATCACTAGGCAAATTCAGCAGATGACAAATTGATATTTTTCTTATTCTTCCCAGAAAATAGGCTGACATTTCATGCAAATTGATGAAATTTTTGCACACCATGCAAAGTGTTAAAACGAGAAAACCTGTACATATATGAATAAAAACAAGAGGGCCATAATGCTCACCTGAGTATCATAGCACTTAGAGAACTGACCTAGAACTGATCAAGGCAAACATTCTGACCAAAATTCATGATTAAATTAACAAGTAAGACAATGTAACATGTCTAATGGACTGTGAAA
This sequence comes from Anodontia alba, assembly GCA_964016985.1. NCBI lineage: Eukaryota > Metazoa > Mollusca > Bivalvia > Lucinida > Lucinidae > Anodontia > Anodontia alba. The sequence goes on along the minus strand of OZ024831.1, from coordinate 83,628,335 downwards.
TAAATGTCATGGTCAAATATGGATGACTGCACTCAAGAGGCCGCGCTAAGATGTATGCATGTGCTAAGTATTACTGGCTGTAGGAGTAATAGTTACTGAGAAACTGACCTAAACTCAAACACTTCACATGCCAAATATCACTGTAGGACTAGTAGTTACTGAGAAACTGACCTAAACGGAAAAACAACTTTAAGTTACTGGACTGTGAAATATAGGTCATAAATCATCAAGACAAACATTTTGAGCAAGATTCATGATGATCACTTTAAAAATGTGACCTCTAGAGTGTTAAGGTTTTCATTTAATTTGGCCAGGTGACCTAGTTTCTGACTCCAAGTGACCCAGTTTTGAACTAGACCTAGAAATCACAAACAGAATATTTTGAGCAATATTCATGATGATTGTTTAAAAAATATGACCTCTGGAGTGTTAACAAGGTTTTCCTTTGATTTGGCCTGGTTTTTTACCCCAAGTGACCCAGTTTTGAAGACCTAGAAATCATCAAGACAAACATTTTGAGCAAGATTCATGATTGCTTCAAAAATGTGACCTATTGTGTGTTAATATTTGGAATTGTTCTAATGACCTGTTTTGCAGGAAATTCTATGAAGTGATAAAATATCTTTGAACTGTGTCAACAACATATTTGGGGGTATTTTGCTAGGGAGTGGGGAGGAGGGATGCAAGATAAAGTGTTACACCGGTACGTTGTACTGATTGCTTGCAGAACCATGACAAGGGGTGGTCGGGTGGTGCGAAGGTGCCGTGTATCTAACGTTATCGGGGCGTCCAAATGATATTGGCTTACAGTTGGGCAACTGTAACTACAACTTTTTGGCCTGGTGACCTAGTTTTTGACCCAGTTTCGAACGAACTGACCTAGAAACCATCAAGGCAAACATTTTGAGCAATATTCATCATGGTTACTTCAAACATGTGACCTCTAGAGTGTTAACAAGTTTTTCCTTTGATTTGGCCTGGTGACCTAGTTTTTTACCCCAAGTGACCCAGTTTCTAACGACCTAGTTTTCATAGTGGCAAACATTCTATGCAAGTTTCATTAAGATTTGGTCAAAACTGTGATCTCTAGAGTGTTAACAAACTAATTGTAGACGATGGACAATGACGGATAGAGGTTGATCAACAGTAGCTCACCCTGAGCTTTCACTCTGGTGAGCTAAAAAACGGGAGAATGCTATCATTTTATTTTTTGGTTTCCATGATAGTTTACAACTTGAAAACCCATAAAAAATCTTCAAACCCAAGAAGGCTTTGCTGCTAAATCTTTTCATATAGTATCTGGGATGTGAAGTATCAGAACTGCAAAAATCCTTGTCTAGGTTGACAGTTAACCCTTAACCCTTTCTGCCAAAGCAGATAACCAATGCAGACAGTGTAGCTCCAGATGGGGTAAAAAACTAGGTCACCGGGCCAAATCAGCAGAAAACCTAGTTAACACTCTAGGGATCACATTTTTGAAGCAATCATCATGAATCTTGCTCAAAATGTTTGTCTTGATGATTTCTAGGTCAGGTTCGAAACTGGGTCACCTGGGGTCAAAAACTAGGTCACCTGGCCAAATCAGCTGAAAATCTTATCACTCTAGCGGTCACATTTTAAAGGAAATCATCATGAATCTTGCTCAAAATGTTTGTCTTGAAGATTTTTAGGCCAAGTTTGAAACTGGGTCACTTGGGGTCAAAAACTAGGTCACCAGGCCAAATCGACAGAAAACCTTGTTGACACTCTAGCAGTCACATTTTTCAAGCAGTCATCATGAATCTTGCTCAAAATGTTTGTCTTGATTTCTAGGTCAAGTTCAAAACTGGGTCACCTGTGGTCAAAAACTAGGTCACCTGGCCAAATCAGGGGAAAATCATGTTATCACTAGTGTCACAGTTTTGAAGCAATCATCAGGAATTTTGCTCAAAATGTTTGTCTTGCTGATTCTTAGGTCAAATTTGAAACTGGGTCACTTGGGGTCAAAGACTAGGTCACCAGGCCAAATCAGCAGAAAACTTTGTTAACACTCTAGCGGACACATTTTTTTAAGCAATCATCATGAATCTTGCTCAAAATGTTTGTCTTGATGATTTTTACTTCAGGTTCGAAACTGGGTCACCTGGTGTCAAAAACTAGGTCACCTGGCTAGATCAGCGGAAAAACTTGTAAACACTCTAGTGGTCACGTTTTTCATCATGAATCTTGCTCAACATGTTTGTCTTGGTGAGTTTCCAGGTCAGGTTTGAAACTGGTCACTTGGGGTCAAAAACTAGGTCACCTGGCCAAATCAGCAGAAAACCTTAACACTCTAGCGGTCACATTTTTGAAGCAATCATCTTGAATCTTGCTCAAAATGTTTATCTTGATGATTTCTAGGTCAAGTTCGAAACTGGGTCACATGGGGTCAAAAACTAGGTCACCAGGCCAAATCAGCAGAAAGCTGTTCACACTCCAGAAGTCACATTTTTGAAATAATCATCATAAATATTGCTCAAAATGTTTGTCTTGATGATTTTTAGATCTAGTTTAAAACTGGGTCACTTGATATCAGAAACTAGGTCACCTGGCCAAATCAAAGGAAAACCTTGTTGATGCTCTAGAGGTCACATTTTTGAAATGATCATCATGAATCTTGCTCAAAATGTTTGTCTTGATGATTTCAAGGTGATGTATATTTTCTATCCAGTCACTTTCTTAAGTTTTTCCGTTTAGATCAGTTTCTCAGTAATTATTGGTCCTACAGAGTGATATTTGGTACTTGTGAAGTGTTTGTGTTTAAGTCAGTTTAGACCTTTATTTCACAGTCCATTAGACATACTACGTTGTCTTACTTGTTAATATAATCATTTTGAACTTTGATCAGAATGTTTGCCTTGATCAGTTCTAGATCAGGTTCTCAAAAGTGCTATGTTGCTCAGGTGAGTGTAACTGTTACAGGGCCATCATGGCCCTCTTGTTCTTTTTCTGGTGGCTGTTTTCTAGCCCAGTGCTATATTCATGTACAGAATAATGAGCAAATGGCAAACAGCAGTAGTTTGATCTGTGTCTACTGTTGGCTCACGTCTGAATATTTAGGGTATATCAGAAGTTAAGATATGGCATGTTATTTGAATCAAACCTCATTTTCCCAGAAAGATAAAAATGTAAAGAATGTTGTTTGCTACAAATTTGAAGGGCCTTTAAGTTTTAAACATTGCTCCAGATAGGACCTTTTTGTCATTTATATTTTTCTTGTTTCTCTACAAAAATGTGGATACTCATTAGGAGCCGCTTTATATTATTTACTTTCATGAGAAATAAGAAAAATACATTTACTAATCTGAAAACACACTCTAATCTAGAGCTACATTATTAAATGTGTGTAAAATAAGATCAAAAGCAGTAGGACATGATGGGCTGTAACATTGTAGTAATAAGTATGAATCATACAAAAAAAGCTTTCAGCCTCGATGGCTCATTTCGATGCGCCGTCCGACTGGAGACCAGGAGGTCGCGGGTTCAACCCCCGCCGAGGTCGGCAACTTTCTTTCGTGGAGATTGATCATATTTTCTACGGTCATTCTCTTCCTTCCGCTGATTCAAGAAGGGCAATTGTCAGTTTCTGGTGAAAGAATGTGCACAATACTGGTTAACCGCTTAGAGGACTAAGCCTGCCCAGTAAACGTGCGACTTGGTAAACTGGCCACGCTCGACATGACCCCATTGGGCGACTGGGCCGTAAAACTCAACAGAAACAAACAAAAAAAAGCTGTGAACTTGGAAGTCGAAAAGCAAAATGAATAGCATAAAATTATATGAGCTGGGGCACAGAATTTCCTACAAGATTGCATGAGCATCCAGCAACCCAGTCAGCATTCTACGTAAATCTATATCAGACCATCATCGGCCCGTCAGGGTAGCTGATGGGCCGATGACGGCCCGATGTAGATTTACGTAGAATGCTAGCTGGGAAAGACTCCGATCAGACTGGGCATCCAGGCGGTCTTTGCAGGGCATCCCGTTGGCTGCCGAGAATCCAGAGTGTCTTCAGACAGACAGACAGCCTGCGTGGGCACATAGGCATCCCAGTCTTTGTAGGGCCCATCAGCATTCTTGTAAGAGATGCTTTGCAGGGCGCACAAGCATATTGTAGGAAATGCTGTGCTTTGGCTTAAATTTTTGCTTAACCCTTGTCATGCACATTTCTAATCTTCAGCCAATCAGATTACTTGATCCAGATTGTTTATATAAATTTACATACTACATGGCAAACAGTGCAGATCCAGATCAGTTGGCTTCTTCAGAAGCCACTTGATCTTGATCTACAGTTTGCAAAGGTAGGTTCAGCAGGACTAGGGTTAACATCTAAACTTTTATGCATGGATATATCTTGTAATGATATATTTTTGTCTAGACAGGATAGACCTCGAGACATAGTGTAGTGTCGGGTTTTGATCTAAAAGACGGGCTACTTGCAGTTCTTGCCAACCATTTTCTGCAGGTGAGTATGTTTTACTCCACATACTGCATGGCCAACCATAACGCTTTAACACTCTTTGTAAAATTTTTCAGCAGACGACATTTTGAAATATTTTTCATATTTTTCCCAGAAAACAAAATTTGCATGAAATGTCAAATCCTGTTTTCTGGGAAAAATAAGAAAAATACCATCAATTTGTCGTCTGCTGAAAATGCCCAGAGTGGTAAAGGTTAAAGAAAAAAAGACCTAAGAAGAATCTCATCCGGTCAACATTGTTTGCAATTCATCAAGTGATTTTTTAGTCGTGTCGACAAGTATTAAAATGGGTTTGTTCAAATTTTAGGACAAGTATGAGATGGAATTATTGTGTCAGACTTAAGGACAAGCACAAGCAAACATTGTAAACCCACATAAGAAGCCAAAGAATGTTATAAAGGCCAATTGACTCGAACTTGGTAGGAAGTATTGGGGTGACTTGCAGATCAAAAAATTGTTCTGATAGGAAATCCAAGATCGCCATCTTGAAAATCCATTTTAACCCTTCTCTTGCCGGAAAAAAAATGAAGCAGGCCTGTAAGAGGGGGTACCTCTACTTGAGAAGTCATTACCCCCTGAATTTTACCTCGATTTTCATGAAATGTTCACGTATAATTTGCAGATCCTAGGTGGCCATTTTACCGGAGAAAGGATGGTCACGTGACTAGAAAGTCATGTGACAGTCATGTGTAAACCGGGAACCGTTTAAGACACTTAAAAAAAAAAAAAAAAATTACAAGAGACCAGCGCCTACTGTGTACTATTGCAAATGAAACGAGTGACATACATAGGTTCTACTGTTATTCCTACTTCTTCCTCACTGGAAATGATTCCGGTGTTATGGGCTTTTTTTCCAGAAAAGCCTGATCAATTTGTTGAAGTGAGTGCTGAAATTAATGGCAGCTTGAAATTTGGTATTCTCGGTCTGTTTGTATGAAAGTAGGTTCACTCCTGTATGAGAACACTTGCTCTGAATGGTTGCATGTGGTATATTGTAAGTATGACAGGCTTTTGAGTTGGCAGACCCCTCCAGCGCGACTACTGTCGCGAACGGCAAGATAAGGGTTAAACCTCTCCAAAACCGAAAGGCTGATTGACATGAAACTTGGTAGGAAGTATTGGGGCGACTTGCAAATAAAAAAACAACCCACGGGCCACGGCTTGCTCACCTGAGTGACATAACCACTGCAGATATGCAGATGTTATGCAACATTTTTCCAATCCTATCATTAGTGGTTTCTGAAGAATCATGATTATATGCCCGTTTGAAAAACATGACGTATGATGTTACGGGGTATGGCGTCCGTCTGTCGGTAAACTTTTTCGTTTCCGGCGAACTCCTCCTACAGTTTACATCCGATCAAGCTGAAACTTGGTATATAGTTAGACCATGATGTGGCGCAGCGCATATTGTTTCGGGGTTACAGTCCACCAAATGTTTGCAGTTATGCCCCTTAGAAAATTTCTGTAAACTTTTCATTTCCGGTCAACTCCTCCTACATTTTACATCCAATCAAGCTGAAACTTCATATATAGTTAGACCATGATATGGAGCAGCGCATATTGTTTCGAGGTTACAGTCCACCAAATATTAGCAGAGCTATACCCCTTTGAAAATTTCAGTAGACTTTTCTTTTCCGGCTAACTCCTACAGTTTACATCCGATCAAGCTGAAACTTGACTTATGGTTAGATCATGATGTGGAGCAGCGCATATTGTTTCAAGGTTACAGTCCACCAAATATTAGCAGAGTTATACCCCTTTGAAGATTTCTGTTAATTTTTTGTTTCTGGCTAAATCCTCCTACAGTTTACATCCAATCAAGCTGAAACTTCATGTACAGTTAGACCATGATGTGGTGCAGGGCATATTGTTTCGCGGTTACAGTCCACCAAATATTAGCAGAGTTATGCCCCTTTGAAAATTTCAGTAAACTTTTCGTTTCCGGCTAAATCCTCCTACAGTTTACATCCTATCAAGCTAAAATTTTGTAGTTAGACCATGATGTGGAGTAGCCCATATTATTTCAAGGTTACAGTCCACCAAATATTAGCAGAGTTAAACACCGTTGAAAATTTCTGTTAATTTTTTGTTTCCAGCTAAATCCTTCTATAGTTTACATCCGATCAAGCTGAAACTTCATAAATAGTTACACAATGATGTGGAGCAGCACATATTATTTTGAGGTTATAGTGCACCAAATATTTGCAGATTTATGCCCCTTTGAAAGTTTTTGTAAACTTCGCAGCATATTGTTTAGAGGTAATAGTGTGCAAATTTTATTTTATAATAGGTATATTTTTTGCAAATAACTAAAGTTTTGGTCATATGGGCAAGATACTGATTTTTTTTTTTTTTTTTTTTCTTCTTTTATTAGATTTGCAAGGAAAGGTTGCCGTTATTAAATCTTTATGAATACATAATTCTTTTAGGATTTTTTTTTTTAATACTCTTCTGATTTGGCTCCCTTGAAGAACATAAATAAAGTCAGTATTAAACAAGTTAAAGGTTTACATAAAAATTTCTTCTTGCATTTTTTTTTTGGTTGTTTATTTTTGTTTTGTTATTGTTTGGTCCGATATTGAAGTATAGGAAAAACAAATCAGCCAAAGGCTCATATGAGCTTATAATATAGTCATGCTTCTGTGGTGTGTCCTCTGTCAGAAAGCACTTCTCCCTAGAAGCAGCAAACTTCTCCCTATTGCGAAGGTGTCATGTATCTTACGTCACCGGGGCGTCCAACTGATATTGGCTTACAATTGGGCAAGGCCTGTTACCCTTGTAGCAGGTAAGGGTAGAGGGGGAATGTTTTATTTCTTCTGTTTCTTTACTTTCATTCTTGTTCGTCTTTCTTACCTGTCCCTCTCTTTCATCTCTTCTACAATCTCTTCTATCTCTTTTCTCCCTTTCTCTGGGAGACGACACAAAATGACCCACAAGGGTTGACGTGTCGTTAAACCCTAACACAATCAATCAATCAATCTCCCTATTTTCCCAGGAGGGAGAAGTCACTTCTTCCTTAATTCCCTGGGCCAGAGATATGCCCCAATGAAATTTTTTTTAATTTTTTTTTTTTTTTTTTTCTTTTTTTTGTAATTCCACTTACAGTTTATCGGGAGCACTGAATTATACAGGAGCCAGTTTTTGTGCTGCATCTTTTTACTTGCCACGGGCGTATAATGCCCTGTTTGGCGGAGCTCTTGTTTTATACATGTTAACAGCACAGTGGCAGGGAAATATAATAGACTGCCATCTTAGATTTCCAATCAGAACAGTTTTAACTACTGTTGATCTACAAGTCACTTCGATACTTTCAATATAAATGTATATGGCCCATACAAATGTATGGGGACATACAAATGTATGGGGAAGCAAATTTGACCTATGAGGTAAAAAGGTCAACATAGAACCATCATTTTAGCAATTCTGGTAGATCTCCTGTCCCCCATCATTTGTGTAAAGATTAGGGCCCAGGGCTTATTTGGGTCTGGAGAAGATTTTTAAAGGTTTTTACCACATATGGGCATGGCAGCCATTTTGATCAATGGACCATGCTTTTAGCAAGCTTTCATTTTCCTGCCCAAGGAGGCTCTGCATGAAATTTGAGTAACACTGGCCAAGAGGCTTCAGAGGAAAAATCATTTGAAATTATTAACATTTTTTCCATACAAATGTATGGGGCCCATACAAATGCATACAGAAGCAAACTTGACCTCGCCGTAAAAAGGTCAAATGTCAATGTATGAAAATTATTTTAGCAACTTCAGAAGACCTCCCGTTCCCAATGATATATGCAAAGATTCAGCCACAAGGCATCCTCGGTTTTAGAGAATAAGATTTTTAAATGTTTTTTCCCATACAAATGCATAGGGAAGCAAACTAGACCTTGCTGTAAAAAGGTCAAATGTAAATGTACGACCATTATTTAGCAACTTTGGTTGACCCCACCAATGATTTAAGCAAAGATTCAGCCCAAGGCATCCTCGGTTCTGATTGGAAATCTAAGATGGCCATCATCTGGTTTATATTTATAATATTTCCCTGCCACTGTGCTGTTTACATGTATAAAATCATGATTCTTCAGAAACCACTTAGCCAATTTCCACCAAATTTCACATTGATCCTTCTGTTGAAATGCGATTGATAGTTTATTCAAATGATCATGCTCCATTGACTGTCAGGCCCGTATATTCTTCAAAACTAAGAACTGTTCAAATGATGATATTTCATTAGTTGCAATGATAGGATTGGAAAAATGTTGCATAACATCTGCATGTCTGGAGTGGCTATGTCACTCAGGTGAGCGAACCGTGGCCCGTGGGCCTCTTGTTACCATATATGGGCATGGCGGCCAGCTTGGTCAACGAGCCGCGACCATTTTAGCAATCTTACATTCCCCCCGTCTAAGGAGGATCCATATGAAATTTGAGCAAAATTGGCCAAGAGGCTCCAGAGAAGTTGTTTGAAATTCTGAACATTTTTCCAATACAAATGCATAAGGAAGCAAAATTGACCCGACCGTAAAAAGTTCAAATGTCAATGTACGACCATTATTTTACCTCTTTCGGAAGACCTCCCGTTTCGGATGATATATGCCAAGATACAGCCACAAGGTATCCTCGGTTTTGGAGAAGAAGATTTTTAAAGGTTTTTCCCATACAAATGCATAGGGAAGCAAACTTGACCTTGCCGTAAAAAGGTCAAATGTCAATATATGACCTTTATTTTAGCAATTTTGGTAGACCTCCCGTCCCCGATGACTTATGCAAAGATTCAGCCCAAGGCATCCTCGGTTCTGGAGAAGACGATTTTTAAAGGATTTTACCATATATGGGCATGGCGGCCATCTTGGTCAATGGACCGCGACCATTTTAGCAATTTTTCGTTTCCCCAACCTAAGAAGGTTCCATATGAAATTTGAGCAAAATTGGCTCAAGGGTTTCAGAGGAGAAGTCGTTTGAAAATGTTAACGGACGGACGCACGGTTGGACGAAAAGTGATCACAATAGCTCATCTTGAGCATAGCTCAGGTGAGCTAAAAAAAATAGCTAAAATCGTTCCAATCGGAAGTCTAAGATTGCCACCACGGTGGCTATCTTGAAAATCTATTTTGAAATCCTCCTGAATGAAAATGGCAGATTGACTTAAAACTTGGCAGGAAGTATTGGGGGTGACTTTAAGATCAAAAATAGCTAAAATCATTCTAATTGGAAATCCAAGATAGCTGCCATCTTGAAAATCTATTTTGAACTTCTCCTGAACAGAAAGGTCAACTGACTAAAAATTTGGTAGGAGGTATCAGGGTGACTTGTAGATCAGTTAAAATTGTTACGATTGAAAATCGAAAATGGCTGTCACAGCTGCTCCTGAATGGAGAGGCCAATTGAGTACTTGATAGGAAGTATCGTGGTGATTTGTAGATAAAAAATAGCTAAAATCGTTCCGATTGGAAATCCAAGATGGCCAGTTGGAAATCCAAGATGGCTGCCATCTTGAAACTCTATTTAGAGCTTCTGAACGGAAAGGCCAACTGACTCAGAACTTGGTTGAAAGTAGCAGGGCAACTTGTAGATCAAAATTAGCTAAAATAGTTTTGATCGGAAATCCAAAATGGCTGTCACAGTTGCCATCTTGAAAATCCATTTTAAACTTATACTGAAGTGAAAGGCCAATTGACTCGAAACTACCGACAGGTAGTCTTACATGAAAGTCCCAACAAGAGAATGAAGTAAAATTCCTGCCTATCGTGGGATTCGAACCTCCCTGATGCAGTTGTCAGACCTACAAGCTATGCAACATTTATGAAGGTGGATTATTAAAGGTAGGAGGATAGGCTGTTACACCCCCCTCTTCAAGGAAGTCATCAATTATGATGACACGCAGCCTATTTCCGCGAGGTACACTCCAATACTGGAGGCGCCCACATGTTAAAACATGAAAGGCGTAAGAAAGAAATAAGCCTAGCTGAAAAAATTTCCTTTCTATTGTGGGATTCGAACCTGGTCTGTCCGGTTGTCAGAGACTGAATATATACTTACAACCTAGGTAATCTGCCTTCCTAGGTAATCTGGGTAATCTGCTTGGCAGATTACAAGGCAGATAATGGAAGGTTGGAGACTTGGAGTGATAGGCCCTTTTCAAGGCAGGCATCATTTATTATGACGTGAAGCCATTTTCGGCAAAGTAAAGTCCAATCTTGGACTAGCCCCCATCTTATGACCTGAAAGTCACACACCAATTGCAAAGTGTTTTTATGTTTGATTGTATTATTATTAATTGCAGTTTGTCTTGTTATCTTAGATGGCTGGATCAATGTGGATGTGCTATAAAATCTAACAAGTATTCTCATTTTTTTTTCAGCTGGAAACAGATGCAAGAAAGCAGAGCCTTGTGAATATCTTTGGATATCACCAGTATTCTTGCACACAGAAATGAAGATTTTGGAAGGAACAATGTACTTTGAAATGAGAATATTGTTGTTTTTTTTTGTTGTTGTTGAGGTTTTACGGCCCAGTCAACCCAATGGGGTCATGTCGAGCACTGTCAGTTTACTAACTACACTTTTACTGGGCAGCTTTGAGCATATTCTTTTGCCAGAAACTGACAACTGCCTTTCTTGAATCAGCGGAAGGGACAGAATGACCGTAGAAAATATTTCATGATCAATCTCCATGAAAGAATGTTGCCAACTGGGCGGGGGTTGAACCCGCAACCTCCTGGTCTCCGGTTGGATGGCGCATCCAACTAGCCAAGGCCGGCTTGAAATGAGAATAAAGGTGTTAAAAAAATGGAATTGATGCTTTTAATTTTTGATCACCCAGACCAATTTCTGCATATGGCATCTCATTCAGCAGTTTTTTTCATCCCCCCCCCCCATGCCATGCAGCATCTCATCTGGGTCTACACTGTTTGTTCAGGCCTGTCTAACCAAATACGTACAGTAAAGTATAACTAAACATACAGTAAGAGACATAAAATTATGACCAAATAAATCATCAGTGATTAGTAGATCAATCACAATGGCAGGACTGATAATCGATTTATCTTTATCTTATCAGCTCGGATTGTGGTAGATAGTTCACTCGACATAAGTGGATTTAAGACTTAACAGAAAACACAAAATGTATTATAAAAGCATGTTTATTCACGGATCTGGAAAGTAATTCACCATGCTTACATCTACATGATAAAATGATCATATGGCTATGGTAACAAACAGATGAAGGACCAAGAATAACTGAACCCTGCTTTATGAAAAATACCATATCCTCTGTACTGGGACAGATAAAGCACTAGATAACATGGGTATCCACATTTTTTTCATATTTCTCCATGAAAAGGTATTTTGTGGGTACCCATAAGCGCCTCTGCGAACCACTTCCAATAAGCACCTTTTCATGGGAGAAATAATCTACTTTTCAGTCGGAAAAAAATTGCCTTATCTGGCCTTATGGATAGACCTAAGAAAATTGTAGACCCAGACCAGGCTCTGCAGAATACTGCATCTGATCAGTCTACACTTCCACTTATCCAACAGTTTTAGACATATCAACAGGTAGTTAAATGAACTTCCTCTGAGAGATTAACAGTACTTGTGCACATACCTGAGCCTGTAACTGATAACTGCCCTTCTTGAAACAGTGGAAAGGGAAAAATAACTTATGTGCCCTAGCTGGGATTTGAACTTTTGACCCTTGATCTGCAGTCAAACTACCAACTGCACTATGTAGCCCGGCTGGTACCAAGGCCTTCTCAAGGATATATTTCTAACGTGTACCGATGCCGAAAATAGCCGAAGGAAACGTGCATCTGGTGGTTTATAGCTGGAATAAGGGCACTTTCCTCAATATGCACATTGTAACATGTTCGTAACACTATGCACAAAGGCCAAACAAACAAGAAGCCCATGGGCCACAATTCTCTCGCCCTAGTCCAACAGCCACTGCATATCTGCAGATGCCATGCAACATTCTTCCAGTATTGCCACAACTTGCACAGAAATTAGACCACACTTAGGTCATCCTAGGACTTGAACAAACCTGGTAGAGATTATTATACCAAGATTCAGCCTCAAAGCTTTCTTGGTTCTGGAGGTGGAAGATTTTTAAGTGTTTTTTTTTTTTTTTTTTTTTTTACTGTTTAAGAGTATGGTGGCAATCTTGCTTAATAGTGCAGAACCATTTAAAGAAACTCACAATACTCCTACAGAAGGCCCCATGTGAAATCTGGTGAAAATTGGTCAAAAGATTATGAAATTTTGTACATATATATAGGGCAAGTGCAAATAACCCCAGGGGCATAAATTTGGATTGTAACTAGAAGGGTTTGCTACTTTGATCATACAATTTGACCTTGCCATTAAAAGTCTTAAGATGAACCTAGGGTCATCATTTGAACAAACTTGGTAGATCCGGAATCCCTTATCCCATTTACAAAGGTTCAGTCTCCAAAGTTTTCTTGAATGTTTTTACCATATATGGGCATGGCAGCCATCTTACTTAACGGACAGTGATCATTTGTATAATTCTCAATCCCCCTTTGGCAGAAGGCTCCACATTAAAGAAAATTGACCCAGGGCTTTCAGAGGTTGTTCAATGGTGTGGACGGACCACGGATGGAGTGTGATCACAAAAGCTCATCCTTAGCCTTTGGCTCAGGTGAGGTAAAAAATGTGTGCTTAGAGCTTAAGGTTTTCTCACAAAAAGTTACTGGGATAAAATAATTATGCTACCATACTAATGCTCAATATTTGGACAGGTACATCTGAGCAAACAGTGTAGATCCAGATCAATCTGTTCTACTATATTTGCGACTCTATTAGTACTTTTAGACACATCAAAGGGTAGTCAAACGAACTTTGTAAAATTTTGCGAATTATGGTGCAATGTCAAATATATTTGGAGATTATGGTATAATTATATATAAAACTAGAAATGTATCCAAAGTGTACAAGTGTCCCCAGCTTTGCTATGCTCATACGGCAACAACATCTAGATGATGTTATATATTTTGACCCCTAGCCCCACCCCAGAGTAACTCTAGGTTTAGGTCTGGGTAAGGAGCATACCAAATTTCAACTTTCTACCCAAGTTGCCGTGATCCCCAAGAGAAATGTGGACGTAAATGTCAATTTGAATGTAAACATTTGTAGACTGGTTACGAACGTACAGACGCAACAGCATGGGGAAATCCTATATCCCCATTGCCGGGGCATGAAAAAAAATTAAATTATCCCTATCAACCCTACCAATTATTTTTTCTAACCTGTTACCCTCACCACACATTTTTTATTTGGCCTTATAATGCTATGTCATTCAGACTGCTCTGTAATTTCAACACCATCGACCTGACAAGACTGTTCACTTTTTCAATGAACTAAATTCACATCAATTTTTTAATTAAGCCACATTTTGTTAGCAAATGTATACAGAAACATGGCATTTTAAAATCTGCATAATGCGAAATACAAACTCGTACAGTCTAGATTGTGGAATATGCATCCAATTTAGAGCTCAAGCTACGAGGGGCATCTCTATTTCCTTGTTTCTCCCTGAAAACATGTTGCTTGTATTAAAAAGACCTCAATGAGTACCAGCAACTGTTTTACAGATGCATTTTTTCACTGTAGGAAGTTCAGTATCTAGAGCTCGGCCCAGTTCATTAACATTTGTGCTCGGTTTAATTTTGTACAAACAGTAGTTATAATTCTACACGTTCATATGAACAGTAACTGTTGAAAGCAAATTTCTGGGGCTCAACATCTGTTTTGCCTATAATCCATTTCTGTGCAATGTAATGTAATATATGATAGATGAAATATATACAATGCTGACAAAATGACATCATACATGTATTCATGCATAGGAGAATTCCCATCTCCAATGACAAACCCTAGTCAATAAAATTCGCCACAACATCCTAATTTGGACATGTACACCCAGATAATACTATGATCAGTCTTATCAGAATCTACAAGAGGTGCATTTTGGAGAGCCAAGGATGAAAGTTTCTTCATGTGGACAACAGACTGATCAGACAACATTGTGCCCACGTCAGAAGTTAAGTTTTCTCACTGCGACTCAAATCATTTATCCCTTGAACTGCCAACCACAACAATTGTCGTCTGCTTGTGATTTTAGAAGTCATTTTTGCATACAGTGTGGACCCAGATCAGACTGCTCCTCTAGCAGTCTGATCAGGGTCCACATTGTTTGCCTATAAGCAAAAATAGGTTTGAAAAGTTTGCAAGAATATTCCACAGACATTTCAAAAATAGGTTTGAAAAGTTTGCAAGAATATTCCACAGACGATGTGTTCAGATGCAGGTTTTCTTGGCTTTTTAAGGGTTAATGAAGCAGAAATTGAACTGCTGTTTTTTTTTTGTTTTTTTTTTTTCTACATGCAGCCTGCTCTGATTACATCCATCTAAACAGAATCAGTTTTCCAGTTCAAATGGATATAAGGTAGCTAGAAAGTATTCCAAAGAAGCAGTACAGAAATTGGAACAGGAAAATTAACTTTGGTCTTCTATGTGAACAGCGCAACAAGTCTATCCAGTCTAATTAACTCCCATGTTTCTGAAATGGACTCCTCTATCTATAAATCTGGACACATGCATTGTTGCAAATAGGGGTTTCAGTCCAAAATTAATAACAATGGCAAACAGTGTAGATCCTGATGAGATGGCTCATTATGAGCCGTCTCATCTGGATCTAAATTGTTTGCAACGGTGCCTGTATTGGTCTACAAGGATGAAAGGGTTATGCCATGCCATGCACAGGATGGGCAGACAACACACCATGAGAATTGGGGTATTGGGAGGCTTAGGTGCCTGAACATTTGCCTTGACTGAGAAAGCCCTTGAATATCCACTTTCCGAACGATGGATACGATCAAATTCATGATGGGTCAAATCATAGCTCCAGAGAAGATGGGGTAGCTACATACATAGCAACAGATAAGGCGCTTTTTTCATCCGAAAAATGCTGATATTTTCTCTACGAAAACGTTGTGGGTACTCATTAGAAGTGCCTCGGCGAGGCCCTTCTAATGAGTACCCACAACATATGTTTTCGTGGAGAAATAAGAAAAAATATTGTATGGCTACCCCCTCTTATCTGTAGCTATGTACATACGTTGCTTGTTTCTCCATGAAAAAAAAATTGTTGATGCAAGGCGCTTCTAATGAGTACCACAATATATGTTTTCATGGAGAAATAAGAAAAACCACTACTTTTTGAATGAAAAAAAAAAAAAAAAAAAAAAAGTGCCTTATCTGGAGACATTGGCCAACTGCAATGGCCCAGATCAACTGGTGCAAATGTTCAGACTGTTCTGTGCCCCCCTCAGTCCGCATTCACACAAAGACCCTTTATCACTGAAAGATTAGTAAATGAAGTACCTTTGCATACTTCAACTCAGGGGTCATCCTAGAGGGCGTTTGGGAGAAAAAGGCTCCCTTAGCTGGCTGACTTCTCCCCATCTTGTGCTGAGGGAGAAGTGAAAATGTATAGAATGTATAGGAAAATCCAAAATTTGGACCAAAACTTCTCCCTGAAATCCTCCCTCTCTTAAAGCTATAGAATGACCCCTGTCAACTTCTTCAATTACCCTAAGTAGTGGTACAGGCATGCCTGAGCAAACAGTCTTGACCCAGCTCAGCCTCCGCAGAAAGCATCGGTTCTGAGTCTACACGGTTTGCTACTCATGCAACAATTTTTAGATACATCCACAGGTAATAAAATTTAATGTCCATTTCTAGAAAAAGTATGGTTAGCAGTTAAGGTGTCCCAATATTTAGGAAGTATCTTTGGTTTTATCCGCATACTTAAACTACGGTAAATATAAAAATTTGAACACTTTTTTTTTTCCAGTATAATTTTGGACTTAATTTTGTTTTTACACTGTTAAGTCTTAAAATAGTAAATGGAATGGCAAACAGTGTAGACCCTGATCAGACTGCTCCTGAAGGAGCAGTCTGATCTGGGTATGCACTGTTTGCATATGCCATTCTATCAGAAACTTTGGTGTAAGAATTTTTAGGAAATTTACCGTACTAGAAAAAGAATGCCCTTGCAGTTACATAAACTTACATAAAATCCTAACCTCGCTTCCATTTTTACATAGCTCCAGATATGAGTGGTATCCAGATAAATGTTATATATTTCTCTAGAAAACTAGAAATGTGTCCAAAGGACATGGATGCTCCCGCCTGAAACCCTTAAACACACATTAACGCTGACATGGATGTACAGACGGGTAACACTATATGGCCTTTCCACCATTCTTTGAATGGCGGGGGCATAAAAAAACATGGGTGCTCATTTAGTGATTTATTTACCCTTTGGTTCAACAGAGTCCCAGGGGCTAGCATGACTGAAATTCAATGAGTCTGAAGACAAAATCATGCGTCTTGAACATACTTTCAAGCAGTTTATTGTATTTTGTGAGTCCAGGGGCTCTCATGTGTAAAATTTCAAAGCCAGACTCGCAGATAAAAAATCACAGCTCATTAGAAGCTGAATGAGAACCTTAAACAGGTTTTCAAGGAGAAACAAAAGAAAGGTCAATACATGTACTTTTTGCAGAAAAAAGCCGCCTATCCAGAGCTGATTTAGAAGCCTTAAAATCACTAATACCATCAAAACACTTCCAAAGCAAAACAGACTGATCTTGGAATAATACAGGCTGGATAGGACAAGATTCATAATTGCCCTTGTCAAATGCTCTCACCAAAGATCCAGATCAGCCTGTGCTTTAACAGTCTGCGGGATATTTTCTGTACTATCCTCGGGTTCTGTGCCCAACCATAGCCAAAATCAGGGCTTTACGAGCTTGTTAAGGGTCATTTCGTTAACTGTTTTAGCAGATTCAATATACAATATTCTGATATTTTTTGCTGAATAAATGTGAGTAGCTTTTGCACTGCACATTTTTTTCAGCAAAAAATTTCAGCATATTAATATTTGCGTATTACTCGATGTAAATTTTAACGAATCGTTAACTAATGACATTGTTAGCTTTGAACAGCTGGACCCAGACTGCTAATGCTCAAGCTGATTCAAGGCTGCTGCCTACATACACAATAAGGTCCCCTTTCTCATGTTGCAACAGGTATGTACTTAGCTCTAGCTAAGAGTGGATATCCAGGAAGGCATCCTCAGCTTAACAAGCTCGTTAGTGGTCAAAATGTTAACAGTGGTCAAAATGTTAACTGCTCTAGTAAGTACAATATCTAATTCACAGGTATTTTTGCTCACATTTTTTCAGCAAAAGCATTAGCGTATATGCCATATTTAATGATTAACCCTTGTCCTGCTAAATAAATTAAGATGCCACACCCACTTCTAATTTTCAGCCAATCAGATCACTTGATCCAGATTGTTGCTCTAAATTCAAATACTTAATGGCAAACAGTGCAGACCCAGATCAGTTGATTCCTTTAGAAGCCAACTGTTTGGATCTACACTGTTTGCAAAGGCAGGGTATATCTGGGCTCAGCAGGACAAGGGTTAACAGTAGGTTGACTAACTACATCGTTAGTTTTGAGCAACTGGGCCCAGATATTTTATTTCTCCACAAAAACAGGTCGTTCGTACTCATTAAAACTGCCTCACTGAAGTATTTCTAATAAGTACTCGTGTGTTTTATTATTTTTTTTTGGAGAAAGAGGAAAAAATATAAATACTTTGCAGCTGTAAAAGTGCCATATCTGGAACTAGGTATGTAGCACATTGTTCTAAGATAGCAAGCGTTCCATGAAAACATTAGCCATGCTTCCTTACCATGCCGCTCTCATAGTTCTAGATAAGAGTGGGACCAGGTAAACAGTTTTTTTATTTCTCAACAAAAACATATGTCTATGGTACTCATTAGAAGCACCTTTCTGTACTCATTAGAAGCGCCTCAGCGAGGTGCTTCTAATGAGTACAGCAAGATACTTCTAATGAGTACCACAGGCATTAGGCAGACAAGAATTTTTTTTTTGCACCTGAACTCGGACTGTACCACCTCTTTCAGCAGAGAAAAAACTTAAAATGGTTATTTTTTTATGTTTACCAGAGATACGAGCTAAAATGTAGAAACAGGAATTTGGAAAAACATTTAGTCACTTTAGTGTTTTCTTTTTAGCAATTTTAGGAATGCTGGTTAGACTTTTTGGTGGAAAATTAAAAGAATCTTTCATCAGTATAAATCCATGTAATATTCATTTGTATATAAAACCACTTATTATGCTAATTCAGCAGACAACAAAATGACATTTTTCTTATTTTTTCCCATATAACAGGATTTGACATTTCAAATCCCAGGTAAAAAAAACAGAACTGTTTACTGGGCAAAATAAGGAAAATATTTCAAAATGCCATCTTCTGAGTTTTTTACCCAGAGTGCTAAGGGTTAAACAAACTAGACAAAGTGCCCAATGGGGCACGTATACCCCCGACCAGCGCTACCGCCAGTTTTTAACGAGCACAAAATATGTAGCTTTGACTGGAGATGGCAGGATGGATGAATTCCATGCTGATAGCTATATCCCCTAAACCTCTCGGTAGGAGGATAACGAAATTCAACAAAAGGTCTTGATGGTATAGCATTATAAACTTAGATGCATTTTTTTTTTACTTTTATATGAAATTTCTAAGTCTGTGACCTTGACCTGAAGGTCATACCCTATATCTACCTACATGTCAAATATAAATGAAATTCCTCAAAGGTTCTTGATGGTATAGCTATATAAACTTAAACACAAAAAACTTTGACTTTTTTATGAAAATTCTAAGTCTAAGACCTTGACCCCAAGGTCACCCTGGGGTGGGGATGGTGCTAATAAAAACTTTAGACCTATATCTACCATCATGCCAAATATGAATGAAATCCATCAAAAGGTCTTCAAAATATGAACAAAGTATGAACAAATATTGCTTCAAAGGACGGTTGGACAGACAAAAAGATTTCTTGCTGATAGCTATATCCGCTCAACCTTTCAGTTAAGGGATAATGAAATTTAATAAAAGGTCTTGATGATATGGCTATATAAACTTAAACGCAAAAATTTTTACTTTTATATGAAATTCTAAGTTCGTGACCTTGACCTCGGTCACACCCAGGGTGGGGATCATGCGGAGTAAGACGCTAGGCCGATATCTACCAACATGTAAAATATAAATGAAATTCCTCAAGGTCTTGATGATACAGCTATATAAACTTAAACACAAAAAACTTTGACTTTTTTATGAAAATTCTAAGTCTGTGACCTTGACCCCAAGGTCACCCCAGGGAGGGGATGGTGCTGATAAAAACTTAAGACCTATATATACCATCATGCCAAATATGAATGAAAACCATCAAAGGGTCTTCAAAATATGAGGTCTTATAAACTTTAACGCAAAAACTTTTGACCCTAAGACAAAAATAAAGTATGAACGAATAATACTTCAACGGACTGACTGACAGACGAACAGATTCCTTGCTGATAGCTATATCAGCTCAACCTTTCAGTTAGGGGATAATGAAATTTAATAAAAGGTCTTGTTGATATGGCTATATAAACTTAAACGCAAAAATTTTTACTTTTATATGAAAATTCTAAGTTCGTGACCTTGACCTCGGTCACATCCAGGGTGGGGATCATGCAGAGTAAGACGCTAGGCCAATATCTACCAACATGTCAAATATAAATGAAATTCCTCAAGGGTCTTGATGATATAGCTATTTAAACTTAAACACAAAAACTTTGACTTTTTTAATGAAAATTCTAAGTCTAAGACCTTGACCCCAAGGTCACCCTGGGGTGGGGATGGTGCTAATAAAAATTTTAGACCTATATCTACCATCATGCCAAATATGAATGAAATCCATCAAAAGGTCTTCAAAATATGAACAAAGTATGAACAAATATTGCTTCAAAGGACGGTTGGACAGACAAAAAGATTTCTTGCTGATAGCTATATCCGCTCAACCTTTCAGTTAAGGGATAATGAAATTTAATAAAAGGTCTTGATGATATGGCTATATAAACTTAAACGCAAAAATTTTTACTTTTATATAAAATTCTAAGTTCGTGACCTTGACCTCGGTCACACCCAGGGTGGGGATCATGCGGAGTAAGACGCTAGGCCGATATCTACCAACATGTA
Organism: Anodontia alba; assembly: GCA_964016985.1. Classification (NCBI taxonomy): domain Eukaryota; kingdom Metazoa; phylum Mollusca; class Bivalvia; order Lucinida; family Lucinidae; genus Anodontia; species Anodontia alba. The sequence goes on along the minus strand of OZ024831.1, from coordinate 83,607,701 downwards.
AAATATAAATGAAATTCCTCAAGGTCTTGATGATATAGCTATATAAACTTAAACACAAAAAACTTTGACTTTTTTATGAAAATTCTAAGTCTGTGACCTTGACCCCAAGGTCACCCCAGGGAGGGGATGGTGCTGGTAAAAACTTAAGACCTATATATACCATCATGCCAAATATGAATGAAAACCATCAAAGGGTCTTCAAAATATGAGGTCTTATAAACTTTAACGCAAAAACTTTTGACCCTAAGACAAAAATAAAGTATGAACGAATAATACTTCAACGGACTGACTGACAGACGAACAGATTCCTTGCTGATAGCTATATCAGCTCAACCTTTCAGTTAGGGGATAATGAAATTTAATAAAAGGTCTTGTTGATATGGCTATATAAACTTAAACGCAAAAATTTTTACTTTTATATGAAAATTCTAAGTTCGTGACCTTGACCTCGGTCACATCCAGGGTGGGGATCATGCAGAGTAAGACGCTAGGCCAATATCTACCAACATGTCAAATATAAATGAAATTCCTCAAGGGTCTTGATGATATAGCTATTTAAACTTAAACACAAAAACTTTGACTTTTTTAATGAAAATTCTAAGTCTAAGACCTTGACCCCAAGGTCACCCTGGGGTGGGGATGGTGCTGATAAAAACTTAAGACCTATATCTACCATCATGCCAAATATGAACGAAATCCATCAAAGGGTCTTCAAAATATGAGGTCTTATAAACTTTAATACAAAAACTTTGACCCTGTGACTTTTTTACAAAACTTCTTAGTCCGTGACCTTGACCCCAAGGTCACCCTGGGGTTGGGATGGTGCTACTAAAAATTTTAGACCTATATCTACCATCATGCCAAATATGAACTAAATCCATCAAAGGGTCTTCAAAATATGAGGTCTTATAAACTTTAACACAAAAACTTTGACCCTGTGACTTTTTTACAAAACTTCTAAGTCCGTGACCTTGACCCCAAGGCCACCCCCGGGGTGGGGATGGTGCTAATAAAAATTTTAGACCTACATCTACCATCATGCCAAATATGAACTAAATCCATCAAAGGGTCTTCAAAATATGAGGTCTTATAAACTTAAACACAAAAACTTTGACCCTGTGACGGAAAGACGAATGAACGAAGGTACGAACGAACGTACGTACGAACGAACGGACGAACAGAAAAGCGAAAACTATATACCCCCACATACTTCGTATGTCGGGGGTATAACAAGAGTATCATGGGCCATGATTCGCTCACCCGGCACAACAAATTGTGAAGCTCAAAGATAGCCCTTGACCATATGAAGTCAAAATTTCACCAAAATGACATACACATTGTAGTCTGGAGACCCCTAAAAGGGACCTGGGTATTTCACAAACAGTGCAGACCCAGATCAGACGCTGCAGAATGCAAAGCCTGGCATACCTAAATTGGAAATAAACTCTTCCAATATATAGTGTGGGGGAGTTTGTTCAGTCTATAATGGGTTAAAACACCCAATTTCATTTTTTTTGGGAAACAATACTATAAACCCTGAGTGAGGTACATACACACTGTATCAAAACAGTGCTTCAATCAGTCTTGCAGTTTAAGACGTTTTTCATTTTTTTTTTTTTTTTTAGTGTTTTTTTTTTCCCCTATATATGAGCCATAACACAGGAAATCATATCTTCCGGGATAAGTGTGTTGGATCAGCCTAAGCATTTGCGCTGTCTGATCAGAATCTTCACTGGGCCATTTTGGATAGTCAAAGTTGCAAAATTACATGCAGACAGCAAAGACTGATTAGACTGCATGTATGTGCAGGCAGATTTAAGTCTTCGCTAGGCTCAAATATGTGTCATGGCAGCAAACCTGAATGCCTGTTCTCTAATCTTTTTTGCCCATCTGAAAGAGCTGGTCACAAGGAACCACAATCCCAAGCAATGCAGTTCTTAAGAAAAAGTAAAAAAAAAAAAAAGTTTCAAAATTATTTCTGACATCTATTTCCGATAATTTTTTTTATATACTTTAAGAGCTAGTCCCAGGGATGCCCAAGATGCTGGTCTTGCCCTTCCAACGTTTTACCATAATAATACGCGAGTGGTGGTTATCTTGTCCTTGGCATGCTCCATTAAGCAATTTTATTATGAACTGGCAAGGCACTTTCTGAATAGACAGCTTCATTTTTTGCCGTAAGTCTAAAGAACCTTGTGGTTGCTGTGGCAACCAGCAACCAATTAAAACAATCAGCACTATTTCCACAAAGTTCTGCTCAATCATTCTTACAGTAGAAAAACGTGAATGACTAGCTGTACGGATGAAAAGTGATCAGCACTGCAGCTCTAAGAGCTAAAAGTTACATTTAGTTTAAAGACAATTTATTCACAAATAACATACTAAAATGTTTTTGATATACACTAGAACAATCTGGACAACATTGAAATGACCAACACAGAGGAACTGTTCATGTGGAGTACTTGGTGATAATTCTGGGATAATATTTTTGTGATAATTTTTCTTACTTCTCCATAAAAACATATGTTGTGGGTACTCATTAGAAGCGCCTCGTTGAGGCACTTCTAATGAGTACCCACAATGTATGTTTTTATGGAGAAATGGAGAAAATTATCCCATAATTATCACCAACTACTCCTCAACCACTCCTTTGCCAACATATTAACTACAATTAATAATCAGCACAGACTTAAGGGACTAGATACAATCGATAGTTTCCTATACCTTTTTTTTTTAACAAGGGAGACAACTTTACTAAACTCGAGTTGTTAAGGAGGATAATCTCGGTGAGGCATTTCTAATGAGTACCCACAATGTATGTTTTTATGGAGAACTAGAGAAAATGATCCTAGAATTACTCACTCTTAAACGACTCCTCCGGTAACTTCTTGGTTTTTTCTTTCCTACACATCAAACTTATTTTGAAAAGGGTCTTAGTCTACTCTATATCGAAAGAATTTAGAGCAGACTTTTCAGAAGGGTGACAAAAAGCATTTTGACAGGTTGGTCTCCCCTGTAAGTGTCTGAGACTGTCTCCATTCCCTTTCAAACAACTCGCACTTACTTTGCAACCTACATCACTATTACCATTTTAAAACATGCCTATTTGTGTATTCACTGGAGAAAAAAGGCTCTTACCATATATGCCAGTAACAGTGGCCCAGATCAATACCTTCTTTGCCCTATTACACAATCATTGGATACTCAGCACTATAATAACATAGAAGGCAGTGATCAGACTGACCTTGGCCTTGCCTGTTCCCAATATAGCAAAAAGGCATTTTCTCACGTTGTACATCAGGTAACATATAAACAGGTTTCCATGTTAAGTTCTTCAGCATGCTCAATTTCAATGCTTACCACATTTTCAATTAGCCTTTGTCCTGCTGAACCTGAATAAACCCTGCCTTTGGGAACAGTGTAGATCCAGATCAGTTGGCTTCTAAGAAGCCAACTGATCTGGATCTACACTCACTGTTGGCCATTCAGTATGTGTCATAACATTCTGGATCAAGTAATCTGATTGGCTGAAAATTTGAAAAGGGTGTGGCATCTTTATTTATTCAGCAGGGCAAGGGTTAACATACTCGTTCTAAACAAGACCATTTGGCCATCTGCTGACCATAAAGCTGCTGGATAAGAGTCAAACTGTGTAGACCCTGATCAGATGCTATGTTCTGTGACATCCATCTGGATCTGCAGTTTGCTCAGGCATGTCTGTCATAATGCTTAGGTAATATGGTAATTTCAATATTACAGAACTTTTACAAATCTTTTCTTTCCATAAACAAGGTCCTCAAAACAGGACTGGATTTAATATACTGTTAAGTCCTACTTTTTGTGATATGCAAGGAAAATTATCTAGAGCATGCTATTAAATATCAAGAAGTGAGAGCTGACAGATTAACACTATTCTCAACGTACGTTATGTATGATGTGCCAAGAGAAAAGATGCAGCACTTCACATGCACAGATTTACTTTGGTAAAAGAATACTGAGATGATAAATCTCCTCACTGTTATAGTGAGAATATTTTTTTCCCCCCCAAAAAAACTGTTTAATGCACTATCTTCCTAAAAATGTTAGCCATTTTTTTTTTTTAATTCATTGTAAAAATAAGAACCTGAAAGTAAGAACCTCACTAAATTTTTTTTCTTCAAAACCTAATTTTCATTTAAGGGTATCAAGAAATATTTTTTTTATTTCCCAATGAAACCAAATGTGGATATCATTAGAAGTGCCTTACCAAGGCGATTCTAACGTGTGTAACCATAGCGCATGTTTTCCAAGAAAAATAAAATACTGATTTTTTGGTTAACCTTATCTGGAGCTATTACGAGTCTACAAATATTTAACCCTTAAAGCGCCAAGCAAAATTTGTAGCAGACGACATTCAAAAAAATTGATTTTTATTTTATTTTATTTTATTTTTTTTCAGAGAAAACAAGTCTTGACATTTCATGTGAATCATCTGCCAAGCAGACAATTCACATGAAAGGTCAACTTGTTTTCTCTGAAAAAATAAAATAATAATAATAATAATAATAATAAAAAAAAATGCTGTCTGCTGCAGCTGTGATTGGCGCTTTAAGGGTCAAAATACCTATGTATCAGCCAATATTTACAGCTCCAAATAACAATCTTAGTTTTTGTGTTAACCCATGAAGGAATTGCAACACCTTGATCAAACTGTAGATGTTCACTCTTACCATTTGCATGTCAAAATCATTTTTATTCTCTTTATGACACAGCAAAACAGCATAGGTACACATTTTTTTTTTTTTTTTTTTTACTCAAAATAAATCAATTCTGGTGGGATCATTTATCGGTGCATAAATGTTGTTTTTCACATGAAAATCATCTCTATATAAGACAGCTTTGTTGTATTTTTTTTTTTTTTTTTTTTTTTTGACAAAATAGTTATTTAACAATTTCTGCAAGCACAAACACAATGCAGCACCTTGTTTGAATTATCTCTGTTTCTTTCATGGCACAGAAGCCATCTTGGTGTTTCATTCATGGCTATTTTTTCATAGCAACAGATAAGGCACTTTTTTCATCCGAAAACTGCTTATATCTTTCTTATTTCTCAATGAAAACGTATGTTGTGGTACTCATTAGAAGCGCCTCGCCAAGGCACTTCTAATGAGTACCCATAACATATGATTTTGTTGAGAAATAAGAAAAATATTATGTGGATACCCCCTCTTATCTGTAGCTATGTATTTTTATGTTGTTACTTCTGCATGAAAATGAAGAAAACAAATTTTGTGGATACCCATTAAAAGTGCCTCACCAAGGCACTTCTAAAAAGTACCCACAAAACTTTTTTTTTTTTTTTTTTTTGCTTTTTTGAGAAACAAGGGAAACATCAATCTGAATACTCCTTCTATCTACAGCCATGCCACTGTCATCAGGTAAGCTAAAAGAATCCGCAATGCCACATTTTTTCAGAAAAAATAAGAAAAACATTCATTAGTACATTAATTGTTTGTGTTGAGGTTTTACGGCCCAGTCAACCCAATGGGGTCATGTCGAGCGCGGTCAGTTTACCTAACCACACGTTTACTGGGCAGGCTTAGTCCTCTAAGCGGTTAACCAGTATTGTGCCCATTCCTTTGCCAGAAACTGACACTGCCCTTCTTGAATCAGCGGAAGGGAGAGAACGACCGTAGAAAATATTTCATGATCAATCTCTACGAAAGAATGTTGCCGACCTCGGCGAGGGTTGAACCCGCGCCCTCCTGGTCTCCAGTCGGACGGCGCATCCAACTGAGCCACCGAGGCCGGCTCATTAGTACATTAATATTATCTGGAGCTTGTACATGAACACATTTATAAGCACTCAAAATCCCAAGCATACACTGCCTTACAAACCAAACCACATTCTCACAGTACTCCAGCTCAAGAAAGGTGTCTGTTTTCAATAATTTACTTATGCATCAATTTTGTGAATCTCATTGCTGGCGAAACTATCAGCATAATCCTTTCATCTGGAGTCTTGTTTTATATCTACCCCAAGATTGGGGACAACATGACTGTGCAAACAGAGTAGACTCAGATCAGCTGCCACATAATGCAGTGTCTGATCAGTCAAACGTGTTTGTCTCTCGTCCAACTGTTTTTTGTTTTTTTTTTAGACATATCAACAGGTTTTGTTTGTTTGTTTGTGTTGAGGTTTTACGGCCCAGTCAACCCGATGGGGTCATGTTGAGCACGGTCAGTTTACCTAACCACACGTTTACTGGGCAGGCTTAGTCCTCTAAGCGGTTAACCAGTATTGTGCCCATTCCTTCGCCAGAAACTGACAACTGCCCTTCTTGAATCAGCGGAAGGGAGAGAATGACCGTAGAAAATATTTCATGATCAATCCCCACGAAAGAATGTTGCCGACCTCGGCGGGGGTTGAACCCGCGCCCTCCTGGTCTCCAGTCGGACGGCGCATCCAACTGAGCCACCGAGGCCGGCTCATTAGTACATTAATATTATCTGGAGTTTGTACATGAACACATTTATAAGCACTCAAAATCACAAGCATACACTGCCTTACAAACCAAACCAGATTCTCACAATACTCCAGCTCAAGAAAGGTGTCTGTTTTCAATAATTTACTTATGCATCAATTTTGTGAATCTCATTGCTGGCAAAACTATCAGCATAATCCTTTCATCTGGAGTCTTGTTTTATATCTACCCCAAGCTTGGGGACAACATGACTGTGCAAACAGAGTAGACTCAGATCAGCTGCCACATAATGCAGTGTCTGATCAGTCAAACGTGTTTGTCACTCGTCCAACTGTTTTTTGTTTTTTTTTAGACATATCAACAATTAGTAAAGTAATAAGACCCCTCAGCTACTTACAGTACTTGTCCTAAAATTTGAACTTGTTCAAATTTTAGGACAAGTACTGTAAGTAGCTGAGTGGTCTGACTACTGGGGGTAAATATGGTATTCACATAACAAATGAAGCAGATCACAGGATCATTTACCGCACATACAAACATCAAAGACCCATATCCATTTACAAACAGGCTGTACCAAGCAAAACAGCATCTTCAACATAAAAGGAAAGGAAAGGCCTACATAAGCCAATACATCTGCTTACAATTTCAACGGATACTGTAAAATGCAAAATAAGAGGGCCATCATGGCCCTGTATTGGTCATCCAAGTAATGGTTAATATGCCCCACCCACTGGTTGCCATGTTTTTGACTAATCAACCGAGTCAAAGGAATCTTATAGTCACCCCAAAGAACATCCCTATAAATTTCATTGAAATCCCTTGAATAGATTCTGAAAATATTTTCGAAGTTTGCACTAATAGCCATATTTAAGAGGCAAAAATGCCCATACACTGGCAGCTACATTTTTCGACCATCAACAGGAGTCGAAGGAATGTTAGAGTCACCCAAAGAATATCCCTGTAAAATTTCATTGAAATCCCTTAAACAGATTCTGAGATGAAGATTTTCAAAGTTTGCACAACAGCAATATAAGGCAAAAATGCCCTACTCACCAATGTACTTTTTTTTTTTTTGACTGAACCACACAAGCTGAAAGCATATGATAGTCATCCAAACTACATCCTTGTAAAATAGATTCTGAGAAAATGTTTAAGTTTACCAAACAGACAATTCACATGAACTGTCCATTAATTTTTCCTGAAAAAAAAAAAAAAAAAAAAAAAAAAAAATGTCCGCTGCAATTGTGATTGGCGTTAAAGGTTAATACTGGATTGCATAGCCAGAGGACCTGTTAAGGAGGAATATTTGGTGATAATTCTTGGATATCCATTTTTTCTTATTTCTCCATAAAAACGTATGTTGTGGGTACTCATTAAAAGCCCCTCATGTTTTTTTATGGAGAATTGGAAAAATTGTCCCAGAATTATCATCAAATACTCCTATTTAGCAAAACCTGTGATAGCCATCTTGTCCAGTACAGGTCTTTGTTATCAACATGTGATATCAACATTTTTTCTTCCCAATCCTTCATCAACTTAACGACATCGGAGGACTTGTATATTTTTGGTGAGGATTCTGAGATTTTTCTGGTCTGTCTTTTGAAAAAAAAAAAAAAAAGTTGTGGCACTCATAAGAAGTGCCTTGGCAAGGCGGTGTCAACGACTTCACTCAATCTATTGTTTTATGGAGAAGTGTGGATAAATTTATCCCAGGATTATCATCAAATAGTCCTCAGGAAGTCCTCTTTGATATCAGCTCCAGATGGAAGGGGTATCCAGATAAATTTCTTATTTTTTTTTACTAAAAAACTGAGTTTTGGGTATTCATTAGAAGCACCTTGGTGTGCCTATTCTAAGAAGTACCAATGTTCAGCATACATTTTTGATTGTAAACAGGGTTCAAATTTAACTTTTTTGACAGCTTGCTAAAATTAGCAAGTAGCATTAATTTTTACTTGCTAAACCTTTCAGCCAACTTGCTTTTTCACACTTATAAACACTGTTAAATGTGGCTTTAAACCTTAGCACTCTGGGTAAAAATTTCAGCAGATATTTTAAAATATTTTTTCTTATTTTTCCCAGAAAACAGGTTTTGACATTACATGCAAATTGTCTCCAGACAATTTGCATGTAATGTCAAAACCTATTTTCTGAGAAAATAAGAAACATATCGTCATTGCTTTTGGAAAAGAAATTGCAAAACTTCAGCAACAATGCCTCAGGTTCTGCCAATTAAAGAGAATCTTTCCAACTTGCTAGAATTAGCAAGTGACGGAAATTGCAGCTTGCTTTTTTGAGGAAATTAACCAGCATTTAGCAAGTTAGCAAGTGCTAAAACTGATCCCTGATAAAAAAATACCAGTACTACAGTCAAACTTCAATGGCTCGAACATCTTTGGTACCGTGCAAACTTGTTCGAGACATGGGTAGTTCTAGCCACATAGAGTTAATCATGGTGCCAGGTCAGGAAGTAAATGGGAATAATTTTGGGAAGTTTTTTTTTTTGATATTCTATAAAATAATGGTATGTTGAGTGTACTCATTAGAATCGCCTCAATGAGCTGATTCTAATGAGTGCACAGAACATACAATTTCATGATAAAATAAGAAAACTTCCTCAAATATTTGTTTTCTGGAGCTATCAGAAGAATTTCGTAGGGACTAAAAACAAGTTCGATCATCCATGGTAATCAAGCCATCGTTGTTCGAGCTATTGGGGTTTGACTGTATTTGGAAGAAAAAAAAAAACAATAAAAAAACAAACACCTTAACTGGGGCTATGAAACTGTACAGTTGCTGTGCTCCCCGAATGGTCTGTTCTTTCTTTGCCTTGGATATCAATTTTCTCATCAGCATCCACCAAGTTCAAGCCAGGCTAACACAGCAAGGATGTCCATAAACTCTGTGCACTTCTAGGTATTCAAGCCAACACCGGAAACTGCTCCAAACCTCAATGAAACTGCACAGGAGTTGACCATGTATAGCAGTTTCTGATTCGAACATTAACTACCAACTCCTATCTAAAGGATAAATTTTCATCAGCAATATTTTCTGTGCTAAAGAACTTATCCAAACGTTACCTAAAGTATAAGTGTACACCAGAGAACTTGTTAAGGAGTATTTGGTGATCATTCTGGGATATTTTTCTTTTTCATTGCTAAAAACCTATGTTGTGGGTAGTCATTTTTCTGTATACACTGTGACACACTTATTTTCTGGGTATTTCAGGCAGGTCTTCTTGGTACTAAGCAATGTGGATAAAGTGTCTTGTTCATGCAAACAATACTTGGTACTCCCTGGGGTTGAACGCGCTAACTTGCAATCTTGAAACAGACACTTAACCAATGCACCACAGCACTCTAGAAGCTCATCCTGGTGAATGCATGTTATTGGAGGTATCACCAGTAAAAATTCTGATTCTATTGAGTACCCACAACCATAGGTCTTGATAAGGCGCTTTTTTCAACCAAAAGTATCTATATTTTTCTTATTTCTCAACGAAAACATATGTTGTGGGTACTCATTTGAAGCGCCTCAGCGAGGTGCTTCAAATGAGTACCCACAACATGTTTTCGTCAAGAAATAAGAAAACTATTTACCTGATACCCACTCTTATCTAGACCTATGCCCACAACATACCTTTTCTATAAATAAATTGGGAGAAACTATCTCAGAATTAACTTCTAATACTCTTCTTTAACAACTCCTCTGATGTACACATATTGGCACAGCACATGACTTGACAGTTTTGCTGTTGAATATTTCTAAGACCAATGATCTGATCAATTTCACTTATGTTCTGAACAGTTGCAACATGGAAATAAAACTTAAGAATCCTTTTCAGCATTGTCTTCATCGTCATTATGCGTGTGCCACGTAAGTCTTTCTTCATAAAATGCTATCACTATCTGAGGACATTTTACATTGGCCTGTCTTGCTGGCACGAGATCTGCTTCATCTGAGTCTTTCCTGGAAAAGAAGGTGAAATAAACCTGTGACTAAACCTGGAATGCACTGCATTTCTTTCTACCATGCACAACTCCAGAAAACCCAAACAAACGAGGCCTGGCAAATGTATTCTGCAGATGCCATATATCCATATTTCAATATTGCCACAGCAACGTATCAAAATAGTGAATATCTTAACAAGAAATTCGCAGAATAGTTATGTCACAACTGCTGGTGGTGTTCAGCAGTCAGAGCTAATAAACACAAGACTTAATGTTCTGACAAGCCTGAAAAGTAGGTCAAGGTCAGTAATGGTTTATGGCAGTGGGCAGGGTGTATTATGACAAATGATGTATGAAGTTTCATCAGCCTAGAAACCTTAGTGTTTTGTGAAATGGAGCTAAAAGCAGTCTTATCATTGTCGACACCGACGCCACCACTGGTATGTGATCCCTATATCACTCCTCCTTGCTTGCTAAAGCAGTTGTGACAAAAACTAGAGCAACAAATTCTGAGTCAGTGCTCCAGCTAGCCATATATAGAGGAGCGGGCCACCCCTCTTGCCCTCTCCTGTTGCCCCTCTGCCCTTCTTAAGCTGCCTTCTGTCTAATTTTAACTCCAGACATAAAACCCTACATTTTGGTGAACAGTTCATGAAAATCGGTCAAAAATTAAAAGTTATCAATGTTTATAAAGGTCAGTTTAATGTGTTTTTCATTTTTGAGGTATTTATTGTGTAATGGCATAATATTTTGTAACACGTCTTGATACTAAGTGTAACATGTCTTGATACTAAGCACATCACATGACACATGGTGCCCTCAATAACCTCCCAAAAAGTGCCCTACCCTGCACCCCTCTGCCCTCAAATCCTAGCTAGAGCACAGTGGATCGTAAGCAAAATCCTTGCTGCTCTTAATGCACTGGTGCAATTTTTTTAATATAACTGAGTTCCGTACGATTTTTTTTTTTTTTTTTTTCAGTTTACCCAACCACACGTTTACTGGGCAGGCTTAGTCCTCTAAGCGGTTAACCAGTATTGTGCACATTCTTTCGCCAGAAACTGACAACTGCCCTTCTTGAATCAGCGGAAGGGAGAGAATGACCGTAGAAAATATTTCCTGACCTATCTCCACGAAAGAATGTTTCCGACCTCGGCAGGGATTGAACCCGCGACCTCCTGGTCTCCAGCTGGACGGCGCATCCAACTGAGCCACCGAGGCCTGGTCCTGTTCTACATTTCAAATATTCCAAATGGTATACAAGTTACAGAGCGGACAAGAAGTTTTACCCTTATGCCGACGCCAATGGGATCCGTCCTAAAAACAATATGTCCCCCCCCCACCCCCTGATGCCGACGCCAATGGGATCCGTCCCAAAAACAATATGTCCCCCCCCCACCCCCCCCCAACCCTTACTAAATGTCACTGTCAGATGTAAAGGCCAAAAGTAAGAAAGGAAGAGTTGTCATTCTTGTACGCGACACATCTTCTCTTCCTGTTCTACATTTCTACCAAGAATAATAAAAATCTTCCAAAGAGTCTTTGACCTACAGAGCGGACACCAATCAATGGATTATCACTGTCAAATATAACAATGGGAGATAACGGCAAACGTAAGAAAGGTAGAGTAGTCATTCTTGTATGCGACACATCGTCTGATTGATTGAGTTGGGGTTTAACGACACGTCAACCCTTGTGGGTCATTTTGTGTTGTCTCCCAGAGAAAGGGAGAAAAAAGATAAAAGAGATAGTAGAGGAGATGAAAGAGAGGGACAGGGAAGAAAGAGGAACAGGAATGAAAGTGAAGAAACAGAAGAAATAAAAACATCCCCCTCACCTGCTACAAGGATAGCAGGCCTTGCCCAGCTGTAAGCCAATATCAGTTGGGCGCCCCGGTGACGTAAGATAAAGGACACCTTCGCACCACCCAACCACCCTATCGTCTGATCCTGTTCTACATTTCAACCAAGTATCATTGAAACCAACGGGCATTCATATTACAGAGGACACAAAATCTTTCAAATAAAACAAAGGGCTAGAACTCCAAAAGTAAGAAAGCCAGAGTTGTCAATCTTGTATGTGACACATCATCTCGTCCTGATCTACATTTCTACAAAGTGTCATCAAAATATTCCAAAGGGTATTCAAGTTACAGAGCGGACAAGAAGTGCTACGCACACCGGATCCTTCCCACAAACAGTATGTCACCCCCCCGCCCCACTCCCTGTAGTTGGGGGACATAATATAATGGGCGGATTTTACCCTAAATTGAACTTGACCTCTATTTTATTATATAACTGTGTATTAAATATGAATCCAACACATTAACATTTTCAGAAGATATCAAACGGAAACTGTTTTTTAATGTTGAAAAAGGGCTGGTACTCCCAAAACTAGATAAACTGCCCAGTGGGGCACGTATACCCCCCGACCAGCGCTACCCCCAGTTTTTAAAGAGCACAAAGTACACTGCAGCGCCGTTATAACGCGGTCGTAGGGAGCCATGAACACTGACCGCGTTATATGTGGTCCGCGTTATACTGAATCGTTTTTTAATCTGGAAACTGCAGTGGTGCAAGTGGGTGTGTTTGTCATAACCCCACCCACTTGCACCATTGCAGGTTTTTCCAGTTATTATGAGATATTACACATTGCATGTATGTTATATTATATGTTCCTTTTTTATTTATTTATTTTTTATTTTTTTAATTGTTGAAACTTTGTGCATGTACCTTGCCTGATTTCCGTTTCATTCTTTTAATCCAGTAAATAATAAATTTTTAAGCTTAAATTGTTTTGTTTTCTTTTATGATCATTCAAGGGAACTAACTGCAACAGTCTTGCATTATGGATAACTGTGTTATAAACAACGTGTCTTTTACCGGAAATTGCCTTGAGCATGTGCACAGTTGATCTGCCTGTCAAAAAATAACCTTTGTTGCTCCCTGGAAAAATTCAGCAGATGACAAATTGATGATATTTTTCTTTTTCTTTCTTTTTTTTTTTTTTTTTTCCAAACAACAACTTTTTTCATGCAAATTTTCTCAAGTTTGCATACAGTGTCAAAATCTTGCAGCCTGAGGATATAAGAAAAAAAAATTCAGAAGGTGGTCTGCTAATTATATTCACACAGCATGCTAAGGGTTTAGCAACAGGTGCAGAAAAAAATCAATACCAACTGTTACGTCAGATGTTAAGTACATGATAAAAGGGACAGGCTTACCTGCTTGGTCAGTTTTTATTGCTGCTGTTGATTTCTTTCACAATAAAAAAATCTAATCTCAGATATTTTCTTTATAAAGAGCACTGACCAGTCTTTGTTTCATATTTGTCCAGAAAGTACATATTGTTTCCCAGCAGCCTATTTCCGTTAACCAAGGGTAGCAGTACTTTTTAACAAAAAAAAAAGACCCCTTATCTGGAGCTATGAACTGTCTCAGTGTATTCACACTTGACCCAATTCTTTGATCTATTTGGACATGCCGACTGTCATAGCTCCAGATAAGAGGGTCTGTCCACAGCTCCAGACTAGAGGAGTCTCCACATACTAAATTTCTTATTTCTCCACGTAAACGTAGGTTGTGGATACTCCTTGGAAGCGCCTCGCTGAGGCACTTCCAGAGAGTACCCAAAACCTACAATTTCATGGAGAAATAAAGAAAAATAACAGTCTTTTTTAATTAAAAAAAAAAAAAAAAAAAAAAAGAGACACCTATCGGTGATCTGGAGCTATGGACTGTGGCAGTGCATTCACACATGTCACACAAACCGATTAATTATCAGACTACCATTACAGCAAAAAGGACAGTGAAGTGTTGATTTATGACTGTGAAAGGATAATGATGTAATTAATTTGTGTTGCGTAAGTTACTCTTATTATTTCTCTTATTTCTCTTATAATACATGAAAATTATCGTTGAGCCCTGTGCCAGTTACCGTAGTATGGCTTTTAAATGGTGCGCGGACGTTATCTGAAATAGCCTAAAGACAACAAAAACTGATGAAAAGTTTGGTAAAAAAGAATGAGTAAATCAGCGAGTATATGGTCACGGCTGGCGATTTTAGACTGCCGCTTTCCGCGGAAAAAGGGCAACACTTTCAAACTGGTTGGGGAAAAAAAAAAAACGGGAGCCACGGCCCAACCGCGTTATAACGGTATCCGCGTTATATGCGACCGCGTAATAACGGCGCTGCAGTGTATGTAGCTTTGACTCTGGAGATGGCAGTTATAAGCTTTATGTTATAACATTTAAAAAAAAACTTCAATCACACATAATATGAAGCCCTTGACCTCAAAGATCAGGCACAGGTGCAGGGATTGAGCTTAACTAGACAAAGTGCCCAGTGGGGCACATATACCCCCGACTAGCGCTACCGCCACCTTTTAAAGAGCACAAAGTGTGTAGCTTTGACTCTGGAGATGGCAGTTTTATGCTATATGTTATAACATTGAAAAAAATTCAATCACACAGTAATATGAAGCCCTTGACCTCAAAGGTCAGGCACAGGTGCAGGGATTGAGCTAAATAAAACTTTAGCCCTATAACTATCACCATGTACCAGTGAAATCAGTCTTTATAATATAAGCAAAAATGACATTTGTATGAAACGTCTGTGACCTTGACTTAAAAGCCCTGCCCCAGCTTGGGGATGGTGCCGAGAAAAACTTCAGACCTATATATACCATCATGCTTAATATTAATGAAACCAACAAAAGGGTCTTCATAATATAGCTATATAAACTTAGATGCAATTTTTTTTTTTTTTTTTTTACGTCTAAGTCTGTGACCTTGACCTCAAGTTCATACCCCAGGATAAGGATGATGCTGAGTAAAACTCTAGACCTATATCTACCAACATGTAAAATATAAATGAAATTCCTCAAAGGGGCTTGATGGTATAGCTATATAAACATAAACACAAAAAATTTGACTTATTTATGAAAATTCTAAGTCCGTGACCTTGACCCCAATGTTATTCCATGGGATAGGGTTGGTGCTGATAAAAACTTAAGCCCTATATCTACCATCACGCCAAACATGAATTAAATCCATCAAAGGCTCTTCATAATATAAGGTCATAAACTTTAACGTAAAAACTTTGACCCTAAGACAAAAATAAAATATGAACAAATAATGCTTCAACGGATGGATGGACAGACAAACAGATTCCTTGCTGATAGCTATATCCGCTCAACCTTTCAATTAGGGTATAATAAAATTTAACAAAAGGCCTTGATGATATGGCTATATAAACTTAAAAGCAAAAACTTTTACTTTTAAATGAAACTTCTAAGTTCGTGACCTTGACCTCGGTCACTACCGGGGTGGGGATCATGCGGAGTAAGACTCTAGGCCAATATATAGCAACATGTCAAATATAAATGAAATTCCACAAGGGTCTTGACGATACAGCTATATAAACTTAAACACAAAAACTTTGACATTTTTATGAAAATTGGAAGTCCGTGACCTTGACCCAAAGGTCACCCCCCGGGGTGGGGATGGTGCCAATAAAAACTTTAGAGCTATATCTACCATCATGCCAAATATGAATGAAATCCATCAAAGGGTCTTCAAAATATGAGGTCTAATAAACTTCACGTAAAAAATTTGACGCTAAGACAAAAATAAAGTATGAACGAATAATGCTTCAACGGATGGACGGACAGACCAACAGATTCCTTGCTGATAGCTTTATCCGCTGGCCTTTCAATTAGGGAATACTGAAATTTAACAAAAGGTCTTGATGATATGGCTATATTAACTTAAACGCAAAATTTTTTTTTACTTTTATATGAAAATTCTAAGTCGTCACCTTGACCTCAGTCACACCCTGAGTAGGGATCATGCGGAGTAAGACTCTAGGCCGATATCTAGCAACATGTCAAATATAAATGAAATTCCTAAAGGGTCTTGATCATATAGCTATATAAACTTAAACACAAAAAACTTTGACTTTTTATGAAAATTCTAAGTCCGTGACCTTGACCCCAAGGTCACCCCCAGGGTGGGGATGGTGCTAATAAAAACTTTAGTCCTATATCTATCAACATGCAAAATATGAATGAAATCCATCAAAGGGTCTTCAAAATATGAGGTCTTATAAACTTTAACGCAAAAACTTTGACCCTGACTTTTTTATGAAAATTCAAAGTCCACGACCTTGACCCCAAGGTCACCCCCGGGGTGGGGATGGTGCTGATAAAAACTTTAGACCTATATCTACCATCATGCCAAATATGAATGAAATCCATCAAAAGGTCTTCAAAATATGAGGTCTTATAAACTTTAACGCAAAAACTTTGACCCCGACATTTTTATGAAAATTCTGTCCGTGACCATGACCCCAAGGTCACCCCCGGGGTGGGGATGGTGCTGATAAAAACTTTAGACCTATATCTACCATCATGCCAAATATGAATGAAATCCATCAAAGGGTCTTCAAAATATAAGGTCTTATAAACGCAAAAACTTTGACCCTGTGACGGAAAGACGAACGAATGAATGAACGTACGAACAAACGTACGAACGAACGGAAAAGCGAAAACTATATACCCCCACATACTTCGTATGTCGGGGGTATAATAAAACTTTAGCCCTATAACTATCACCATATACTAGTGAAATCAATCAGTCTTTATAATATAAGCAAAAATGACATTTGTATGAAAAGTCTGTGATCTTGACTTAAAAGCCATGCCCCAGCTTGGGGATGGTGCCGAGAAAAACTTTAGACCTATATACACCATCATGCTTAATATTAATGAAACCAACAAAAGCGTCTTCATGATATAGCTATATAAATTTTAATGAAAACTTTAAGGTCACCTGCCTACTTAATGCCCTCTATATATCGGTAAAGTATCACAAAAATATCTTAATGAATTTTCAGAGTTATTGCCCGCACAAGATTTAAATAACCAAGGGAGAAAACTGCAGAATGGAGTCAGAAAGTCATTCTTGAATGTGATATGCCTACTCAATGTCCTATACATACTGGTGAAGTATCATGAAAATATCTTAACATGTTTTAAAGTTATGATTTCCACAAAATTTTTACAATTCTGGAGACAAGTGGCGATAACTCATGGACCAAGTCAGTTAGAGTTGTCTTTCTTGTACCTGACACCCTACCAAATGCCCTCTACAACCTGACAGTTTCTTGAAAATAGCTCAAAGGGTAGTTAAGAGTTATGGGTGCACAATAATGCATTTATGGACAGACAGATGGATGAACAGATGAATTCCACGCTGATAGCTATATCCCGTAAACCTCTCGGTAGGAGGATAACGAAATTCAACAAAAGGTCTTGATGGTATAGCTATATAAACTTAGATGCAAATTTTTTACTTTTATATGGAATTTCTAAGTCTGTGACCTTGACCTCAAGGTCATACCCCGGGATGGGGATGATGCTGAGTAAAACTCTAGACCTATATCTACCAACATGTCAAATATAGATGAAATTCCTCAAAGAGTCTTGATGGTATAGCTATATAAACTTAAACACAAAAAACTTTGACTTTTTATATAAAAATTCTGTGACCTTGACCCCAAGGTCACCCCAGGGGTGGGTTGGTGCTGATAAAAACTTTAGACCTATATCTACCATCATGCCAAATATGAATGAAATCCATCAAAGGGTCTTCAAAATATGAGGTCTTATAAACTTAAACGCAAAAACTTTGACCCTAAGACAAAAATAAAGTACGAACTAATAATACATCAAAGGACTGATGGTTATATAGCTATATAAACTTAAACGCAAAAATTTTTACTTTTATATGAAAATTCTAAGTACGTGACCTTGACCTTGGTCACATCCAGGGTGGGGATCATGCCGAGTAAGAAGCTAGGCCAATATCTACCAACATGTCAAATATAAATGAAATTCATCAAGGGTCTTGATGCTATTGCTAAATAAACTTAAACACAAAAAACTTGACTTTTTTCACGAAAATTCTAAGTCCATGACCCCAAGGTCACCCCCGGGGTGGGGATGGTGCTGATAAAAACTTTAGACCTATATCTACCATCATGCCATATATGAACGAAATCCATCAAAGGGTCTTCAAAATATGAGGTCTTATAAACTTTAACACAAAAACTTTGACCCTGTGACTTTTTTATGAAAATTCTAAGTCCGTGACCTTGACCCCAAGGTCACCCCCGGGGTGGGGATGGTGCTGATAAAAACTTTTGACCTATATCTACCATCATGCCAAATATGAACGAAATCCATCAAAGGGTCTTCAAAATATGAGGTCTTATAAACTTTAACGCAAAAACTTTGACCCTGTGATGGAAAGACGAACGAACGAACAAACAAATGTACGTACTAACGAACAGACTAATGGAAAAGCGAAAACTATATACCCCTACATACGAACCCTACATACTTCGTATGTAGGGGGTATAATAATTAATGGATTTTACCCTAAATTGAACTTGACCTACATTTTACAACCATACAATCGTGTATAAAATAGGAGGCAAAAACACTTATCTTTTCAAAAGAAATTGAACGGAATCCATTTTTCAAAGTTGAAAAAGGGCCATAACTCCCATAATAATTGGTGGATTTAACCCTAAATCGAACTTTACCAACATTTTATGATTATATACAGTGGAACCTCGGTAATTTGAATGCCAATTTTTCGAAACTACCGGATTTTTCGAAGACGACTGATGGTCCGGACTTTTTTCACTATATTTTTTTGCAAAAATATCACCGATTTTTCTAATTTCAATTTTTCGAAAAAATCAATTCTTCAGCAGATCAGTTGGTCCCGATCAAAGAAGTTCCTATTAAAATCCCCTGCTAAATTCGAAATTCCAAACTGCCTGTCAAGGTCACGCATGGTGATCATGATTTCTTTGTGCGGCGAGTTCGACTGTTACAGACCCGAGTGACTTCACAAGTTTATTCACCACAGGTAGCTGACATCTTCTTAATGGTGAATATTCTGAACATATTTGTCGGACCCAATCAAAAAAATTCCTGTTGAAATCCCTTGCTAAATTTGAAATTCCAAACTGCCAATCAAGGACACGCACGATGATCATGATTTCCTTGTGCGGCGTGTTCGATTGCTACACACCCGAGTGACTTCACAGGTTTATTCGCTACAGGTAATTAACACCGGATTAACGGTCACACTATTAAGTGATGATCCTTGATTGAATAAAGGGTTTCTTTAATTGAGATTGTTAGCAATGATCGTGTTATTTGATATTTTTAAGTGTTTTATTATGGGTCATTAATGAACTTTAATGGATTTTAAAGATCAGTGATTCATGTAACGTGTAAATACGAAGTATCTATAATAGTACGGTTACAGCAAAAATAATAATACTGAGACGGAATTTTCTGAATATTTTTGGACGTTTTTTTTAAAGTGAAAGTAGGGACAAAAAGGCAAAACAAAATTGTCTAGCAATGTGGTTAGCCCTTGCGGATCTGTATCAGCCAGTTTATTGCAGACTGATACAAATCTTCGCTAGCTGTCAACGTTTGTCTTCTCTGCACTGCGTTTTGCAAGGTTAAATATTTCGTCAGTAAATTGGTTCGTTACTTTACATTTAACCTTCATTTTCGTTATTGTTGATGGTTGTAAATAAAAATGTAAGTCCATGTTTTCTTTTTATTTTCTGGTTCCATAGGCCTGTCAAGCGTAGAAGATGATTAGCTCAACCTTCAAACGGGCTCATTATCTTTAATGCAGATGTTCAACTACATTGAATAAAAAATCCGAACATATCCGAAAACTACCGATTTCAGAAATTCGAACTAGCGATAATTCGAAAGAAATCCTGCAGTCCCTTGCACTTCCAATTATTGAGGTTTTACTGTACCTATGTACAACATTTGAATCCAATATACTAATCTTTTCGAAAGATATGGAATAGAAACCATTTTTGTACGGACAGACGTACTTACGGAAAGTGGTTATACCATATGCCCCGCCTCCCCGATTTGAAAAAAAGAGGCCCACAGGCCAGGATTCGCTCACCTGAGTGACACAGCCACTGCAGATATGCAGATGTTTTGCAACATTTTTCCAATCCTATCATTGCAACTAATGAAAGGATCATCATTAAGCAGTTCTTAGTTTTGGAGAAGAATATATGGGCAGGACAGTCAATAGAGCGTGATGATCTGAACAAACTCTCACACTACAACAGCAGTAGTAGGATCAATGTGAAATTTGGTGGTTTTTGATTGTGTTGGGGTTTAACGACACGCCAACCCTTGTGGGTCATTTTGTGTTGTCTCCCAGAGAAAGGGAGAAAAGAGATGGAAGAGACAGTAGAGGAGATTAAAGGGAGGGAGGGAGGGAAGGGAGGGAATTGGCTAAGTGGTTTCTGAAGAGCTGTCTAACAATATCATAATTTTATACGGGGCAGGGAAATATAATAAACCTAAAAAAGATTGCCTTGAGAAACAACAGATTAGAAAATGGGAGTCTCGGTTTTATTGATTCTTCATAAACAGTAATACAATTTGCAACACTGCTTACTGTGGTTTTGGTGGAGCTGTCATTTAAAAAAAAAAAAATCACAGGACTTGCCGAAATACTGGAATACTGCCAAAATACCCATCAAAAATACAGGAATACCTATGAAAGACACCTACTGAAAATTCGTGCTGAGTATTGTTATATGTAAGGTGTTCAATTACGCCTGGCTCGTAACAGTATTCATTGGTCGCACAGGTCTTATTGTCCTAAAAGTGTTTTCCAAATTTTCATGATCCCTATTCCCGCAAATTAGTTTCATTCCCTTGTTCTCTGTGGTGTCTGATCTGGGTCTACACTGTTTGCATAGGCCTACGTGTTCAAATATTAAGGTTCTTTAAATTTTGGTAAATGACAGTTTCGTATGCATTTTTGACAAGAAAAGGCTCTATAAATTAAATTTGTTTTTTCCCCGAAGTGGTTTCCTGCCACCATTTTCCCATTATAAGTCTACGGGAAATTTGCCATGGCAACCAAACCAAAAGGCAGATCACCATAATTTTAGCTATTTTGAATTGTCCTTACCCAAACAACATTTGTACAAAATTAGAGTCATATGGCTTCAGTGGTTTTGGAGATGTCATTAAAAAAATTCCTTTTTTAAAATTTAATGTTGCCAAGGCAACCAAACAAAGTGGCCATTGGTCGTAAAACACATGAATTGGGTAGACAATCATCCAATGATCATACCTGCCAAATATGGTTTATATCACTTCACTGGTTATGGAGAAAATGCAATTTAACCATTTTCTCATTATAAATCTATGGGAGCTTTCTGTTGCCATGGCAACCAATGCAAAAGGCAGATCACCATAACTTTAGCTTTTTTTAAAGGCCCCTACCCAAGCAACATTCTTACCAAGTTAGGGACAAATTGCTTCAATGGCTGTGGAGGAGTTGTCGTTTGAAAGTGTTAATTGGATGGACGAACGGACGACAGACAAAAAGTGATCACTATAGTTCATCCTGAGCATAGCTCAGGTGAGCTAAAAAAAACACACAAAATAAATGATAATAGCATTCAGCTTCACTGTCTATTCAAGCAAGGTGCAGCACGTTAGCACTGCCTAGCCCATTGTAAGGAGTAAAGATGTCCCAATGGTTAGAGCAAATATGGTAGCTATTTTCCTTTTCTTACCACCTTCAGAGACTTTTACCATTCACATCTGAATTGCATCATGGGAAAAAAGCAGCTATATCGTATGCAAACGGCAACGGTTCAGGTGAGTCTGCGCATCGAGTCTTGCCAGACCCTATGCCGTTTGCCCACAAAAACCATAGGCCAAGATGTAATTTAAACAGAACTACACTCGTCCTTACTAGGGGCACTAGGGAAGTGCACAAAAAGACTGATTCAACGGAGTGTCCGAATAGGCCTTTTCTTGCAACACAGCTCATTTAGTTTTTCTTACCATTTCATAAGGAACATTAACTCTCCTGAGCTGTCTGTTGCACCTATGATTCTTTCAGGTTGTAACCCTCTGTCAAATCCTCTTGGTTTATTATCGTCCTCCTGCAATGACCAAATTGTGAGCAGTCATATTACGCAGAAATAGCTCTAGATAAGAGGGTATCAGGTAAACATTTTTATTATTTCTGCACGAAATATATGTTCCAAGGGGCTTATTTCCCAAAGCACTTCTATAAGCACTACAATAAGCACTACAATGAAAGTTTTAATTTTAAATTCAGGGCCCAGTTGTTCAAAGCGTCGTTAGCTTAACGAGCTCGTTAAGGGTCATTTCATTAACTATTTTAGAAGATTCAGTATACAATATTCTGATATTTTTTGCTGAAAAAATGTGAGTAGCTTTTGCATTGCAAAAGCTACTCACATTTTTTCAGCAAAAAATTTCAGCATATTTGGATGTAAATTTTAACGAATCGTTAACTAACGATGTCGTTAGTTTTGAACAACTGGGCCCAGATTTTCAATACCTTCAGTTTATGACATGCTTCACCTTGGCACTCTTGATAACATCAAGAGAGACTCAGACTTCTTTTATCTTGCTTGTCAAACTGCAAAATGCTCATGCATTGTTAAATCAGGGGTTTCCCTTAGAAATTTATGGGGACATATGTCTCTATTGACCCAAACTTTAGGGGACATACGGGATAATTTCAGAATTTTACAGAAAATATTGCAAATTTTGAGGGACATCAATGTCTCTCTAAATGAAGGTTTATGGGTCATCAGTCAAAAAAAAAAACGGGGACCAAGTCTCACATTTTTGAGGGACAAGTGAAACCCCGTTAAATTATAATCACCGTCAAAAATTTCACAGTGTGGTATTTGAATTTATATAGTAAATTATATCCGTTGCAACAAATATTATGGAAACCGCTTGTTGAGTAGGTGAAATTTCTTACTTTTCGAAGGCATATTCTGCCTGACAGGTTTAAGGTTTCATTTCTTGATAAATGCCAAAATCTCATTATCTACTGCAGCAAGTCAATTATCTTTCCACATCAAGATGTCTTTGCAAATTTACTATGAACCCACAAGAACTTACAGCACTAGACCGGACCTCTGCAACCTTTTTCTTCTTTTTCTGTGCTCCCTCATCTACTCCATTTGCAGCTGATTTTCTCTTCTTCTCCATTTCTTTCTTTTTCTTCTTGCTCTCCTCATACTCTGCGATCAAATCTGGACAATCTAAATTACTCTCTGGCTCCCAAGTATTCTCAGAACTGAAAAATACACAGGTAAAAGCCTCTTCAAAAACAAGCAGAATGGGCAGACAGTAAGGCCAAATAAAACAAGAGCTCTGCAAGTTATCAAGGCCCAGATGTTCAAAGCGTCGTTAGCTTAACGACTCGTTAAGGGTCATTTCGTTAACGGTTTTAGCAGATTCAAAATACAATATTCTGGTATTTTTTGCTGAAAAAATGTGAGTAGCTTTTGCACTGCAAAAGCTACTCACATTTTTTCAGCAAAAAAAATTCAGCATATTTGCGTATCACTCGATGTAAGTTTTAACGAATCGTTAACTAACGACATCATTAGCTTTGAACAACTGGGCCCAGATACAGAACCTATACTGACAGACTAGGAGGGGTTAGCCAAAAAAAGAAGTTTATAGGAATGGACAAAGACATAACTCAACTAGAGCAAGTGCCCAGAGGGTCACTAATATCCCCAGCCGGCGCCATTTCTAAATTATAAAATATTTTTTATTAAAATTTTTATTCGTGTCGATCTAAATAACAAGAGGCCCACGGGCCACGGGTCGCTCACCTGAGTAACATAGCCACTGCAGATATGCAGATGTTATGCAACATTTTTCCAATCCTGTCATCGCAACTAATGAAAAGATCATCATTTAAGCAATTCTTTATTTTGAAGAAGATATATGGCATGCCAGTCAATTGAGTGTGATCATTTGAACAAACTCTAAATGGCAGCCAGCTTGGATTTATGATCAGCACGATTTTAGCTATTTTTGATCTACGAGTCACCCCAATGCTTCCTACCAAGTTTCGAGTCAACTGGCCTTTCAGTTCAGGAGAAGAGGCGAAAAATAGATTTTCAAGGTGGCTGCCATGGCGGCCATCTTGTATATCCGATTGGCACGATTTTAGTTATTTTTGATCTACAAGTCACCCCAATGTCTCCTATGAAGTTTGGAGTCAATTGGCCTTTCGGTGCAGGAGAAGAAGCTAAATATAGACTTTCAAGATGGCAGCCATGGTGGCTTTCTGGGATTTCTGATCAGGTTTTAGCTATATTTGATCTACAAGTCACCCTGATGCTTCCTACTAAGTTTCGAGTCAAGTGACTTTGGGGTTTAGGAGAAGAAGCGAAAAATAGATTTTCTAGATAGCCGCCATGGCGGCCATCTTGGATTTACAATCGGCATGATTTCAGCTATTTTTGATCTACAAGTCACCCATATGCTTCCTACCAAGTTTCGAGCCAACTGGCCTTTCAGTTCAGGAGAAGAAGCGAAAAATAGATTTTCAAGATGACTGCCATGGCACCCATCCTGGTTTTACGATCGGCATGATTTTAGCTATTTTTGATCTACAAGTCACCCCGATGCTTCCTACTAAGTTTGGAGTCAACTGGCCTTTCGGTTCAGGAGAAGAAGCGAAAAATAGATTTTCAAGATGGCCGCCATGGCGGCCATCTTGGATTTCCGATCGGAACGATTTTAGCTATTTTTGATCTACAAGTACCCCGATGCTTCCTACCAAGTATCAAGTCAATTGGCCCAGGGGTGTAGGAGGAGTAGGCTTTTAAAGCAATTGTTGCGGCCGCACGACGCACGACGGACATTGACTGACCACAATAGCTCACCATGAGCACGAATGAGCTAATAACAAGAGGGCCATGATGGCCCTGTAACTCTCACCTGAGCAACATAGCACTTTGAGAGCCTGATCTAGAACTGATCAAGGCAAACATTCTGATCAAAGTTCAAAATGATTATATTAACAAGACAATGTAACATGTCTAATGGACTGTGAAATAAAGGTCAAGGTCAAATATGGATGACTGCACTCAAGAGGCCATGCTAAGATGTATGCATGTACTAAATATCACTGGCTGTAGGAGCAATAGTTACTGAGAAACTGAACTAAACACAAACACTTCACAAGTACCAAATATCACTCTGTAGGACCAATAATTACTGAGAAACTGACCTAAATGGAAAAACTTAAGACAGTCACTGGACAGAAAACTATACATCATCTTGAAATCATCAAGACAAACATTTTGAGCAAGATTCATGATGATCACTTCAAAAAAGTGACCTCTAGAGCATCAACAAGGTTTTCCTTTGATTTGGCCAGGCAAACTAATTTTTCATATATCAAGTGACCCATTTTTAAACTAGACCTAGAAATCATCAAGACAAACATTTTGAGCAATATTTATGATTATTTAAAAAATTTGACCTCTGGAGTGTTAACAGTTTTCTGCTGATTTGGCCAGGTCATCTAGTTTTTGACCCCATGTGACCCAGTTTCAAACTTGACCTAGAAATCATCAAGACAAACATTCTGAGCAAGATTCATGATGATGACTTCAAAAATGTGACCGCTAAAGTGTTAACAAGGTTTTCTGCTGATTTGGCCAGGTGACCTAGTTTTTGACCCCAAGTGACCCAGTTTCAAACTTGACCTAGAAATCATCAAGACAAACATGTTGAGCAAGATTCATGATGATTGCTTGAAAAATGTGACCACTAGAGTGTTAACAAAGGTTTTCTGCTGATCTGGCCAGGTGACCTGTTTTTGACCCCAGGTGACCCAGTTTCGAACCTGACCTAAAAATCATCAAGACAAACATTTAGAGCAAGATTCATGATGATTGCTTCAAAAATGTGACCGCTAGAGTGTTAACAAGGTTTTCTACTGATTTGGCTGGTGACCTAGTTTTTGACCCAAAGTGACCCAGTTTCGAACTTGACCTAGAAATCATCAAGACAAACATATTGAGCAAGATTCATGATGATTGCTTCAAAAATGTGACCGCTAGAGTGTTAACAAGGTTTTCTGCTGATCTGGCCCGGTGACCTAGTTCGAACTTGACCTAGATTTAATAGAGGCAAATTTTTTGAGCAAGTTTCATCAAGATTGGATCAAAACTATGACCTCTAGAGTGTTAACAAGTGTTTTCTTTGATTCGACCTGGTGACCCAAGTAACTCAGTATCTAACTTGACCTAGATTTCATAGAGGCAAACATTCTGACCAAGTTTCATCAAGATTGGGTCAAAACTGTGACCTCTCGAGTGTTAACAAACTAATTGTTGACGACGAATGACGGACATAGGGTGATGACAATATTTCACCCTGAGCTTTTGCTCAGGTGAGCTAAAAAGTCAAAGGTACTGTTGTTGGTTGTTAATTCTGTTGCTTCCCTCCTTCACTCGAAAATATTTTCAAGTTAATGAGAATAATATAAGGCAAGATATAGTTTACAATGTCAGTCTCTGAGTGACACTGATCTATCATCCCAAGTACAACTTTCCCGGAGTAAATAGTCTTCAAGACATGAAGCAAATTTGCTGGGCCATAAAATATAGGTCACTGACCTACATATACTTGAGAAATTAATCTGATGGTCACACTGATACATTATACCAACTGTTAATCCATTAAATAATCTAAAAGATACTAAGCAAAATCACTAGACCATGAAATATGTCATACTGATTTATATTTACTTTGAGGTGAATGTTTGGGTCACACGGTGTCATTATATGTAAATATATCATTTAGTTATCAAACAGTGGGAGATATAAGACAAAATCACAGGGCTATGAAATATAGGTGACATAATCCCAAAATA
Source organism: Anodontia alba (assembly GCA_964016985.1). NCBI lineage: Eukaryota > Metazoa > Mollusca > Bivalvia > Lucinida > Lucinidae > Anodontia > Anodontia alba. The sequence goes on along the minus strand of OZ024831.1, from coordinate 83,580,467 downwards.
TGGTAGTAATACATCAAATTGTCTTCAAGATGTAACATAAAATCACTGGACCATGAAATATAGGTCACAGTGACCTACATTTACTTTTAAGTCAACTGTTGCATCGTACTAATTCATAATCCTAAATACGGATGTTCATACATCAATTAACATTCAAGATATGCGGCAAAGTTACTGGACCATGAAATATAGGTCAAGGTGACCTACATTTGTTTTGCTGCCAATTGTGGTGTCACAAAGAACATATTCCAAGTATCACATTAATCCATGAAATAGTCTTCAAATATAAGGCAAAATTGCTGGAGCATGAAAATATGATCACAATGACCTTGACATTATTACACTGAATGTTGCTGTGATAAACATGTCTGATGCCCATCCTTCTTTAACAAGTTGTTTGTATAAACAAACTGCAACATACTACTTTTTTGAGGCATTAATCCAAAAAATAGGCTTCAAAATATGTCAAAATCACTGAAGCATGAAAATACGGTCACAATGACCTTGACCTTATTACACTGGATGTTGATATGATAAATATGTCTGATGCCCATCCTTCTTTAACAGGAGATTGTTTGTATAAACAAACTGCAATATACTATTGGGGGTGTCCTAGATTTTGACTTCTAGCCCCACCCTGGGGCATGACCTAGGGGTTCATAGATGTAGAATGGAAGAGAACCCTCCAAGGCACCCTCATACCAAATATGAAAAGTTTTTGATCAGTGGCTGCAGAGTTACAAGTAATCAAACTTCGAAGTAAAACTTTGTTATAGAATGGGAAGGACGGATGGACGGACAGACAAACGGAATGGAGGAAAACTATATACCCCTTCAGCATACATACTTTGTATGCTGGGGGTATAACAAACAAAAGACAAAACTTCATGTAGAACTTTAACGTAAACCAGTGATTTTTTTCAAAATTTTTCCTTTATGGGTCATGTGACTCGCAAGGTCCAGAATTCATGCATCCCAAACTCAAACCATGCATCCAGCCTGGGACTCATGGTGAAACATTTTGTTGCGTCCCAGACTTTTAATTTAAACTTGTTTAACAGTGTTTTATAATCACTTTCTTGATATTTTAACTGGATGTGCAATAAAAGTAAATAGTTGTGACTGAGTTGCTTGAGTTCTTTCCCGAAAACTTCCTGTGAAATATGAAACTATAGTATCACTCTCTATTAAAACTGAAGTGTTAAGAAAATATTTTCACATACAGATTTGTGAAAGTGTTTTCATAAAACTTCAGTTTTAGTGATAGATGATCAAAAACCTGTGATACATGATTAAGGACAGACAGTTTGTCTGTTTTGACTAGACTGTGATATAAAGCAGAGACTTTTTTGTCTTTGCTTTGACTGGACTGTAATAATCACACAAATATTTGTAAACTTAAAGCATTTTTGTTTTAAAACTTAAAGCAGACATTTTTGTCTGTTGCTTTGACTAGACTGACTGTGATAATCATACAAATATTTGTAAACTACAAGAATTCCGCGGAAGGCGTCATCGCACCTGCTGGGGCAAAAGTCACAGGAGCCACAATCAGAACGTGGTTATTAAATAAGTTTATTTCATTCTCAGCAGTGCTTACTTGGAAAACTGGATTGAAAAAAATGTAGACAAAGTGCCTAGTGGGACACATATATTCCAGGCCAATCCCATTCGCTTTAATGACTATATCTTCAGCACTGACTTTTCGTATCATACAGCCCAATGATAATTGGGTGTAAAATGTGTAAAAGTCACTGGAGCATGAAATATAGGTCAAGGTCACGGGTCAAGGTACCTGCTAATTCAGTACATCAAGGAGAAGCACAATGCAAGGTATGGTGGTTGTAGGCCTTATAGTTGAGGAGTTATCAAACATCAACGTAAAATGTGTCAAATATAGGTCAAGGTCACCGGGTCAAGGTACCTGCCAAGCCAGTGCAATGAGGTGAAGCACTATGCAAAGTTTAGTGGTTGTAGGTCTTATATTTGAGGAGATACCGAACATCAACATAAAATGTGTCAAAGTCACTGGAGTGCACAATATAGGTCAAGGTCACCAGGTCAAGGTACCTGCCGAGTCAGTACATCGAGAAGAAGTGCTATATAAGGTTTGGTGGTTGAAGGCCTTACAGTTGAGGACATATGGAAGGGCGACGTAAAAGGTGTAAAAGTCAATGGAGCGCGAAATATAGGTCAAGGTCACCCAGTGAAGGTACCTGCCGAGTCTGTACATTGAGGAGAAGCACTATGCAAGGTTTGATGGTTGTAGGCCTTACAGTTAAGGAGATATTGAACGTTGACGTAAAATGTGTAAAAGGCACTCGAGCGCAAAATATAGGTCAAGGTCATCGGGTCAAGATACCTGCCGAGTCAGTACATCTAGGAGAAGCACTACGCAAGGTTTGGTGGCTAGAGGTCTTATACTTGAGGAGATCTGGAACATTGACGTAAATTATGTCAAAGTCACTGCAGCCAAAATATAGGTCAAGGTCACCAGGTCAAGGTATCTGCCGAGTCAGTACATTGAGAAGAAGCACTTTGCAAGGTTTGATGGTTGTAGGCCTTATAGTCGAGGAGATATCGAACGTCGACACAAAATATGTCAAAGTCACTGGAGCGCAAAATATAGGTCAAGGTCACCGGGTCAAGGTACATGCCAAGTCAGTACATCTAGGAGAAGCACTATGCAAGGTTTGGTAGTTGTACGCCTTATAGTTGAGAAAATCTGGAACGTCAACGTAAACTGTGTTAAAGTCAATGGAGCGCAAAATATAGGTCAAGGTCACTGGGTCAACATACCTGCCAAGTCAGGAGGTCAGGGAGATGTGTCATGCAAGGTATGATGGTTGTTGTAGAATTGTAGTTGATTAGAATACTAATTTCGACGTAAATGTCGAACTTCGACATAACAGAACTGTTAACAGACAGACAGACGGATGAACGGACAGACGAATGGAAAAGCAGGCACCTATGTCGCAAAGTCGGGAGGTCAGGTAGATGTTTCATACAAGGTTTGATGGTTGTTTAGTCTTGTAGTTGATTAGAATACAAACTTTGACATAAATGTCGAACTTCGACATAACAGAACTGTTAACAGACTGACGGACGGATAAACAGACCGACGAATGGAAAAGTGGGCACCTACGTCACAAAGTCAGGAGGTCAGGGAGATGTTTCATGCAAGGTTTGATGGTTGTTTAGTCTTGTAGTTGATTAAAATACTAACTTGGACATAAATGTCGAACTTCAACATAAATGTTGACAGACGGACGGATAAACAGACCGACGAATGGAAAAGTGGGCACCTACGTCACAAAGTCAGGAGGTCAGGGAGATGTTTCATGCAAGGTTTGATGTTGTTTAGTCTTGCAGTTGATCAGAATACTAACTTTGACATAAATGTCGAACGTCGACATAAATGTTGACAGATGGACGGACGGACGGAAAATCGGACGCCTATATCGCACCCTGCTACAAGCAGGTGCGATAAAAAGCACAGACTTCTTTGTATGCTGCTTTGACTAGACTGTAGAACAAATGATCTGTGAAAATAAGTTTTAAGTTTGTTTCTTTGGTTTATCTGAATTTGCTAACTAAGTGGGTTCAGTTTGGGACTGGGAGTTTTCCTTATCGAGATCGCCATCATTGGTAGTCTCAGACTGAGAAGCCTTGGCTGTCCATGTCAGTCTGCTTTTGCTGGCCTAGCAGACCGAACAGTGTTTGCTGTTTGGGAGTCTAGTTTTATAATGTTTTTAGTGGGAATGGGGGTATCTTTTTCTTCTTTCAAAAACAAATGATCGCCGTTTGCTACTGAAAATTGCAAGGTCAAACGGTGTTACGATAAAAGATCTCAACAGACTACAAACCAATACTTTAGTGTGCGTTAAGGTTTCCTCCGGTACTGGACAACTTGGTATTGATTATTTGACTGTATAGGTAAAATCGGTGTACCGCAGAGATTCGACACCTTTCAGTACTTGGTTTTACCAAATACTGTACTGAAACACTGCTTGCGCATTTTTTTTTTCCGAAAATGGAAGTAGACTTCTAAAAGCAAAACGTATGTACATTCGAGATTTTTAATGAGTACTGTGGACTCACCAAGCCAAATTTTTTGCATCATCCAGCGAAATTATGCGTGCGTCCTTTATGTGTGCAGGACGCACGCCTGAAAAAATCACTGGTAAACATCACACTATTTTCTAAGTCCGTGACCTTGACCTTGGGTCAGCAGCATCAGAATGATGTCAGCTATTCTGTAACCATCTAGTAGCAACACTAACCACACATCAACATTCTAAAGTGTAAGCTTTCAAAAATATATGCAAAAGGAAAAAACTTCACGTAAAACTTTGATGTAAACATCACACTATTTTCTAAGTCGGTGACCTTGACCTTGGGTCAGCAGCATCAGCAGAATGATGTCAGCAGCTATTCTGTAATCATCAAGTAGTAACACTAAGCACGAATCAACATAGCTTTCAAAAATAAATGCAATAGGAAAAAACTTCACGTAAAACTGAGGTAAACATCTGTGACCTTGACCTGGGTTAGAAGCATCAGCAGAATGATGTCAGCTATTCTGTAATCATCTAGTAGTAACACTAACTACACATCAACATTCTAAAGTGTAAGCTTTCAAAAATATATGCAAAAGGAAAAAAACTTCACTCCAATCTTTGACGCAAAATGTTAACATTTATACAATGTACGCAGACGGAAAGACGAAAACTATATACCCCTCGACATTCTTCGTATGCCGGGGGTATAATCAATATTTGGTGGACTGTAACATCAAAACAAAATACGCTGCTTCACATCATGGGATAACTAAAAATCACCTTTCTGCTAGATGGAATGTACAGTGTAGGAATAAATATATGGTGGACTGTAACCTCGAAATGGTATGCGCTGCACCACAGCATGGTGTAACTTTTTACAACGTTTCAGCTTGATCTTATGCAGTGTTAGAAATTAACTTTTTTATAAGTAGCAAGTAGTTGCTACCTGGTCTGAAAGTAGGTAGCAAAATGCATCTACATGGCAGCAAAAGATGTTGCCCCCTTGTCATGGGTTAAACCTTCACAAGCTAAGCATATTTAGCAGACAGCATTTTCAAAGTATTTTTCTACTTCAGCAAAAATCAGGATTGACATATACATGTGAACTATCTGCTTAGCAGACAATTCACATGAAACAACAAGCCTAGTTTGCACTGAGGACATTCACAACACAAAGTTGATAGTGTTCAGGGCACTATACCAGGTAGCAACTTTTTGCTACCAATAGTTTTACCAGGTAGCAAACTGAATTTTCAGGTAGCAAATTTGCTACTTGCTACTGTTAATTTCGAACCCTGTTATGTTATCTATAGGAGGAGTTAGCTTAAGAAATTTTCAAGGGGCATTACTGCTAATATTTCAGCGACTGTAACCTCAAAACAATATATCCTGCTCCACATCATGGTCTAACAAGAAATCAAGTCTCAGCTTGATTAAATGTAAACTGCAGGAGTTAGCCAGAAACAAAACATTTACAGAAATTTTCAAAGGGATATAACTCTGTTACTATCTGGTGGTGTTACCACGAAAACATATGCAATATGCAACAAGAATTTGTTTTTCTACAAAAACATAGATGTCTCCCCCCTTTTTGGTGTGGTTTTGTATATTCAGCGGTTATTTATATTAATGAGATTCCAAGGGAAATAACTAAAAAAAATGTAAATGCAAGAGGTATGGTTCTTGCGCTTTGCACGTTGTCTAATGTTGACTGATATTCATATATAAAGTTTCAAGAAGATATCTTGAATGGTTTATAAGTTATAGAGTGGACATCTTTTTTTATGATGGACAAAGTTCCAAGGGAAATAATACAAAAGTATAAATGCAAGAGGTATGGCTGTTGCTCTCTGCACATTGTCGAATGCTGATTGATATTTACTTTTATTATTTATTTTCAAGTTATAGAGCGGAAACAATTTTGTGACAGAGTCCAAGGGAAATAACTCAAAAAGTATAAATGCAAGAGTTATGGTTCTTCCGCTCTGCACATCATCTGATGCATATAAATGATTTCAACATTTCATGTCCAGTTGAAAAATAATAATAATAAAAAAATTCAAACAAAGTTCAAAATTTCAAGTTGTCCTCAGAGCATCCTTCCCAGAAAACCGAAAAAAATTAGCATACGCAAACAGTACAGACCCAGATCTTGGCTATCAGATTAGATTGCCTTAAAATAGCTACACATAATCTGATGTTTGAAGAGTTTCAAGCTTGCCAACATGGCCACCATCTTGGATATTGGAACTGAATGATTTAGCAATTCTGAATCTCTATGTCACCCTGATGCCTCCCACCGTTGCATGTGCAGTCCAAGAACCATAATTCTTGCATTTATACTATTTGAATTATTTCCTTTGGACTTTTGTCTATCACAAAATCATGTCCACTCTACAACTTCAAAACTGTTCCAGATCTCTTCATGAAACTTCAGGATTCTCACTAGGATTTTAAAAATAGGAGTCTGAGACTCCCCTTCTATAAAAAGTAGGAGTCCCAGCCAAAAAGTAGGTGTCCCACTCCCATAAAATATGAGTCCCATTTCTTCTTCATGACTCCTCTTTCATTGTTTTTCAGTTAAAATTCAGTATCCCCACCAACTTTCGGCTTAATCTGACTACCGTTTGGGAGATGTGGTTTGAAGAATTTAAAAGATCTGCTGTCTGGGATAACACCCCAATGCCTCCCATCAAGTTTAAACTCAGACTTAGCGTTCTCGAACAGATGCAATTTGAAGATTTTCAAAACGGCTGCCATGGTGGCCATCTTGGATATCAGAACCGAACAATTGTAGCAATTCTAAATCTCCATGCTACCCTGATGCTTTCCATGAAGTTTCTGCTCCATCCGACACTGTTCAGGAGCCAATAACAATTGAAGACTTTCAAGATGACCACCATGGAGGCCATCACGGATCGATTCTAATGGAGATGTCGAAAATGTGAAAAGTTACTGACAGACACACGGAAGAGGGATGGACCATGGTCAGCACTCAACAGACCACGGTGTAAGCTGACCTGGAGCAAAGCTCCATGTGAGCTAACTATTGAAGATCAAGATGGCTGCTGTGGCTGCCATCGTGGAATTCACAACAAAATGGTTTTCAGCATTCTCAATCTCCATGTTGCCCCAATTCCTCCAACCAAATTTTGGCTAAATCTGACATCATTCTGGAGCAGATGAGGCTTGAAGATTTTCAAGATAGCCACCTTGATAGATATCAGCTAGATATAAGAACACAAAAATTTTAGCAATTCTGCATCTCTGCCTCCCATCAAATTTGGGCTCAATCCACATTTGGGCTTGGGAGATGTCATTTGAAGAATTTCAAGGTGGCCAACTTGGGTACCAGAATGGAACGAATTTAGCAGTTCTGAATCTGCATCTCCCCAATACCTCCAACCAGTTTAAGCTTAATCTGACTTACCATTTGGGAACAGATGTTGTTTCAAGACTTTTAAGCTGGCCACCAAGGCGGCCATCTTGGATACTGGAACAGAACAAATTAAGCAATTCCAAATCTCCATGTCAGCCCAATGCCTCCCACCAAGTTTGAGCCTAATCCAACTTACCCTTCCGGAGCAGATGTGGTCTGAAGATTTTCAAGCTGGCCACTCTGGCTGCCATCCTGGATATCAGAACTGAACAAGTTTAGCGGTTCTGAATCTCTTCTTATGTTGCTCCGATGCCTCCAATCAAGTTTCAGTTAAATCTGACTTACGATTTGGGAGATGTCGTTTGAAGATTTTCAAGATGGCTGACATGGCTGTCATCTTGGATATAGGAACAGAACGATTTTAGCAATTCTAAACAGCATTCCCATTCAAGTACCACAGTATGTGATTCAAAGAGAAACTGCCATGAGCGTACAGAATTGTTGGTACCTACGTAAACAAAACGTACAGTACAAGTTTCGCGAAGGTTATATCGTTCGCGCTCCACGATAAAAAATTTTGCTCGTTAGCGCGAAACAAGCGTGGGATGAGCGTGGGTTTAGCGCGGGTTTAGCGTGGGTTTTGCGCGAAGCGTGAAGAATGGAACGCGAGGTTACGTAATCGTAGCGCGAAACGTATTACTGGCATGAGCGTGACAAGCGTCGAAAGGATTAACGACAGTAGTAAAATATTTCTATCACAGGTGAGTCTGTGAATAAAGATCGATTCACGGAACTTTTGCAGTAGATTTTGATCCAGAAGTTCTCATTCTGTTGACAGAAAACCACAGCACAATAAATAAAATTGCACATTATCTGCATGTATGTGTGGACTTGCGCAACCTGAGCCGAGTCTTCCTTGTTTTATATCATTTCGCTTATTTGTGATCTCAATGCCTACGCGACAAATACAAATTGTCCGTCGGGAAATTGAGATTCCCCTTCAACTTAATTAATGTCCAGTCGGGGAAGTATTTCACAATCTGGCAATAAAATGTTTCTTTTTTTTTTTTTTGTTAGCGGTGTAGATGAGTTATTGCATATGCGACCAGCATGTACAGCCCGACGTTAACCGGAGTTCCTTGGTGTAATTTGACGAAATACCTGGCGGATTTTTATTTATTTGTTGTTCCATCATATAGTACAGTCAGCGTGGAGGTTATATCGTCCATTCTCATGCGGATGCGTAAGTTGATCTGAGTCTACAAAGGTCTCATTGTACCAAATGAGTTTTCCCAATCGCCGCACTCCGTGTCCCCAAAAATTAGGTTCATTCCCTTGTTCTCTTAAAATATTTACCAAAGTTGCAATGATACGCCACCAGACGACGACACACAATTCTGGGACGTTCGCATTTGCTGTACAGATTACAAAAATACAAGTGGAGATACCCGGAAGATGCAACAGTCACATTCCCTTGCCCCGCATGAAGAAACCGCGTGCTCGTAACGGTAACGTCACGAGAAATCGAGGCGGATACCGCTAAGAGAAAAACACACTTATGTGCGTTAAATTATAGAGAATTTTTTTCGTCAGAACTGCATATGAAACTGGCATGTATTAAAAGTAGAACCTAAGTATTGGGACAGAAAGGCCTATGCAAAGTGTAGACACAGATCAGACGCCTCAGAGAAAAGGGGAATGGAACTAGTGAGGGGGAACAGGGAACATGGAAATTTGGAAACACTTTTAGGACAATAAGACGTGCGACCAGTGAAGACCCAGATCATCTTCCGATGCAAGGGCGGTCAGATTTTGCCGGTTGTGGTGACAAACAGGCATGTACATGTAAACTTCAGTTCTTGAAGAGATTAAAAATCTCTGGTTAAATACATCACCGTTTCAGTGAAGTTTTAAATGCATTCTGTGGCGTCTGATCTGGGTCTACACTGTTTGCTCAGGCATGTCTGTCCGAATACGTAGAGTAAGTACGGAAATAAGATCAAATCGGATCCGCCCCTGATTCATAAAAAAAAAAATATATGCTGTGTTCGACTCGTAAAGTTCATTATCAAGGCATATGCAATTAGCTCCCTTTAAACAGTAAAACCTAGAGTGAGGGCCTTTCCCCGCATTTACCAGGGTATAAATAAATATTGGCACTGTTATTCTTTTACATCATCTATATATTGAGAACATTAGGATTATTAAAATACCCAGAAAATGCAACAGTCACAAAGCAACATTCTTTCCCTTGCCCCGCATGAAGAAACCACGTGCTCGCAGCGGTAACGTCAGGTGAAATCGTGGCGGGAAACCGCTTCGGGAGAAAAACACAACTTAATTTATAGAGTCTTTTCAAAACTGGCATGTATTAAAAATATAAAGAACCTAAGTATTGGAACAGATAGGCCTATGCAAACAGTGCAGACCCAGATTAGACGCCGCAGAGAACAAGGAATGAAACTAATTTGGGGGAACAGGAATCAAGACAATTTGGAAAACACTTTTAGGACGATGAGACCTGTGCGACCAGTGAATACTAAGATCAACCTGCGAATCAGTCTTCGCTGTTTGTATGAGCTTCTTTGGCCTCTGGGCTTTTCAAGATCATTCTCCGAATGTATGCTTTTCTTAATTAAAGCCAATATTGGTGTCTTCAGAAGGTGTCTTTCACCTTCAAGCTAATGACAATCCAGATGAGTGAGTGAATGTTTTACGTCCAACTAACAGTTAGGTCATGGAGAGATAGGGGCCTTGGTTTAAAGTCTCATATGAAAGACTGAAGAAGCCTGGGATCGAACTCATGACCCCTGCATGGATTACAAGGCGAGTAGCTTTACAACTACACCACCGACTCCGAGGCACCCTTTCCTAATATGTCATACTGTTAAATATTTTATAAATGGGTCGCAGATATTGCACCATGCCCCGCCACTGTACTAACATCAAGCAAGTGTCATAACTCTGTTAATAAATTAATAAAGTTTCAAGTAATATCTTGAATTGTTTTGAAGTTACAGAGCGAACACAAATATATTACAGAAATCACTATGATATTCTCGATGTTCAAAGGGCCATGACTCCAAAAGTAGGCTCACTCGTCTACGTATATGAAAGAAAAGAATGGCAGTAGTCAGTTTCTGCTGAAATGATTAACAGCTAATGTCTGCCTGCCCCGGAAATGTGTGCGGGCTCGACAAGACCGAAATAGTTTTGACTGGGCCGTCTACGTCAGTACAAGGTTATCATGCCTGAAGTATAATTTACGATGTACGTACATTGAATATGAGCCCGCGCCGGACAAAACCTACAATACTACAATGTAGGTGCGACCAGCAAAGACTCAGGTCAGTCTGTGCATCGACCCATTATATAAAGCAAGCTTCTTGGATAGCCCTGAGTCCACAGACGGTGCATACTGTATGACCATCGAAGGGTCTGATCCTCGGGGGCGGGGGCCCTATATATGCCATAGTACGGATGTGCGTGCCGAATAGCCCCCTTTTTCAGCACTGCCAGGTGTATGATTGGCCCCCTTTTTTCTACAAAAAGTACATGAATGGCCCGATTTTTCTGGATTCCTATGTGAAAGGGCCCATTTTTGTGACATCCTGGTATATGCACATGTTTTTCGCTCAGAGATTTTTCGAGGCTGCTTATTCTCTTGTGTAACAACCAGCAAAAAAAGTGGGTACAAAAAAACCAAAGAACAGGTCAACATTTTAGATGGTCAAGTATATGAATGGGTCCGTTTTTTTTTTTCAAAGGCCAGGTATATGAATAGGGTAGGTTTTGAAATACTGGCTCGCACACCCGTACCAAAATTACCCCAAAGTTACTGACCCCCACCCCAAGGTCTGATCAGAATGTGCTGTTGCAGTCGCACTGTTGATCCCGCTTTGGACAGTCCGGCTATCGAAGGTTAATACGATCAGCGAATGCTCTAATCAGAATGTGCAGTTGCGCAGACTCACCCGAGTATTCGCTTGTCGCACAAGACGTTTTGTTACATCCAGAGATTACAGGAGGTACATCTGATTAGCGAAGGCTCTGATCAGACTACTAGTGTGCAGGCTCAGAGTGTGCAGGCTGATCTGATTCTTCGTACAAAATTTATTGTTGGTTTTGCCATACACACACTCACGCGCGTAGTGTTTGTGTAAACCTTTACGCAGCACTCTGAGTAAAATTTTCAACATGTATTTTGAAATATTTTTCTCATTCTTCAATTTGGCATTTCATGCAAATTGTCTTTATTGCATGAAATGTCAAATCCTGTTTTCTATTGCATGAAATGTCAAATCTGCTGTTTTCTGGAAAATAAAAAAAATGCCTGAGTGGTAATCCAGAAATTTCGTGTTCGATACCCGGGAGCACCAAGTGTTGTGTCCTTGAGCAAGACACTTTATCTTCATAACTTAGCATTGGTTACTACCCAGGAAGACTCTGCCTAGAATGTCCGCAAGGGTATATAATATATATCATTTTGAAGACGCTTCCCCGCCGATGCTAGATTTATATGTGCGTCTGTTTTATTCGTTAAATAAATTGAGGTCTTGGTTTTGCATATCGGATGCTGAAGTCACAAAAACAGAACACTTTACATGAGAACGAAAGTTCTGAAGAATACTCTGTTAGCCTTTAAATATAATGTTTTAAATGTATATACTGGAAGCAAATAACATAACATAATATTTATTTGTACCGTGATAAATGCCGGGCAAAGTCCTCACACTGCAGGTTTTACTGTTTTAAGGGAGCTAACTGCAATTGACTAAAGGGAGCGGGAGCTAACTGCAATTGCTTTACGAGTCGGGGCCCATCCGAAATGGGATGAAGAGGGGGCAGGCTTATTACATTAGCGGTTAACCAGTTCACTGAACACCCTTCCGTCAGAAACTTGTAACTGCCAATCCTGAAGCAGTAGAAAGAGCGAATGACCATAGCAAATACATGTGTATTTAATATTTAATTTAATACTAATAAACCGCACAATCTGTAGGGATCAAGGAGCAAATCCGCGATCAGGTCTCGCGTTCCATTCCCGCCGGTGCGATAACATTCTTTCCAATAAAGTCAGTACCAACAACTTATTGTTCGAAAGGAGGCATATCATATTTGCGAGAGAGAGAGAGAGAGAGAGAGAGAGAGAGAGAGAGAGAGAGAGAGAGCATCCATTTAGGTGCATCCGGCTATTAGATTTAGGTATTGCTAGAGAATAATGGCTAAACTATTTTTTGTTGTTTTTTTTTTTTTGTTGTTTTTTTTTTTTTTTTTTTTTTGCAAACAGTGAAGACCCTGATCAGACGCCGCGTTCTATAATCTCGGTATGACTTAAATAATTTATGTTGAAAGAGACATAAGACATCAAATCACCAGCATCATTAAGTGGTGATTTAAATGGACAGCCCTAACCCTGGTCCAGTCATCATGAGATACCGCCGAGGCCTCGATCCGAGAAGTGTAGATACCTTTCAGCCTGTCCGTTTCTGCCTCCCGTGACAAATGAAATGTATCCATACTCCTTAAGGCCTCCCTTAATACTTGAAGCGCTCAGCACATTCAGCAGACGACATTTTCATATTTTTTTCTTTATTTTCCAGTGCAAATAACGGGGCAAATAAGGCGTGACATTACATATGGACCGTTTGCTGGGCAGACGATTCACATGAAAAGTTCAGCCTTTTTGCTGTAAAATACTGAAAACAGATCGGCATCTGCTCTAAAATTTTCAGCAGCGCTCCAGAGGTTCAAGCAGTTTTCTTGGCAGCAGCAGCACGTGCTTACCTTGAAAACAATGGGTGAAAGGCGGGAAATTCCGACAGGAAGAGAAGCATGATAAATTGGTAAACAAACAATAAGATGGTTTGAAAAGGGACAATTCCGCTGCTAAAGTGACACGGGAAAAATGAGCCAGCCTGAATATGGAATTTGTCAGGTTTAGGGGAAAACGTGATTGTCGACATCTGTACATTCTGCTAAGATTTTTCTAGGGACCGTGTAGAATACGTAAGGCGAACAACGAAGACCCTGGCCAGATTGTGCAGATAGTTTTGGGGCTTCGCTGTTGGGAAGAATAAAATTACAACTAAAACACTACAAAATCACACATTACTTTGTAGTTTATTTGTGTTCTGACTAAACATAATAAGTCAATTATAAATCATTATTCTATTTTTTGTACATGTATGTTAGGAGAAATGTGCACATACTTTTTTATATTCAAAATTTTACGTTCATATAACTCAAGCATTTTTTTCCTGAGACTGCATAAGGTGAGCCTGGATAAGAGTGGAAGCTAGCGCGAGCGTGATCGTTTTCACGCTGCATGATATCCCAGCGCGAGCTGAGCGCGGATTTAGCGTGGGTTTAGCGCGGGTTTAGCGTGGGATAAGCGCGGGAATAGCGTGGGATTTAATCTTTTCCGCGATCGCGCATTAGAGCGAACGATATAACCATCGTAAAAGCTGTACTGTACCGCAAATTTGGTGCACATATAAATTGCAACCTGTGTACGTCCTGCTCTGGTCAGTTTTCGCTCATTAGCATCCTTTTGAATATTAATAAAGCATCGAAACACTGGGATGTTGGCGGACAATAACGACTGCGTACAACCAGTGCATAGAAGCGGAGCGATGATCTTTACGAGGATCGCTAAATTTAATTATGGGATCAGATTATTGTTCATTCAAAAAATGGTCTTTTTTGCGCATTATCCAATCACTGACGACCATGTTGTTTATATCCGAGAGGGATAGCTTCATTGTTCATTACCTGGCCAAAACATGTGGTCGGTTTAAAACGTTAAAAAAAAATGTCATAAATTAGCATTCTTCTTTGGCTCAAACTTAGCGGAGAAAGGGGTGCAAAATCGCAAATCTTCAGATGTTACTGAAGGCCCCTCTGCCACCAAATCACTGAAATGCTTGGGTTCTAATGAAGACGTTCAGCACGAAGCTGGCAGCGACAATAAGTCCCAAAAACAAAATGAAAGGTTGGTCATAAAATGGCGTTTTTATAGTCTTCCTGGTACTATACAATGCATTTAATTACCTCAAAATATCTGTACCCTCAAAAAATGCTCTGTACCCCCAAATGCTAAACCCAAGGGGTACATGTACCCCTAAATCAAAATGTGAGTGGGAATGCCGTCTAAATCTCATGTGGCTACAATGCCTCCCATCAAGTTTGGGCTCAATCTGACTTAGGGTTCAGGAGCATTTGATTGTGTTGGGGTTTAACGACACGTCAACCCTTGAGGGTCATTTTGTGTCGTCTCCCAGAGAAAGGGAGAAAAGAGATAGAAGAGAGAGTAGAGATGAAAGAGAGGGACAGGGAAGAAAGAGGAACAGGAATGAAAGTGAAGAAACAGAAGAAATAAAAACATTCCCCCTCTACCCTTACCCACTACAAGGATAGCAGGCCTTGCCCAACTGTAAGCCAATATCGGTTGGACGCCCCAGTGATGTAAGGGTTCAGGAGCAGATGTGGTTTCAAGACCAGATGTGGTTTCAAGATTTTCTTTTGAATAGCCAAACGAAACATCTTAAAATACAGCTATATTTTAGTTTTACTGGGCAGACTTAGTCTTCTAAGCAGTTAACTAGCATTGTGCACATTCTTTTGCCAGACACTAACAACTGCCCTTCTTGAATCAGCACAAGGGAGAGAATGACCGCAGAAAATATTTCATGATCAATCACCATGAAAGAATGTCGCTGACCTGGCACGGCCGAACCTGCCACCCGATCACCAGACATAGCGCATCCAAATGAGCCACCAAGGCCGGCAGAACATTTACAATATTTAACCTTGTAACTGGGTAACTTACTCTGGATAACCTTTCCATCTCAAAAGGTATTCTTTCCTGCCATTCCTTACTCGTCCATCAACAACCTTTTCAACTGTAAATTCTTCCTCTGTGGCATCCTCATCTTCATCAATATTTTCTACTGGGTCTTTTGAGGCCATGCTGCAGATGGATCTTCTTTAGAATCTGGAAAACATCCATAGCTCCAGATAAAATATGTTTCTTTCTCCATAGAAGCACAATGTAGGTACTTTAAACAGGGTTTTCCCTCAGGATTTTAAAGTAAGGGTCCCACAGACTCCCTTGTGGAGTTAAGGGGTCCTTTAACAAGACTTAGGGGTTTATTGTTTTAAAGAGGACCCTTTCAGCACTAATTGCAACTGCAGAAGATGACACTTTGAAGCATTTTTTCAGAGAAAATAGGCTTGACGTTTCATGTGAATTGTCTGCATAGCAGACAATTCACGAAATGTCAAGTCTAATTTTCTCTGAAAAATATAATCAATTTAAGACTGTTGTCTGCCACAATTTGCGTTGTGCTTTATGGGTAAACTAATGATTCCTGGCCTTCAGACCATGAATTGATTAAAATACATGTTTGTGTTGAGGTTTTACGGCCCAGTCAACCCAATGGGGTCATGTCCAGCGAGGTCAGTTTAACTAACCACACGTTTATTGGGCAGGTTTAGTCCTCTAAGCGGTTAACCAGTATTGTGCACATTCTTTCGCCAGAAACTGACAACTGCTCTTCTTGAATCAGCGGAAGGGAAAGAATGGCCATATAAAATATTTCATGATCAATCTCCACGAAAGAATGTTGCCGACCCCGCGGGGGTTAAACCCGCGACCTCCTGATCTCCAGTCGGATGGCGCATCCAACTAAAATACATGTACAAAGCCATAGATGAATAAAAGTAATTTTGGATTTGATTCTGTATGCATCACTCAGGAACCTTTCCACTAGTTTTAAAAGAGTCCCAAACAAGTTTTTAGGGGTAAAAACTGCCAAAATGCGAGTCAGGGAAAACCCTGTACTTATTAGAAGCACCTCACAACATGTGTTCACATCGCTCTATCATGTCTAAGTTTTTTTATGAGTCAGAGTAAGTCACTTTGAAAATAGGGAGTCTATCTAATGCCAAGTCCAAGAGTCAGCAAGTTACTGGACTTTTTTCTTCTTCAGGAAGCACCATCATGTTTTGCCAGACTTGTCCCATTCTCCTGAGGTCAGGGTTGTGGAAGTATCAAATTTTACTTCCATGGACAAGAAAATGGTCAAAATCTACTTAAAGACTGACTTGCCCGAAGATTGACAAAGAGGCTAATAAGTGCACACAATATATTTTCTTCCAGAAAAAAGAAAATATCTATCTTATAATCTGGATACTTTTCTTCGCTAGAGGTATGAGGTTCTTGTCCCAGGATGAAAGGAAATTTCTTTCTTGTCCTCAGGGAAATGGGACAAGTGAGACAAGTCCAGCGGACATGCCATTTCCACTGCCCTGTCTGAGAACAAGCAAAAAATTCTTCTTCATTTGTCCAGGGACAAAGATATCATACTCTAGCTAAGAACAGTATCCAGATTATGAGATACTTATTTTTCTCATTTCTTAGAGCAGAGTTGTGAGTGCTCATTAGAAGTATCACACCAAGGCAATTCTAACAAGTACACATTTTTGAGAAGTAAGAAAAATGCCAAAATCCAGGCAAATAAATCTTGGCTGGAGTCTGATCATTTAATTGTCCATGGACAAGTAATAAAATCTGGTAAGTCCACAACCCTGTGTTTTGCATATATTGCTGTGTCCCATACACACATATTTGTATATAGTAGTGACATGACTTGCTTAGACTATGAGTACGACTAGACTGTAAGACTTGACTAAGCTTTCAAGATAACACGTACTTTGGCAAACAGTTTAAGGCTAGCCATTTTTCAAGTCTTTTATCAACAGAAAAATCAATAGGATAACATTCACTCATTCAAAATTCTGCATGGACTTTTCTACAGCGTCCATGAACTGTCACTGAAAAAAAGTGTAAACATGTGCCAGTGCTTGCATTAAAGGAAGTCTGGGAGCCAGAGACTCCCAAAAATTGCCCTAGGACTTTCAAAAATCAATGCCAGAAGTCTGGGACTCCCAACTTTTAAAGATATTTAGTCATTTATAACAAACATTTACAATGAATTTATGTGCTATTTAGCTTAAGAATGGTGGTTTTACTCCATAAATGAGAGTTTAAGAATACTGAGGTTGAATTTCTGAAAGCACGTGAAAAAATACGATCACCAGGACTTCCAGATATTGGAGCTAGTCCTGGAACTTCCTGATTTTGACAGTTAGTGCAAGCACTGATGTGCACTACTGTCAATGAAAAATAGTGTAAACATGTGCACTTTACTAAAAAGAGCTTTGACACACACAGGGCTCTTATAACACGCTAATAATGAATGGCTATTGGAGCAAGTACGTCTTTGCATTCTAGCCAGTGCCTTTATGTACAGTGCTCATGGTAAAAATCCACTTTTTTTTCTTGACTGTTCAACAGAACCTGCACATCTGTAGTTTTGTCATAGCTTTCACATATTTTCAGTTATAGACCTTTTTAATGTTATTGTTTTCATCCTTGCTGCTGACCACTTGATTACAATGTTATGCCAAGTGACCAAAAATTGCGGATGGCAAAAACATTTCCGGTTCCATTGATACCAACTGAGTCGAGCCAAATATTACTTGGAAAATAAATCACTTTTGGTTAATATTTAATCGTAAATTTTTATCTAGTATTGTAAAATACAGCTTTAAGAAGCGATCTGACTGCTTTTGCTAAGACGAAACAACTATTTCAATGATATTTTTCCGATAACAGCAGGCACCCGCGCAACCGTAATGCTGCTTTACGGTGACCATTTTTATGCCTGGTTTTAGCTACTATACAGTCAAAATGTATGTTATTATTTGTGGTTATGACATTTAAATGATCACTCGATAAGAATCTCTTCTGAAAAGAAACTTTTGACGAATGAAACTGCTTTATTTTTCTGAATAAACATCGGCAATTATACTGTCCAGTAAACATAAACAACTTTCTGCAATCCAATTGGAACGAGGCTAGAACATTTTTTGCGTTAAAGACCGAGAGGTTTCAAATGATGTTTATCGTGTAACGTAGTGTTTAAAAAGGTCTAAACCCTATTACCGTAGGTATCGGGACACCTCAATTCCTCACCATACTATTCCTAAAATCTGAATGTACATTTTATAGCATACTGATGTGTATAAAAACTGCTGGACGAGCGGCAAACTGTGTGGACTGATCAGATACTGTATTCTGTAGCATCTGATCAGGGTCTACACTGTTTGCTCAGGCCTGTCTGTCCATACTTAAGGTTATTACGGTAATAGAGAATTTACTTGAACCTCCTGCTATGTAAAATCCACTGTGTATCTCTGTGATAAAGCATATTATTATCTTCTTCCTACATGGAAACGCTGCGAAATACTGCAGTTTTGCAGAGGAAATGAGTGTCTGACAAATTATTTCATAACACCACTAGCATCCAGTAAATTTATGTGGCCTAGTGCGGATACCCAACAATTTAGGGTGTATTCTCTATGCAGACTTACTTCTATGAACATCGTATGAACAGTCATACATACATACATATTGGCTATCACACAATACCACATCTACTCTGGGTGCAGCAACTGAATCTATGCTTGCAGCTGAGGACCCAGACTGAATTTGGAACAGGGTTTGGAAAAGAAAAAGAGAGTCAAGAATGATGTTGTTGTTCTTATTTTTCTTTCAGTAATAGGACCGGGCCAACTAAATGGAATGAAATAGGTCCTGCAGGACGTGAGCATGGCTCAGGGCTTCCGTTAAGCGGACGTACGACGTATATTACGCCCTGAGATTGCCACCGGACGTCCAAATTGAACTTCAAAGACGTACCGCGGACTTCCAAAATTTCTTTTGTCTGTCCGAAATCGATACCCGAGACCTCCAAAAATTGTCAAAAGGCCCGCCCACTTTTAACCAGTTGTATGATGTTTGCCCCGCCTACTTACCGGAAATTCGCTACCTGTGTTGACTGAGCTTTAAGGACGTCCCACTTTCCGCTTGCGGGAGTTTTATTGACAGCCGTGTCAAGCGTCTCGGCACCCTTTTGATGGCTGCGTGATCACTGCATGTATGTGTCACGCGTGCTGAGTTGATTGATTGATGCTTTTATAATTAAATTTTCTACTGCGACCCCGAAAATATTCGTTGAAATTATATGAAGTCGTTATTATTTTTTTAATATTCACGTCTTAAAATCTTAAATTATTATTTTGCTAAGAACGTGTGTCATCTGCAACACTTCCGGGAATTGCCGAGTGAAATTCTATAAATAAGTAAATAACAATTATGCACAGAACGCAAATTGAAATCTTCGAATTTAGAAGCTTACGTTTGTCATGACAACAAAAGCAATTTTTTTCAAATGAAAAGAAAACATATTTTTCGTCAAAATATTCGGAAAACCCCGTTTCTAAATGCGTAACCTTGTTCCAGTTGCGCTGTTTACCAGCGCGGAAAAGACGCAAAGTAAGTCTAAATATAGGCGATTTGCGATGGTTTTGCTTGCTTTTCTCCGCGAACGAACATTTTGCTGTTGGTATTTCATCGAGAGCTGCCTTTAATTTGTTTGTTGTTGCACGAGTCGGCGCTGTTTTCCCGCAATTTTTGTTAAGTAAGCAACTCGTTCGCTCGTGTTGATCAGCTTCAATCCGAACAAATCTTTCATTAAATACATTTCTGCA
The DNA here is from genome assembly GCA_964016985.1 of Anodontia alba. Lineage (NCBI taxonomy): Eukaryota > Metazoa > Mollusca > Bivalvia > Lucinida > Lucinidae > Anodontia > Anodontia alba. The sequence continues at coordinate 83,560,409 of OZ024831.1, read as the reverse complement.
AAATAATTTCGGCATAGTTTATTTTTAAGAAAACATGTTATGGGTGTTTTCTCTCATGTATTTTCTTTTCTTTTTTCTTTCTCTGGGCTTTGAAACGAATGCGAAGTTGTACCAATGTTGATGCTTTCTCTAAGGTCCGACATACAAGTACAGGCTTTCCAAAAAGATGCGATCGAATAAGGACATTTTTAAAACACATCTAAGAGAAGCGTATATCACGATTCTGTGTGACACTGAAATAAGAACCTATGTTCTACTAAAGAAAGGGCAGACCGTCGCAGCACGGAAAAAAGTGGGACTTCCTAGATTTTCCTGTGGGACTTTCAAATTTGAGGGGTAGGAACTCTGGGACTTCCTGAGTCTGGAAGTTCATGGAAGCCCTGATGGCTGATGTGAAACAATTTTCCCAAAGTGTTGTTAAAAACATTACAACTATTTACAATCAGGGATCTGTATCCGTTGGCCGAGTGGCCTAGGCAGGGCTAAGTCTGGCCAAAAGACTAGCCCTGAAACCATCCACTGTAGTGGACGAGGTCACATCACTTGGCAGAGCATTATATTCCCGGATGAATCTGGGAAAATGAGTGGAGGTATGCCTTGTTGTTGATACCCTCCTGGAAGATTGCAGACTGTTTTCTTGTGTGTCTGTCACTTGGAGTTGGGTACAGTTGCGTTGATGTCAGCTAAGCCATTCTAGATTTTGTACAAAAGGCTGCGTCTGGCCACATACCGTCAAACCTCTAGGCTTTCCCAACCAAGTCCTTTAATCATGTCAGTGACACTGCCAGTACGCCTTGCATAGTCATTATTGACATATCTGGTGGCATGGTGTTGGAGGGATCTCATGTCAGCTTGTTTGAGTGGGTCCCATACCGGAGATGCATACTCCAAAACCCGACGTACAACAGTGGTGTAGGTCGCCTTGACCAAGCAATTTTTGAAGTTCCATCTCAGGAAACCCAGTGATCGACTGGCTTTGCCCGCCGTCTCTGTGATGTGCTTCGTACATAAGTCCTCAGTGACTGTAAAACCCAAGTATTTATTACTATCTACCACCTCTAGTACCGTGAAGAGAGGAGTTGGTCTCTTAGATCTTCCAGATGACAGATATGATGCAAGTAATCATTAATTGCAATAATCCGTCCAGGTTTGATCTGTAAATTTACTACACTGATACATCATACTATCCGTAATGTGCCTCGCAATAAGCTTTCATACGAAATGCAAGTAACCGGCCAGTGGCCCGTGTGTTGACTGGCGGGCTTGATTTTTTTTTTTCTTTTACCCGCCATCTTTGTTTTTGTTCTAGAAACAGATATGAATAATCAGAGTTTGTTGGCGAAAACACCGAGGTCACACCACTACATATTGTTGCTGCTTTATAAAAATGCTTGTATCACACACCCAGAACTGTCTTTACCTCAAAATTTTGCCACGAAAGAAATTTAACGCTTTTTTTCTTCGAGCTTTAAATGCCGCACAAACGGTGATCACTATTTACGCATGTGCAGCATTTCGATCCGGGCGTTTGTAATCTAGGCGGGAAAGTGTATTGTACCAGAAATGATCCGAAAAGGCCAAGAATGCACCGACAGTCAATAAAAATAAAATACGCTGTCATACGCAACGGCAGGAGAGTGCGTCATGTAGAACAGGACAGGAAATTATTTGAAAATTGTGAAAAGAATGATAGTGCAAGATATAGTCGGCCCATACTAAATAAAATCTATAACGACTGCCCTTGGAAACACCGAACACATATAAACAGACGAAAATCATAGTCTTGGTTTCATTGAGACTGTTCATAGGGCAGCTACGAGTGTACTCTCCTTTTGACATCTTTCAGAAAGTCGTTTTTTTGGGGGGGACGAACATTTTTGTATTTGCACACATCTTTTAAGATACACTTGTGACTCGAATACAGGTAAACAAGGACTCTAGATAAGTAGAGTTAATGTTTTCTTATTTCTTTATGTAATGTTAAGTCCCTGAATCTCATAAGATCTATTAAAAAGCAATTCTTGTACAATTTAATAGATAAAAATTCATGAAATAACAAGAAAGTGGAAAGAATGTAAATTATTTCTATCACCCAAACAGCAAAATATCTGGGGTCCTAAATATACATTATAGATACAGAACTTGCATACCAGATAAGGATTTCCGCAAATTACACCGGTGCTAGCAAATCTTATCTCACACATCCTTATCCATCCCGTGGTAAGGATAAAAATCGAGAATTTTCATGTGTTTGATATACACTGGTTGTATATGACGTCACGGTGCGCCATCGTTAAGGCTGACGTCACTAAACCTAATGACGTCAATAAACGTCACGTTATTGTCATCACAATATGGCGGACGTCTGCAATCGAAGTGACTGCATTATCAAAAACCGTCTTTCAGAAATGAAAGGTATGCAAGAAAAAGAATCTATCATTGGTGTGAGGGACAGATAGAAAAATCCGTCCCTCAGGATTACAGTCTGACATCACTCGGCGAGCCTCGTGATGCCAAACAGTACAGTGCCGATGTGTTAAAATTTATATGCACTTTTAAAATTACAAATAAAAAACCAAAGCTCATTTCATCTACATACTTTGCAAGTAAATAACATAACTATCGTTAGTATATGTTGAGAAAACGTCGTGTTAGAATTTCTTGTTTTGTATTATATGACGTAACATTATTAGCTAACGTTTTCCCATTGAGCCTAATGGAAACGTCACCGTGATCAAACTACAATAATTCACGTCGTCAACGTAGTGCTTGAAAAGGGCGCGTTTGATGACGTCGCATATAAACAGCTACATCTTGCGACGTCCGCTGCAAAAGAGTTCTTTGGGAAACATTGCAACAATGTCGATTTTCCTTTCCGTATCATGTTAGAATTGAAATAATTCCCTATTGCGAACTATCGCGACTGTTGGAAACTGTTTAAAGCACTTATATTACTATTACAATCATTACACAGGAAAAATAAATGAAAACCACACTTTTATTAAAAGAAAGCAAAGAGAATACTTTTTTTTTTTTTTTTTTTTTTTTTTTTTTTTTTGATATGATAATATCTGCAGATATTTTGGGGGTATGGCTGATATACCGGATATTTTTGGGGTATTGTTGATATACCGTATACTTTGTTTTGGGGTAAACACTATATGCATGGGCCCAGCCTATGAAGCAGACAAAATTCATAGTACCCCACCTCCTACCCCACTGGGAGTTGGGTCCTTCCCTCAAAACAGTTTTACTCTTGACCGCTCCAGGGCGGAATTTCTGTTGCAAATAATTTAAATATTGGTGTAACCACCTGAGCTGCGTTCAGTAAAACGAATTACTGGCGAGTGTTTTTCTAAAACTATTTTGCATCTTCTGAACGATTGCATGTATCATAAAGCCGTCTCATATGTGACCTCCAATTAGAGAGTAGCCGTCATCTCGTTTACGGATCTTGCTGTTATATCGAATAAATTATATATAATTATTACTTTAATATAGAATCAAATAAATAACCAACGCAGTAACATTCTGCCATCTTGAAGGTACCAAAAAGACAGTTCTTGAGAACAGTTTGGGGACGTTCGCTGATCTTCGCCGAAAAATTACAACTGAGGAAAGGCCACAGCCTTCCGAGGCACCGTAAGAAGAAGAGAGTGGGAACAGACAATGTCAAGACACATTAGGGCTGCGTTCAGTTAACCGAGACCTTCGCGATTACTCTCAAACAAAAGCAAACTTTCCGTTCAGTTGTGACAGTTTACGGGGGACGGCAGCGAATATCTCCAAAATATTCTCAAACTGTCTTTTGGCATAACCAAGATGGCGGCCTATGCGAATAAAAAAAAATGTATGCTTTTTCGTAACAAAAACTATGGAAATGATTACTGGGTTGATATTATCGATCCCTAATAAAATCAATAATCATTGACATAATCTATTCGATCTAACATCTAGTCTCGTCAACGAGAATAACGGCTACTCTCTAATTTGAGGTCATATAAGACAGGGTTTACAATAATCATTCAGAATATGCAAAATAGCTTCTTTTTTTTTTTTTTTTTTTTTTTTTTTTTGCTTTTTTTTTTTTTTTTTTTTTTTTTTTTTTTTTCAAAAACTCTCGCAAGTAATTTGCTTTACTGGACGGGGTCCTGGTTTTACGTGCGCTCAAACCTAGTCCTTAAAACACAAGGTTGGTGAAGAATGTGTGAGATGAAAGATCTAGATATGTTACGACCCACAGCAGACTGCAGTGCAAGTTGACCAAATTTAATATTTTGAGGTAGGGTCCATTTTCTAAAGTCGGACCATTTGTTATTAATTCTAGCGTGATATAAAAGATACGCAACTTTAATTGCGAAACGCAGAAAGCGAGAAAATCGCAAAATGTTTGCGAAATCCCGCACATATCGTGTAATTGATGTGTAGCAAGAGTATAGCCTTACTATATATAAATTCACCGATACAGTCCAATTCGAAGGACAACTAGACAAGGAAAAAGACCGTTTGAGTATAATTGGACAGTTCGGTGAGTCGTAAATTTATATTACGCAATTTTATGTAATTGTTTGTAGGTTTTTCTGTTCAAATTTCAAAAGCAGGAAAATGTCCAAGTCTGAATAGTAAAAAAAAGAGGTAAGAGAAAAGTCCAGGGAGTGCCACAATCACAAACTGCAGCCCTTTCCAGACACCAAGAGGAAGAGGAAACCGACAAAACCAAACAAGCACAAATCGAACAAACGTACGAAAAGCACTAAGAGTAGCTCTCTCTTCCCCAAGCGAAGCAACCGCAACGCCAAAAGGACCAAAAACATAAGAACAAAATAACACAAGGTCAAGACACAAAACAAATCGCCCCGTAGAATAAACCACAAAGCAACAAAAAGCAAGACCAAACCGGGACCACCTCCCCAGAACGGCCAGCAGAGCAAACCACCGGGAGGCCTAAAGCACTTTCACAGCCAGCCGACCCCATCCTGGGTCCCTACGCTACTCTTAATACAGAAACACATAAAAATTCGGTTCGCATAAAGGCTCCCAACTCAGTCAATGCATCAAAGTGAAAACACCAAAATCAAACCAATCAGAAAAAAGTAAACTTATAAACTATATATTGCAGCGCACGCTAGTTCGATTCTGTATATGTTACCTGGCTTATTTCAGGAATGCTGAGCAGGCTGCGCTAGGTTGTGTGCAGTCTGGTCAGTATTTCTCAGGTTGCGAGAGTTGTAACTGCCATCGGGGACACTGAGCTGACATGTACGGACTGACTATTTTTTTTTTTTTTTTTGAAGCAGTAGGCGCAAGGTGTGATTTAGTTTATACAAATACAAAACAGTGCAGGATCGGAATAGCCAATGTAGAATGCGTGGTACCATAAGAATCACGTAGGTCAGAAATTTAGGTTTGCATACGCAATACGCAAACATACGCACGAACATACAGACATGCACACACCCACATGCATATGCAAAGTTTTTTTTCTCTATCTAAGTTTAATAGTTAATTGAATTAATTATATTAAAAAAACATGGTCAATTAATATTGTATTTTTCCGCCTGCATAATCACTGTTACAACGAAGGAGAAACATTTAGGAGAAATTGGTGAGGAATATGTATAATATTTTAAGGCACCGAGTTTATAATAGTTGGAGTTGATCCAATACTTCTCTCCCTCTGGTCGTTATCCGGAAGTCGGAGGTGTTTGACATAAGTAATGTCAGTGAATTTAGGGTTGCGACATTTGGAACATCATGTCCCTGATTGCCATTTATACATTATAATCATTTGTATATGTATGGAAATGGAGCTTGCACATGATGCTATGACGTCATTAATAGGGATAGAGGTCACGGATGAGTGACGTCGACGTCAGTGATGGGTCTATCATGGCGTCGGATATTCACCCGCGACGTCAATGACGTCACTCACTCTATACGGTGACGTGCTTCATTGTAGAATAATGGGTAGAATCATTGCAGGCTTCAACTTAGGTTATTATAGTACATGTCCTTAGTCTGTGTTTTGTTTATTTTTAGTTCCATGTCCTTCCAAGGACAGTTGATATCAATATGAGGTGCAGTACCTAAGCTAGATTCCAGTCTTGGGCGAGTAGAGGCCGCCAAACAAGAGTCTAATGCGATGTAGTAAAGAAGTCAATGTTCAAGTGATTCTGATTATATAAAAATAGAATTATTAAGGCTGTGAATAAATAAATATAAGAAATAAGATAAGCTCAATCAATAATTAAAAGTATAATAAAACTTAAAAAGAACATAAACTAAAGGCGCCATAGAAATAATAAAGGAAAGGGAGGCAGTCTCTTCACATTGGTACATAGATCCTCATTTGGTTGGGTATATACTGAGTACATTAAATTGATTAACCAAGCCAGTTTAATCAAGTAATCAAGTAATATAGCAGTATAGTTCCCCAACCGTGCCAACGTGAAGAGATTTGCGTCAAATTGTGTGTGAAGTGTTGTATTATGTGAATGTCTGTATTATTATATGTGTTGTAAATAGTACATGTAAAAATGTAAAAATTCTATCTTTGTTAGAATCTTCTGTGTAGTGGTACAGTTAGGCATCGCCAAACCCGGAGCTTAATCAAATTGGAAGTCACCCTCGGTGCGTCTTGGCTGCCTATGGCGTAACAAGATAGACCACACCACGTTTTGATGTGGATTTGAAGGAAGTTAAAAGGCGTTTAAAGATTACAAAACCAGTATTAAATGCGTCGCCGTTTTGATTATTTAATGACGTGCTAAACATTTCAAACTATTAAATAAATCGTCTTTGTGGCAGAAAACATACGCTTTTTAAGCATACTAAACACCTGTATGAAGAAGCTACATACACAAGTATTGTAAAAAAAAACAACAACAAAAAAACCAAAACAAAAAAAAAAAAACAAAAAAAAAACACTGAAGATACACAGGAAATATCACAATCACGAAGCGTAGTCATCCCTCCAGAGGCACAGAAAGAAGGAGAGATTAAGACCAAATAATAATAAAACAAACTCCACATATGAAACCACAGAAGCACAAAGAAGAACTGCAACAGAGGAACTAGACTAGCTACTAGTCTGATAAAAAGTGTCTGATCAGTTTTTTATTTATTTTACAGAAACTTCTTCAGCTTCTTAACAATGGCAAGGCTAATTGGTAGAGTCTCCAAATTGAAAAAGGAGGGCTAGACTAGCTAAAATATTGTACTGTTCATTTTAATGGAAATACATGGCTTTGTTGCTATATTATTCAATTTAACGCCTGGTGGCTAGGCTACAGGGAAACTGTCTTGGAACGGTCAGTAGGAAGCTACTTTAAGACTGAATAGCGCTGCAAATACTATTTATCATGTTTATTTAGGTTTTAGCTATTTAGGCTTTGCGTATTTAATATGACATCATAAAGTCTCTCATTAAATATTCAAAATGGCGTCGCCCATGAAGGCAGTTTTGTATATTCAAACCTTAATAACTTACTTATTTTCCATCCGATTTTGATCAATTTTTCGCCAAAAAACACAGTTTTTTTTTTTTTTTAAATTCCTTTTTTTTTTTTTTTTTTTGATCTTGCATCTCAGTAAATTTTTCACCAAACATAGGCTTTAATTCTGATACTGTTTCAGCTATATATAATTGTTCAGGCTCACAAACCATTCACAAAAAGGGATCCTTTGGAAATACAGAACAATTAAGAATAGCAGTCTCGGTTTATTGTGTCTGTTCATGAGGAATAATGGAATGTGTGACATTCTTCACATCCCTAGCATCTTTGAGCGGAATTCAATTTTCACATATAAAGGATGCGCTGAATAGTTCCAAAGGATCTGAAAAGCAAATAATATCAGCACTATATCTAAGTATGGGGCGATGTTTAAGACCCCACTCAAGCAAAGAATGTTGTTATTGTGTGACTGCGCTATGTCAATTATTTAAAAAAGAACTTGACAGTTCTAAAATATATATGTAGATTTTCCAAGATAAGACGTCAAACTATTGATGATCATTGTATCCAGTTTCACAAGTTTCAATAATTATTAAAGAAAATCAGGATAAGCTGGGCCGGAACTTTTTATGTCTGTTTCTCGGTCCACCGGAGTTCAACTGGTGGTTTTCTTTTGCTGCAGTTTCCTTGGGTGTTGTTTGACACCCCAGAGATCTCCAAGTGTCTCAACACGTTGTTTTTTGTTGTCCTCATTTTTGCTTCCTTATAGGTTCATTTGTTGCCCTTAATGATTTATGGATTAGTTAGAAACTTCCACGCAGACCGTTCAAATATATGCTTTTACTACTCTGAAAACTGAGGGCGAGGGTTGGGATCCCGTAAAGCGAGCTTAAGCATCCCCTCTCCCACTCCAGTAATTTACTACTGATCGTTCCAAGGCGGTACATTCATTATGGTACTTTTTGTTAAATGTCTGTAGTGTTTCACTTACAAATGTTCAGATATATTCAGTCAAGTTTCGGTAATAAAGTTGCCAACTTTTTGGGGAGTAGTTGCAAATTCTGTTTGCCATGTTATTTTTGTGGCTGTTTAATTGTTTTTGTCTGTTTTTCCCTTTGAAGTTTAGAACTTGATGTGGATCTGATTCTATCGGTTCCTGTGTTCGCTTATTTACTTTGTTATGTTCTGTTAATCACCGAAACTCCATAAAAGGACATATAAAGGGCGTTTCGTTGCAAACTCTATGGATGAGTTAGAAGACAAACTCATGGATGAGTTAGACCTCCACACGGACCGAACAAATATATGTTTTTTAACCTCTATGAAAGCTGAGGGCGAGGGTTGAGATCCCGTGAACCTAGGTTAAGCCCCCAGTAATTTATAACTCTCAGTTCCAATGTTCTTTCATTTTGGTATTTTTATGCAGGAGTGGGGCATATAGCGTTTCGTGTTTCGTCCCTACATGCGTTCGTGCGTATGTCACATTCATAATCAGAGTAATTACTTGGGTACCTTTTATGCTAGGAGGTTGTAATGTGGTATACTGCGTGCCCATACCTAAACTTTGTACTAGAGTTGTCTCTGGGTCATGCCCTGGGGTAGGAATAGGGGTCAATGTTTACATTTACATTGATATTTACGTTCGCGTTTCTACATTCATAACCAGTCATAACTTGGGTAACGTTTTACGCTAGGAAATTGAAAATTGGTATGCTACTTACCCAGGCCTAACTTTCATCTCTTTTCTAGTGTTGCCCCTGGATCATGCACTGGATGGAGCTAAGGATCAATGTTAACATTGACATTTACGTCCGCGTTTCTGCGTCCATGCTTCTCTTGGAGGTTATAACGGGTAAGTTGAAATCTGATATACTACTTACCCAGACCAAAACCTTTACTTTTGGGCTAGAGTTGCCTCTGGGTCATGCCCTGGGGTGGAGCTAGGCGTCAATGTTTAAGTTTACAATGACATTTACGTCCGCGTTTCTACGTCCGCGTTTCTCTTGGAGGCCATAACTTGGGTACCTTTTATGCTAGGAAGTTGAAATTTGGTATGCTACTTACCCAGATGTAAACCTTTAAATCTGTGCTAGATTTGTCCCTGGGTCATGCCCTGTGTTGGGGCTTGGGGTCAATGTTTAAGTTTACATTCGTGTTTACATTGACATTTACGTTCGCATCCCTCTTGGAGGTTATAACTTGGATACCCTTTACGCTAGGGAGTGGAATTTGGTATGAATCTTACCCAGACTAAAATGTTTACCTCTGTACAAGAGCTGCCCCTGGTCATGCCGTGGAGTGGGGCTACGGATCAATGTTTAAGTTTACATTCAAGTTTACATTGGCATTTACGTTCGTGTTTCTCTTGGAAGTCAAAACGTGGGTAACTTTTTACACTATGAAGTTGAAATTGGTATGCTACTTACCCAGACCTAAACCTTTAACTCTGTGCTAGAGTTGCCCCTGGGTCTTGCACTTAGGTGGACTAGGATTCACTGTTTACGTTTACATTCAAGTTTGCATTGATCTTTACGTCCGCGTTTATCTTGGAGGTCATTACTTGGATACCTTTAATGCTAGAAATCGAAAGTTCGTATGTTCCTGATCCAGACCTAAACATTCAATTCTCTGCTAGTGTTGCCCTTGGATCTTGACCTGGGTGGGGTAGGGGTCAAAATGTATAACAGGTCAAACTTGGGTATCTTTTATACTAGGAATTCGAATTTGGTGTGCTACCTATGTCATAACTTGGATACCTTTTATGCTAGGAAGTTTCAATTGAGTATGCTACTTACCCAGACTTAAACCTTTAACTCTGGGCTGTTGCTCCTGGTCATGCTGTAAGGATCAAAATGTGTAACAGGTCAAACTTATAGGTATCTTTTTATGCTAGGAAGTTGAAATTTAATATGCTACTTACACCAAGATCTTACCTTCAACTCTGTGCTAGAGTTGCCCCTGTGTCGTGCTCAAGGGTCGGGGTAGGGGTCAGAATGTGTAAAAGGTCAAACTTAGGTACCTTTTATACTAGGCGTTGAATTTGGTATGGCATCTAGGTCATAACTTGATCGCTTTTTATACTGGGATGTTGAAATTAGGTATGCTATTTAACCAGACCTAAACCTTAAAGTCTGTGCTAAGTTGCTTCTGGGTCATACCCTGGGGTGGAGCTATGGATCAAAATGTATAACAGATCAAACTGAGGTACCTTTTGCTAGGAAGTTGAAATTTGGTAGCATACAGTAGAATTAGCCATGAGTACTCGTCTTTGTTTATTATAGTGATTAATTTGATTTTTGTGTTTTCGCTTTGATGCATTGACTGAGTTGGGAGCCTTTATGCGAACCGAATTTTTATGTGTTTCTGTATTAAGAGTCCATCGGGACCAAGGGTGAAGTTAGTTAGCTGTAAAAGTGCTTTAAACACCCCCCACCCCGCCCCCCATCCCGGGTGGTTTACTCTACTGACCGTTCTAAGGCGGTGGTCCCGGTGTTAGTTTTACTCTTTGTTGCTTTGTGGTTTATTCTACGAGGCGATTTGTTGTATGTCTTTCCGTGTGTCATTTTGTTCTTGTGTTTTTCAGTCCTTTTAGTATTGCGATTAACTCGCTTGGGGAAGAGAGAGCTAATCTTAGTGCTTTTCGTACGTTTGTTCGATTTGTGCTTGTTTGGATTTGTCGGTCTCCTCTTCCTCTTGGGGTCTGGGAAGCGCTGCGCTTTGTGATTGTGGCACTCCCTGGACTTTTCTCTTACCTTTTTTTTGTATATTACTTACACCCAGGCCTATCCTTTAACTCTGTGCAAGAATTACTCCTGGGTCATGCCTATGGGTGTGGCTAGAGGTCAAAATGTATAACAGATCAGATTTTACATTGACATTTATGTCTGTTTTGCTCTTAGAGGTCATAACTTGGGTACCTTTTATGCTAGAAAGTTGAAATTTGATACACTTCTTACCCAAACAAACCTTCAACTCTGTGCCTAGTTGCCCCTAGGTCATGCCAAGGGTTGGAGCTAGGGTCCAAAGGACAGGCTCTTTTGTGTACTTTAGACACAGGTCTAGTATGTTCAACAACCTCTTTTCAGGAAGTATTCATATTTGGACCATAGGTACCCTGTAGGGTCGGCTTTCATTCTAGGACCCCAGGGTCTACACTCCAAGGTGGGGCTAAAGGTCAAAATCTAGGACACCTGTAAAAAAGTGTTGTTTTATTCTACTTTTTTCTATTATGAAAACAAGACAGATACTTGGCCAGACATCAGTCAATCTTGTGACATTGATTTTAGGTCATGGAGTGAAGGTCAGCATTACCTATATTCAAAGGTAAGTAATTTTATCTTATATCCTGAAGAGTTTTCACAGTCTAGTGGTTTTGCCTTATATCTTGAGAAGTATTTCATGTATAAACACCATACTTTCTGATTATGAGTCAGTATGATCCGAAGTTTGACCTAAAATAAATGTCGGTCACAGTGACATGTTTTAATGATTTTATCCTATATCTTGAAGTGTATTTGATGTATTAACATCATACTTTTGGATTATGTCAGTATGACCTAAAGTTCCACCTCAAAATAAAACGTAGGTCAAAGTGATCTACATCACAGTCCAGTAATTTTGCCATATATCTTGAAGAGTGTTTGATGTATACACATCATTTATGTATATTATGAGTCAGTATCACCCGAAGTAATGTAGGTCTCTGGCCTACATTTCATGGACCAGTAATTTTGCCTTAAAGCATGAAGAGCATTTGATGTACAAATATGCTTATGGATTATGAGTCAGTATGGCCCGGTTTGACCTCAAAATAAATGTAGGACACAGTGACCTACATTTTGCAGTCCAGTAATTTTGCTTTATATATTGAAGAATATTTGATGTATAAACATACTTATTGATTGTGAGTCGGTATGACCAAAAGATTGACACCAAAATAAATGTAGGTCACAATGACCTATATTTCTTTCTTCATTGTCATACATTCACCCCGACCCTGGAAATCGTAGGTCAGCTAACCTGACATCAGTGGCGTCAACAATCTTAGAGAAACTTGTAAGAGACAAAACTAGGGATCATGTGGAAAGAAAAAAATTGATTATTCACTAATCATCTGCATGGTTTTCGGAAATGATATTCGTGTGTGACTCAAGTTATTGATGTCATCGATAAGTGGACTGAAGAACTGGACATCATTTATTTACACTTTCACAAGGCTTTCGATACGTTCCCACATAAAAGACTGATATTAAAAGGAAATTTACTAAAATGGGTTGAGGACATTTTTTTTTGTGTTGAAAAATTGGAAACAAAGGGTAGTGGTAAATGGAGAAACATTACATTGGTCAAACGCTACTAGCAGTATTCCGCAAGGAACAGTAATAGGGCCACTGCTATTTTTGATCTACATTAATGACCTACGTGAAGTGGTATATAGTATAGTCGAGCTATTGTGCAGGACACCAAAATATATGCGGTGTTAAACATCGAAGAAGAGGCATTAGTTATCTATGGTCTGAAGATTGGCAGCTGAAATCTAATACACTTAAATCAAAACATATGCACATTAGAAGTGAGCCACCAATAAGGCAATATTACATGATGAAAAATGGTGAGCAACATGAAATTGAACCCGCAGAACAAGAACAAAAATGAAATTGTTGTTGACAATAAACTAAAATTCGTCCCACATATAAAAACTCTGTGAAAAAAGGCAACATGATCTTTTTAGGAATTATAAAGAGAACTTCCAGTTTTATAGATAAAACAATCTTCTTAAACTTCTATAAATCATTGGTAAGACCACATTTGTAGTACGGGAGTAATGTTTGGTCAGTTATATACAAGAAAATGTAATATCAATCGAAATTGTCCAAAGGCGATCAACTAAATATGGAATTGGAGCTATCCTGATAAATAAAAAAAAACTGCGTCTTCCATCCTTACAGTGCAGACGCTAGAAGAGACATAGTGTATGTTTTCAAAATTCTAAATGACATAGATAAATGTGATAAATATCCATTATTCGTACTAAATCAAAATACAAGTACAAGAGGTCACTCACAGAAGTTGTTTAAACATCAATTCATATTAAATATTAGGAGATTTTCGCTTTCTCAATGAGTAATAGATTTTTGAAATAGTCTTCCACGTGAAATAATATCCTCAACAATCCTATGTATTTAATGGAATCCACATTTTGAGGATCGTTTCCTGGGGTGGTGGTTGTGAGGTGGGATACTTGCTGGTCAGTTTGGTACTGATGCGCGTGGAAAAAAAAAAAAAAAAAAAAAAAAAAAAAAAAAAACTATGAGAAAGAGTTCTTTTTTTCCAAGCTTGGCAGTGTGCAGCGCTGTCGTCATTTAGAGTAGGAAAAGTGATATTTTAGTGGGAAAATGGTATGTTGACATGAGTCTGTGATTAGGGGGTAAAATAAAATCTGCTGACTATTTTTATACCGCACCACGCGATAGTGGCGGGGTATTATGGTGTCATGTTGGTTGTCCTTGTGTCCATCCATCTTTCAGTTTGTCCGTCAGTCTGTCGTGCGTCCGTCTGTATGTCCATCCGTATTTTCATTTCCGGATGATGACTTGAGTAAATGTCAATGGATTTTTCATTAAACTTGGTTTATGCATTGATATTTCGGAGGTCTGGTTTGGGATTGCTAATCAGCAAATTTCGTAATTTTTTTACAGAGTTATCTGCCCACGACACGTCCATATTTTCGTTTCCGGATGATAACTTTAATAAATGTCAATGGATTTCACCAAACTTGGTACGTGCATTGGTACGGATCTATTTTAGGATTGCTAATGGGCAAATTTCGTCAATTTAGACAGAATTATCTGCCCGCAACACATCTGTATTTTAGTTTCAGGACAATAACTTCAGTAAATCTCAATGGATTTTCACCAAATTTGATATGTGCGTTGATATTATGGAGATCTGGTTTGAAATTGCCAATTAGCAAATTTCGACAGTTTGACAGAGCTATCTGCCCGCAACATGATAATGGCGGGGTATTATCGTTTCACGTTTTTTTTTTATATTCCCGAAACATCCTCGGTAAGTAGTTTGACCATTCTCTAAGCTTTTCTGACTTTAGATACACTTTTGAATACTTCTGATGTTTCAGTGAGTCCTCTGCATCTCTAACCACGCTAGCACACAGACGTCTACAAAATGTCTTATTTCTGAGTCAGTAACTGTGGAAATATGATAACTGCGGTTTTGATGACGGAAAACTGCTTTTGTGGTTGTTGTTTTCAAAAATAATAAAGACAATAATGATAGTGAAATCATTACGGGGTGATTCGCGTCTTACTAAGTACATTGGTGGCTGTAGATTACCTTACGTTTTTTTCTGAGAAACAAGGGCCGCCAGATGGCTCTGATCCGGTCACGTGATTCCACCATTTTGATTTTACAAAACCCACGCCGCAACCCATAGAAAATGGATTACGGTGTAAGTACTGTGGTTCTTTCGTAAATAAACAGTGCAGTGTGTTGGTATAGTATAAATATTTCAAAATTATAACCTGCAACTATTGAAGCCCATGTAATTATTGTGCAGAATAGTTTGGTCTTTTCAGCTTACCGGTTCCATGTGCTTTTGTTTTCAAACTCTTCGTGATTTATCATCAGAAGCCGGTTGCTTCTGTAATCTTTGCGTGGATCTCTGTCATTTGTCTTCGTTCACACTAGTAACATTTCTACGAAACACCAAGAGGGCGGTAGTGCCGAATATGCTATTGGCGTTGTCTTTTACAAATTTTATTTTTCAAATAGAAATGTTTGAGAGGAAAGCGAAATTCGCCATGTTTGAGAAATACATGAAGTACATGAATTGCTTCTGTGTAGCTACCTCATATACCAATACTGGCTTTAACACAAAGGCTGGGAGCAACTTTAGAATCTGTCCGCCACTTAATATTACCTTAACGGGCTGTAACTTGTCCAGATAGAAATATGCTAAATATGATGACCTGACTAACCTAACCCTAACCATCAGTGACTGTAGTGTCCGAGTGTTAGGCCAACACTAGAGTCCCTGGATTTAACCACAATAAAAGTAACTCATTTAAGATTAAATACTTTTAATATACTGTATATGGAACTAGTACAAGAACAATGCATTTGGTAAGTGACCAGCTTTACTGCTACTTTAATACTGATGCTATCAAAGAGGCAAATATAATTATAAATATCCAGGTATGTATTGTATGCTAGAGGCTCTGTAAAGGGTTTACTATAGTCTATACTGGCAATATACTACAGTGACCCGACTTCTAACTTAATCCTAACCATCTGTGCAGTTAATGGGTGTACAGACTCACATACTGAAACTTAAACAGTGGTGGACAGTCTAAAGTCTAGCTGAAGGCTGTTGCAATGGTCAACAATGAAAGCACATCGGAAATGGGCCTCTCGGTAGTAATGATAAACAGTGTGGCCATGGATATTTGCCGTTCCTATCTGTCACCATGCAAATCATACTTTTTTTGGTAAATGAAATATTATGAAATGTACTAATCAAATCAATTCTTTCTTATTATATTTGAAAGATGGATTGTTCAAAATTTTATTGCAAAGAAAGAAATAATCAGATTCACAAAGTGAGTATTTATTTGAGAGCATTGAAAATTGCCTTTCCATCCGCGAGCGTGTCGCCATGTGCAAAATGGCTGCTGTGACCCTGTGATGGTAGCTGAATTTGAATATTAATTAAAAATCATCCAATCATGTTAAGCCTAATATTTTCAAATTCGCGGAACCACCTTGACGTCACATATATTGGATCCTACTGAAAAAGCAGAGGTGATCCAAATATTTGACAACGGTGTAAACAGATCGTTAATAATCATTACTGGTAATGGGTGCTCACTAAAACAGATCTTATCCTCGATAAAACTCGTGATTTAATGTTCGATTCTGAGTTGTTTACATTGAAATTATTATTATCTTTTATCTAAACTGTCACTGACAGTATCATTGATTGTATAATTACTGATACATTACCTATTTTTTCTAGCGCCTGACGGGTTCATAGAAATACCGGAACACATTGGTAATTACCGGAACACGCTTTAATTTTTTCATTTTATATTATTAAAGATCATTTTTTATAACTTAATTGCTGTCTGTTTGTGTGTCGGATGTTGTTTATAATAAATTTGATCTTAGCATACAATAAATTGACCTCATTCCAGTGTTTTATAAAAATGTGTTCCGGTCCCTTTATGATAATGTATTTGTAATGACTTCTGTCAATACATTGTTCACTCTCATCATTAATATTCCCTTAAAGGTTTAATGCAAACTAACACCCATGATTATAAAATTAATCATCATCATAATATTTATCATGGTTAATAACTTAATAATACCAAACTCATCATGACTAAAGTTCACTGGATCACAATGCCATACAATAATATTAATTATTTGATGCTTAACTGAGCTAAGGTTTATAAAGTATGTTCACATGTTACAAACGGCCGAAATAAGACAAAGAATATACAAACAGACCACATATTCCCGCTCCCCACCCCCCCCCCCCCCACACACACACACACACACACACACAAAAAACTACTTATTTATATATATAGCAAAAACAAAATACTTTTTGAGTGTGTTCCGGTATTTGTACGAACCAGCGCCTGACGAGGCGTTTGCTACAGTAGGAAACCTTCCCTCATATTAATGTTTGATAACCACACAAAGGTAAAATAATTGGAACATAAATATTCCTTCAAGGTAAATGTATATAGAAATAAAACAATTTTGTGTTATTGTAAATACCAAATATGTTATTGATTTTACACCTACCTTGTAGACCATTATAATTTTACATTGGCTCCGGGCATTGATTACAGGGTTCCCACTGCATTTTGAAACTGGGGGTAAATCTACTCTGTTTTGTTATTTTTGTACCCCCAATGTATAGCAGCATATTATAGAGACTCTCTTTAATTTTAGGGGTACAAGACAAATTTTGGGGGTAAAAAACCCTCTGCAGAGGGTAAATGGGAATGCTGGATTACCCTACATAGGCTACTGTCAAAGTCTGAATATTGAAATGCAAAATGACAATTGCATACTAGAGCCTGCCACTGGTCCTTAGCCTAGTCTGGGCGGTTGAAAAACAAATCTGAATTGAGTATTCATCCCTCAGTTTTATAATCTATTATTTTTCTAGATTTTTTGGGGGAAAACCAAAATATGTAGATAGCTTAGAATTATTATTGAAATACTTCTACTTTACCAGTCCTAGTTCAATGCTGATGTTGAATTAAAAATGTTTGCCATTTAGCCAATCAACATTCCTCCTAAGATACTAAACTAAACACACTGGCTGGTGTTGAACTTAACAACTTTAGCCGATCAGTATTCCTCCAAAGATAACAAATTCAGCTGACACACCTACCAAACTACATGTAAACACACCAATCGGTGTTGAACTTTAGCCAATCATTATTCCTCCCAAGATACCAAAGTCAACCGACACACCTCCGTCTGACTGGAGACCAGGAAGTCGCGGGTTCAACTCCAGCCGAGGTCGGCAACATTCTTTCGTAGAGATTGATCGTAAAATATTTTCTGCAGTCATTCTCTCCCTTCCGCTGATGCAAGAAGGGCAGTTGTCAGTTTCTGGCGAAAGAATGTGCACAAACTGGTTAACCGCTTAGAGGACTAAGCCTGCCCAGTAAACATGTGGCTAGGTAAACTGACCGAGCTCGACATGACCCCATTGGGTTGACTGGGCCATAAAACCTCAACACAAACAAACATACAAATCATCCGACACACCTATCAAACTAAACATACTGGCTGGTTTTTAATTTATCACATTTAACCGAACGGCAATCCTCCGGTGTTGAACTTAACAATTTTAGCCAATCTACTTTCCTCTCAAGGACCAAAAAATCAAACCTACAAAACAACACACACAAACAATGTTGAACTTAATGACTTTAGCTGATCAGCATCCCCGCCCCTACCCCAACCCCAAGATATAAAACTTAGCTGATTGACATACCAATCTAAATGGACCAACCGGTGTTGAACTTGACAACTTTAGCAGATGACCCCCCCCCCCACCCCCCCCCCCCCCACTCCCCACCAAGATACCAAATTCAGCTGACACACCTAGAAATTAGGTACAGCGGACGGTGTTGAATTTAACAACGATCAACATTTCTCCCAATATACCAAATGCAGCCGGCATACCTACCAAACACACCTACTAGTGTTGACCTTCAATACAGCTTTAGTTGAATGGCATCCCCTCAAGATACTTAATTTAGATACCAACAAAACACACCGACTGATGTTGAATTTAACAAATTAAGCTGATCAACATTCCTCTAAAGATACCAAACCCATCCGACATAATTACCAAACTAAACACACCAACTGGTGTTGACCTTAAAGAATTTACAGTCGTTCAACATTCCTCCCTAGTTAAGAAACTCACCCGACAAACATACGAAACTTAACACATTGACAATTATTCAACTTAAGCTAATCGACAATTCTCCCAAGATACCAAACTTAGCTGATCAACATAGCTACCAAACTAAACTAACCTTCTAATGTTGAACAACAAGTATAGCCAGAGGGAGACACTTGTCTCCCTTCTCCAGGATTCGCGTTACCGATCGCCATTTGCGCAGAAAAATAAAATTTGGCACAAAAAATCATAAATTGGCAAAAACAAGTGGCGAAAAAAATTACCTGCTACTAAACCATACAGTTGTCGCGCGTGTCTATCGCACCTTTCTTGATTGTAAAATTCGCCAATTAACAAGTCAGTTATCGATCAGAAAACAGTAGCTGATCAAATTAACCTGAATTTGATGAAAGCGATATAAGGTCACGTGCTGTGATGCGCAGTTTGACAGTAGCACCGCCCACTTTCCACGCCTTTCGTCCTCAATATTCATAACGCTCTGCAGAAACTACAAATCAGGAATTAATGTCAGAGTCGCATCACCTACATCACGGAAATTTACCCAGAGTGTAATCACGTGGAACCCTATTGAACACAAAGATGGAAAACAAATTGATTACACGAGAAATAATTATTGTCATTAATCAGTTCGGCTTATTAAAGCGGTAAATACACTTTGACAGAGCCGACTAATTAAACATGTTTCAGTACCTTCTTATGAGCCTAAATTTTATTTGGAGATCAACGAACGTCGTCCCGAAAAAAAAAACAAAAACAAACACGAATAATACCTCGGAGGCGGACACGTCAGTCTCCGATGATCCGGATCGCGCATTCGATCCTCACAGATTGTAGCGATTTATCATGAAACACATGTATTTGCTACGGTCATTCGCTCCTTCCACTGCTTTAAAATATGCAGTTAAAAGTTTCTTGCAGAAGGGTGTTCAATGTACTGGTTAACCGCTTATTGTATAAGCATGCCCCCTCTTTTTTATTGGCGCGATTCATAAAAAAAAATGCTGTTCCCATTCCATTTCGCATAGACCCGACTCGTAAAGCAATTGCAGTAAACTCCCTTTTAAGTCAGTTGCAGTTAGCTCCCTTAAAACAGTAAAACCTGCTGTGTAAGAAACTTACCCCGCATTTCTCAGGGTACAAATGAATATTGTTACGTTATTCTCTTACAGTATAATACATTAATAACATTATATTTATTGGCTTATACAGCATTTTCCAGAACTTTCGTTTCCATGTAAAGTGTTCTATTTTTGTGTCTTTAACATTCAATATGCAAAACAAAGACTTATTATTAATTCATGACATTGTAATTAATTAATTACAGCAGAAGTTTTAAATTTCATATGTATGTATATTTATATATGTACTACACATAACCAGGGATCATTTTCTGGCGCGATTTCGCGATATTCTCGCATTTTTTTGCAAGAAATCGCATCAAAATTCCAGGAGTGAGAAAAAAAATCGCACGCTGAATTTTTTCTCATTTCGCGCCGTTAAGTTCCTATTTTGCACATGCGGTTCATTTCGAGACTATCGGACTGTTCTGTTTGACCGGTTTCTGAATTATTGTGGCGCCAAAATTCATTACACATACGAACGCAGGTAACCATTCATTAATCTGTATCATTGAAAAGCTTTATCGTAAAAACTCAGTCGGTCTCTGGTTTAAGTAAGCGTTTATTTGATCGCTACCTCGAGTCAGCAAAAACATGTCCGCCGACTCGGAAAAAAAAAGAAAGAAAATCATCCGACCCGAAGCCGTCCAGTCGGGATGGCAACATGTTAAAGTATCTTGTTCGAGCACAACCCAGCTCGACAGAAGCGGCCACGCTCTCCTCCCCTGATTCGGATGACGATCTCGGATCAAACACAAGACCGAGCTGAGCTTGATGAATAACAAGCCCATGAAGCCCTTATTCAGCCGTTTGCATTTTATTACGAGCCAGGCGTAACGAGTAAGAAATGAAAGTGAAACCAGCAACAAGCTTTAAAATTATTTACAGTATTAGTTGATAACAAAAAATAAGAAAATGTGCAAGACAGAAAAATAAATGTAAACGGTACCTTTCAAGATAATCAGTGATTTATTTACAGTTTGATTCTATTCAGTCTCAATTGAAATTCCATAAGTCCTGTGAGAAAATCATGAATCTGTAATATATTTTAGAGCAGATATATACTGTTTTTTTTGTGAGTTCAGGGACTCACTTTTATAAAATTTGTGAGTCCTAGAGAAAAATTATGAGTATATGAATTGGAACTCCCAGGTAAACAAAATCATTGGATAATGTCACAAAATCCCAGAGAAATAATTCCTGAAGAATTTCTGAAACAAATCCTTTGAATTGCAGTTTCTGATCCCACAATTTAAAGTCCCTGAATTAGAGTTTAATTCCAGAATTAATGAAACATTGAAGTAATCCAATAAAAAATGAAAGTCAGCATTCCCATTCACGTACTGCAGTACTTGATTCACGTAGAGAATCTGCCATGAGCGTACAGAATTGTTGGTATCTACGTGCATAAACGTACCGAAAATTTGGTGCACATAAAAATTCAACATGCGTACGTCCTACTGAGTCAGTTTTCGCTCATTAGCATATCCTTTTGAATATTAATAAAGCATCGAAACACTGCAGTTGTTGGTGGACAATAACGAATGCGTGCGACCAGTGCATTGAAACGGATCGAGGATCGTTACGGGGATCACTGAATGTATTTATATTCTTACCGAGAGGGATAAGATTATTGTTCATTGGTTATTGTGTATGATCTTTTTTGCATTATCCAATCACTGACGACCATTATATTGTATCGCGGTTCAGTGGGTACTTCTTTTTCTCGGAGTTTCGATACGGCTTGGTTTGCTCAAGTGTACACATAAGTTGTCAATTAGATCGGTAATTACTGCATGCAAAAGAAATATTTTGTTTCATTTAGATCAATTTAGGATAGTTGTAACGCTGCATGACTACATTAGATAAGTTTTTATACGCCCGTTTGAAAAACGGGATGTATTATGTTACGGGGTATGGTGTCCGTCCGACCGTCCGTCCATCCGTGAACTATTTTGTTTCCGGCTATCTCCCCCTACAGTTTACATTCGATCAAGCTGAAACTTGGTATATAGTTAGACCATGATGTGGCGCAGCGGATATTATTTCGGGGTTACAGTCCACCAAATGTTTGCAGAGTTATGCCCCTTAGAACATTTCTGTAAACTTTTCATTTCCGGTTAACTCCTCATACATTTTACATCCAATCAAGCTGAAACTTGAATAGTTCGACCATGATGTGGAGCAGCGCATATTATTTCGAGGTTACAGTCCACCAAATATTAGCAGATTTATGCCCCTTTGAAAATTTCAGTTGACGTTTCGTTTCCGGCTAACTTCCCTACAGTTTACATCCGATCAATCTGAAACTTGATTTGTTGTTAGACCATGATGTGGAGCAGCGCATATTGTTTTAAGGTTACAGTCCACCAAATATTAGCAGAGTTATATCCCTTTGAAGATTTCTATTAATTCTTCGTTTCTGCTAAATCCTCCTACAGTTTACATCCAGTCAAGCTGAAACTTCATGTACAGTTAGACCATGATGTGGTGCAGCGCGTATTGTTTTGCGGTTACAGTCCACCAAATATTAGCAGACTGAGAGGGGGGATGGTCGGGTGGTGCGAAGGTGTCCTGTACCTCACGGCACCGGGGCGTCCAATTGATATTGGCTTACAGTTGGGCAAGGCCTGCTATCCTTGTAGCAGGTAAGGGTAGAAGGGGAATGTTTTTATTTCTTCTGTTTCTTCACTTTCACTTTAGTTCCTCTTTCTTCTTTCTTCCCTGTCCTCACTTTCATCTCTTCTACTATCTCTTCTATCTCTTTTCTCCCTTTCTCTGGGAGACGACACAAAATGACCCACAAGGGTTGACGTGTCGTTAAACCCCAACACAATCAATCAATCAATTAGCAGACTGAGAGTTATGCCCCTTTGAAAATTTCAGTGAACTTTTCGTTTCCGGCTAAATCCTCCTACAGTTTACATCCTATCAAGCTGAAATTTTATTTGTAGTTAGACCTGGTGTGGAGTAGCGCATATTGTTTCAAGGTTACAGTCCACCAAATATTAGCAGAGTTAAACCCCGTTGAAAATTTCTATTAATTTCTATTAATTTTTTGTTTCCGGCTAAATCCTTCTGTAGTTTACATCCGATCAACCTGAAACTTCATAAATAGTTACATGATGATGTGGAGCAGCACATATTAAATCGAGGTTACAGTGCACCAAATATTTGCAGATATATGCCCCTTTGAAAGTTTTTGTAAACTTTTGCAGCATAATGTTTAGAGGTAATATTGTGCAAATTTTATTTTATAATAGGTATATGTTTTGCAAATAACTAAAGTTTTGGTCATATGGGCAAGATATTGATTTTTTTTCTTCTTTCATTAGATTTGCAAGGAAAGGTTGCCATTATTAAATCTTTATGAATACATAATTCTTTTTTGGATTTTTTTTTTAATACTCTTCTGATTTGGGTCCCTTGAAGAACAAAAATAAACTCAGTATTAAACAAGTTAAAGGTTTACAAAAAAATTTCTTGCAGCATTTTTTTTTTTTTTTTTTGGTTGTTTATTTTTGTTTTGTTATTGTTTGGTCTGATATTGAAGTACAGGAAAAACAAATCAGCCAAAGGCTCATATGAGCTTATAATATAGTCATGCTTCTGTGGTGTGTCCTCCATCAGAAAGCACTTCTCCCTAGAAGCAGCAAACTTCTCCCTATTTTCCCAGGAGGGAGAAGTCACTTCTTAATTCCTGGGCCAGCCTGGTCGCTTAGGTTACAGTTCACCAAATATCAGCAGAGATATGTCCCTATGAAATTTTTTCAATTTTTTTTTTTTGTAATTCCACTTGCAGTTTATATACCCGGAGCACTGACTTATACAGGAGCCAGTTTTTGTGCTACATCTTTTTACTTGCCACGGGTGTATAATGCCCTGCTTGGCGGAACTCTTGTAAATGACTGTTATCAACAAAAATATGTACTTATTGCCGTAAAATCTACATGTCATAAGTTTTCGCGACTTCCTAATTTCCCGAAAAAAGTTTAATTATTCAGTCAATAAACACTGTTATGAATATTAAAAGCACTCAGAACTCCCAGGAAAATGTCATACACTCTTTCATAGAATTTCCAATTTTTCGTGCCATTTTGCAGCAGCGATTTTCTATAAAATCAGTATGTCCGGCTCACACTGAACGAAAGGAAGAACATTCTGGACAAAACCTGTTCTACCTGTTTTCGAACATTGTATATCTAGGAAGCTTTAATAGTACTTGAACTTGGCTGTTAGTATTGGGTTCTTTTGACTGAAGAATATGTTTTGAAAAAGTGACGTCTTGATATCATGATTGAAGCACAGTTTTCCTTTTATTTAAAATACTAAGACAAAGTACCTAAAACTGACCACAATGGCATTTAAAGTATAAAGTCTTCCCAGTGCTTAACAATGCATTTAATTACCCAAAAATATGTGTACCCTCAAAAAGTGATCTGTACCCCCAAATGCTAAACCAAAGGGGTACATGTACCCCTAAATCAAAATGTGAGTGGGAATGCTGAAAGTGTACAAAGATGCTCATATGAAAATCTTCTCTCCTTATATAATATCAAAGAACATTCTAAAGAAAAAATAGAGTACTAGAGGCATCAATTATTTTCCAGTATTTGTCAAGAAAAATTTAAATGTTCTGTGACATGCCAAAAATAGCTTAATCTAGACTATTCCATTTGGAAATTCTAAAAAGAATATAAACAACTTGTTATTTAAACATGATTTTCCAGAAAGTTCAAATTTATATATAAACACTTGTAGTAAACATGAAAATAATGATACTTAAAATAATCAAACACCCTATATATAAAAATTTTATTAACCTGATTTAGAGTACATTACAAAATAAGCAATAATAATACTTATATATACAATTCTGATACAAAATCTGGCCTTTACAAAAAAAAAAAAAAAAAAAAAAAAAAAAAATCTCACTCAGTTTGCCCGAGCGAGTGAAAAAAAAATCTCACTGAATTTGAAAATCTCTCACTGTTTTTGTCCAAATGGGATTTTTTCTCTCACAAAAATCTTGGGCCAGAATAATCCCTGCATAACCATGTCTTGGTTAAAGTAGAAATAAATTACTTACTTTAAAAAATCAGTGTGAGAATTTTCAAGTCCCACCTTCCCCCCCCCCCCCCCCCCCCCCACACACACACACACACACACACACACACACACACATTTCACGCTATACTGATTCTTGAATCTACTACTGCAGTTAAAGGAATCAGTAAATGAACACCTTTTTTTCTGACAAGATAATTCTTTGGCGAAAAATGGCCAAAAATTGGCTCAATGTGAAAGAAAATGGCACAAAAAAAATAAAATTGGCGAAAATGGTGGCGAAAGAAAAAAAACCCTAGTGTGAGCCCTGCTTCTCCCACTTTTTTTTTGCCTTTATTCCTTATCTCTTCCTCCTTTCTCCAATCCCTCTTCTTTCTCTTCCGTACCTCCATTCTGCCATCCCCTCTCCTTTTTCTTATCTCTCTTTTTCTTTCTTCCACCCACTTGCTCTCTCAACCCTGTCCGTCCCAACTTCTTTAGGTTAGTCTATTGAATGCCAATTTATTGATAAAATCTATGGTAATATAATTATGTACTGTATTTTTTTAACAAAAATAATAATAATAATAATGATCTGTCAGAAAAAATTGATCGGTGCAAACAAAATTAAAAAAAAAAAAATAGCCTGCAAATTAATGCTATTAAATATGCAGCTGACTGAATCTGAATATGCATGAATAAAACACTATTTTGCCTCCAAAATGACGCGAAATTTAGTAAAAATAACTATAAAACAATTACATTTACATAAAAAAAATATTTTAGATAAGAGGTTGAATGAATTTAGCCAGAATATTTCTGACCAAAAGTAATAATATTAAAAAAAATAAAATTTCTAATTAACCCTTTCACAAGTTCTCCTCAGTGCCAAATATTTTTTAATAACTCTCTTAGAGCAGAGTACTACAGTGTAGCTCCAATACATCGCGGTCCTCGGGGTCCAGAGTCTGCTATCACGATATAAACGGAGTGCGATATAAGTCCCGACATGTACCATGCATGTATAACGGTGTGCATAACACTCGCTCGGTTTGTTGCTGTGTTAGTTTGCTGAGATATCACAGATAAATGGCATTCATTTATGTTGTCACCATATTTCCTAATTAAAATTGGATTAGAATTGCTCAATGGAATAATTTACGATGGTGCGCTATGTCTAACAAGTAATTCCAATCAAAACCAGCTGATAAACTGCGTTTGAAAACAAGAAATCATCGCATTGACAATTTAGGACACCGTTTTGGATACTCTGGATGTCTGGTTCCCTGGAACGGCGAAGGGAAGTTACTCAATTGTGCTAAGATAACTTGAGTTGCTTCCCTTCGCTTATATTGCGGGCGCAAAAAAAAAAAACAAAAAAAAAAAACTCGTTTATCAAAGTTAATTTCTTTTTATTTATTTTTTTATTGTTAGTTTTTTTTTTTTTTTTTTTTTTTTTTTTGATGCAGTTGTTCTCTTCTGAAATATTTATATCTACAGAAGTGTAAAATAAGCGGACTACGATCTGTGTATGTTGGACAGAAACATCGTGGACCGTTTTCCCCTGCTGAGCAAAATTAGTTTGTGGGCATCATTGACTGATTGAGCATTGAGTAGATCTATGTACTAAATGATGATAATGATTATGACAATTACGGCGATTATTGTTTGCCAATTATAATCAACGTGTGTGCTGATTGACACTAAGAGTGGATTGTTTATCATATAATACCTGACGCGACATGGCGTCGGGATAGGTGCGAAAAATCAATTACCGGAGGCGGAACACGTTTTTTTTTTTTTTTTTCTGAAGTTAAATAAAACAACAAACATTTTATGTTTTTAAAAAAAAAGATTGTTTTTTTTTTCTTATGGAAAATTTGGGAGCCATGGCCTATTCGCGATATACTGGATTTCACGAAATAACGGACCGCGATGTATTAGAGCTACACTGTACTAGTAAAATCTTTATATCTTGGGAACTAATAAAGATATCATGTTCAAATTGTGAGTATGGCTTTATTTTTTATTTGTAAAATAGTTGAAAATTTCATAATGAAACTTTTTGGATTTTTTACAGCCCATCAACCTTGCATTATACCATTTTAATATGACTTTTTTCATGTTATTCTTGTAATAATTGTCTGCAGGTCCCATAAAAACTGCAATATTTGTGACAGAATCAATGCACAATATTCTACAGCTTGACATATGAAGTCATCAAGATCAGCCAGTGCATACTGGAAATAAGCACTGTATAGAGGAGGCCTCTTTGGAATGAAAATGACCATGTTAATGGTGCGTTTCATAGCAAGGAATCAAAGAACAGGGTTCAAATTTATCTTACACCGGCACAGTGGTTCAGTGGTAGAGCGTCCGCTTTGTGACCGGGAGGTTGCGGGTTCGATCCCCGGCCGGGTCATACCAAAGACTTTAAAAATGGTACTAGCTGCTCTTTCGCTTGGCGCTCAGCATTAAGAAAGTAGAGCTAGAACTGGTCAGCTCAGTGTCAGTATAATGTGACTGGGTGGAATATCATGTCAAAGTGTCTGGGGCGTGATATTTCAGTGAGGCAGCACTCTAAAAGTGAGCATTGAGCTCCCTGCCACATCCAGACACCGTCGCGATATGACTGAAAAAGGTTGAAAGCGACGTTAAGCCCAAATCAAACAAATCAAATTTATCTTTTTTGACCGCTTGCTAAAATGAGCAAGTAGCATTAATTTTTACTTGCTAAACCTTTCAGCCAATTTGCTTTTTCACACTTATAAACACTGTTAAATGTGGCTTTAAACCTTAGCACTCTGGGTAAAAATTTCAGCAGACATTTTAAAATATTTTTCTTATTTTTCCCAGAAAACAGGTTTTGACATTACATGCAAATTGTCTCCATAGGAGACAATTTGCATGTCATGTCATAACCTGTTTTCTGGGAAAAATAAGAAAAATATCGTCATAGCTTTTGGAAAAGAAATTGTAAAACTTCAGCAACAATGTCTCGGGGTTCCATCAGTTAAAGAGAATCTTTCCAACTTGCTAGAATTAGCAAGTGATGGAAATTGCAGCTTGCTTTTTAAGGAAATTAACCAGCATTTAGCAAGTTAGCAAGTGCTAAAATTGATCCCTGAAGAAGCAGGCTAACATTATGCAGTAATGAAAAAGAAACACAATCAAGAAGCCTTTGTTTGTTCATTGTAATTAAAACCAGTTGACACAAGTATATGCCTGAAGAATTTGACATGCCCCATAGAACAAAGCCAAGAACATACCTCGCCTGAATCTAAGCCTTTCTTGTCACCTCACCTGGCCTTTGTGCCCCTAACTTGGCCTAGACTGTTCGTAGAGCACACTAAGTTGATAAACACTTCCCTTCTGAGGTTTTCTGTACCTGTTTTCCTTTGTTTTTTCCACATTAAATAATATTTTAATCACCTCCCTCCTTGTTTTAGTCCTCTTTTCAAGCCTTGTTGCCATTTTGAACCTCCATAGTCCAAAACTTTGCTTTACAAACTCAAAAAATAGCATTTTCAAGTCTGTTTTTGTTTTTGACAAGACAACATTTTGTAAACACAAAGCATAGATTATGTTTCCGGTGTTCGTGAAAATTACAAGCTTGTAAAATTTACTTATAAAACAAATACTAACTTTTGTCCACAAAAGTCTCCTATGGCAGTCAGCCAAGCTGTCGACTTGAGTCGCCTATGGCAGTGAAAGGGTTAAATTCTTTTTTAAAATTTTCCTTCTAAAAAAGTCAGTTAATACTGTATGTTAGAAACAAACCCCAAAACATTAAATTGTCCATTTGAACTAGCCATTATATTTATCTGGCCAAATTGTCCTACCCAATATTTTTGTCTGGCCAATTTATTCTAGGCCAAATTGTCCTAGATTCTACTTTATCACATCCCTTAAAGGTTGATACCCCAGCTACTTTAGATGTAATGAAAATCACAGGAGCTTCACTTATGTTTGATTTCCTAGACTGTTGTTTTGGTAATTGTATTGTCTGTACAATTAATGTCTATCTACATATAATTTCTAACCCTCTTTTTATTATTATTCGAATGTATGCTACGCATGTTGTGTTAGTAAGAGAAGTAAAAAGTGAGATAGTGCAGGATAAAAGTATAAAAATAAAGGTGAGCATGATAGGGTTAGTGTAAATCAGGCCTGTTAGAGTGGGGTATCCTTACTTGAGAAGCCATTATTCCCTTGATTTTGTCTCGATTTTGATGACATTTTCACACATATTTTGCTGATTGTATGTGGCCATTTTACCCGAGGTGACAATCACATGACTTCCAGTCACGTGACAGTCGGGAACTGTTTAAGACTCTGAGGCCTAAAAAAGTTACGTTTCCCATTTCCTGACTGATTGTCAAAAAAAATGCGCAGACTGTAATTTTTTTTTTTTTTTTGGCACACAAACAAAAAAAGATTAATCCGAGATCGACCCTGGGCAATCCCAGTTTTTATATATGTTCATTACATAATTTGTCCATACCAATTTTCGGATATTGTTGGTCATCATTGTTTATTTATTTCCAATATGGCTGCACCCTTATAATAAGTTGATACTTGTGTTAAACTTTAGTATAAATATTAAGTCAGTTGACAAGTATAATTGAAATTACCCCTATGCATGTTGAGTGAAGGTTATTGCATAAATTCCAGGGTGGGCAATTCAGTCAACCAGCATTTGCCAGTGTTTTCCGGTATTTGCTGGTATTTACCAGTAAATACCGCTGGCATGGAAAATACTCATATTTGCCAACATTTTGCTAACCTTGCATTTCATGTGAACCAACTGCTTGACAGACACATGAAATGTCAAGACATATTTTCTTTGAAAAAAGAGTACAGATTTTTTTTTTTTTTTTTTTCAAAATGTCTACTGCAGTTGTGATTGGCGCTTTAAGGGTTAAGAGAAGAATTCTGGACTATTTTTAAAATTGTAATAGTGTGTACTGATAGCCAGAATGATCTATAATTTAATTTCTTACAGTATGGTCAACAGCGTAGTTACGGAGGAGGGGGAGGTTATGGTGGAGGTGGTGGATATGGCGGAGGGGGTGGTTACAGTGGCAGTGGAGGCTACGGTGGTGGGGGAGGCTATGGACGAGGTGGTGGAAGAGGCGGTAGACAAGAAGGTTACAATCCACCAGACTGGAAAACAAACCCTAATGCTGAAGAATTCTGCAAGCTGTTCCTGGGTGGCCTTTCTCCAGAAACTACAGAAGATTCAGTGAAAGAATATTTTGGCAGATATGGAGAAATTGTTGACTGTATTGTAATGAAAGATCGTGCCTCGAATAAGTAAGTTCTGATTATGTGCCTATCCCTATTATCTGGATCCAAGGCTGTTGATTTGGCTTAAATGGCTTTGGAGTACGTTTACAGTAATTATTTAAACAATAAATTTATTTGCGCAGACTCCCTTTCTCTTTTGAAATTACTAAACCACACATCTTCTGAAAAAAATCTGAAAGTTCAGAACCTGATAGAAAGACATCATGTTATCGAAAACTAAAGAAATTCTGTTCTGTTGGCAGCCAAGCCATGTTAGCATAAGAGATAAGAAGGCTGCTGATGCAGAATCCCCACTAGAACTAGACATTTTGAACCTTAAAGTTCCTTTTATGGATTTTAAACCTTTTTATCAACAGATACATCTGGTTCAAGCTTCCACTGGCAGATGTCATGGAACAAAGTGACATTCAATAAAGTACATGCAATTAAACTGGGCCCAGTTGTTCAAAGCGTCGTTAGCTTAACGAGCTCGTTAAGGGTCATTTCGTTAACTGTTTTAGTGGATTCAATATACAATATTCTGATATTTTTGGCTGAAAAAATGTGAGTAGCTTTTGCACTGCAAAAGCTACTCACATTTTTTCAGCAAAAAAATTCAGCATATTTGCGTATCACTCGATGTAAATTTTAACGAATCGTTAACTAACAACGTCGTTAGCTTTGAACCACTGGGCCCTGGTTATTGGATCATTAAAGCAAGAGGAAATGGTTCTTACTCATCTATGTATAGGTCATACAAGAGTAGACTTGTACATTCTTATCTGCTCAAAGGAGATCAACCACTTTATAAGCTTTAATGAGCCTTTAAGGGTAAAACACTTCTAATTGACTGCATTGAATTCTCATGTGCAGTACCAATGATTCCAGACTAATGACAAGCTATCAGGGCTCTCACACCCATTTTATTCCCCATCACACATTAGTGTCAGGGTATTATGGTATCACGTTGGCTGTCCGTGTGTCCGTCCATCTGTTGCACGTCTGGCTGGCAGGCCGGCAGTATTTTCGTCTGGATGATAACTTGAGTAAATATCAATGGATTTTCATCAAACTTGGTATATGCATTGATATTGTGGTTTGGGATTTCTGATGACCAAATTTCATGAATTTTCAACAGTAATCTGCCAATGAGATGTCCATATTTTCATTTCAGAATGATAATTTGAGTAAATATGAATGGATTTTCACCAAACTTGATTTGTGCATTGATGTTAAGGAGATCTGGTTTTGGATAGCTAATGGGCAAATTTTTGTCAATTTTTGACACAACATCTGCCTGCGACAGTCTGGATTTTCATTTCCAGGCTTTAACTTTGGTAGCTGGCCTCGATGGCTCAGTTGGATGCGCCGTCCGACTGGAGACCAGGAGGTTGCGGGTTCAACCCCCACCGAGGTCGGCAACATTCTTTCGTGGAGATTGTTCATGAAATATTTTCTGCGGTCATTCTCTCCCTTCCGCTGATTCAAGAATGGCACTTGTCAGTTTCTGGCGAAAGAATGTGCACAATACTGGTTAACCGCTTAGAGGACTGTAAAACCTCAACACAAACAAACATGAACTTTGGTAAATATCAATGGATTTTCACCAAACTTGTGCCTGCCTCGGTGGCTCCAATGCCCATCTAACTGGTAATCAGGAGGTTCCAGGCTTGACCTATCGCCTGATCGGCAGCATTCTTTCATGAAGATTGATCATGAAATATTTTCTGTAGTCAGTCTCCATTCAGCTGATTCAAGAAGAGCAGTTGTCAGTTTCTGATGAAAGAATGGGAACAATCAGAGTTCTTGGAAACGCCGAATCCGGCGTATTTTTACGCCTATTTTGGCTTTTGTACGCATAAAATTTCCTTCCGAAGATTCTCATTTACGCTCTATTGCCACCGGACGTCCAAACTGAACTTCAAAGACGCACCGCGGACTTCCGAAATTTCTTTTGTCCGTCGAAATTTATACCCGAGATGTACAAAAATTGTCAAAAAGCCTGCCCAGTTTTAACGAGTTGTATGATGTTTGCCCCGCCTACTTATTGGAAATTCGCTACCGGTGTTGACTGAGCTTTAAGGACGTCCCACTTTCCGCTTGCGGGAGTTTTATTGACATCGGTGTCAAGCGTCGCGGCACCCTTTTGATGGCTGCGTGATCACTGTGTGTATTTGTCACGCGTGCTGAGTTGATTAATTGATGTTTGTATAATTAAACTGTCTTCTGCGACACCCGAAAATATTTGGTGAAATTATATGAAGTCATTATTATTTTTAAATATTCATGTCTTAAAATCTTAAATTATTATTTTGCTAAGAACGTGTGTCGTCTGAAAACACCTCAACTCTTCCGGGAGTTACCGAGTGAAATTAGATAAATAAATAACAATTATGCACAGAACGCAAATTTAAATCTATTCTAATTTAGAAGCCTTTGTTTGTCATGACGAGAAGCAATTTTTCAAATGAGAAGAAAACATATTTTTCGTCAAAATTTTCGGAAAACCCGTTTCTAAATTCGTAGCCTTGTTCCTGCTGCGCTGTTTACCTGCGTGGAAAAGACGCAAAGTAAGTCTAAATATAGGCGAATTGCGATGGTTTTGCTTGCTTTTCTCCGCGAACGAACGTATTGCTGTTGGTAACTCATCGAGAGCTGCCTTTTATTTGTTTGTTGTTGCACGAGTCGGCGCCGTTTTCCCGCAATTTTTGTGAAGTAAGCAACTCGCTCACTCGTGTTGATCAGCTTCAATCCGAGCAAATATTTCATTAAATACATTTCTGCAAAATAATTTCAGCATAGTTTGTTTTTAAGAAAACATGTTTTGGGTGTTTTCTCTCATGTATTTTCTTTTCTTTACCAATGTTGATGCTTTCTCTAAGGTCTGACATACAAGTACAGGCTTTCCAAAAAGATGCGATCGAATTTTAATAAGCGATAAGGATATGTTTAAAACACATCTAAGAGAAGTGTATATCAGGATGATTCTGTGTGACACTTAATTAAGAACCTCTGTTCTACTAAAGAAAGGGCAGACCACCGCAGCAGGGAAAAAAGTGGGACTTCCTAGATTTTCCTGTGGGACTTCCAAATTTGAGGGGTAGGGACTTCCTGAGTCTGGAAGTTAATGGAAGTCCTGTCACTATTTCCTAAGCCCCAAAAGCTTTTGGATCCTTACCAGACACTCAATGGTCAAGGTTAACTATGTTGAAAAATGAAGTTGTCCAGACAATGTTCTTAAATATTAAGTTTTCATATTTAGCTGAAAACTCCAAGTTTTCTAGGTAAAACTCCGATTTTTATGCCCCCAACTTCGAAGAAGTTGGAGGGGCATATTGCTTCTGGGACATTTGTGTGTGCGTGCGTCCGTCCGTTACGCTTTTTGATGCATAGCGTAACTTCTAAACCATACATGCTAGGGTTTTGAAATTTCATATATGGATTCTTCATGAAAAAATAGCTGACCCATATTTTTTTTCCCCATCATGATTATGCCCCTTTTCTTGAGTTATGGCCCTTTGAAAAAATATAGATGAAATCTTGTCAGCAAAATATCTCAAAAGCTTTTGAAGCAAGAGCCTTGAAACCTGGTGAACAGATTGGTATTGATGAGTAGATGACCTGATTAACTTTTGAATAAATTCTGAAAATTACTTCATGAGTTATGGCCCTTTATAACTTTGGGCATTTTTACAATTGCACACTTTTTGATGCATAGCATAAGTTTTGAACTGTGCATGCTAGGGTTTTGAAATTTCATATATGGATTCCTCATGAAAAAATAGCTGACACATATTTTTTTTCTTATCAGGATTATGCCCCTTTCCTGAGTTATGGCCCTTTGAAAAAATATGGATGAATTCTTGTCAGCAAAATATCTCAAAAGCTATTGAAGCTAGAGCCTTGAAACTTGGTGAATAGATTGGTATTGATGAGTAGATGACCTGATTAACTTTTGAATAAATTCTGAAAATTACTTCATGAGTTATGGCCCTTTATAACTTTGGGCTTTTTACGTTGCACATTTTTTGATGCATAGCATAAGTTTTTAACTGTGCAGGCTAGGGTTTTGAAATTTCATATATGGATTCCTCATGAAAAAATAGCTGACCCGTATTTTTTTTTCGCATGAGGATTCTGCCCCTTTCCTGAGTTATGGCCCTTTGAAAAAATATAGATGAAATCTTGTCAGCAAAATATCTCAAAAGTTATTGAAGCTAGAGCCTTGAAACCTATGGAATAGATTGGTATTGATGAGTAGATGACCTGATTAACTTTTGAATAAATTCTGAAAAGTACTTCTTGAGTTATGGCCCTTTGTCATTTTGGGCATTTTTGCATTGCACACTTTTGATGCATAGCATAAGTTTTGAACTGTTCATGCTAGTTTGAAATTTCATATATGGATTCCTCATGAAAAAGTAGGTGACCCATATTTTTTTCCTATCCAAATTATCTCCCATTTTAGAGTTATTTCCCTTTTAATAAAATAACATTGAAATCTCGTATATTTGTATTGTTGTTATCGTCATGGGCAAGCAATGTTGGAGTCAAGCAGTGTTAGTGTCAGGCAGTTGGGGGCATAGTGTTTTACAATCACCAGCTCTATTTCAATTTTAACTCCAACTTTTCTCAGAGATAGATTCTTAAACTCCTGCTTTCAAAATCCTAGTGAGAACTTTGAACAATACTCATATTGGTCACCTGCTTAGTCTGCCTGGAGTAACAGTGTGGTTAAGTAAGCTGACTGCACTTGACATATGACCCCACTTATGTTGACCAGGCTGTAAAACCTCAACACGAACAAAATCACCAAACTTGCTATGCGCATTGGTATTGAGGAGGTCTGTTTTGGGAATGCTAATGGGCAAATTTCGTCAACTTTTGACAGAGTTCTCTGCCCTGGATATGATAGTGGCAGGGTATTATCATTTCAGGTTTTTATTTGGGAAAGGGGACGGGGTCCAGAGGACTTGTTAAGGTGGAGTATCTGGGATAATTCTAGGATAATTTTTCTTATTTCTCCATAAAAACATATGTTGTGGGTACTCATTAGAAGCGCCTAGGCGAGGCGCTTCTAATGAGTACCCACAACATATGTTTTTATGGAGAACTGGAGAAAATTATCCCATAATTATCACCAAATACTCCTCCTTAACAATTCCTCTGGGGTCCTTAGAATTGTGATTTGTGTTTTGATCATAATTTGGTGTTGGGGAATCTAATGTTTCAGGTATGAAGTTTCATTGACTACATGGCATTTTTTCCTGTCTCAAAGCAACTATTGAGATTGTGATGGGCCTCTTCAAGAGAAACTGGGCTCAGACTGAACAGATTTCAAACAGAAAGAGTCCATTGCAGTGACTTAGTGATGATAGTGATATTCTTAGACATGCTGCAGTTATTAGTAAACAACAACATTTGAGCCTTGTAAGTAAACTGTCTTTGTGCACATGTCCTTAGCAAGTTCTTTTTCTGGCTTACAGAGCAAGAGGATTTGGATTTGTAACGTTTAGTACCTCCTCAAGTGTACAAGATGCTCAGGACGAAAGACCACATAAACTAGATGGTAAAGAAGTAGAAACAAAAAGAGCTACTCCAAAAGCAGTAAGTGGACGGCATCTTTACAAATATTAAGCTGCTGAAAAGCATAGGTTGAGATAAAAGGAATACCACATACATTCAGCCTTTTCATTAAATTTAGAACTAGGCGGCTAAACTCCTAAAGTAGAAGGCACTTAATTTTATTTTCTCCATGAAAACAGATTGTGGGTACTTTGTAGAAGCGCCTCACTAAGCACTTCTAATGAGTAATCATAAGTTAAACTCTTTTATTGCATAAAAGCAGGGTCGCATATTGTTAACAGCCCTGCATTAACTGGCGAAAAGCTGTGTATTAACAAGGCAATTCACACGCTGTTAATGCACAGCTATGCAACTTTCTATATGCTGGTACCGAGGCCACAGAATAGCTGCTGCCACGAGATGTGTAGGCCGGGCCCTAGAACGAGCATAGTCCGTGAAAATTGCATTCATGAGACATCAGTGAAAAGGCGAAACAAAATAGTGCAAGAAGAAATGTGAAATGTAGCAAATGATTTCAACTTTTATGCAATAATAGCGATCGAACATGATTTTTCAATGCATTATCATTCACCAGGTCCCTTGGGAGGTGTTGAAAACCGTGGCCTCCGACCTCGGTTTTCAACACCTCCCTCGGGACCTGGCAAATGTTAATGCATGAAAAACCATGTTTGATCCCTATATTGGTGGAAAAATAAGAAAAATATTTATCTGGATACCCCTCTTCTCTGGAGCTATGAAACTTAATTGCCAAGCACACACCTGCAAGTAACACAGTAGGCAGTTTTTGCATCTTTCCCCTCATTTTTAGCCAGTTCTTCCTGAAGCATATTTTGTGGATACTCAAAAGATTCACATCAGTAAATCTGCTTCAACTTGACTATTCTTAACATGATCAGCAACGTCCGAAAACACCTTAGGACTTTGTACCCAGAGAAGATCAAATTCGTCTGCACATTGTACAGTCTGATCAGAATCTTCAGTGGGCACATTTTAGATAACCATGGATGCAAATCTTCTGCACAGACTTCAGAGGCCCTGCGTACACATCTGTAGACAATGCGTACAAAATTTTATTGATTACGTAAGGTTACTTCTCTTCCTTCCGCTGATTCAAGAAGGGCAGTTGTCAGTTTCTGGCGAAAGAATGTGCACAATACTGGTTAACCGCTTAGAGGACTAAGCCTGCCCAGTAAACATGTGGTTAGGTAAACTGACCACGCTCGACATGACCCCATTGGGTTGACTGGGCTGTAAAACCTCAACACAAACAAACATAAGGTTACATTACAGATCTTTCATACAAAAAGTTAACCATTTGCCCATGAAAATAATTGTAAGTCTACAATCAGAAGGGGAAAAATGGCACAAATTGAAAAACAAGTTTAATCCACAAACTGTAGCAAAATTTTTAATGCTGTTGAGTTTAAAAAAAAAAAAAAAAAAGAAGAACTTGTAGATGAAACTTATACCACAGTTTGTTTCTAAGATAAGGAAGGTGTAGTGGCAGAATAGTGGCCAAGGGCCCATAACTTGGATTCTGTCCCTTGGTAAGTTTTAAAATTTTGCCATTCTTGAAAATTATCGTAACAGATGATTCAGGAATTAAGAAAGCTAGAAAGCTGAAAGTTCATATAAACATGGACAATGACTGGATGTATCGTGTATACCAAAATAATGGTCAAGGGTCCACAACTTGTGGATTTAAGTCCCTTGGTAAGTTTTCAAAAAATTAAAATGTTTTTTTGCTTGCTTAATAACTTTTATGTCTGTGGTCCTACTTCAATGAAACTTATACCACACTTGGTCTCTAAGGTAAGAAAGGCGTAGTGGCAAAATTGGTGGCCAAGGGCCAATAACTCTTGGAGTTATGTCCCTTTCTAGGTTTTCAAATTTTGCCATTCTTGAAAATTTTTGTAACAGATTCTCAGGAACTGTGAAAGCTAGGAAGCTCTAATAGCGCTGCATCGGGGTTATTGTCAGATCCCCTGACAGCCCTGTATTTTTTTTCTCTCTCTCTTTTTTCATATCAGATAGTTGGAGCTTGAAGCACTGAGGAAACAGATCCGATTCTCGGAATTCTAGTTTCAATCCAAAAGTATTGATAGTTTTCTTATTTCTCCATGAAAACATGTTGTGAGTACTCATTAGAAGTGCCTCACTGAGGTGCTTC
Organism: Anodontia alba; assembly: GCA_964016985.1. Classification (NCBI taxonomy): domain Eukaryota; kingdom Metazoa; phylum Mollusca; class Bivalvia; order Lucinida; family Lucinidae; genus Anodontia; species Anodontia alba. Next base: position 83,522,267 of record OZ024831.1, on the reverse strand, counting down.
TAATGAGTATCCACAACATTTGTTTTGGTGGAGAAATCAAAAAGATATTTTATCTGATACCCACACTTATCTAGACCTATGGGTGTCATTATGTACAGTCCCTCAAGAATTCCTATGTTTTCTTTCAAGTGTGTCCTGTTTTAAGTTGACATGTTACAACAGTTCTTTCAGTAATTTTGTAAACCTTCACTGCACAGTGCTAATTAGGTTGAATATGGTATTAAGATGATAGGCAAGACAAGGTATGTTTTGGTGCAAAATGAATTAGAGTGTCCTGAATTAGTGTCCTAAATTATCGCCGCTTATTGCTTTACCTAAAGCTAGCTGATATTAATAAATAATTTGTTTGCAATTGCCAGCCCAGGAATTTTCCAGTAGCTAGTTGCAAAAGAAAGTCTAAAGTCAGCCACATTTCTTTTCAAAAGGGTTGCAAAATTTTACGTTTTTCAAGAATAATATGCTTTCCAAAATTGATAGGGATGACTCCTAGTCAGTAAATTGGCAACAACTAACAAACAGAAGCAATGCGTATTTTTGCCACAGTGAGGTGCTTTTGAGGAGTGGAGAGTTTTAAGACAAATAATCCCTTTTAGTTGGGGGGGGGGGGGGGGGGGGGGGGGGGGAATGCTTTATCGAGAGGTATGGAAGAGCAAAGTTTTATCTGTATTCACAACAGAACCTCAACTGTTTGGTTGCAAATGCTGAGACATTAGCTTCGATTAGATTCTGTGAATGAACAGGCTGATCGGGGCCATGACTATTTATGTAAGCCCTGATGGGTCTAGATAAAGCACTTTTTTTTTTTTTCAACCTAAGAATCTCTCCCTTCCACTGATTCAAGAAGGGCAGTTGTCAGTTTCTGGCGAAAGAATGTGCACAATACTGGTTAACCGCTTAGAGGACTAAGCCTGCCCAGTAAACGTGTGGTTAGGTAAACTGACCGCGCTCGACATGACCCCATTGGGTTGACTGGGCCGTAAAACTTCAACACAAACAAACAACCTAAGAATGTTCATATTTTTTCTTATTTCACCAGATAGACATATGTTTTAATGAGTACCCAAAATATGCTTTCATGGAGAAATAAGAAACTTTTCTGTAGTTTGTGACACATATGGTTTGACTTGTCAATAAACTTGGAACAGCTCTTTCAGACGTAGTAAATGTTTCTTGTTTTTTGTTGTTGTTTTTTTTTTGCCAATATGGGTGTCATTTATGCATATTTCTAGATAAGAAGGAGTATCCACACACAGTTGTAGACAACAATCGGTATCAGATGAGTATTTTTCTTATTTCTCCACAAAAACTTGTGAGTATTTGTTAGAAGTGCCTCAGCGAAGTGCTTCTAATGAGTACCCCAACATATGCATTTGTGGAGTAATAAAATATTCTTTTTTGGTAGAAAAAAGTGTCATATGGAACTATGTATCCAGGTAAATATTTTTCTTATTTCTCCCCATTCTTCTGTACTCTGTCGGGAACTTCTGATGACTACACACAGTATATGGTTTCAGAGGATTAGTTTAGGTGGGATATTTGGTGATTATTCTGGTATGATTTTTCTCCAGTGAAACATACATTGCGGGTACTCCTATGTTGTTATGGAGAAATTGAGAAAATCAATCCAGAGTTATCATCAAATACTCCTTAACAAGTCCTCTGAATTTAGAGTAGAAATAAGAAAAGATACCTTATCTAGAGCTCTGTTTATATACAATTTCAGCAACAGGGAGTACAGGGTGCCCCTCGGACCAGCACAACTAAACTTTTTGTCGGTGGTGTTAAAGATGAAATGACAGCCGATCTTTTCACAGAAGTTTTCTCAGAACACGGCACAGTAGAAAGTGTAAATATCATCAAAGACAAAGAAACTGGAAAGGGAAAAGGATTTGCTTTCGTAACATTCTCAGACAGCGACAGTGTTGATAAATGTAACTGTAAGTGTTTCTGTCTCCTTGGTGAAGATCTACCATATTTAACACTTAAAGAACAACTGAATAACAACTGCAGCAGGCGCCAAATTTTGCAGTTTAAGGCCACAGTTTTTTATCTTTAGGTTTATAGGAAATTTCTTAAAAATTTGCTGTCAGGAGGAAAGAACAGTGTAAAATTCCATCAAAACTTACTCACCCTCATGGTCTAAATTTTTCATTTAGATGCTGAAAATGAAGAAAAAGAGAAAAAAAACAGTTCTGAAAATCTACTTGCCCTGCCTTAAAATTTACTTGCAAATGAGAGCGGGCAAGTGGAATTTTACATCCCTGAGGAATAGAAATAAAAATATGAAAAAGCTAGGATTGATCGTATGAAATAATTTTCGAACAAAAATATATGTAAAAATGCAATGTTTCAGTCCAGATTTGAAGGGAAGGTACATTAAATAAAAATAAAATCAGAAATTGGGGAATTTTATTTTTCCGGAGGGGCTCTTAAACCTAAAAAAAAAAACTGTGTCCGGCCTCGGATGCTCAGTTGGATGCGCGTCTGACTGTTGATCAGGAGGTTGCAGGTTCGACATAACAACCCCCCTCCTCTCAGTTTCCAGACGATAAAAAGAGTGAATTTCAATGGATTTTCACCAAGCTTGGTAAGTGCATTGATATTGTGGAGATCTGGTTTGGGATTGCTAATGGGCAAATTTGGTCAGTTTTTCAAAGAGTTATCTGGCCGCGACACATCTGATTTTTCGTTTCTGGACAGAGATATGGTTCAGGATTGCTAATGGACAAATTTCATCATTTTTTGACAGAGATATTTTCGTTTCAGTTTGAGTAAATCTCCACAGATTTTCTCCAATTTTGATATATGCATTGATATTGTAGAGATCTGGTTTAGGATTGCTATTGATTACTTTTGTCAATTTTGATACTTATCTCTTCATGACATGATAATGGCAGGGTATTATTGTTTAACATATTTATTATAGTTGATTATGATGTTATTAAACAGTTATGTATAATATATGTACAGGTAAATGATATATTGTAAGATGCATAGATAAATGACCCTCCCCAACCGTCTGTGTATTATGTGACAGGGAGAGAAAAAAAAGTTTTATTTCTCTGATAAATAATATTGAAAAAAGATTATACTGTCATCCTGTACAGTTCTGCTTAGCATGTTAATTTTGAAGAAGGAGAGCAATTTCTCCTCTTTTCCACATTTGTAAATGAATACTTCTAATGTGATAAGATATATCGAGCCTTCTGGGGAATTCTTATGGATAAATGCATATATATCTACTTGCAGTAATACAAAAATTCATAATAGCTGGAAAGCCTGTATCAGCAAAAAAGGCTGAAGAAAAAGCACAAGACCAAGGAATGGGTAGAGGAGGTGGTCGTGGAGGTAAGATATAAGAATGTACAATGGTGTCTTAATGTTTGGAGAATTTGTGTCTTCATCGTCATCTCAGTATCCATAGCTAGCCTACAGATAAGAGGGGGTATCCACATAATATTTTTCTTATTTCTCCACGAAAACATATATTGTGGTACTCATTAGATGCGCCTCGGTGAGGCGCTTCTAATGAGTACCCACAACCTATGTTTTCATGGAGAAATAAGAAAGATAACATTTTTCGGATGAAAAAAGCGCCTTATCTGTTGCTATGAGTATCACTACTTTTAACATAGATGTAGCTTATGATGCCCAAGAAAATTAAAGTGAATAGTGCAGTCCTAGACCAGCCCAGTCCGACAAAAATTTCTAAATTGATGATTGACTTAAATACAGTCCACACTCGTTGTCTCGACTTCTCTTATCTCAACTAATTGTTTATCTCGATGTGAAAATCTGGTCCCTGTTTTATTTATTTTTTTTTTTTTTTTGATTTGGGTTTTACGGCCCTTTCAAGAATATTTCACTTATATCGAGCCGATCGTTCATCGAAGGTGGGCGAAAACCGGAGAACCCGGAGAAAAACCACCTGACCATCCGTAAGCAGAACTTGGCTTTCCCACATATGACCCGAGCCAGGCTCGAACCACAGCGGTGAGAAACCTAATGGATTAAGAGTCAACTCTCTTATCCACTAGGCTACGGGGGCCCGTTGGTCCCTGTTTTAACATGGAAATTTAACAGCAGTATAGGTCTAGATAAGGGAGGGTATCCGGTAAATAGTTTTCTTATTTCTCCACAAAAACATATGTTGTGTGTACTCATTAGAAGCGAGGCACTTCTAATGAGTACCCACAACATATGTTTTTGTGGAAACATATGTTGTGGGTACGCATTAGAAGTGCCTTGTTCAGGCGCTACTAATGAGTACCCACAACATATGTTTTCGTGGAGAAATAAGAAAAATATCAATACTTTTGGATTGAAAAAAGCGCCTTAACTAGTGCTAAGAGCAGGTAGCAAAATTTTGTGGAAAACAGATTTCCAGTACATCTCTAATTTCAGGAGTCAAATTACATATTCATTTGTGAAATGTGGTTGTTCGATTTATTTTTTCCTTAACTCTGCAAATCTGATATGTTGAGGTATGAATAGCTATTAAGTATTTTGGAGAATCCCTTGGACTTTAGTCGACTGTCATGTTGAAAGGTACGTAAAACACCAAATCGTCTGATGATCACTATATAGTGACAGATTCTGTCCATAGTTTGAGACTGAATGATGCATAGCTCTTGAAGCAGGCTATCCTGATAACTTATTTCTCATCAAAAAATGTATATTGTGGATACTTATTGAAAGTGCCTCCCTGAGGCATTTCTAATGAGTACAGGTCTACAACATGCTTACATGAAGAAATGAGAAAATTGGTTGAAGAAGCACTTCCTCTAAACTATGCAAATACACAGGTTAAGTCGGGTACTTATGATTTCACATGTGCTTAAGTCTGCCTGTGATCTTTAAAAAGATTAACATTATAGCCCTGGGGTCAAAAATGGCCCCACCCTAGGGGTCTCTTGTTTTACATAGACTCATACAGGGAGAAACGTAAAAAATCTATAAGGCACGGGCCTTTGATATTTGGTGTGTCAATTTATCAAAGCCATATGTTATGTGAAGTTTTCTGTTTTGCCTAATTAATTAAAGCTACATTCTATACCAAGTTACTGTAGGATACTGTAACAGATACCAAAGGTTTTTTCTAACTGTACAAGCTACCATACCCATAAAATTGTGACTATAAGCTTGCTCACAACAAATATTCTCAGGTGAGCTACAGGACCATTGTCCACTGGTTTTCTTCTGCCATGGCTAATATGATTATTATTTCAGGTGGCAGAGGTGGTCGAGGAGGCGGCCGTGGTGGTTACGGAGGTGGTGGTGGCTACGGTGGTTATGGCGGCTATGATGGTGGTTATGGGGATGGATATGATAGTTACGGTAAGTAGAAACTTTCAAAAACTGCCAGCATTGCATAAAAATAATTCCGATGCATCTCCAAAGTAAAGGTTTAAATGAACTTATGCAGCTATTGTCTCTTCAGTATTTTGGAAATGACGCATAGCTCAAGATAAGATCCTTTTTTTTTTTTTTCAAGCAAAAATTATGGATATGTTTCTTATTTCTCTACGAAATATATTTATGTCTTAGAATTAATTAGAATGAGGGCTGGCTAATCAGAGCTGAAAAGATAATTGATTATCAGTCCAGCCATTGTGATTGATAATTGATCACTGAAAATTTGGTCATAGTTTTACCTGTCTATCTGAGCATGACTCTTACCATATGTTATACTTTACAGTACATGTTTGGCCGGACAGGCCTGAGCAAACAGTGTAGACCCGGATGAGACGCTGCAAAACATGGTGTCTCATTTGAGTGCACTGTTTGCCATTTATTCAGCTTTTTTTTTAGATACATCATTGGGTAGTAAATTCTACTTGTTCAATTTTAGATAAAGTGTGGTAAGGAGTGGAGGTGTCTGAATACTAAGGGGTAAATATGGTATAGTATCAGACACATAAATCAAATGATTGATTATTAGCAAATCTATAACAATAATCATTTTTTTGGAATTTATCGATCAATTAATCGATTATCTGTTTATAATTGTGCCAGCCTTAATTAGAATTGTTCTGATACTCGAAGTTTCATGAGCATTATATAATTATGTTGTCAGTGAAAGTCTCAGGCTTCTACAATGTGAAATACAGTTGACTCTCGTTATCTCTAATTCCAAAGGACTCTCTGAAATACTTCGAGATATCCGTCCCTCGACCTATCAGATTTTCAGAATTGAGGAAAAAATAACCCCATTAACCACATTTAACAAATATATATGTAATTAGATTCTTAAAGTTTAGTTATATTTAAAATATTATGAAAAAGAGGAGAGCAATTTCTTCTCTTTTCCACAATATTTTTTACCTGTTGTTAGATTTTCATGTTTAGGCAGGGACCAGATTTTTACTTCGAGATAAGCGGTGATTCGAGATAAGCAAGGTCGAGATAGCGAGAGTCAACTGTAAATGAACTTCAAATAAATACCCATTACATACATTTCATGGTGAAATAAGAAAACTATCAATACTTTTTGTTTAAAAAAAAAAAATTGCGTAATTTGGAGCTATGACTTGTCCTATTATACATGTTAGGCAATATAGCACCAGATAAGAGGAGTACCCAGATAAGTATTTTCCTTATTTTTCCAAGAAAACACAGTCAATGCTGGTTATCTAGACCATAAATGGACCTGATAAAGTTTTCAGGTATCAGTAGTTCATTGTGACCTTACAGATATGATGGAGCCAACTGTTTGCCCTAATGTGCTTGGAAGGCACATATATATGGTTATTGTCCCAACGCCGAAGGTGAAGGGGGATATGGTAATAGTCTTTGTGCACCCATCTGTGCGTTCCTCCATCCGTCTGTCACACTTTTGTCCGGAGCATAACTCCAAAACTATTCAAGTGATTTTGTTGAAACTTCATAAAGTGATAAAAGGGCAGTGAGAGGAAGCACAGGGAACAAGGACCATAACTCTACCTTGCTCTACCTTCCAGTCAGAACAGTTTTAGCTATTTTTGATCTACAAGTCAGCTTGATGATTCTTACTAAGTTTTAAGTCAATTGGTCTTACGGTTCAGGAGATGAAGCAAATGAATAGATTTTCAAGATGGCTGCCATGGCGGCCATTTTAGATTCACGATCAGAACGATTTTAGCTAATTTTTATCTACCAGTCACCCCTATGCTTCCAACCAAATTTTGATCAATTGGCCTTTCTGTTCAGAAAAAGCCAATAATAGATTTTCGATTTACGATCAAAACCTCCTGAATAGAAAGGCCCATTGACTCGAAATTTGATAGTAAGTATCAAGTTGACTTGTAGATCAAAAATAGCTAAAATCATTCTGATAGGATTTCGAAGATGGTCGCCCTAGCAGCCATGTTGAAAATCTGTTTTGAACTTTTTCTCCTGAACCAAAAGGGCAACTGACGCAAACTTCATATATATTCATATTGAGGTGAATTGTAGATCAAAAGTAGCTAAAATCATTCTGATTGGACATCCAAGATGACCACCATCTTGAAAATCAATATTGAACTTCTCTTGAACCGAAAAGCCAATTGACTCAAACTTGTATGATAATCAGGTGAGCGGTACAGGGCCATGACCCTCTTGTTTAATTTTTTTGTCCATGGCATAACTCCAAAATTGTTCAAGGGATTTTGGTGAAGCCTTATAAAGTGATAAAGGACATTGAGAGGAAGTGCAGTATACAAGAACCATAATTCAACCTTGCTTACTTTTTAAATTATTTCCTTTATTAAGTTTTCTTGCCCAGGGCATGACTCCAAAACTATACAAGGGATTTTGTTGAAACTTCATATAGTGATAAAGGATACTCCACAACTGTTGGAGGGACTTTGTTAAAACTTCATGAAAAACTTCATGAAATGATAAAGGACATTGAGGGTAAGTGCAGTATACAAGAACCATAACTCTACCTTGCTTACTTTTATAATTATTTCCCTTTATTAAATTTTCTTGTCCTTAGAATAACTCCAAAACTTTTTAAGGGATTTTGTTGAAACTTCATAAAATGATAAAGGACATTAAAGAGAAGTGCAATATTCAAGAACCATAACCTACTTTTTGCATTATTTTCCTTTATTAAATTATCTTGTCAAGGGCATACCTTTGAAACTATTCAAGGGATTTTGTTGCAACTTCATAAAATGATAAAGGACATAGAGAGTGCAATGTACAAGAACCATGACACTACACTGCTCATTTTTTTTTTTGTCCCCCGCCTTTTCGAAGAAAAGTGGAGGGACACTGTTTTTGGTTTTCCGTGGGGCGTGGTGCGTGGCGCGTGGTGCGTGGTGCGTGGTTCCGAGTTTTTAGTGGGTACTTTGTCCCCTTAACTCCTCCCACAGTTTCTGTCCGATCCTTTTGAAACTTTACAGGTGTTTTAAGGATGGTCTGAAGATATGCATGTGGTTTTTTCAGAATCCTGAAATAATTTTTTATCACTTTTTCTGCATTTTTAACTTAGACATTTTTTGAGTTCTAATATTACAGAAGTCTATAGGGAGTAGGTACCATGTCCCCTTAACTCCTCCCACAGTTTTTGGCCGATCATTTTGAAACTTTACATGGGCTTTTAGGATGGCCTGAAGATATGCATGTGGTTTTTTCAGAATCCTGAAATAATTTTTTATCACTTTTTCCGCATTTTAAACTTAGATATTTTTTGAGTTCTAATACTACAGAAGTGTATAGGGAGTAGGTACCTTGTCCCCTTAACTCCTCCCACAGTTTTTGGCCGATCCTTTTGAAACTTTACATAGGCTTTAAGGATGGCCTGAAGATATGCATGTGGTTTTTTCAGAATCCTGAAATAATTTTTTATTACTTTTTCCGCATTTTTAACTTAGACTTTTTTTGAGTTCTAATACTACAGAAGTGTATAGGAAGCAGGTACCTTGTCCCCTTAACTCCTCCCACAGTTTTTCGCCGATTCTTTTGAAACTTTACAGGTGTTTTAAGGATGGCCTGAAGATATGCATGTGGTTTTTTCAGAATCCTGAAATAATTTTTTATCACTTTTACCGCATTTTTAACTTAGTCATTTTTTCGATTTCTAGTACTACAGAAGTGTATAGGGAGTAGGTACCTTGTCCCCTTAACTCCTCCCACAGTTTTTGGCCGATCCTTTTGAAACTTTACATGGGCTTTCAGGATGGCCTGAAGATATGCATGTGGTTTTTTCAAAATCCTGAAATAATTTTTTATTACTTTATCCGCATTTTTAACTTAAACATTTTTTGAGTTCTAATACTACAGGAGTATATAGGGAGCAGGTACCTTGTCCCCTTAACTCCTCCCACAGTTTTTGGCCGATCCTTTTGAAACTGTACAGGTGCTTTAAGGATGGTCTGAAGATATGCATGTGGTTTATTCAGAATCCTGAAATTATTTTTTATTACTTTTTACACGTTTTGAACTTAGACATTTTTTGAGTTCTAATTTTACAGAAGTCTATAGGGAGTAGGTACCTTGTCCCCTTAACTCCTCCCACAGTTTTTGGCCGATCCTTTTGAAACTTTACGTGGGCTTTTAGGATGGCCTGAAAATATGCAGGTGGATTTTTCAGAATCCTGAAATATTTTTTTTATTACTTTTTCTGCATTTTTAACTTAGACATTTTTTGAGTTCTAATATTGCAGAAGTGTATAGGGTGCAGGCACCTTGTCCCCTTAACTCCTCCCACAGTTTTAGTCCAATCCTTTTGAAACTTTACAAGGGCTTTTAGGATGGCCTGAAGATATGCATGTGGTTTTTTCAGAATCCTGAAATAATTTTTTACCACTTTTTCTGCATTTTTAACTTAGACATTTTTTGAGTTCTAATACTACAGGAGTATATAGGGAGCAGGTACCTTGTCCCCTTAACTCCTCCCACAGTTTTTGGCCGATCCTTTTGAAACTGTACAGGTGCTTTAAGGATGGTCTGAAGATATGCATGTGTTTTTTTTTCAGAATCTTGAAATTATTTTTTATCACTGGTTTCCTGCTTCAATACTTAGGTATTTGATACAGGACCAGTGGTCCTCTGGTTAACTTTACCATTTTTAACACCTCAAATAAAAATTAGGCGGGGGACATAAATTCCCCATGGAATTTGCTTGTTATTTCCCTTTATTAAGTTGTGTCCTGTGCATGATTTCAAATCTATTCAAGGGATTTTGTTGAAACTTCATAAAATGATAAAAGATATTGAGAGGCAATGTAGTATATAAGAACCATAACACTACCTTGCTTCCTTTCTGAATTATTTCTCTTTATTAAATTTTCTTCTTCAGGACAACTCAAACTGCTGAAGGGATTTTGTTGAGACTTCTTTAAGTGATAAAGTATGTTAAGATGAAGTGCAGTACACAATTACCGCAACTCTACCTTGTTTTATTGTCCCCGCTCTTTTCGAAGAAAAGTGGAGGGACACTGTTTTGGGTTTTCCGTGGGGCGTGGCACGTGGTGCATGGTTCCGAGTTTTTAGTAGGTACTTTGTCCCCTTAACTCCTCCCACAGTTTCTGTCCGATCCTTTTGAAACTTTACAGGTGTTTTAAGGATGGTCTGAAGATATGCATGTGGTTTTTTCAGAATCCTGAAATAATTTTTTATCACTTTTTCCGCATTTTTAACTTAGACATTTTTTGAGTTCTAATAGTACAGAAGTCTATAGGGAGTAGGTACCTTGTCCCCTTAACTCCTCCCACAGTTTTTGGCCGATCGTTTTGAAACTTTACATGGGCTTTTAGGATGGCCTGAAGATATGCATGTGGTTTTTTCAGAATCCTGAAATAATTTTTTATTACTTTTTCCGCATTTTTAACTTAGACATTTTTTGAGTTCTAATACTGCAGAAGTGTATAGGGAGTAGGTAGGTACTTTGTCCCCTTAACTGCTCCCACAGTTTTTGGCCGATCCTTTTGAAACTTTACATGGGCTTTTAGGATGGCCTGAAGATATGCATGTGGTTTTTTCAGAATCCTGAAGTAATTTTTTATTACTTTTTCCGCATTTTTAACTTAGACTTTTTTTGAGTTCTAATACTACAGAAGTGTATAGGGAGCAGGTACCTTGTCCCCTTAACTCCTCCCACAGTTTTTGGCCGATTCTTTTGAAACTTTACAGGTGTTTTAAGGATGGCCTTAAGATATGCATGTGGTTTTTTCAGAATCCTGAAATAATTTTTTATCACTTTTTCCGCATTTTTAACTTAGTCATTTTTCGAGTTCTAATACTACAGAAGTGTATAGGGTGTAGGTACCTTGTCCCCTTAACTCCTCCCACAGTTTTTGGCCGATCCTTTTGAAACTTTACATGGGCTTTCAGGATGGCCTGAAAATATGCATGTGGTTTTTTCAGAATCCTGAAATAATTTTTTATTACTTTTTCCGCATTTTTAACTTAGACATTTTTTGAGTTCTAATACTACAGGAGTATATAGGGAGCAGGTACCTTGTCCCATTAACTCCTCCCACAGTTTTTGGCCGATCCTTTTGAAACTGTACAGGTGCTTTAAGGATGGTCTAAAGATATGCATGTGTTTATTCAGAATCCTGAAATTATTTTTTATCACTTTTTACACGTTTTGAACTTAGACATTTTTTGAGTTCTAATTTTACAGAAGTCTATAGGGAGTAGGTACCTTGTCCCCTTAACTCCTCCCACAGTTTTTGGCCGATCCTTTTGAAACTTTACGTGGGCTTTAAGGATGGCCTGAAAATATGCAGGTGGATTTTTCAGAATCCTGAAATATTTTTTTATTACTTTTTCTGCATTTTTAACTTAGACATTTTTTGAGTTCTAATATTGCAGAAGTGTATAGGGTGCAGGCACCTTGTCCCCTTAACTCCTCCCACAGTTTTTGTCCGATCCTTTTGAAACTTTACAAGGGCTTTTAGGATGACCTGAAGATATGCATGTGGTTTTTTCAGAATCCTGAAATAATTTTTTACCACTTTTTCTGCATTTTTAACTTAGACATTTTTTGAGTTCTAATACTACAGAAGCGTATAGTGAGTAGGTACCTTGACCCCGTAACTCCTACCACAGTTTTAAGCCGATCCTTTGAAACTTTACAGGTGCTTTAAGGATGGTCTGAAGATATGCATGAGGTTTTTTTCAGAATCTTGAAATTATTTTTTATCACTGGTTTCCTGCTTCAATACTTAGGTATTTGATACAGGACCAGTGGTCCTCTGGTTAACTTTACGATTTTAACACCTCAAATAAAAATAAGGCGGGGGACATAAATTCCCCATGGAATTTGCTTGTTTTAATTATTTCCTTTTATAAAAAACTCTTTGTAGCGGGCATGACTCCAAAACTATTTAAGGAATTTTGTTGAAACTTCATAAAATGATAAACAATGTTGAGAGAAAGTGCAGTATACAAGAACCTTTGCTCTGCCTTGCTAACTCTTTGAAATATTTCTTTTATTCAACTTTCTTGTCCTTGACATAACTCCAGTATTACTGACGGGAATTCGAAATGCATACAAAGGTAGAGGACATTCATTGGAAGTGCAGTGACCTTGTACCATAACTCTGGTGTTGCCTCATTTCGCTGTTACCCCCTTCTACACTTTAAGTCTGTTTGCCATATATGTGAATCAAGAACTATTCAAGGTATTCAGTTCAAATAATATACGCCGGCCTCGGTGGCTCGGATGCGCCGTCCGACTGGAGACCAGGAGGTCAAGGGTTCAACCCCCGCCGAGGTCGGCAACATTCTTTTGTGGAGATTGATCATGAAATATTTTCTACGGTCATTCACTCCCTTCCGCTGATTCAAGAAGGGCAGTTGTCAATTTCTGGCGAAAGATTGTGCACAATACTGGTTAACCGCTTAGAGGACTAAGCCTGCCCAGTAAACGTGTGGTTAGGTAAACTGACCGCGCTCGATATGACCGCAATGGGTTGACTGGGCCGTAAAACCTCAACACAACAACAACTCAAATAATATACAGTGATAGAGGAAATTAAAGGGAAATGCATCATTCAGTCCTTCTCTCCCCATACTACCCACCCCTCCACACCCGCATCCCACCTCACCCAGATAATGTCTCTTTATTATTATAGCCCGCTCTGAAAAAGTGAGGCTATACTGGATTTGCCATGTCCTTCCATGATTTCATGCTTCCGTCATTCAGTGATTCCATGACTGCAAAATTAAAATGCATTTTCCTTAATAACTTTGATACTTTTTTCCTACTTCAATGAAAAACTTATACTGCACTTGGTCTCTAAGGTAAGTCAGGTGTAGTCGTAGAATAGTGGCCAAGGGTCCATAACTCTTGGTAGGTTTTCAAAATTTAAAATACATTTTGCTTAATAACTTTTATGTTTGTGGTCCTACTTCAGTGAACCTTATACTACACTTAGTCTCTAAGGTAAGGAAGATGTATTGGCAGAATTGTAGCCAAAAAGTCCCATAACTCTAAGAGTTATGTCCCTTGGTAGGTTTTCAAAAAATTAAAATGCATTTGCTCAATAACTTTTATGTTGGCGGTCCTACTTAAAAGTTTGTATAAACATGGACAATGATGGATGTATTGTGTATACCGGAAAAGGGGCCAAGGGTCCATAACTCTTATGACCCTTGGTAGGTTTTAAAAAAATTAAAATGCATTTTGCTCAATAACTTGTATGTTTGTGGTGTATGTTTGTGGTCCTTTTTCGATGAAACTTATACCGTACTTAGGAGCTTTGAAAAAGTGGTACACGCTTGACAGTGGGTTGATGTACTGTGTATTCAAGAATCAGGGCCACCGGCGCGTAACTTGTATATTAAAATCCCTTGATAGGTTTTATGATGCCATGTTACCATGTCCTAGAGTGGTGTTATCAGTTGTTCAAAGCTAACGATTCGTTAAAATTTACACCGAGTGATATGCAAATATGCTGAAAGTTTTTGCTGAAAAAATGTGAGCAGCTTTATACTGTATATTGAATCTGCTAAAACAGTTAACGAAATGACCCTTAACGAGCTCGTTAAGCTAACAACGCTTTGAACAACTGGGCCTTACCCATGCCACCAAGATGCAAACCAGTTTAGATGAACTGCAGTTACACTGCCTTGCATACATACAGAATTTGTTCTCAGTTGGGATTTGCATTTGTACATTTCATCTTAATTACACTTTAGTGCCAGGTTCATGTGAAAAGTATCCATCGGTGCGGGGATTAGCCATGTCCACATGTCTTGTTCTATAATAAAAGACATTTACATGTACTGCAAATTGCATTGTTAGTATTAGTTTTAAGAAAAGCAATGGGTCTCTTGGAATTAAAGCATCAATAAATAATGAAAAACAGTAGATTTCTCACGTGTTTTGTTGTCTTTTAATGCCTGCAAATTTGGTTTCCTGTATAAGCTAAATAAATTGACTGGTTTTGGCATATGCATGCAACACTTACAACTTAGTGGTATTTATACGTAATGAACTAGTTTTCATTATCTCCTATTTGCATAGACGAAACAAATTGACCAGTTTCTGCATGTGCATACAACGCTTACAAATGTCATCAGCTAGTTTAGTTAATCTCTGCTTGCTTAGACGAATTTCCACCATGGCAAACTCTAGATCCTGCTGAGAAAGCTTGTTATGAGCCGTCTCATCTGGATCTATACAATTTGTGCGGGTATCCATACTGTTCTACAAGGTCAGAAAGGTTAACAATGGTGCACATGCAGGAAGGACAATTGAAGGACAACACTTGCTTTGTTATTTTTTTCCTGTTTATCTCCCCTGAATGAATTTCTAAGCCAAATTCTTATGCACTCCATAACTTCTTAGTGGTTTGAAATATTTTGATAATTTTGGTAGAGACATAGATAAGACCAAAAGCAGTATAGTGTGCAAGAGTTTGGAAAAATTCTGTCCTTTAAAATAGTGATATCCAGGCAGTTTTCTTTTTGATTAACCTTCTTTCAGAGTGATGTGTTACTTTTATTCTTCAGTGGAAAAAGTCATCCATAATGCCATTAGGCATTTTTCTTGTTTTTATTTTTCCAAGAAGATAGGCATTGACATTTCATGCAAATTGCATGACAGTTTGCCTATCAAAGCCTATTTTCTCAAAAACATAATAAAAAATATTTCAAAATGTCATCTGCTGAATTATTTATCCACCATTCTGTCTCCGTGTTACTACATTGACATATAATTTTGGCTATTTTATTAAAGTTTCTGCTTGAGAGAGGTTTAGAGGATAGGGTGTCATGTTGTGCATTACTTTAATTTTCTTTGTTTATATCTGACAAAATTGTGGTGCCTGATTAGAGGCTGGCTAATCAGAGCTGAAAAGATAATCATTTTTTGCACCGGTAGGGGATATATGTAAACCCCTGCTCGCTTATTATATAGGTTTTAGATGTTTTTTGCCTGATTTGCTCCAAATAAGGTGCTTTTTTTTTTTCATTTGAATTTAGTAATGATGGTTTTCTTGTTTCTCTGCATATTTATTAGAAGTACCTCGCTGAGGCTTTTCTAATGAGTACCCAACATGTTTGTGGAGAAATAAGAAAAATATCATAGGTCTAGATAAGAGTGGTTATCCGGTAAAATACTAAATAGTTTTCCTATTTCTCAAAGAAAATACGTTGTCGGTACTCATAAGAAGTGCCTCACTGAGGAGCTTCTAATGAGTACCCACAACCTTTGTTTTCATAAGCAAAGTGCTTCTAATGAGTTCCCACAACATATGTTTTCATCGAGAAATAAGAAAAATAAAGATACTTTTGGTTGAAAAAAAAGCGCCTTATCAAGAGCTTTGAAATATTATGTGGATACCTCCTGCCTGTTATCTGGAGCTATGAATCTGGCATCTCTAAGGCCAGGGGGAATAAAGGAAAAAAGGTAAGAGAGTGACTTATAAATGATTTTAAGTCTTATTTGAAAATAGCACCAATATTTGACACTTTGAACAGCTAGCAACCCCTATTATATACCATAATTGCCCTTAGTGCGACACGCCTTTGCAACAGTGTAGACCCGTATTAGACATTATTATGTGGCATCTGATCAGGGTCTAAATTAAGGCTTGCACAATTAATCGATAATTAATTTATCGATAAATTCCCCAAAAATGATTATCGTTACAGATGTGCTAATAAGTGATCATTTAATTTCTGTGTCTGTTACTTTACCATATTTGCCATTAGTATTCAGATGCCTCAACTCCTTACCATACTTAATCTGAAATTTGAACTAAAGTACAATTTACTGCCCAATGTTGTGTCTAAAAATAGCTGGATAAGTGGCAAGTGTAGACCCTGATGAGACGCCGCGGTGTAGCATCTCATCTGGGTCTACACTGTTTGCTCAGGCCTGTCTGACCAAAAACATATAGTAAAGTATAACATGGTAAGAGGCATGCTCAGACGGACAGGTAAGTTATGACCAAATCTTCAGTGATTACTAATCGATTACCAGTCACAATGGCAGGACTGATAATCCATTATCTTTTCAGCTCTGATTAGCCGGCTTTAGTCTAAACTGCCACTCATCAAGCAGTTGTTAGACACATTAAGTAGTAAAATGGATAAGGATGGTAGGGTGTTCAAAATGTTGAGGGTAAATACATTGACGAATAGAGCAGAAAGCCCAGTTGGATCATACAGCACAGGTAAAAGAATGGCTTGGTAAACCATTTTATAAAACCATCTCAGTCTAACCTGCCTAAGATAACACTTCAAATGCCATTCAAGTTCTTTTATCTTTTCTCATTTTTAAGTGAGTACATTTTGATCTGTGTGCTCTCTTTTTCTTTCTTATTTGCTTTGAGTGTTTTTCATTTATTTTTTTTCTTCAGTTTGATCAGTTTTAGTGAAGACAGAGGACTTGATAAGATGGAGTATTTGATGATAATTTTAGGATAATTTTCTCTATTTCTTCATAAAAACATACATTGTGGGTACTTACTGCAATTGCCTCAGCATGCCGAGGCACTTCTACTGAGTACCCACAACTTGTGTATTTTTTGGAGAATTAAGATAGAAATACCCCAGAATTATCACCAAATACTTTCTAACAGTCCCTCTGGAAGATGTATTAAGAATAACAGTTTTTTTGTTTTTTTATGTGATATTTTGGAGACTGCCAAATGGAAGATTTGGTTAGTATTTGCTGTTGATATAAAAATTATTCTCATATATTATTACAAAGTTGTCTGTTGGTATAGCATCTCAAATTTTTATGTCATTTTTTCTTGAAAGTAATCAAGTGAATTGGTAAGAAATGGGTGGGATGGCTAAAACAAAGTTAGGTACAGCATAACGACAAGTGTGTATCTTCTGCAGGGGGTGACTATGGTGGTGGTTACGGTTCAGACTACCAAGGTTACTCAGGAGGTGGACCCATCAAATCGGGTGGTTACGGTGGAAGCAGATCATCACCTTACGGAAGTGGTGGTGGAGGTAAACACTTCAAAAGATAGAAAACACTCTAAGTGTGTGTGTGTGTACCAATGTGTGTGTGTGTCAGTGTGTGTACATAATGTCTGATCATTTTTTCCTGTCTGCTTTAGTAAGCTGGGCCGGCCTCGGTGGCTCAGTTGGATGCGCCGTCCGACTGGAGACCAGGAGGTCGCGGGTTCAACCCCCGCCGAGGTCGGCAGCATTCTTTCGTGGAGATTGATCATGAAATACTTTCTACGGTCATTCTCTCCCTTCCGCTGATTCAAGAAGGGCAGTTGTCAGTTTCTGGCGAAAGAATGTGCACAATACTGGTTAACCGCTTAGAGGACTAAGCCTGCCCAGTAAATGTGTGGTTAAGTAAACAGCGCTCAACATGACCCCATTGGGTTGACTGGGCCATAAAACCTCAACACAAACTTTAGTAAGCTGGATGATTTTCTGGTGGCAGTGACAACCATTTGCATCAGTTTTATGTACACCTCAGTTTTATCTTCCCCGAGTCAGACTTGGGATGGGTTATTATAGCCCCGCTCTGAAAAAGTCGGGCTATACTGGATTTGCCTTGTCCTTCTGTCATTCCTTCTTTTGGTCCGTCATTCAGTCCATCCGTCATTCCACCCATCCTCATCAGATAAATTTTCGTTGCACTTTTCTCAAGAACTGGAAGGGTTACAAAGTTGAAACTTGGTACACACATACCTTGATTAATCGTGTATACAGGGGCAAGGGCCCATAACGCTTGAAGTTAATCCCTTCATAGGTTTTACAATATACCATTAGAGAAAATTTTTTGTTGCAGATTTCTCTATGAACTATGAAAGCTGTAAAGTTGATGCGCAGTGCACACATGGACAATGGGCTGATGTATAGTGTACACCAAAATTAGGGCCAAGGGCCTTTAATTCTTGGAGTTACATCCCTTGATAGGTTTTACAATTTGACATTAATGAAAAATTTTCATCACACTTTTCTCAAGAACTCTAAGGGGAAGTTTAAACCTGGTACACACATGGACAGTGGGTTGATGTATTGTGTATACCAGAATCAAGGCCAAGGGCCCTTAACTCTTGGAGTTAAACTCCTGGATAGGTTTTTCAATTTGCCATAAACAAAAAATTTTCATTAAGATTTCTCAAGACCTACGAAAGCCATAAAATGAAACTTAGTACACACATGGACAGTGGGCTGTTGTAGCATGTATACCAGAATTAGTCTAAGAGCCTAGAAGTCTTGAGTTACATCCCCCTTGATAGGTTTTCCAATTTGCCATTAATGAAAATTGTTTTGTCACACTTTTCTCAAGAACTGTAAGTGTAAGAACACACCTGGTAATCTCGTAAGGGGTAGCTGGTAGTTATGCACTCAAAATCTTTACGCGAACTTACGGCCATGACTTAAGAGACCTCTAAATATCAACAAACGGGTAAGTTCTCCTGATTTATTGAATTTTAGTCAATTTCATAGACATATTATGAAAAATGGGACATTGCTATTCCCAACAACTTTCATTTCTGCATCGTAAAAGATAGGTTCGGCTTGAAAAAACAAGCTGCTAATTTTTAATATAATTTCACCCGGAGAAGGGTAGTCCAATATTCGTGTTTTGACTTTTTTTCCAGTGCAAAATGAAGGTATTTTCAACCATCTGGGATATGAAATACTTGTTTAAAATATCAAATAAGACCTACTGCAACTATGTCTATGTTGAAATACATAGATGTTAAATTTCTTAAGCGTTTGTTCTGGGAACTGAAATATTTGTGCAGAATATGACTTACGGGGCCGATTACCCCTTACAAGGGCATTAACCCTACGGGGACAAGAAAGCCAACTGTTAGGTTCTGATTACAAAGCTTGATTATCCCTTATTAAAAGGCCTGATTATCCCTTATGGGAACATTAGCCATTGTCAGAATGTCCCGCTTTTAAAAACATGCAGATTTTAGCCTAAACCTTGAGGTGGTATAGCACATACTATTTTTAAGTTAGGGTACACGAAATTTTGATGAATCTTTTTAAAGATTTTTTTTACTTTGATTCATCATTTTCGGATAACTCCTCCTACAGTTTTCATCGGATCGCATTGAAACTTGGTGAAGAGTTAGACCACGAGGTGATACAGGGCGTATTATTTTGAGATTACACCAATTTTTGATATATTTATCACACTTTTTAAAGATTTTTCAGACTTTGTTTCTAAATGTATATACCCTGCTATATATTCCCTGGGGAAAATGTTGAAAAGACAATTTTCTAAATGTCTTAGATTAATGATAGAAACTTAACACTGGTCCTGCATAAATGGTATATGCCCTGTCTTTGCAAACAGTGTAGATCCAGATCAGTTGGCTTCTGAAGAAGCCAACTGATCTGAAGGTACACTGTCATTAAGTATGTGAATTTGTATCAGCAACCTGGTTCAAGTAAACTGATTGGCCTGGCATCTTAATTTATTTGGGGATAGTCGGATGTGGCGAAGGTGTCGTGTATCTTGCGTCACCAGGGCATCCAACTGATATTGGCTTACAGTTGGGCAAGGCTTGCTATCCTTGTAGCAGGTAAAGGTAGAGGGGGGAATGTTTTTATTTCTTCTGTTTCTTCACTTTCATTCCTGTTCCTCTTTCTTCCCTGTCCCTCTCTTTTATTTCCTGTATAACTCTTCTATCTCTTTTCTTCCTTTCTCTGGGAGACAACACAAAATGACACACAAAGGTTGATGTGTAGTTAAACCCCAACACAATCAGTCAATCTTAATTTATTCAGCATGGCAAGGTTTAATAATATTTGGGATAGGGACTTGAAACTTGGATCCAGGTTAGAGAAACTGAAATTTATGATTGTCATACCTGCTTAACCCTTTCATCCCCGATTTTCTGAAGTAGACTCCTACTACTTTGAAACTAGTCAGAACCAATTTCTCAACAGGGGTCTCAGTCAAAAATCAAATTAGAATGGCAAATGGTGTAGATCCTGATTAGATGGCTCCTATTGAGCCTCCATCAGGATCTACACTGTTTGCAAAAAATTGCTTGTTTTCAGGGTTAAGCAAACAGATTTGGATTAGGCATCTGGTTTTCATCCATCCATCAACATATGAGACCACATTAGTATTTAAGTCCATTTCTGGATAACAATTTCATCTACAATCATGCACTTTCACCCTTACAGGGTCTCAATCAGTTCAGCACCATTTACAAGGTGGCTATGTCACTTGGTTTTTTGGAAGGGTGCAAACATTTTTTTTAACATTATAATCACTTGTTCAAGATAAAGAAATTGCGCTTTTCTCAGGTTATATCCAACCGATTTTCATAAAACAAAGTGCATCGCATATTCGAATATGAGCACTATTTATCAACCTGCAGCGTTTTCATATTCTGCATGCAGTGTTTGCAAACATTCAAAGCAAATGTAATTTTCGCGACAGAAATGTTAGTGTTCACACTTACATTTGCTTAGAATGTTTGCAAATACTGCACACAGGATTTAAACAAGCTGTATGTTTATGAAAACTGCTCATATTGGCATATGGGATGCACTTTGTTTAATGAAAATTAGTTGGATATAACCTTACCTTGAATGGCACAAAATGACCCACAAGGGCTGACATGTCATTAAACCAGGGCTTCCGTTAAGCGGACGTACGACGTATATTACGCCCTGAGATTGCCACCGGACGTCCAAATTGAACTTCAAAGACGTACCGCGGACTTCCAAAATTTCTTTTGTCCGTCCGAAATCGATACCCGAGACGTCCAAAAATTGTCAAAAGGCCCGCCCACTTTTAACCAGTTGTATGATGTTTGCCCCGCCTACTTACCGGAAATTCGCTACCTGTGTTGACTGAGCTTTAAGGACATCCCACTTTCCGCTTGTGGGAGTTTTATTGACAGCCGTGTCAAGCGTCGCGGCACCCTTTTGATGGCTGCGTGATCACTGCGTGTATTTGTCATGCGTGCTGAGTTGATTAATTGATATTTTTATAATTAAATTTTCTACTGCGACCCCGAAAATATTCGCTGAAATTATATGAAGTCATTATTATTTTTTAATATTCACGTCTTAAAATCTTAAATTATTATTTTGCTAAGAACGTGTGTCGTCTGCAACACTTCCGGGAATTGCCGAGTGAAATTCTATAAATAAATAAATAACAATTATGCACAGAACGCAAATTGAAATCTATTCGAATTTAGAAGGACAACAAAAGCAATTTTTCAAATGAAAAGAAAACATATTTTTCGTCAAAATGTTCGGAAAACCCGTTTCTAAATGCGTAGCCTTGTTCCGGTTGCGCTGTTTACCAGCGCGGAAAAGACGCAAAGAATGTCTAAATATAGGCGATTTGCGATGGTTTTGCTTGCTTTTTTCCGCAAACGAACGTTTTGCTGTTGGTATTTCATTGAGAGCTGCCTTCAATTTGTTTGTTGTTGCACGAGTCGGCGTCGTTTTCCCGCAATTTTTGTGAAGTAAGCAACTCGTTCGCTCGTGTTGATCAGCTTCAATCCGAACAAATATTTCATTAAATACATTTCTGCAAAATAATTTCAACATAGTTTATTTTTAAGAAAACATGTTTTGGGTGTTTTCTCTCATGTATTTTCTTTTCTTTTTTCTTTCTGTGGGCTTTGAAACGAATGCAAAGTTGTACCAATGTTGATGCTTTCGCTAAGGTCCGACATACAAGTACAGGCTTTCCAAAAAGATGCGATCGAATTTTAATAAGCGATAAGGACATTTTTAAAACACATCTAAGAGAAGCGTATATCATGATGATTCTGTGTGACACTGAAATAAGAATCTATGTTCTACTAAAGAAAGGGAAGACCGCCGCAGCACGGAAAAAAAAGTGGGACTTCCTAGATTTTCCTGTGGGACTTCCAAATTTGAGGGGTAGGAAGTCTGGGACTTCCTGAGTCTGGAAGTTAATGGAAGCCCTGTTAAACCCCAACACAGTCAATTCCTTACCTTGAATCAAGCATTCAAAAAATTATGCACCCTTCCAAAACAACCACTTGACATAGCCACCTTGATTTAATGACCATGACTTATATTTCATGGTCTGTATTTTAAGTTGTGCACCTGCCCCACTCTGCCAGTGCCGCACTGCCTTCGGTGTAATTCTTGATATTTGACCTTGACTTACTTTTTATACAAAATGATTGTTAATTTTATGTTGACAGTAGCTTAGTTAAGCAGCGTATCTGGGTATTTACCCAATTAAAATATTAAAAAAACTCAATTAAAACCAACAAACAGCATAACAAAATGCAAACAAAATTGCCGATACACAAAAGACATTTTCGGGTGCGTACCGGTTTTTATCAATGCTTCTGATTGGCAGTTTTCCGCCAAAATTCATGGCGAAGTATATTCGGTTCTCGGATTCAGAAATCAAAGGCAAACTAGCGGGAAACCAATCTTGATATTTCAAAAACAGCGTCTTCACGTCGCAGAGCCCCAGACCAATAAAAAGACAGATTATCTAAGCGCAAAGTTTGATGCAACATTGATTGTTACTGACATTCTTGAAGAGTTGATTGGCAGGTGCAAGCCAGTGTATTATGCAGCACGTCAAATCTTAAATGAAATTTTCATTTAAAGCAGTTTTTAGCTCACCTGAGCCAAAGGCTCAAGGTGAGCTTTTGTGATCACTCACTGTCCGTCGTCAGCAGCGGCGGCGTCGTCGTCGTCCGTCTGTCCATCTGTTTACAATCTTTAAACAACATCTCCTCCTTAACCACTGATTGGATTTTGACCAAACTTCACAGGAATGATCCTTGGTTGGTCCTCTTTCAAAGTTGTTCAAATGGTTCCGGTCCATTGCATATCTAGGTCATAGGAGCTAAAAATAGATTTTTTAACTAAAAACTTAAAAAATCTTCTTGTCAGAAATCACTGGATTTCAATATAATTTTGCAGAAATGTTCCTTTGGTGATCCTCTACCAAGATTGTTCAAGCCATTTGGATTTGTCAAAAAACATGGCTGCCAGGGGGCGGGGCTTATTTTCCCTATATGTCTACATAGAAAACTTTAAAAATCTTCTTGTCAGAAACCACTGGACCAATTTCAATATAATTTTGCAGAAATGTTCCTTTGGTGATCCTCTACCAAGATTGTTCAAGCCATTTGGATTCGTCAAAAACATGGCCGCCAGGGGGCGGGGCTTATTTTCCTTATATAATCTATATAGAAAACTTTCAAAATCTTCTTGTCAGAAACCACTGAACCGATTTCTACATAATTTTGCAGAAATGTTCCTTTGGTGATCCTTTACTTAGATTGTTCAAGCCATATGGATTCGTCAAAAAACGTGGAAGCCAGGGGGCGGGGCTTATTTTCCCTATATATCTATATAGAAAACTTTAAAAATCTTCTTGTCAGAAACCACTGGACTGATTTCAATATAATTTTGCAGAAATGTTCATTTGGTGATCCTCTACCAAGATTATTCAAGCCATTTGGGTTCGTTAAAAAACATGGCCGCCAGGGGGGCGGGGCTTACTTTCCGTATATATCTGTATAGAAAAGTTTAAAAATCTCCTTGTCAGAAACCAATGGACCAATTTCAATATAACTTGGCAGGAATGTTGCTTTGGTGACCCTCTACCAAGATTGTTCAAGCTGTCATGATTCGTCAAAAAACATGGCCGCAAGGGGGCGGGGCATATTTTCCCTATATATCTATAAAGAAAACTTGAAAAAAATCTTCTCGTAAGAAACCGTTGGCTTGAGTTCAATGTAACTTGACAGGAATGTTGCTTTGGTGACCCTCTACCAAGATTGTTCAAGCCGTCATGATTCGTCAAAAAACATGGCCGCTAGGGGGTGGGGCTTATTTTCCCTATATATCTATAAAGAAAACTTTAAAAATCTTCTTGTCAGAAACCACTGGACTGATTTCATTATAACTTGGTAGAAATCTTTCCATGTTGACCCTCTACCAAGATTGTTCAAGTTATCATGATTCGTCAAAAAACATGGCCGCCATATATCTATGTAGAAAAGTTTAAAAATCTTCTTGTCAGGAACCAATGGACCGATTTCAATATAACGGCAGGAATGTTTCTTTGGTGACCCTCTACCAAGATTGTTCAAGCCATCATGATTCGTCAAAAACATGGCCGCTAGGGGGCGGGGCATATTTTCCCTATATATCTATATAGAAAACTTTAAAAATCTTCTTGTAAGAAACCGTTGGATTGAGTTCAATGTAACTTGACAGGAATGTTGCTTTGGCGACCTCCTACCAAGATTGCGCCTCATCATATGTCAAAAAACATGGCCGTCAGGGGGCGGGGCTTATTTTCCGTATATATCTGTATAGAAAACTTTAAAATTCTTCTTGTCAGAAACCACCTGACTGATTTCAATATTACTTGGCAGGAATATTGCTTTGGTACCCTTTACCAAGATTGTTCAAGCATCATGATTAGTCAAAAAACATGGTTGCTAGGGGTGGGGCTTATTTTCCCTATATATCTAAATAGAAAACTTTAAAAATCTTCTTGTCAGAAACCACTGAACCGATTTCAATATAACTTGTTAGGATTTTTCCTTTGGTGACCCTCTGCCAAGCTGTCATGATTTGTAAAAAAACATGGCAGTTAGGGGGTGGGGCTTAATTTCCCTATATATCTATATAAGACATTTTAAAAATCTTTTTGTCAGAAACCACTGGAGCAATTTCAATATAACGGCAAAATTGTTCCTTTGGTGACCCTCTTTCAACATCATGCTGCATGATAAAAACATGGCTGCTGGGGTGAAGGGCTATAAAATTTATACAAAAATCTTAGAGCAGTGAACTTGGCTGAAACTTCAACAGTAAGTATGCAAAGCTGTTTGCTCAGGTGAGCGATATAGGACCATCATGGTCCTCTTGTTTAGAATCAGATGCAATCTTCTCTTGTGTTATTAGCTCACCTGAGCTCTGCTCATGATGAGCTATTGTGATCACTTTTCGTCCGTCGTCCGTCCGTGCGTCCGTCCGTCCGTCCGTGCGTCCGTCCGTTAACATTTTCAAACGACTTCTCCTCTGAAACCGCTGAGCCAGTTTTGCTCAAATTTCATATGGAGCCTCCTTAGGATGGGGGAACGAAAAATTGCTAAAATGGTTGCGGTCCGTTGACCAAGATGGCCGCCACGCCCATATATGGTAAAAACCTTTAAAAATCTTCTCCTCCAGAACCGAGAATGCCTTGGGGCTGAACTTTTGCAGGAATCATCGGGGACGGGAGGTCTACCAAAATTGCTAAAAGAATTGTCGTACGTTGACGTTTGACCTTTTTACGGCAAGGTCAAGTTTGCTTCCCTATGCATTTGTATGGGAAAAACCTTTAAAAATCTTCTTTTCCAAAACCCAGCATGCCTTATGGCTGAATCTTTGCATATATCTGTGGGAACAGGAGAGCTACCAAAATTGCTAAAATAATGGTGGTACATTGACATTTGACCTTTTTACGGTAAGGTCAATTTTGCTTCCTTATGCATTTGTATGGGAAAAATGTTCAGAATTTCAAACAATTTCTCCTCTGGAGCCTCTGGGCCAATTTTGCTCAAATTTCATATGGAGCCTCCTTAGGGTGGGGGAACAGAAAATTGCTAAAATGGTCACGGTCCGTTGACCAAGATGGCCGCCACGCCCATATATGGTAAAAATCTTTAAAAATCTTCTTCTTCAGAACCGAGAATGCCTTGGGGCTGAACCTTTGCAGGAATCATTGGGGACGGGAGGTCTACCAACATTGCTAAAAGAATTGTCGTACGTTGACATTTGACCTTTTTACAGCAAGGTCAAGTTTGCTTCCCTGTGCATTTGTATGGGAAAAACCTTTAAAAATCTTATTTTCCAAAACCGAGCAGCCTTATGGCTGAATCTTTGCATATATCTTCGGGAACAGGAGGGCTACCAAAATTGCTAAAATAATGGTCATACATTGACATTTGACCTTTTTACGTTAAGGTCAATTTTGCTTCCTTATGCATTTGTATGGAAAAATTTTCAGAATTTCAAACAACTTCTCCTCTGGAGCCTCTGGGCCAATTTTGCTCAAATTTCATATGGAGCCTCCTTAGGTAGGGGGAACAAAAGATAGCTAAAATGGTCACGGTTCGTTGACCAAGATGGGCGCCATGCCCATATATGGTAAAAACCTTTATAAATCTTCTACTCTAGAACCAAGGATGCTTTGGGGCTGAATGTTTGCATAAATCATCGGGGACAGGGGGTCTACCAAAGTTGCTAAAATAATGGTCATACATTGACATTTAACCTTTTTACGGCAAGGTCAAGTTGCTTCCTTATGCATTTGCATGGGAAAAAACATTTAAAATCCTTAATCTCCAAAACCGAGGATGGCTTGTGGCTGAATCTTTGCATATATCATCTGGAACAGGCAATCTACCGAAGTTGCTAAAATAATTGTCATACATTGACATTTAACCTTTTTAGGGCGAGGTCAAGTTTGCTTCTGTATGCATTTGTATGGGCCCCATACATTTATATGGAAAAAATGTTGATAATTTCAAATGGCTTTTCCTCAGACGCCTCCGGGCTAGTGTTGCTCAAATTTCATGCGGAGCCTCCGTGGGCAGGAGAATGAAAGATTGCTAAAATGGGTATGGTCCATTGATCAAAATGGCTGCCATACCCATATATGGTAAAAACCTTTAAAAATCGTCTTCTCCATAACCAAATATGCCCTGGGTCCTAATCTTTGCACAAATTACGGGAGACAGGAGACCTACCAAAATTGCTCAAATGATGGTTCTATGTTGACATTTGACCTTTTTGCCTCCAAGGTCAAATTTGCTTCCCTATTTGTGTGGGCCCTATACATTTATATTGAAAGTATCGAAGTGACTTGTAGATCAACAGTAGTTAAAATTGTTCTGATTGGAAATCTGAGATGGCCATCATCTGGTTTATATTTATAATATTTCCCTGCCACTGTGCTGTTTACATGTATAAAATCACGATTCTTCAGAAACCACTTAGCCAATTTCCACCAAATTTCACATTGATCCTTCTGTTAAAATTCAGAAACCACTTAGCCGAATTCCACCAAATTTCACATTGATCCTTCTGCTGAAATGTGTTTGATAGTTTATTCAAATGATCATGCTCCATTGACTGTCAGGCTCATATATTCTTCTTCAAAACTAAGAACTGTTCAAATGATGATATTTTCATTAGTTGCGATGATAGGACTGGCAAAATGTTGCATAACATCTGCATGTCTGCAGTGGCTATGTCACTCAGGTGAGCGAATTGTGGCCCGTGGGCCTCTTGTTTTACTGATGTTAACAGGTTAACCAGGGAGCAGAGAGCCTCACAGATCTTACACCAGCCTTTCAGAAATGGTTAAGACAAATGATATATATATTGTCTGAAATATTTCTCAGGGGAGAGTAAAATATCTTAAAGTTAACATACATATGAGATATTCAGTAACATTTTCTGGGACACTATGTACTCCATAACAGAACCATGAAAAGTCAGTCCACAGAGCTCTACATTAATATGACTAGGTATTGCCAAAAGAATTGTGCAGCATCCAGAATGGCTTTAAATGTCTTTCAGATATAAAAACATATTTGTTTACAAAATACCCAATCAAAATTATTGAATACCGAATGCATCAGACTAAGAACTATTAAATACCCAATTAAAAATCTTATAACCCAATTCAAAGAAAAAATGGTGGGTATTTACCCAATAAGTAAAAAAAAAATAACTAAGGTAATGTGTTCACCCTGTTTTTAGCTCACCTGAGCTCTGCTCAGGATGAGCTATTGTGATCACTTTTCGTCCGTCGTCCATCCGTCCGTGCGTCCGTCCGTCCGTCCGTCCGTCCGTTAACATTTTCAAACGACTTCTCCTCTGAAGCCGCTGAGCCAATTTTGCTCAAATTTCATATGGAGCCTCCTTAGGGTGGGGGAACGAAAGATTGCTAAAATGGTCGCGGTCCGTCGACTAAGATGGCCGCCATGCCCATATATGGTAAAAACCTTTAAAAATCTTCTTCTCCATAACCGAGGATGCCTTGGGGCTGAATCTTTGCTTGAATCATCGGGGACGGGAGGTCAACCAAAGTTGCTAAAAGAATTGTCGTACATTGACGTTTGACCTTTTTACGGCAAGGTCAAGTTCGCTTCCCTATGCATTTATATGAGCTCTATACATTTGAATGGGAAAATTGTTAAGAGTTTCAAACGACTTCTCCTCAGAAGCCTCTGAGCTAATTTTGTTCAAATTTCATATGGAGCCACCTTAGGGTGGGGAAACAAAAGATTGCTAAAATTGTCGCGGTCCGTTGACCAAGATGGCCGCCATGCCCATATATGGTAAAAACCTTTAAAAATCTTCTTCTCCATAACCGAGGACGCCTTGGGGCTGAATCTTTGCACGAATCATCGGGGACAAGAGGTCAACCAAAGTTGCTAAAAGAATTATCGTACGTTGACGTTTGACCTTTTTACGGCAAGGTCAAGTTCGCTTCCCTATGCATTTGTATGAGCTCTATACATTTGAATGGGAAAATTGTTAAGAGTTTCAAACGACTTCTCCTCTGAAGCCTCTGAGCTAATTTTGTTCAAATTTCATATGGAGCCACCTTAGGGTGGGGAAACAAAAGATTGCTAAAATTGTCATGGTCAGTTGACCAAGATGGCCGCCATGTCCATATATGGTAAAAACCTTTAAAAATCTTCTTCTCCATAACCGAGGATGCCTTGGGGCTGAATCTTTACATGAATCATCGGGGACGAGAGGTCAACCAAAGGTGCTAAAAGAATTGTCGTACGTTGATGTTTGACCTTTTTACGGCAAGGTCAAGTTCGCTTCCCTATGCATTTGTATGAGCTCTATACATTTGAATGGGAAGAGTTTCAAACGACTTATCCTCTGAAGCCTCTGAGCTAATTTTGTTCAAATTTCATATGGAGCCACCTTAGTGTGGGGAAACAAAAGATTGCTAAAATTGTCGCGGTCCGTTGACCAAGATGGCCGCCATGCCCATATATGGTAAAAACCTTTAAAAATCTTCTTCTCCAGAACCGAGAATGCCTTGGGGCTGAATCTTTGCACAAATCATCGGGAAGGAGAGGTCTACCAAAGTTGCCAAAAGAATTGTCGTACAATGACATTTGACCTTTTTACGGCAGGATCAAGTTTGCTTCCCTATGCATTTGTATGAGCCCCATACGTTTGAATAGGAAAATTGTTGAGAATTTTAAATTTCTTCTTCTCTGAAGCCACTGAGCCAAATTTGCTCAAATTTCATATTGTGCCTTCTTAAGCCAGGGGAACGAAAGATTGCTAAAATGGTCGCGGTAGGTCGACCAAGATGGCCACCATGCCCATATATGGTAAGACCCTTTAAAAATCTTCTTCTTCAGAACTGAGGATGCCTTGGGGCTAAATCTATGCACAAATCATCAGGGACAGGAGATCTACCAAAATTGCTGAAAAGATTATCGTACGTTGACATTTGACCTTTTTACGGCAAGGTCAAGTTTGCTTCCCTATGCATTTGTATGAGCCCCATAACATTTATATGGGAAAATTGTTGAGAATTTGACGACTTCTCTGAAGCCACTGAGCCAAATTTGCTCAGATTTTTAGCTCACCTGAGCATGAAGTGCGCATGGTGAGCTATTGTGGTCAGTCAATGTCCGTCGTCCATCATGGGTCATGCGGCGTGAACAATTGCTTTAAAGGCCTACTCTTCCTACACCCCAGGGCCAATTGACTCGATACTTGGTAGGAAGCATCAGGGTGAAATGTAGATAAAAAAATAACTAAAATCGTTCCGATCGGAAATCCAAGATGGCCGCCATGGCCGCCATCTTGAAAATCTTTTTCGCTTCTTCTCCTGAACCGAAAGGCCAATTGACTCCAAACTTGCTAGGAAGCATCAGGGTGACTTGTAGATCAAATATAGCTAAAATCATGTCAGTCCAAATTCCAAGATGGCCAACATGGCAGCCATCTTGAAAATCTACTTTTCGCTTCTACTCCGAAACCCAAAAGCCAGTTGACTCCAAACTGGTTAGGAAGCATTGGGGTGACTTATAAATCAAAAATAGCTAAAATTGTGCTGATTAGAAATCCAAGATGGCCACCATGGCAGCCATCTTGAAAAGCTATTTTTCGCTTCTTCTCCTGAACCGAAAGGCCAATTGACTCCAAACTTGCTAGGAAGCATCGGGATGACTTGTACATAAAAAATAGCTCAAATCGTGCCAATTGGAAATCCAAGATGGCCTCCATGACAGTCATCTTGAAAATCTATTTTTCGCTTCTTCTCTTAAAACTAAAAGTCAATTGACTTGAAATTTTGTAGGAAGCATCAGGGTGACTTGTAGATCAGAAAATAGCTATAATCATTCCGATCGGAAATCCAAGATGGCAGCCATCTTGAAAATCTATTTTTTGCTTCTTCTACTGCACCGAAATGCCAGTTGACTCAAAAGTTGGTAGGAGGCATTGGGGGTGACTTATTTTACTTGTAACGTTTTGAAAATTTCAGCATTTTAACCTTGTAAGCAAGATATTTCAAAAACTGTTTAAGCCATTGCCTTGTCATAAGAGTATTGGAAAAATGTTGCATGCCATCTGCATATCTGCAGTGGCGGTTTCACTCAGGTGAGCGAGTTGTGGCCCGTGGGCCTCTTGTTTTTTTTTTGTTTTTAGCTCACCTGAGCTCTACTCAGGATGAGCTATTGTGATCACTTTTCGTCCGTCCGTTAACATTTTCAAACGACTTCTCCTCTGAAGCCGCTCAGCCAATTTTGCTCAAATTCATATGGAGCCTCCTTAGGGTGGGGGAAAGAAAAATTGCTAAAATGGTCTCGGTCCGTTGACCAAGATTGCCGCCACGCCCATATATGGTAAAAACCTTTAAAAATCCAGCCTCGGTGGCTCAGTTGGATGCGCCGTCCGACTGGAGACCAGGAGGTCGCGGGTTCAACCCCCGCCGAGGTCGGCAACATTCTTTCGTGGAGATTGATCATGAAATATTTTCTACAGTCATTCTCTCCCTTCCGCTGATTCAAGAAGGGCAGTTGTCAGTTTCTGGCGGAAGAATGTGCACAATACTGGTTAACCGCTTAGAGGACTAAGCCTGCCCAGTAAACGTGTGGTTAGGTAAACTGACCGCGCTCGACATGACCCCATTGGGTTGACTGGGCCGTAAAACCTCAACACAAACAAAAAATCTTCTCCTCCAGAACTGAGAATGCCTTGGGGCTGAACCTTTGCAGGAATCATTGGGGACGGGAGGTCTACCAAAATAGCTAAAAGAATTGTTGTACATTGACGTTTGACCTTTTTAAGGCAAGGTCAAGTTTACTTCCCTATGCATTTATATGGGAAAAACCTTTAAAAATCTTCTTCTCCAAAACCGAGCATGCCTTATGGCTGAATCTTTGCATATATCTTCGGGAATAAGAGGGCTACCAAAATTGCTAAAATAATGGTCGTACATTGACATTTGACCTTTTTTCGGTAAGGTCAATTTTGCTACCTTATGCATTTGTATGGGAAAGATGTTCAGAATTTCAAACAACTTCTCCTCTGGAGCCTCTGGGCCAATTTTGCTCAAATTTCATATGGAGCCTCCTTAGATAGGGGGAACAAAAGATTGCTAAAATGGTCACGGTTCGTTGACCAAGATGGCCGCCATGCCCATATATGGTAAAAACCTTTAAAAATCTTTTTCTCTAGAACCGAGGATGCTTTGGGGCTGAATGTTTGCATAAGTCATCGGGGACAGGGGTCTACCAAAGTTGCTAAAATAATGGTCATACATTGACATTTGACCTTTTTACGGCAAGGTCAAGTTTGCTTCCTTATGCATTTGTATGGGAAAAAACTTTTAAAAATCTTATTCTCCAAAACCGAGGATGGCTTGTGGCTGAATCTTTGCATATATCATCTGGAACGGGCGGTCTACCAAAGTTGCTAAAATAATTGTCATACATTGACATTTAACCTTTTTACGGCGAGGTCAAGTTTGCTTCTGTATGCATTTGTATGGGCCCCATATATTTGTATGGAAAAAATGTTGATAATTTCAAATGGCTTTTCCTCTGAAGCCTCCAGGCCAGTGTTGCTCAAATTTCATGCAGAGCCTCCGTGGGCAGGAGAATGAAAGATTGCTAAAATGGGTATGGTCCATTGATCAAAATGGCTGCCATACCCATATATGGTAACAACCTTTAAAAATCTTCTTCTTCATAACCAAATAAGCCCTGGGTCCTAATCTTTGCACAAATTATGGGGGACAGGAGATCTACCAAAATTGCTAGAATGATGGTTCTATGTTGACATTTGACCTTTTTACCTCCAAGGTCAAATTTGCTTCCCCATTTGTATGGGCCATATACATTTATATTGAAAGTATCGAAGTGACTTGTAGGTCAACAGTAGTTAAAATTGTTCTGATTGGAAATCTAAGATGGCCATCATCTGGTTTTTAGTTATAATATTTCCTTGCCACTGTGCTGTTTACATGTATAAAATCATGATTCTTCAGAAACCACTTAGCCAATTTCCACCAAATTTCACATTGATCCTTCTGTTTAAATGTGGTTCATAGTTTATTCAAAATTGACTGTCAGACCCATATATTCTTCTTCAAAACTAAGAACTGCTCAAATGATGATATTTTCATTAGTTGCAATGATAGGATTGGAAAAATGTTGCATAACATCTGCATGTCTGCAGTGGCTATGTCACTCAGGTGAGCGAACCGTGGCCCGTGGGCCTCTTGTTTTTTTTTGTTTTGTTTTTTTCACATTACTAGGCTATTGTTGAATTTACTGACAAATAGGGGAGGTTAATGTTCAGACTTTGCATAGATGTTGGCTGATCTGGAATTTTAGTTGAGGCATTTTTCTTTACGTGATGCAAATAAAATTACCATTGAAACAGTCCTGCTTTACCTGGGAATTTGAAAACTTTCCTCTGACATGTTTGGTTTGTTTTGTAAACTCGGCAGCCCTGTAAGCCTTTCATCCCTGCAGACCAAGGCAGATACCTTTGCAAACAGTGCAGATATGATACAAACCGTCTCATCAGGATCTTCACTGTTTGCTATTCCGTTTTTGATTTTTCACTCAAACCCCTATTTGCAAGAATGGATGTGTCCAAATTCAGAAATTGAAGAGTCTCTTTTAAAAACGGGTGAAAGGGTTAACCGTGTTTTTGTTTCAATTTCAGGTTATGGTGGCGGCAGTTATGGAGGTGGCAGTGGTGGTTACGGAAGTGGAGGATATGATGGTTATGGTGGTGGTGGCGGTGGCTATGGCGGTAGCTATGGTGGCTATGGAGGCTATGGGAAGAGATAGCTTGCCAAGTTTCTCTAACTGGAGTTGTTTTATAGGTTTGTATTAGGCTCTGAGAAATTGATATTTTGACATCACTGATTTCTTAGGAAGGCATTTTAAATCCGTACTGAAATCAACGTTTTAAACTTATTTAAGGGCAGTTGTCAGTTTCTGGCGAAAGAATGCGCACAATACTGGTTAACCACTTAGAGGACTAAGCCTGCCCAGTAAATGTGTGGTTAGGTAAACTGACTGCGCTCGACATGACCCCATTGGGTTGACTGGGCCGTAAAACCTCAACACAAACATTAACTTATTTAAGGGCACCAGTAAATGTTAGAGTGTGGTCATCTGGCTCCAAAGTGCAGTTCATGGCATGTCTGACTGAAGATCCAGGGGTCACAAGTTCAAATCCCAGCTCGGCCACATAGCTTTTGTGGCGATTGATCATGAAATCATTTCTATAGTCATTCTCCCCCTTCAGCTTCTTCAAGAAGGGCAGTTGTGAGTACTGACAAAAGTATGTAAACAAGTACTGGTTAACCACCTAGAGGAGTAAGCCTGTCTACATAGCTACAGATAAGAGGGGGTATCCACATTATATTGTCCCTATTTCTCCACGAAAACATATGTTGTGGGTACTCATTAGAAGCGCCTCACCAAGGTGCTTCTAATGAGTACCCACAACATACGTTTTCGTGGAGAAACAAGAAAGATCTCAGCATTTTTCGGATGAAAAAAGTGCCTTATCTGTTACTATGTGTCTAGGAAGCTAAAATGTGAGTAGGTAAACTGAACAGCTCAACATGACCTTAACAGTGCTGGCTCAAATTTCTCAAAAGCTGTCGGTTTCTTTCCGTAGTCACTGAAAATGACTGGCTGTAAAGAAAAATACACTTCCAAGGGATGCTGCTCAAATCTGCAACTGTTTACCTCCTTTTAGACCATTACATGGCTTTTATTGAAATAGAAGACTATCAAAAACCAGTAGTGACTCATTCATTACCTTTTATCTCCTGCTGTCCATTGGGTAATTCTAGTGTGAATCTCTGCGTCATACTTGAGTGTCTGTAGGTAGTCTGTTCTTTTTATAGAACTAGAGAAAAGCATGGTCAGATGCCAACTGTTTCATAATTCAAGTACTCTACCCAAAACAAAAGCTCAGATTTCATATTTATTGTATTTATTCAGACAGGCAGGACTGGGCAAATAATGTAAACCCAGATGAGACGCCGCAGAATGTGGCGTCTCATATTAGTCTGCACTGTTTGCCACTCATCCAGCAATTTTTAGACACAACATGGGTAGTAAATTGTACTTGTTGTCCCCCGCCTTTTCGAAGAAAAGTGGAGGGACACTTTTTTTGGTTTTCCGTGGGGCGTGGTGCGTGGCGCGTGGCGCGTGGTGCGTGGTTCCGAGTTTTTAGTGGGTACTTTGTCCCCTTAACTCCTCCCACAGTTTCTGTCCAATCCTTTTGAAACTTTACAGGTGTTTTAAGGATGGTATGAAGATATGCATGTGGTTTTTTCAGAATCCTGAAATAATTTTTTATCACTTTTTCTGCATTTTTAACTTAGACATTTTTTGAGTTCTAATATTACAGAAGTCTATAGGGAGTAGGTACCTTGTCCCCTTAACTCCTCCCACAGTTTTTGGCCGATCGTTTTGAAACTTTACATGGGCTTTTAGGATGGCCTGAAGATATGCATGTGGTTTTTTCAGAATCCTGAAATAATTTTTTATCACTTTTTCCGCATTTTTAACTTAGACATTTTTTGAGTTCTAATACTACAGAAGTGTATAGGGAGTAGGTACCTTGTCCCCTTAACTCCTCCCACAGTTTTTGGCCGATCCCTTTGAAACTTTACATGGGCTTTTAGGATGGCCTGAAGATATGCATGTGGTTTTTTCAGAATCCTGAAATTATTTTTTATTACTTTTTCCGCATTTTTAACTTAGACTTTTTTTGAGTTCTAATTTTACAGAAGTCTATAGGGAGTAGGTACCTTGTCCCCTTAACTCCTCCCACAGTTTTTGGCCGATTCTTTTGAAACTTTACAGGTGTTTTAAGGATAGCCTGAAGATATGCATGTGGTTTTTTCAGAATCCTGAAATAATTTTTTATTACTTTTTCCGCATTTTTAACTTAGTCATTTTTCGATTTCTAATACTACAGAAGTGTATAGGGAGTAGGTACCTTGTCCCCTTAACTCCTCCCACAGTTTTTGGCCAATCCTTTTGAAGCTTTACATGGGCTTTCAGGATGGCCTGAAGATATGCATGTGGTTTTTTCAGAATCCTGAAATAATTTTTTATTACTTTTTCTGCATTTTTAACTTAGACATTTTTTGAGTTCTAATACTACAGGAGTATATAGGGAGCAGGTACCTTGTCCCCTTAACTCCTCCCACAGTTTTTGGCCGATCCTTTTGAAACTGTACAGGTGCTTTAAGGATGGTCTGAAGATATGCATGTGGTTTATTCAGAATCCTGAAATTATTTTTTATCACTTTTTACACGTTTTGAACTTAGACATTTTTTGAGTTCTAATTTTACAGAAGTCTATAGGGAGTAGGTACCTTGTCCCCTTAACTCCTCCCACAGTTTTTGGCCGATCCTTTTGAAACTTTACATGGGCTTTCAGGATGGCCTGAAGATATGCATGTGGTTTTTTCAGAATCCTGAAATAATTTTTTATTACTTTTTCCGCATTTTTTACTTAGACATTTTTTGAGTTCTAATACTACAGGAGTATATAGAGAGCAGGTACCTTGTCCCCTTAACTCCTCCCACAGTTTTTGGCTGATCCTTTTGAAACTGTACAGGTGCTTTAAGGATGGTCTGAAGATATGCATGTGGTTTATTCAGAATCCTGAAATTATTTTTTATCACTTTTTACACGTTTTGAACTTAGACATTTTTTGAGTTCTAATTTTACAGAAGTCTATAGGGAGTAGGTACCTTGTCCCCTTTACTCCTCCCACAGTTTTTGGCCGATCCTTTTGAAACTTTACGTGGGCTTTTAGGATGGCCTGAAAATATGCAGGTGGATTTTTCAGAATCCTGAAATATTTTTTTATTACTTTTTCTGCATTTTTAACTTAGACATTTTTTGAGTTCTAATATTGCAGAAGTATATAGGGTGCAGGCACCTTGTCCCCTTAACTCCTCCCACAGTTTTTGTCCGATCCTTTTGAAACTTTACAAGGGCTTTTAGGATGGCCTGAAGATATGCATGTGGTTTTTTTCAGAATCCTGAAATAATTTTTTACCACTTTTTCTGCATTTTTAACTTAGACATTTTTTGAGTTCTAATACTACAGAAGCGTATAGGGAGTAGGTACCTTGACCCCATAACTCCTACCACAGTTTTAAGCCGATCCTTTGAAACTTTACAGGTGCTTTAAGGATGGTCTGAAGATATGCATGTGGTTTTTTTCAGAATCTTGAAATTATTTTTTATCACTGGTTTCCTGCTTCAATACTTAGGTATTTGATGCAGGACCAGTGGTCCTCTGGTTAACTTTACCATTTTTAACACCTCAAATAAAAATTAGGCGATGGACATAAATTCCCCATGGAATTTGCTTGTTCAATCTTTAAAACAAGTATGGTAAGTAGTTGAGGTCTCTGAATACGTAGGGTAAATATGGTAGATAACAATAAACAGGCACAAGCAGCATTCTAGTGCACTTGCGTATGTAACGCGACGTCTGAATGGATAACGTAAAAAATTTGTGACGGTATATTCTGTGATATACTGTCGGAAATCCGATGTCACATAACGTCGCTTCGCATTGGCTGGCATGTGGTTATACACAGCTCACAACACTTGTGGCTTTGTGCAAATAGTACATTAATGAATAAATACATTAGAATGGGGATAACTGCATTCAAATTTGTCATTTGGGGAGGTAAATCGGCGGTTTTACGGTCGCACATTAAGTTTTACGGCTCCACTGACGCATCGCCGTAAAACAAAATATCTGACTGTAAAACTGCCGATTTACCACCCCAAGTGACAAATTTGAATGCAGTTATCCCCTAATTCACTGCATGCATTCATAGGTTTGCAACTTTTATTAGGGTTATAAACTTGGCATTAGCCAGTATATTTTCTGCCAGGAATCAAGATAAAATAGGTTGGTAATGAGTGTAGATGTCCAAATTTGGGGGTAATTATGGTTAATAGCCAAGGTCCCCCACAAAAACAGAACAAACAAAAAAAAAAAAAACAGTAAAGTGAGTGGATACACCTCAAAGGGCAAGCAGATAGGTTGTGCATCTCTTTTTCAAAGGCAGACCATTATAGCAGAAAAGAACTGACTTCTATATGAATCCATTGCCAAAGAATAAAAGGAAAGAATATGTTCCAAGGGGTGCAGATTCTTACTTTAAGGCAGTGCCTCTTTGAGAAGGGCGGCCAGTATTTTCAGGTCAGAGTGATCTCCTCATTCATATTAAGGTATGTTTTCTTGTGGTGGATTCTGTTTCAATTTGTCATATAACAAGTTCTTATTTTCAAGAATAATTATTTTCAAGAATAATTATAACAATCATTATGTATTTACAATTGAAATAATAATGAAAAAAGAGAAAGAGAGAGAGACAGGGACAGAAGAGAGAGAGAAAGAGAGGACTTGCAATGGTCTTCCCTTTTAAAAAAAACTTCTGTTTGGTTCAGCACTATGCAGATTCACTAACAGTTCTTTTAATTATGTTTAGGTTGCAGTATGAAGAACAAGCTTCATGGAAGAAGATTATAAAAGTGGAAAGATTTCTGTTTTCAGCCAGACAGTGGGAAATAAAGCTTTATAACTGCAGGCAGTTGCCAAATGGAATTTCAGAGTGTTACAAATCGAGGGTTGAGCGCAAGACCAGCGCAACTCAGATGGTTGTTTTTCCCCAAACCTAATCTCCTCACCATGAAGGCATTATGAAGATTACAACATTTCTTTCTGTAAACAATGAAAATTTAGGTGCCATTGCTCGTATGAGCAATGGCACCTAAATTTGCATTGTTTACAAAGGGGTCCAAGTTGCCCCTAAACAAGGGTTTCAAAAATATGTTTGAGTTGCAATAGTCTTGCGCTCAACCCTCCAAATGTCCTTTCACTCAACTGTCTTGGAACATAGATCTAGACAAGGTGCTTTTTCAAAAAAAAAAAAATGATATTTTTGTTATTTTCCCAGGAAAACATATGTTGTGGGTACTCCCTGAGGCGCTTCTAATGAGTACCCACAAGATACATTTTCGTGGACAGATAGGAAAAATATTTTAATACTTGGTACACCTTCTTATCTGGAGCTGTGTGGGAACCAGTGTTGAAAGTGGATTAAAACTGTGGCACATAATAAAACTGCATGCAGGTTACAGGCCAAGTGTAAAACAACTCCAGTTAAGCCATCAGAGTGAAGTTACGTCAAACAAAAAAAAAAGGCCCATATCATGTATGAATGGTATGAGTTTGGTTTTAACCTTAGCAGAATTTTTCTTAATTGAGCAGATGACACTTTGTTTTTTTTAATCCAGAAATTAGGTTTTGACATTTATGCAAATTTTCTCTTAAGTTATTTTAAGAGATGCATGAAATGTCAATCCTGTTTACTGGGAAAACTAAGAAAAATTCCAAATGTTGTCTGCTGAAATTTTTACCCTGCATGCTAAGCCCTAAGGCTTAAGTATTCTAGATAAGATTACATTTTTTCTGCTTAAATAATATTAACCCTTAAACTGCCAATCACAACAGTTGTTGTCTGCTTTGTCATCTGCTGGTAATTTTAAAAGTCATTTTTTGCAAACAGTGTGGACCCAGATCCTTTAGGAGCAGTCTGATCTGGGTCCACACTGTTTGCCTGTATGCAAAAATAGGTTTTAAAAGTTTGCAAGAATATTAAGCAGACGACATAAGCAGACATTTTCAGATGCAGGTTTTCTTGGTGTTTTAAGGGTTAAATACATGAAAAGAAATATCAATATATTTGAATGCTTAGCATCTTATTACAGCTTTTTTTTCTCCAGGTATTAGCGTTCGACATTTCATCCAGATTATTTCCTAATGAGACAAATTGCATAAACTGGTAAACTCTGTTTTTCTGAGAAAACTATCATCAAATTCATAGCTCTAGTTAATCTGCTTTTTTCATTCAGTCCAAAAGTATTGATATATTTTTTTTTTATTTTTCTATGAAAACATATGCAGGCGCTTCTATGTTTTCTGGAGAAATAAGAAAAATATTTACCTGATACCCAGTCTTATCTAAACTTATGCCAAATTGTTATCTAACAGAAATGCCTGGAGAGAGTGAGGTTGAATTGTGTTAACAATATTTAACTCAAAGCCCCAGATAAGTCACATTTTTTCAGCCAAAAAGTACTAACATTTGTTTCTTATTTCACTATGAAAACATGTTAAAGGTACTCATTAGCAGTGCCTCACCAGAAGACTTGGAATGAGTATACCCACAACATGTTTTCATAGAGAAAAAAGGAAACTAATTATGTTGATACCCCTCTAATGACTTATCTGGAAGTGTGTTAACATCAGGTTAATTTAACCCTTTTATTGCCATGCAAAATTATTTGTAGCAGATGACATTCTATTTTTTTTTATTTTTTTTTTCAAAGAAATCAAATCATTATATTGCACAGGAATCGTCTGAAGTCAGCAGATGATTCACATGAAATGTCAAGACATGTTTTCTCTGAAAGAAAAAAAAAAATCAGAATTCTTGTTGTCTGCAGTTGTGATAGGCAATTTTAAGGCTTTACAAATTTGCACTTCTCAGCCAGACATTTTTCTCAAAGAAAATACTTTTGTGGCATTTCATTTGAATTGTCTCATTGCATGCTTATAATCATCTCTGATGAGATACCACAACATATTTTCATTGAGAAGTATGAAAAATGTTTTTGGATACACATTTTAATAGGGGAGCTGGATATACCTGAAGGGGTTTGCTGCCATTTTGCAAAGGGAGACATGTTTACAGACAGGAAGTTGCTTTCCTAGCATTGAAACCTTTCAAAAAGGGGCCTACTTTTAAAGGGAAGAATTGCTCCCATTTGGAGCATATGCTTCCCCATCAACCCATTTTAGTCTGGAGAAACCCAAAAGGGTAATTGTCAAATAGTGCAGACCCAGATCAGATGCCACAAAAGGCACACCTGTGTCTGATCAGGTGTTTACTGTTCACATTAACTGCAGGAATTTCTATAAATGTAGTAATAATAAAATTAACCAGACACCCTGGAAACAGACCATTCCAAATAGTTTGGGTAGAAGAGTCCACTCTATGTGAATGGGTTAAGAGTAGCCCTCAGTGAGAAACACAGTAAATATTTTCTTGTCAGTAATTTCCCTTGAAGGTGTATCCATCCTCTTAAATTGGTGAAACCCTTGATTAGATGCTGCAGATAATGCAGGCTGATCTATTTCTGTGCCCTTAGTCTCTGTGATTAGACAAAGGTTTGTTTGACGTAACTTATGTCATTATTTCCATTGCATTCATGTCAGTGTTGTGGATAATTTAGAGACTTCTGAGGGGAGTATAAACCAGTTGTACATTTTTATCATCGATCAGTCTTGTGTTTCCATTTCAAGAGAATAAAATCATGTAAAAATCAATTGTACATGTAAATAATAATAGTTGTGTCTTTATTTCTGTTTGTGTCGTAAACGGGCCTATTTAAAATTAATGAGCAATGTCAGAAATTGTACCTTCGGACATTTGCAGCCAATGTAGACGCAAATCATCCTGGCAGTCTGATCAGAGTCTTCATTGTCCACATGAAAAAACTGGCTCTCCAAAATATGCTCTGACAGTGAAGATTCTGATCAGACTACAAATGAGCAGGCTGATCTGGGCCCAGTTGTTCAAAGCATCGTTAGCTTAACAAGCTTGTTAGTGGTCAAAATGTTAACTGTTCTAGTAAGTACAATATCAAATTCACAATTATTTTTGCTGAAAAAATGTGAGTAGCTTTTGCAAATGCAAGTTGAGGTGTCCAAATTTTTAAGGTTAGTACAGTAAATGTTCTAAAATTTTGTACACCAACTCAACTTTATTTGCAAATCCTATAACATTTGATAGTGAATACATGAAATGCACCCACAGAAGGCAGAAAGAGATGCAATAAAATCAGAGTGGAAAAAAAAACAACAAAAAACAAATTTGATAAACACATTGATAAAGTCGGAATTATGTTCGATCACGGAATTGACGAATGACATTCCAACTGGATGTGAACACCAAAGAGTCTGACAAAATGGAATATGCAAACAGTGCAGACCCAGATAAAACTGCTACTGAAGGAGCAGTCTGATCATTGTCTACACTGTTTACCATTTCACTAAGTATTTTAAGAAATAATTGCATAAAAAGCAAATGTTAGGCTAAAAAGTTTTAGAATTAAGTGTTTGAAATTTTAGAATTTACCATAAGCAGAATTGGCTAGAACCTTCTCTAACTAGAACTTAACAGGATCTGACAGTATGACACTACACTGCTTAAAAGGACTGTTCTCAATCACATTGTACAATCGTTTTCAACCTATACATTGAAAAGTCATGTTTGATTTGATACAAATGACTTGTGAATAAAACAGAACTCCTCAACCATGGGATTTGTTGTTAAGAAAAAGGGAAAAATAAAAGTCAGGAATACAGTTGTACAATCTCACAATACCAGTTCATTGCCAAGCAGTGAAAAGTGTTGATCAATTAATTGCTGAGATAACTGCAGTGTTCAAAATATGGCAAGAAAGAAAATGAAAGGGAAGAACAAGACAAGTTCCACAAGATAACTGCCTGTACACAAAGGTTGAATGATTTTTATAGATTACTGTATTAACCCTGAATATTCAGACACCTTAACCCTTGCCATGTTGAAAAATTTAAGATGCCACGCCCACTTCTAATTTCCAGCCAATCCGTATACTTGATCCATATTGTTATGGCCCCAACTTCGAAGAAGTTGGAGGGGCATATTGCTTCTGGGACGTTTGTGCGTCCGTCCGTCCATCCATCCATTTCGCTTTTTGATGCATAGCATAACTTCTGAACCATGCATGCTGGGGTTTGGGGTTTTGAAATTTCCTATATGGATTTTTTATGAAAAAATAGCTGACCCGTATTTTTTTCCCTTCAGGATTATGCCCCTTTCCTGAGTTATGGCCCTTTGAAAAAATATAGATGAAATCTTGTCAGCAAAATATCTCAAAAGCTATTGAAGCTAGAGCCTTGAAACCTGGTGAATAGATTGGTATTGATGAGTAGATGACTTGATTAACTTTTGAATAAATTCTGAAAATTACTTCACGAGTTCTGGGCCTTTTATAACTTTGGGCATTTTTACAATTGCACACTTTTTGATGCATAGCATAAGTTTAACTGTGCATGCTAGGGTTTTGAAATTTCATATATGGATTCCTCATGAAAAAATAGCGGACATGTATTTTTTTCTTATCAGGATTGTGCCCCTTTCCTGAGTTATAGCCCTTTGAAAAAATATGGATGAATTCTTGTCAGCAAAATATCTCAAAAGCTATTGAAGCTAGAGCCTTGAAACCTGGTGAATAGATTGGTATTGATGAGTAGATGACCTGATTAACTTTTGAATAAATTAGTTATGGCCCTTTATAACTTTGGGCATGTTTACGTTGCACACTTTATGATGCATAGCATAAGTTTTGAACTGTGCATGCTAGGGTTTTGAAATTTCACATATGGATTCCTCATGAAAAAATAGCTGACACAAATTTTTGGCACAAAACTATTGAAGCTAAAGCCTTGAAATTTGAG
Source organism: Anodontia alba (assembly GCA_964016985.1). Lineage (NCBI taxonomy): Eukaryota > Metazoa > Mollusca > Bivalvia > Lucinida > Lucinidae > Anodontia > Anodontia alba. The sequence goes on along the minus strand of OZ024831.1, from coordinate 83,478,736 downwards.
GAAAACATGGGTAGCGATGAGTAGATGACCTGATTAACTTTTGAATAAATTCTGAAAAGTACTTCTTGAGTTATGGCCCCTTGTCATTTTGGGCATTTTTACATTGCACACTTTTTGATGCATAGCATAAGTTTTGAACTCTGCATGCTAGGGTTTTGAAATTTCATATTTAGATTGCTCATGAAAAAATAGCTGACACCATTTTTAGCTCACCTGAGCTCTGCTCAGGATGAGCTATTGTGATCACTTTTCGTCCGTCGTCCGTCCGTCCGTCCGTCCGTCCGTCCGTCCGTCCGTGCGTCCGTCCGTCCGTCCGTCCGTCCGTCCGTTAACATTTTCAAACGACTTCTCCTCTGAAGCCGCTGAGCCAATTTTGCTCAAATTTCATATGGAGCCTCCTTAGGGTGGGGGAACGAAAGGTTGCTAAAATGGTCGCGGTCCGTCGACTAAGATGGCCGCCATGCCCATATAATGTAAAAACCTTTAAAAATCTTCTTCTCCATAACCGAGGATGCCTTGGGGCTGAATCTTTGCATGAATCATCGGGGACAGGAGGTCAACCAAAGTTGCTAAAAGAATTGTCGTACGTTGACGTTTGACCTTTTTACGGCAAGGTCAAGTTCGCTTCCTTATGCATTTATATGAGCTCTATACATTTGAATGGGAAAATTGTTAAGAGTTTCAAAGGACTTCTCCTCAGAAGCCTCTGAGCTAATTTTGTTCAAATTTCATATGGAGCCACCTTAGGGTGGGGAAACAAAAGATTGCTAAAATTGTCGCGGTCCGTTGACCAAGATGGCCGCCATGCCCATATATGGTAAAAACCTTTAAAAATCTTCTTCTCCATAACCGAGGATTCCTTGGGGCTGAATCTTTGCACGAATCATCGGGGACAAGAGGTCAACCAAAGTTGCTAAAAGAATTGTCGTATGTTGACGTTTGACCTTTTTACGGCAAGGTCAAGTTCGCTTCCCTATGCATTTGTATGAGCTCTATACATTTGAATGGGAAAATTGTTAAGAGTTTCAAACGACTTCTCCTCAGAAGCCTCTGAGCTAATTTTGTTCAAATTTCATATGGAGCCACCTTAGGGTGGGGGAACGAAAGATTGCTAAAATTGTCATGGTCCGTTGACCAAGATGGCCGCCATGTCCATATATGGTAAAAACCTTTAAAAATCTTCTTCTCCATAACCGAGGATGCCTTGGGGCTGAATCTTTGCATGAATCATCTGGGACGAGAGGTCAACCAAAGATGCTAAAAGAATTGTCGTACGTTGACGTTTGACCTTTTTACAGCAAGGTCAAGTTCGCTTCCCTATGCATTTGTATGAGCTCTATACATTTGAATGGGAAAATTGTTAAGAGTTTCAAACGACTTCTCCTCAGAAGCCTCTGAGCTAATTTTGTTCAAATTTCATATGGAGCCACCTTAGGGTGGGGAAACAAAAGATTGCTAAAATTGTCGCGGTCCGTTGACCAAGATGGCCGCCATGCCCATATATGGTAAAAACCTTTAAAAATCTTCTTCTCCATAACCGAGGATGCCTTGGGGCTGAATCTTTGCACGAATCATCGGGGACAAGAGGTCAACCAAAGTTGCTAAAAGAATTGTCGTATGTTGACGTTTGACCTTTTTACGGCAAGGTCAAGTTCGCTTCCCTATGCATTTGTATGAGCTCTATACATTTGAATGGGAAAATTGTTAAGAGTCAAACGACTTCTCCTCAGAAGCCTCTGAGCTAATTTTGTTCAAATTTCATATGGAGCCACCTTAGGGTGGGGGAACGAAAGATTGCTAAAATTGTCATGGTCCGTTGACCAAGATGGCCGCCATGTCCATATATGGTAAAAACCTTTAAAAATCTTCTTCTCCATAACCGAGGATGCCTTGGGGCTGAATCTTTGCATGAATCATCGGGGACGAGAGGTCAACCAAAGGTGCTAAAAGAATTGTCGTACGTTGACGTTTGACCTTTTTACAGCAAGGTCAAGTTCGCTTCCCTATGCATTTGTATGAGCTCTATACATTTGAATGGGAAAATTGTTTAGAGTTTCAAACGACTTATCCTCTGAAGCCTCTGAGCTAATTTTGTTCAATTTCATATGGAGCCACCTTAGTATGGGGAAACAAAAGATTGCTAAAATTGTCGCGGTCCGTTGACCAAGGTGGCCGCCATGCCCATATATGGTAAAAACCTTTAAAAAATCTTCTTCTCCAGAACCGAGAATGCCTTGGGGCTGAATCTTTGCACAAATCATCGGGAAGGAGAGGTCTACCAAAGTTGCCAAAAGAATTGTCGTACGTTGACATTTGACCTTTTTACGGCAGGATCAAGTTTGCATCCCTATGCATTTGTATGAGCCCCATACATTTGAATAGGAAAATTGTTGAGAATTTTAAATTTCTTCTTCTCTGAAGCCACTGAGCCAAATTTGCTCACATTTCATATTGTGCCTTCTTAAGTCAGGGGAACTAAAGATTGCTAAAATGGTCGCGGTAGGTCGACCAAGATGGCCACCATGCCCATATATGGTAAGACCCTTTAAAAATCTTCTTCTTCAGAACTGAGGATGCCTTGGGGCTAAATCTGTGCACAAATCATCAGGGACAGGAGATCTACCAAAATTGCTGAAAAGATTATCGTACGTTGACATTTGACCTTTTTACGGCAAGGTCAAGTTTGCTTCCCCATGCATTTGTTTTGTTTGTGTTGAGGTTTTACGGCCCAGTCAACCCGATGGGGTCATGTCGAGCGCGGTCAGTTTACCTAACCACACGTTTACTGGGCAGGCTTAGTCCTCTAAGCGGTTAACCAGTATTGTGCACATTCTTTCGCCAGAAACTGACAACTGCCCTTCTTGAATCAGCGGAAGGGAGAGAATGACCGTAGAAAATATTTCATGATCAATCTCCACGAAAGAATGTTGCCGACCTCGGCGGGGGTTGAACCCGCGACCTCCTGGTCTCCAGTCGGACGGCGCATCCAACTGAGCCACCGAGGCCCCCATGCATTTGTATGAGCCCCATAACATTTATATGGGAAAATTGTTGAGAATTTGACGACTTCTCTGAAGCCACTGAGCCAAATTTGCTCAGATTTTTAGCTCACCTGAGCATGAAGTGCGCATGGTGAGCTATTGTGGTCAGTCAATGTCCGTCGTCCATCATGGGTCATGCGGCGTGAACAATTGCTTTAAAGGCCTACTCTTCCTACACCCCAGGGCCAATTGACTCGATACTTGGTAGGAAGCATCAGGGTGAAATGTAGATAAAAAAAATAGCTAAAATCGTTCCGATCGGAAATCCAAGATGGCCACCATGGCCGCCATCTTGAAAATCTTTTTCGCTTCTTCTCCTGAACCGAAAGGCCAATTGACTCCAAACTTGCTAGGAAGCATCAGGGTGACTTGTAGATCAAATATAGCTAAAATCGTGTCGGTCCAAATTCCAAGATGGCCACCATGGCAGCCATCTTGAAAATCTATTTTTCGCTTCTACTCCGAAACCCAAAAGCCAGTTGACTCCAAACTGGTTAGGAAGCATTGGGGTGACTTATAAATCAAAAATAGCTAAAATTGTGCTGATTAGAAATCCAAGATGGCCACCATGGCAGCCATCTTGAAAAGCTATTTTTCGCTTCTTCTCCTGAACCGAAAGGCCAATTGACTCCAAACTTGCTAGGAAGCATCGGGATGACTTGTACATAAAAAATAGCTCAAATCGTGCCAATTAGAAATCCAAGATGGCCTCCATGACAGCCATCTTGAAAATCTATTTTTCGCTTCTTCTCTTAAAACTAAAAGTCAATTGACTTGAAACTTAGTAGGAAGCATCAGGGTGACTTGTAGATCAGAAAATAGCTATAATCATTCCGATCGGAAATCCAAGATGGCAGCCATCTTGAAAATCTATTTTTTGCTTCTTCTACTGCACCGAAATGCCAGTTGACTCAAAAGTTGGTAGGAGGCATTGGGGGTGACTTATTTTACTTGTAACGTTTAGAAAATTTCAGCATTTTAACCTTGTAAGCAAGATATTTCAAAAACTGTTTAAGCCATTGCCTTGTCATAAGAGTATTGGAAAAATGTTGCATGCCATCTGCATATCTGCAGTGGCGGTTTCACTCAGGTGAGCGAGTTGTGGCCCGTGGGCCTCTTGTTTTTTCTTACTAGGATTATGCCCCTTACCTGAGTTACGGTCCTTTGAAAAAAATATGGATGAAGTCTTGTCAGCAAAATATCTCAAAAACTATTGAGGCTAGAGCCTTGAAGTTTAAGGAATAAATTGGTAGTGATGAGTAGATGACCTGATTAACTTTTGAATAAAATCTGAAAAGTACTTCTTGAGTTATGGCCCTTTGTCATTTTGGGCATTTTTACATTGCAAGCTTCTTGCTGCATAGCATAAGTTTTGAATTATGCATGCTAGTTTGAAATTTCATATATGGATTCCTCATGAAAAAAAAAGGCCTATGACCTGATTTCAAAATAATTTCACAGAAATGTTCCTCTTATGACTCTTTACTGAAATTGCTAAAATGGTTCTGTTTGGCTGAACAAAATGGCCACTAGAGCTAAAAAAAAGAAAAAGGGTGTAGACTGTCATGCTTCTATCAACAATTTACTTAAGAGAAATCTCCTCCTAAACATGTGAATGGATTTTGAAATAATTTTACAGGATGGTTCTTGAGTGACCCTCCACCAAAATTGCTAAAATGGTCCTGCTTGGCTGAACAAAATGGCTGCCAGAGTTAAAAATAGAAAAAAAAAAACTTTTAAAGGACATCTTCTCCCAGGCTAATGGCCCAATATCAAAATATTTCCACAGAAATGTTCCTCTAATGCCCCTTTACCAAAATTGCTAAAATGGTTCTGCTCTGCTTAACAAAATGACCACCAGAGCTAAAAATAGAAAAACCTTTAAACAACATCTCCTCTTAGGCCTATGACTGGATTTCAAAATAATTTCACAGAAATGTTCCTCTTATGTCCTTTGACCAAAATTGCTAAAATGGTTCTGTTTGGCTTAACAAAATGGCCACCAGAGCTAAAAATAGAAAAAGGGCGTAGACTTTCATGCATCTGACAACAATTTATTTAAAAGACATCTCCTCCTAAACCGGTTAAAGGATTTTGAAATAATTTTACAGGAATGTTTCTTGAGGGACCCTCTGCTAAAATGGTGCCGTTCCGCTAAACAAAATGGCATCCAGAGCAAAAAAAAAAAAAGGAAAATCTGTAAACAACATCTCCTCCTAGGCCAAGGACCCAATTGCAAAATAATTCACAGAAGTGTTCCTCTAATACACCTTTACCAAAATTGCTAAAATGGTTTTGCTCTGCTGAACAAAATGGCCACCAGAGCTAAAAATAGAAAAACCTTTAAACAACATCTGCTAGGCCTATGTCCTGATTTCAAAATAATTTGCAGAAATGTTCCTCTAATTAAGTCATATTCTCCTTGAGTGCTATGATACTCAGGTGAGCGATAAAGGGCATGGCCCTCTTGTTTTCTAAAAATTTCAGCCCTACTTTAGCCCTACTTTCACGGGAGGGCAGTTGAAAGCCTAGTTACTGGCAAAAGTATGTGCACAAAGTTTGAGTAGCTTACTTGACCAGCTCAACATGAACTTAACAGTGATGATTGGGTCATAAAGTTCCAACTCAGTGCCTCAATTTAGCTAAACGCAAAGGTATCCTGTATCTGATATCATCCGGGCGTCCAACTGAGGTTGACATGTAGTTAAGCAAGGGTTGACATGTAGTTAAACCCCAACACAAACAAAATTAGCTGAACTAGATCATAACATTGAATTTCTACTGGCATAAATGTAACAATTCCAGTGTTGAAGGTATTGGGAGAAGGAAAATTTGGACAGAGAAGATAACTAAAGCCATATTTACAAAAACAAATTCCTTGTCTATAAAGAAACTAATACTTTGTGTTTACCCAATGCTAGATCTTTCTTAAAGAAAAGATCATAAAGACTACAACTTGGTGGTTGGAGTTTTGCATTGTTTGAGACGGTCTTTACCAAAAGTCTTCTAGTATACATAAGTTTGAAATAATCCAGGCTGATTAGATGCTGAGTACATTGGCTCATTTTTTGTTTGTTTTTTATAAGCCGGTTTGAAAAACGGGACGTATTATGTTACGGGTATTCCGTCCGTCCGTAAACTTTTTCGTTTCCAGCTAACTCCTCCTACAGTTTACATCCGATCAAGCTGAAACTTGGTATATAATTAGACCATGATGTGGCGCAGCGCATATTGTTTCGAGCTTACAGTCCACCAAATGTTTGCAGAGTTCAGCCCCTTAGAAAATTTCTGTAAACTTTTCATTTCCAGTTAACTCCTCCTACATTTTACATTCGATCAAGCTGAAACGTCATATATAGTTAGACCATGATGTGGAGCAGTGCATATTATTTCAAGGTTACAGTCCACCAAATATTAGCAGAGTTACGCCCCTTTGAAAATTTCAGTAGACTCTTCGTTAACGGCTAACTCCTCCTCCAGTTTACATCCGATCAAGCTGTAACTTGGTGTATAGTTAGACCATGATGTGGCACAATGCATATTGTTTTGAGGTTACAGTCCACCAAATGTTTGCAGAGTTATGCCCCTTAGAAAATTTCTGTAAACTTTTCATTTCCGGCTAACTCCTTCTCCATTTTACATCCGATCAAGCTGAAACTTCATATATAGTTAGACCATGATGTGGAGCAGAGCATATTGTTTCAAGGTTACAGTCCACCAAATATTAGCAGAGTTATGCCCCTTTGAAATTTCAGTAGACTTTTCGTTTCCGGCTAACTCCTACAGTTTACATCCGATCAAGCTGAAACTTGATTTGAAGTTAGACCATGATGTGACGCAGCGCATATTGTTTCAAGGTTACAGTCCACCAAATATTAGCAGAGTTATACCCCTTTGAAAATTTCTATTTTTCATTTCTGGCTGAATCCTCCTACAGTTTACATCGAATCAAGCTGAAACTTCATGTGCAGTTAGACCATGATGTGGAGCAGCCCATATTGTTTCGAGGTTACAGTCTACCAAATATTAGCAGCGTTACGCCCCTTTGAAAATTTCAGTAAACTTTTCGTTTCTGGCTAAATCCTCCTACAGTTTTCATCCTATCAAGCTGAAACTTGATTTGTAGTTAGACCATGATGTGGAGCAGCGCATATTGTTTCAAGGTTACAGTCCACTAAATACTAGCAGAGTTAAACCCCTTTGAAAATTTCCATTTTTTGTTTTCGGCTACAGTTTACATCCGATCAAGCTGAAACTTCATAAATAGTTACACAATGATGTGGAGCAGCACATATTATTTCGAGGTTACAGTGCACCAAATATTTGCAGATTTATGCCCCTTTGAAAGTTTTTGTAAACTTTTCGCAGCATGTTGTTTAGAGGTAATAGTGTGCAAATTTTATTATATAATAGGTATATTTTTTGCAAATAACTAAAGTTTTGGTCATATTGGCAAGATATTTTTTTTTTTTTTTTAACATCTTTTATTAGACTTGCAAGGAAAGGTTGTCATTATTAAATCTTTATAAATACATAATTCTTTTTGAAATTTTTTTTTTAATACTCTTCTGATTTGGCTCCCTTGAAGAACAGAAATAAAATCAGTGTTAAACAAGTTAAAGGTTTACAAAACAATTTCTTGCAGCATTTTTTTTTTTTTTTTTGTTTTGTTATTGTTTGGTCCGATATTGAAGTATAGGAAAAACAAATCAGCTAATATGAGCTTATAATATAGCCATGCTTCTGTGGTGTGTCCTCCGTCAGAAAGCACTTCTCCCTAGAAGCAGCAAACCTCCCTATTTTCCCAGGAGGGAGAAGTCACTTCTCCCTTAGTTTCTGGGCCAGCTTGGACCCTTAGGTTACAGTTCACTAAATATCAGCAGAGATATGCCCCAATGAAATTTTTTTAATTTTTTTTTTTGTAATTCCACTTACAGTTTATATCCAGAGCATTGAATTATGCAGAAGCCAGTTTATGTGCTACATCTTAATACTTGCCACGGGCGTATAATGCCCCGCTTGGCAGAGCTCTTGTTGTTTTAGTTTATTTAGCTTTTCTTGTTACAAATATCTTTGGACCTTGACACAAAATTTTGATGCTTATTATGTCCCCAACTTAAGGGGAGGGGCACATATTGATTTTGGTGCAGATCCCATGGGCGCCATCGTCACGCTCTCTTGTCTTAAAAATATCTTGTGAACTAGTGGTTGGATTCTTCATAGCTATATATTTGGGACATAAAGAACTAACCAGAGGGTCACGAATACCCTCGGCCGGCACCATTTCTTAATTATACAATATTTTAAAGTCAATGACAATGATATAGGGCAAAATCAGTGGACCATGAAATATGGGTCACTGACTTACATATAGTTTACAAGGTCAGTCTCTGAGTGACACTGATCTATCATCCTGAGTACAACTTTTCTGGAGTAAATAGTCTTCAAGACATGAAGCAAAATCGCTGGACCGTAAAATATAGGTCACTGACCTACGTATACCTGAGAGGTCAATCTGATGGTCACATTTATCCGTTATACCAAATATGATGTTAATCAGTTAAGTAATCTAGAAGATATGAAGCAAAATCACTAGACCATGAAATATAGGTCATGCAGATTTATATTTACTTTACGGTCAAAGTTTGGGTCACACTGTCATTATATGTAAATATGACACTTAGGCATCAAATAGTGGGCGATATAAGACAAAATCACAGGGCTATGAAATATAGGTCACATAATCCCAAACTATGATAGTCATACATCAATAGTCTTCGCGATGTAACATAAAACCACTGGACTATGAAATATAGGTCACAGTGACCTACATTTATTTTTAGGACAATTGTCGGATCATACTGAATCAAAATCCCAAATGATGATGTTCAGACATTAAATAACATTCAAGATATAAGGCAAAATCACTGGACCATGAAGTACTGGTCAAGGTGACCTACATCTGTTACGATGTCAGTCGTGGTGTCACACAGAACCAATATCCCAAGTATCACATTAATCCATGAAATAGTCTTCAAAATAGAAAGTAAAATCGTTTTTTTGTATAAACAAACTGCAATATACTAGTTTACTGAGGCATCCTAGATTTTAACTTCTAGCCCCACTCTGGGGCATGATCCAGGGGTTCGTAGATGTAGAATGGAAGAGAACCCTCCCAGTACTCCCATACCAAATATGAAAAGTTTTTGATCAGTGGCTGCAGAGATATAAGTAATAAAAAAATTTTGAAGTAAAACTTGGTTATAACAAGTGTTAACGGACGGAATCATGGAAGGACGAACGGACGGAAGAAACTGACGAAAACTATATACCCCTTCGGCATACTTTGTCTGCCGCGGGTATAATTAGATTTTGGTGATCTTGACCTAATTTTCAAGGTCGCAGCAGTAGAAAAACTAGGGGACTTCTGTTTTTTTCTGAAAACACTGTTACTAGTTATCTGTTAGTATGTGAAGTTTGAAGAATCTAGCTTCTGTAGTTAATGGAAGAGAAAGGAATGGAAATAAAATCAGATAAACGGAAGAATATGAGTCAGGTTCTTATTCCCACATTGCAATAATTAAGACCACAAGGTCCCAGGTTCGAATCTATCTGGTAACAGATTTCAGCTCTTGACAGAATGGCACTTTATAGCAAAAAATTCCAAGTGAATTCAGTGACAGATGTAGCAGGACTCGCTATACAAAAAGAATTCAAGATGGACTCTTCTCTGAAATTCAAAACTCAGAAAATCCAAACTTGCTCATACCTTCACATCATATGAAAAAAATTCCAAAATTTTAAATGGATGACATAAATCTAGCCGACATAAGATTCTGTATTGGAAAGGGCTGACAATATCTTCTGGTAAATGTCAATACAGAAAAGTTCAGATGAGGGCTGCTAGAGGAGTTGGCCACAGGCTGTACTGAAACCTCTGTAAATCAAATATGGCCAAACAAAAACTCCAAAATCTTTGCACACAGTATCATAGGACATCCTGCAAAATTTCAAAAGAATCCGATAAAAATGTGTGGAACAAGATTTAGGATGGAGACAGAAACTTAAAGGTTGTAACTCTAAAAGACAGCTGAATCGAGTCACATGCACAACTTCACATGTAAAATAACAACTAAGACTAAGCTTCAATAGAGCTTCCCTCATTGTTTTCTTGAATATTTTCAGTGTAGATAATTGCAGTATTTAGACCTATGCAAATGAAGTTTGCAAGTAGATACAGAGGAGTCCATCTGTCAGAGATTGTGAAGTGAACTAGTATTTCTTGGATGTTCATGAAACATCACAGAAATGATCAGCAGTGTGTGACCAGTTTTTCATCATAAGGTTATCTACCCTTGGTACATATGACTTCAGAGTTTCTGTTATGACTAACTCCTACATTTGTTAGATTTTCATAAAACTTCACAGAAATAATCAGCATGGCATTTTTAGCTCACCTGAGCCAAAGGCTCAGGATGAGCTATTGTGATCACTCTCCGTCCATCGTCTGTCCGTCCACACCTTTGAACGACTTCTTGTCTGAAACCCCTGTGCCAAATTTCTTCAAACTTAATGTGGAGCTTGTGTTAAAGGGGGATTGAAAATTTGTAAAAATGGTCACAGTTTGTAAATCAAGATGACTGCCATGCCGCAATATACCTCCCATAGACTTATAATGGAAAAAAAATCTTCCTTCTCTGAAACCATTAGTCCCACGGCTAATATATTTTGTATGTAGCAATGTTTAGTGGTCCCCTACATAAATCCTGCCAATCAAGCCCCTGGGGTCTAAACTGGCCACGCTCGGGAAGTCATTAGCTCCCATAGACTTACAAATAGGTTGGGGTGTAGGGTGTGGTCATTAGCTCCCATACTTATAATGGAAAAGACTTAAAAAATCTTCTCCTTTAAAACCATGAGGCCCACAGCTTACACAGCCCACAGCTTACATATTATGTATGTAGCAATGTTTAGTGGTCCCCTTACATTAATTCTGCCAATCAAGCTCCTGTGGCCCAAACTGGCCATGCCCCGGAGGGGGAGGGGTGGGGGGTCATTAGCTCCAATAGACTTATAATGGGAAAAAATTAAAAACTCTTCTTCTATGAAACCATGAGGTCCACAGCTTACATATTTAGTATATAGCAATATTTAGTGGTCCCCTACATAAATCCTGCCAATCAAGCCCCTGGGGCCCAAACTGTCCACGCCCCGGGGTATTTAGCTCTCGTGGACTTAAAATGGGAAAAACTGAAAAAAATCTTCTAAAACCATGAGGCCCAGAGCTTATATATTTAGTAGGTAGCAATGTTTAGTGGTCCCCTACATAAATCCTGCCAATCAAGCCCCTGGGGTCCAGACTGGCCATGCCCCAGGGGTCATTAGCTTCCACAGACTTATAATGGGAAAAACTAAAAAAATCTTCTTCTCTGAAACCATGAGGTCCACAGCTTACATATTTTGTATGTAGCACTGTTTAGTGGTCTCCTACATAAATCCTGCCGATCAAGCCCCTTGGGGCCCAAACTGACCACGTCCCAGGGGGTCCTGAACTCCAATAAACTTATAATGGGAAAAATTAAACAAAAATCTTCTTCTCTGAAACCATGAGGCCCATAGCTTATATAGTTAGTATGTAGCAATGTTTAGTGCTCCCCTACATAAATCCTGCCAATCAAGCCCCTGGGGTCCAAACTGGCCATCACGCCCCAGGGGTCATTAGCTCCCATAGACTTATAAAGGAAAAACTTAAAAAATCTTCTTTTAAACCATGAGGCCCACAGCTTACATATTTAGTATGTAGCAATGTTAGTAGTCCCCTGCATAAATCCTGCCAATCAAGCCCCTGGGGCCAAAACTGGCCATGCCCAGGGGTCATTAGCTCCCATGGACTTATAATGGGAAAAAATTAAAAACTCTTCTTCTCTGAAACCATGAGGCCCAGAGCTTATATATTTAGTATGTAGCAATGTTTAGTGGTCCCCTTCATAAATCCTGCCAATCAAGACGCTGGGGTTTAAACTGGTTTTACTTGTGGCCCATCGAAAATTTCAGCATTTTAACCATGTAAGCAAGATATCTCAAAAACTGTTTAAGCCAATGCCTTGAAGTTTGACGGACTAATAGGGAATGATGATTAAATGACCTGATTAACTTAAGCCCATGGGCCTCTTGTTTTCATTGCTGGCTTATCTGCACACTCAAGTCTGCACAGTTTCAAAACAATTAGCATAAAACTGTAGGAGACACAAGGTACCCAATACCTATACACATATCGTCTGACTGGAGACCAGGAGGTCGCAGGTTCACCCCAGCCGAGGTCGACAACATTCTTTCGTGGAGATTGATCATGAAATATTTTCTACGGTCATCTCTCCCTTCCGCTGATTCATCTCTCCCTTCCGCTGATTCAAGAAGGGCAGTTGTCAGTTTCTGGCAAAAGAATGTGCACAATACTGGTTAACCGCTTAGAGGACTAAGCCTGCCCAGTAAACGTGTGGCTAGGTAAACTGACCGAGCTCGACATGACCCCATTGGGTTGACTGGGCTGTAAAACCTCAACACAAACAAAACCTATACACATAGGATAGTATCTGAACCTGAAAAAATAGTTCAAAACATGCAAAAAGTGAAAAAAAAATCAATCTGAGGATTATGTCCAAATCATATGTACATCTTCAGATCATGACAAAAATATCTGTACAGTTTCAAAAAAATTGGCATAAAAGGACACAAGTACATACTGTCAGATAGTGTGGAAACATGGAAAGCCGAAAACTGAAAAGGCAAAATTGTGTAATTTTAAATCACCAGATTTCACATGGGGCCTTCTTTCGAAAGGATATTCAAAATTTGTTTGATTGGTTCTGCACCATTTAACAAGATAGCTGCCATCCCATATTTGGTAGAAACACTTCAAAACCTTCTGCTCCAGAATCAAGAAAGTTTTCAGGTTGAATCATGGTATAAAGCTTTGGGGATTCAAGGTCTCCCAATTTTTTTTTTTTTTTTTTTTCAAATGATGGTTGCAGGTTGTCTTTTTTAAGGCAAGGTCAAATTTCCACCCCCCCCCCCCCCCCCCCCACACACACACACATTTGTATGGGGAAAATGTTGAAAAGTCAGTTTCTCAAAATGTAGTAAAGACTAACGGCTGAAACTTACAATGTATGATTAAATTATCAAAACTGTTTAGTAACAATCAAAAATTTTCCCCTGGGGGTTATCTGCCCTTGCCCTGGGCTATATACAGTAGAACCTCATTAGCTCAAACACCGATGGCTCGTTTACCATGGCTAATTCGAACTTGTTTTTGAGTCCCTAGGAACTTTTTCCAAGAGAACAAATATTTGGGGGTTTGTCATTTTATCATGAAATTGTATGTCGAGTGTACTCATTAGAATTGCCTCATCGAGGCAATTCTAATGAGTACTCAACATACTTTTATTATATAGAATGATCAAAAAGATTTCCCTTAATTATTCATTATTTGCTTCCTGACCTAGTGCCAGGATTAACCCTCAGTGGCTCGAACTACCCATATCTCGAACAAATTTTCATGGTCCCAAAGAGGTTCGAGCCATTGAAGTTCGACTGTACATGTATAAATTGTGTAATTTTTAAACGTCTTCTTCTTGAGCAATTTTCACAAAATTTCACATGGGGCTTCTGTCGAAAGGATATTGATAATTTGTTTGATTGGTTCCGCGCTATTGAACAAGATGGCTGCCTTGCCCATGTAAGGTAAAGACACTTAAAAACTTCTTCTCCAGACCAGAAAAGCTTTGAGGCTGAATCTTGGTATATACATGTAGCATTTGGGACTACTAAGTTTGTTCAAATGATGGTTGTAGGATGACCTTTGACCTTTTTATGGCAAGGTCAAATTTGCACCCCCATACATTTGTATGGAGAAAATAATGAAAAATCATTTTCTCAATATGAGACTAATGGCTGAAACTTACAATGTGTGATTAAAGTAGTAAAACTGTTTTGCTACTGTCAAAATATTTGGGGTGATCTGCTCTTGCCTCTGGACTATATACAAGTATAAAATCGTGAAATTGTTAAACGTCTTCTTTGAAACCGCTTCAATAGTTTTCACCAGACTTCACATGGGGCCCTCTGTCAAAAGGATGTTGATGATTTGTTATGCTCCCCGAAGAATTTCGGGGGAGCATATAGTCGCCGCTTCGTCCGTGCGTCCGTGCGTCCGTGTGTCCGTGCGTCCGTGCGTCCGTGCGTCCGTCCCGCTCTTGTCCACGCAAATTCTCGGAAACTGCTTGTCGGATTTCAATGAAACTTCATGGGAATATTAAGTATCAAAGGTGGATGCGCATATCACCTGCGTGTTCTGGTTCGATGATTTTTCCAAGAGTTATTGCCCTTTGATGAGTTCTGCATGAATATATAGGGTACTGTTCGTGTCCACGCGAATTCTCGGAAACTACTAGTCGGATTTCATTGAAACTTCATGGGAATATTAAGTATGGAAGGTGGATGTGCATATCACCTGCGTGTTCTGGTTCGATGATTTTTCCAAGAGTTATTGCCCTTTGATGAGTTCTGCATGAATATATAGGGTACTGTTCATGTCCACGCAAATTCTTAGCAAATACTGGCAGAAATTCAACGAAATTTTAATGGAATCTTAAGCAGCAATAGGGGATGCGCATATTGTTCAATCTTTCTGGTTAGATGATTTGTCACAGAGTCATGCTACTTTGTTTAAAGCTGCAGTGTAAGGTCACTGGCTATTTTTAGAAAAGAATTTGTCAACACTCTAGTGCCTACATTTATTGATGGATTTTGATATAACTTCAAACAAATGTTGGGTATGATAATATCTTGAGCATGTTTGACATTCAGGGTCCTGGGCTCAAGGTCAAGGTCACTGTGCCTATTTTTAGAAAAACTTTGTTTTTGCTCTAGTGCCTAGATTTATTGATGGATTTTAATATAATTTCACAAAAATGTTGAGTATGATAACATCTCAAGCAATTTCAATTTCCAGTGTCCTGGGCTCAATGTCAAGGTCACTGCAGCTTTTAAATATCTTGAGCATGTTCGACATTCAGGGTCCTGGGCTCAAGGTCAAGGTCACTGTGGCTATTTTTAGAAAAACTTTGTTTTTGCTCTAGTGCCTTGATTTATTGATGGATTTTAATATAATTTCACAAAAATGTTAAGTATGATAACATCTCAAGCATATTCAATTTCCAGTGTCCTGGGCTCAATGTCAAGGTCACTGCAGCTATTTTTAGAAAAAATCTTTGTCATCGCTCTAGCATCGTCATTTGCTGATGGATTTTAATATAACTTCACACAAATATTGGGTGTAATAATATCTCGAGCAAGTTTAACTTTCAGGATCCTGGGGTTAAGGTCAAGGTCACTGGTTATTTTTAGAAATATAAATTGTCATCCCTCTAGTGCCTACATGTATTGATGGATTTAATATAACTTTCATTTATTCCAACTTTTATGTTGCTGATGTTTGTATGACAGTGCCTTCAGGCAAGCTTATCTGTCCACCAACAGGTTTTGTGATACTCCATTTTGAAGTACAGTGAGTATACACAGTATACCGCTCTTTATCTAGGATAATGTTTCCTGTTCGACTATTGCATGTTCGGGGAGCATCCATCGGTTTCACCGATATTCTTGTTTAAATGGTTATGCGCCCATTGAACAAGATGGCTGCCATGCCCATATACGGTAAAATGCTTAAAAATCTTCTCCAGAACCAAGAAAGCTCTGAGGATGGATCTTGGGACTAACTTTGTTGAAATGATTCTAGGATGACCTTTGACATTTTATGATATGGTCAAATTTATGTCCTAGTTGCTGTGGCAATACTGGAAAAAGTTGCATGGCATTTGCAGATATGCAACAGCTGTTTTTATCGGGTGAGTGATTCGTTGCCCATGGGTCTCTTATTAGCTCACCTGAGCACGAAGTGCTCATGGTGAGCTATTGTGGTCAGTCAATGTCCGTCGTGCGAGGTCAACAACTGCTTTAAAAGCCTACTCCTATACACCTGGGCCAATTGACTCGATACTTGGTAGGAAGCATCGGGGTGACTTGTAGATCAGAAATAGCTAAAATCGTTCCGATAGGAAATCCAAGAGGGCCGCCATGGCCACCATCTTTAAAATCTATTTTTCGCTTCTTCTCCTGAACCGAAAGGCCAGTTGACTCCAAACTTGCTAGGAAGCATCGGGGTGACGTGTAGATCAAAAATAGCTAAAATCATGCGGATCGGAAATCCAAGATGGCCGCCATGGCAGCCATCTTGAAAATCAATTTTTCACTTCTCCTAAACCCAAAAGACAGTTGACTCCAAACTTAGTAGGAAGCATCGGGGTGACTTATAAATCAAAAATAGCTAAAATCGTTCCGATCGGAAATCCAAGAGGGCAGCCATCTTGAAAATCTATTTTTCGCTTGTTCTCCTGAACTGAAAGGCCAGTTGACTCTTAACTTCGCACGAAGCATTGGGGTGACTTGTAGATCAAAAATAGCTTAAATTGTGCCAATTGTAAATCCAAAATGGCCGCCATCTTTTTAAAGTCTATTTTTCGCTTCTTCTCCTAAACCCAAATGCCATTTGACTTAGAACTTGGTAGGAAGCATCGGGGTGACTTGTAGATCAAAAACAGCTAAAATCGTTCCGATCGGAAATCCAAGATGGCGACCATCTTGAAAATCTATTTTTCACTTCATCTCCTGAGCCGAAAGGCCATTTGACTCCAAACTTGGTAGGAAGCATCAGGGTGACTTGTAGATCAAAAATAGCTAAAATCGTGCTGATCGGAAATCCAGAATGGCCGCCATGGTGGCCATCTTGAAAATCATTTTTTTTTTTTCGCTTCTTCTCTTAAACCCAAAAGCCAGTTGACTTGAAACTTGGTAGGAAGCATCAGGGTGACTTATAGATCAAAAATGGCTTAAATCGTTCTGATTGGAAGTCCAAGATGGCGGCCATGGTAGCCATCTTGAAAATCTATTTTACACTTCTCCTGAACCAAAAGGTTTATTGACTTTAAACTATGTAGGAAGCATCAGTGTGACCTGTAGATCAAAAATAGCTAAAATCGTCCCCATCAGAAATCCAAGATGGCCGCCATGACAGCCATCTTGAAAATCTATTTTTCGCTTCTTCTGAACTGAAAGGCCATTTGACTTGAAACTTGGTAGGAAGCATTTGGGTGACTTGTAGATCTAAAATTGCTTAAATTGTTTGGATCGGAAATCCAAGATGGCCACCATGGCAGCCATCTGGAAACTCTTTTTTTTTTGCTTATTTTCCTGAACCAAATTGAGTTGATTTCAAAATTGGTACGAAGCATCGGGATGACTTGTAGATATAAAAATAGTTAAAATCGTTCCAGTCGGAAATCCAAGATGGCGGCCATCTTGGAAAATCTATTTTTCCCTTCTTCTGAACTGAAAGGAAGGCCAATTGACTCGAAACTTGGTAGTAAGCATCGGGGGTGGGGTAGGGCTAGTAGATAAAAATAGCTCAAATCGTTTGGGGGGGGGGGGGGGGGGGGGCTTGTAGATAAAAAAAATAGCTCAAATCGTTGCGATAGGAAATCCCAAATTGCGGCCATCTTGAAAATCCGGTTTGAACTTTTTCTTCTGAACCGAAAGGGCAATTGACTCAAAAGTTCATTGGAGGTATTGAGGTGACTTGTAGATCAACAGCAACTAAAATCATTCTGATTGGAAATCCAAGATGGCTGCCATCTTGTTTATGTTTATTATATTTCCCTGCCACTGAGCTGTTTACATGTATAAAATCGTGATTCTTCGGAAACCACTTAGCCATTTGCCACCAAATTTCACATTGATCCTACAGTTGAAATGTGATCGAGAGTTTTTTCAAATGATCACGCTCCATTGACTGTCATGTCATATTATATTCTTCTTCAAAATTAAGAACTGCTTAAATGATGATCTTTTCATTAGTTGCGATGACAGGATTGGAAAAATGTTGCATAACATCTGCATATCTGCAGTGGTTATGTCACTCAGGTGAGCGACCCGTGGCCCATGGGCCTCTTGTTTAAATAATCATGAATCTTGCTCAAATTGTTGGTCTTGATGTAACGTGAAAAAATTCTAATCATCAATGTTGCGACCGGGGATCGAACACGGGCCGCCTGCGTGACAGGCGAACACTCTACCGCGTCGCTATAAAAGCCGGCTTGTGCTGCAAGGCATTACAAGTGTATAATATACCTATCACTACTACATATTCCCCCTCCATTTTTAAGATTCGTCCGCGAATCTCAATTTGAGCAACCACTCAATACCAGGCCACCAAGCCTATTGGGCCACCAAGCTCATCAAATTGGGTTATTTACGTTGGGCGCCAGATGTAACATGTGAAAAATTCCAATGCCACGACCGGGGATCGAACCCGGGCCGCCTGCGTGACAGGCGAACACTACCGCGTCGCTATAAAAGCCGGCTTGAACTGCAAGGCAGTACAAGTGTATCATATACCTATCACTACTACATTGATGATTTCTAGGTCGAGCTTGAAACTGGGTCACTAAGGGTCAAAAACTAAGTCACCAGGCCAAATCAGAGGAAAACCTTATTAACATTCATATGCATGTAGTGGGTTCTTTAGAAGTCCATGTGGAGGGGTATCAAAAGATTGCAAGGGATATGCTTGTTGGGGAAACAGGCCAGGGTTCTATCACTTTTCTTAACAAGTGGGCATATATTTGCTACAGACCACTCTTTGTTCATTCATATGTAAAGTAAAACCAGATGAACCAAGTTCATCCGGAAATATACGGCTCCTTACGGCTGTAATTAAGTATTGCGATAAATACTTCCCACCTGACAAACTAAAAAAAATGGATACCATTGCGCCTTGCGTTAACAATAGCTTGACCCAGCGTCAATCCCGAGTTCTGACTGACACTCAAGCCGGAACACAGTTAGCCTGAAAATTTCTTCTCCATATTTCGAGAGAGGAGTAAAATCTGTTTACTTCGTACTTAAATTAATCCAAATGCCTTTCAAAGCCCAAACTCCAAAATCAGAAGCTAAACGAAATGAAAGCTAACCGAATTTACATTGTACTGAAAAAAAAAAAGAAAACTGCAAATGACTTTTGTCTCTGGCCAACTGGACCTGCCTTAGCCAGTCAATGCGCTGGATGCATGCAATCGGCCGAGAATGAATGATTACTAGGCTACACGTGTAGGGATTACGTTGCTTTGCACACATCCAGGTAATGCCTAGTTTCATATGGTTTTATTTTGTTAAGTTTACTTTTCTTTTAGGCTTTTCAATAAAATTTTAGCTCACCTCAGCACGTAGTGTTCAGTGAGCTATTCTAATACTAGGCCAGTACTCTGGCCTCCGTCGTCTGTCAACAATTGACATCTCCTCCTAAACCACTGGGCCAATTTGAACCAAACGTCACAGGAATGATTTTTGGGAGGTACTAACAGAAAGTTGTTAAAAAAAATGGAATCTAAGCAGAACTCTGGTTACCGTGGCAACCAAAAGAAACACAAAAGAAAAAAACTTTAAAAATCTTCTTGTCAGAAACCACTGGACCAATTTCAATATAATTTGGCAGAAATATTCCTTTGGTGATTCTCTACCAAGATTGTTCAAGCCATCATGATTCGTCAGAAAACATGGCCGCCAGGGGGTGGGGGGAGGGGGGGATAGGGGCGGGGTCTTATTTTCCCTATATATCTATATAGAAAACTTAAATCTTCTTGTGAGAAACTACTAAACCTATTTCAATATTACTTGGCAGAAATGTTCCATTGGTGACGCTCTACCAAGATTGTTCAAGCCGTCATGGTTTGTCGAAAAACTTGGCCGCTAGGGGATGGGACTTATTTTCTCTATATATCTACTTAGAAAATTAAAAAAAAAAATCTTCTTGTCAGAAACCACTGGAGCGATTTCAATATAAGGTATATGGTAGGAATGTTCCTTTGGTGACCCTCTACCAAGATTGTTCAAGCCGTCATGATTTGTCAAAAAACATGACTGCCATGCGAGCGGGGCTTAATTTCGCTCTTTAAAGATCTTCTTGTCACAAACCACTAGACCGACTTCAGCCCTGTTCCTTTGGTGACCCTCTTCCAAGATTGTTCAAGCTGTCAGGATTCATAAAAAAAAAATGGCCCCTAGAGGGCGGGTCTTATTTTCCCTATATCTCTATATAGAAAACTTTAAAAATCTTCTTGTCAGACACCACCGGACCGATTTCAATATAACTTGGCAGAAATGTTCCTTTGGGGACCATCTACCAAGATTGTTCATGATTCGTAAAAACAAACTTGGCCGCCAGGGGGCAAGGCTTATTTTCCCTATATATCTACAATATATAGAAAACTTTAAAAACCTTCTTGTCAGAAAGTACAGGACCGAATTCAATGTAATACAGCAGAAATGTTCCCAAGGTGACCTTCTACCAAGATTGTTGAAGCCATCATGATTCGTAAAAAAACATGGCTGCCAGGCGGTGGGGCTTATTTTCGCTCTATATCTATATAGAAAAATTTAAAAATCTTCTTGTCAGAAGCTACTGGACCGATTTCTATATAACTTTGCAGAAATGTTTCCTTTGTAACCTTCTACCAAGATTGTTCAAGCCGTCTTGATTTGTCAAAAAAACAAAACAAAACAAAACAAAAAACAAACAACATGGCCACTAGAGGCCGGGGCTTATTTTCCCTATATATCTTTAAGGAAAACTTTAAAAATCTTCTTGTCAGAAACCACTGGAGAGATTTCAATATAACTTGGCAGGAAGGTTTCCTAGGTGACCCTCTACCAAGATTGTTCAAGTCGTTATGATTCGTCGAAAAACGTGGCCGCTAGGCGGCGGGGCTTATTTTCCCTATATATCTATACAGAAAAATCTTGTCAGAAACCACTTACCGATTTCAATGTAATACGGCAGGAATGTTCCTGTGGTGACCCTCTACCAAGATTGTTCAAGCCGTCATGATTCGTAAAAAAAAAACCCAAAAAACGTCGCCAGGTGGCAGGTCTATTTTCTCTGTATATCTATCTATATATATAGAAAACTTTAAAAAATCTTCTTGTCAAAAACTACTAGACCGATTTTAATATTACTTGGCAGAAATGTTCCTTTGGTAACTCTCTACCAAGATTGTTCAAGTCGTCATGATTAGTCAAAAAACATGACCGCTAGGGTGCGGGGTTTATTTTCCCTATATATTTATATAGAAAACTTTAAAAAAAATCTTTTTGTCAGATACCACTGGACCGATTTCAATATAATACACAAGCCATCATGATTCGTCAAAAACATGGCCACCAAGGGGCGGGGCTTATTTTGAAAAGTCCTCTTGTCGGGCCCTCTACCAAGATTGTTCAAGTCGTCATGATTCGTCGAAAAACGTGGCCGCTAGGCAGCGGGGCTTATTTTCCCTATTTATCTATATAGAAACCACTGAACCAATTTCAATATATTACAGCAGAAATGTTCCTTTGGTGATCTTTACCAAGATTGTTCAAGCCGTCATGATTCGTCAAAAACATGGCCACCAAGGGGCGGGGCTTATTTCGAAAAAATTCCTCTTGTCGGAAACCGTTAGGCCTAGGGCTTCAAAATTTGGTATTTAGCTTTATCTAGTGGCCTTGGACCAAGTTTGTTCAAATTTAAGTCCTGGGATCAGAAATGGTCCCTACCCGGTGTCATTTATTTTACAAAGACTCAATATATAGTGAAAATCTTGAAAAATCTTCTTGTCGGAAACCATTAGGCTTAAGGTTACCGAATTTGGTTTGTAGCTTTATCTAGTAGACCGCTACTAACATTTTTCAAATTAGACCCCTGGGGTAATAAATGGCCCCACCCTCGGGGTCAGTAATTTTACATAGACAAATAAGTGGCAAATAAGCTTTTCCTCTAAAACTACTAGCGAGATTTTAAATTCAATTGTTGAAGTAACTGATTATGGTTGGAGACAATGACACTCACTGGCAGTTGAGCGAATTAGGGATCTCTGGGCCCTCTTGTATGAGATTTCTCAGTGAAGTCGAAATCGACCATCCCACTGGTGGTCACTATTACAGTGAAATTATCGATTTTATTTTCACTAATCAAAGCACTGACAGCACTGATGGGTTGATTTGTCTTTGTAGGTTGGAAAAATGATCTTGAACTGGGACTTAAGATTGTTCATTCAACCCTTAACTTCCTGTAATTTAAGCAAACAGTGCAGACCCTGATCAGACACCGCATTCTGCGGCGTCTGATCTGGGTCTGCACTGTTGGCCAATGTTCCAAATGTCCTGGGCAGTCCAGGTTTTACAGATGACGCTCTAGCAACAGCACTCTGACGTCACAGCGACAAAACCAGCGCGGCTGAAAGCCTAAATAACCGTGTATACTTGGATTTCGTCTAACGAGCGGTTTAATATTATTGGTCAATGATTATCACCTGGACAACTACCTTAAAGAAATTTTGGCGTTCGTATACTGTATCGATTGTAAACAATCGACCCATAAACGGAGTTTTCATTAATTCTTTATCAAAAACCTCGCCAGACGTAGTATAGTCTAGTCTGAATTTGCCTCGTTCGAACCGCTGACGTTACTTTATTGCGTGGACGTAACTTTTTCTGCACGCGGGGTAAGGCGGACTATCACTTCTGCGGCATTTTCTCTATGTCTACTTCTTGTCTTGTATTGCTTTACAATTGATTTGGTCTCATTTTCAAGGTACACCCTGAACACGCTGAACAAGACCAGACTGACGCGAAACTGCTTAGCAAAAACGTTAATTTCCCGACGTAAGTGTCTAAGAGTAGATAGACGTTTAACTATTGTGATTAAAAGCATAAAAAAAAAGAAGAGAAAATTTGATTTTTTTCAGTGTCTTGTAGAATTTTATTTCACTAATGAACACCAAAACTTATATTTTTACTTGTGGCTCTCGCCACTCGAGAAAATACAACATTTGATGTTCATTCGGTGAAATAAAATTAAATCTTACACTGAAAAATCAAATATCCTCTATATGTTTGTCGAAGTAAAAGCCGCACTGGACACAAAATGAATCGACTATATCAAATTCATTATTGTGATTGCATTGTGTAGTTATTATTCATAGCCAATGCTGACTTTATAAAGTATTGTTTTAGGCCTGGAAATGACGTCATACGTTTATTATCCCATCGTACAATGAAGTGTTTGTCCTATAATTAACTACGTACGTTTGTAACGTACGTATGTACGTTCACCTTTGTCATCACTCTAGCGCATACCTTTATGGATGAATTTTAAAAGCACTTCACACAAATGTTGGGGTATATAAGCAGTAATGCAATAAAGCTTGTAATAATAGCACAGACGTTATAACACCCTGTCCTCAAATGTACAACTACGCCAAAGGCGGTGACCCCATCACGAAAATACGCCTATATAGTTTTGACCCCCTTAAACCCCACTTTTATACAATAAAACTGGGGTTTACAGGGGTATACATTCATTTTCTTATTTCTGCTCAAAAACATAGATTGTGGGTACTCATTAGAACCGCCTCGCGGCGGTTCTAACGAGTACCCACAATCTATGTTTTGAGCAGGAATATGAAAAATATCAATTAATTATCTGAAAATTTTCCTTCTTTAGTTGTAAAATTTTCAATATATTTGAATAGGCGTGTTTTCGTAATGCATTACTGTGTGGAATTCCTACACAAGTAACAAGTAAGTAAGTAAGATAATATCTCGAGCAAGTTCGACTTTCAGGGTCCTGGGCTCAAGGTCAATTTAAGGTCACTACTTTTAGAAAAAAAAATGTCATCGCTCCAGCGCCTACATTTATTGATAGATTTTAATATAACTTGGGTGTGATAATATCTCGAGCAAATTTGACTTTTTAAATAAAGTTCGACTTTTCAGGGTCCTGGACTCCAGGTCAATGTCGCTATGGCTATTTTTAGAAAAATTTGTCATCGTTGTCTCGGTCCCATAATAGTGAGGTCATATAATAAAAGAAAAAAAAAATCTTACGGCAACAAGCGGGGATTGGACTGGCGCGTAACGTTATCACGCCGTCACAGACAACGTTGATTTCTGTTGGAAAAAAAAAAAGGTTTACCTTCTACGGCCGTTAAATACAGTTTACAATTCATGATAAACAGACGCCGCGGAACACAGTTGATCAGGGTATGCACTGTTTGCTTAAATTACAGGAAGTTAAGGGTTAAATGAAACAGTCATATAAGTCCCCTTTCAGGAGTCACAGTTAGGAACGGTATTTGGAAATACTGAAATCCAATATTAACCGGAATCTACCGGAATCCAATATTAATTACCGAAATCCAACTATATTATCAAGTTTACCATGAATTTATTAACTATTTTTTTTTTTTTTTTTTTTTTTGCAATTTCGGAATCTACCGAAATCCAATATTAATTACCGAAATCCAAATATATTATCAAGTTTACCATGACTTGTGTAAATTTAGACATATACACTGTTAAATAATATATAAACAGATAATATGGCCAAGTTTGGAAGAATTTTTTGGAATAATAAAGATTTTATTTACGTTTCTATAGTTTTCATAGGTGGAGTTACTTCCCTTCGTTACGGGCACGACCAGGTATTATCGTACTACAGGAACTGTCACTCAGGTTATCGATATTCCATTTTAGATAGGCTTCAATTAATATTCCCTTTGACCGGAGACCAGTAAGCGTCGTCTTATATATTGATCACAACTGTTTGATTTCATGGGTATATCCATATAATTATTGCGGCTATTGGCAAAAACACCTTTAAAACACCTTTAATAAGGAAACGAAAAGATGATATAGTATAAAACATTTTATTTTCGTGATCAGCAACGTATAGTAATGACATGAAATTTGTAAACAATATTGTTTACCCATTACGAAAACACGACTATATAATTTTGACCACCTTAAACCCCGCTTTTATATAGTAAACCTGTGGTTTACAGGGGTATGCATATTTTTTCTCATTTCTGCTAAAAAACATAGATTGTGAATACTCATTGAGGCGGTTCTAACAAGTACCCACAATCTATGTTTTGAGCAGAAATATATATATATATATATATATATATATATATATATATATATATATATATATATATATATATATATATATATATATATCTGACATTTTCATTTTTTTAGGCAAAATTTTCAATATATTTGAATAGCGTGTTTTCGTAATGGATAACTATCATACCTTCCGAAACCAATACGTAAACACTCCCATGCGATAAGGACCCCCTGTAATCTCCACTTTCTATAGAGAATAAAAGGGTAATCTAATTGTCTCATTTATGATCCGAACATAGGTTTCTCGGGGCTCTTTAGACGCGGTAACATATATTTTGAGGGTTCGTTAGAAGAAGTAACAGATTTTTTTTCGAGCCCCAAAATATCTTGCATGGATCTTTTTTTTTTTTTTTTTTTTTTTTGTGGGGGGCGGCTAATAAGATCCATCTCAATGAGGCTGTTCTAGCGAGCTCCCAGAAAGTCTATGTTTGGAACATAAATACGAAAATTGAGCCACGACACGTGATTTCCAACAATGCGGCAGTTTTGAAAATGAAGACTCAGATCAGCCTCCATATCTACTGATTGGTTGATGCAAGTAGCAAAGGCTCTGTTCAGACTGCGCTTAAGCGTAGTCTGATCTGAGTCTATGCTATTCGTCAATGTCACATAACTGGAAATCCCATGTCGCGGCTCGATTCCATGACAGTTGCTCACAAGACAATTGCCCACAAGACAGTTGCCCACAAGACAATTGCTCACATGACAACTGCCCACAACCTTAATGGTAAACAGGAAAATTGCTCACAACACATTTTTTCATGATTTTATTTTTATTTTGAAAGTCTTTTATTCAGATTATCTATATTTTATGGGGACTATTTTTCCCTCAAAGTATTATGTAGCAGTTGATCAGCTGATTTCAACTAATTAGTTATAATTAAAACATCAGTAGTTGGAGAAATGATAGCCAACTAATCACTTAACTTTGAACATTAGTCATCTTAATTTATTAATGTTAAATATACTAAGAAACTTGATAAATATAATCATTATTAATTGTAATTAACCATGTGTTTGAATTTCACTTCATGTGCTATTGTGATTACTTGTTTCTGCTAAAACACATAGATAAATAAAATTAACACAAATATCTTGTGAGCAATTGTCTTATTTTCCAGTAAGATTGTGGGCAATTATCTTGTGAGCAATTGTCGTGTGAGCAACTGTCTTGTGAGCAAATGTCTGCGCACCTCGCGGCTCAACTCTGAATTTTTATCTGGAAATGTGATTTTAAAGAACCACAAAGGCCAGATTTTGCAATGGGTGTTAACTTATTCCTGATATGATAAAGCTCTCCCTACACAGGCGTGTGCTAATTAAAGCGCGTAAAGCTCTATCGTTTATATCGGTTTAACAAATCACAAACTTTTAGCACATTGCTGGATAAACATATCTCGGACGCCTTAGGCTAGCAGTTTAAAGACACAGTTTTTTCCTTCTTTGGCTAGACGCCCCTCTCATGATCAGCCCTAATATACAGTCCTGCTAACAGAGCGCACATCAAAGGCTTATCTTATCTAAGTGATTATGTGGTCAATATAAGGTGGGGCCTTATAAGGGGTAATTCATATAATTGTGAAGTATTCATTGTTACTTTAGCACCAAATAAATTCATTTTCAAATTTTGCATTTAATTTGTAGATTTGCGTTGTATCACTTTATTTATTCATTTATTTATTTACTTTTTGATATTCTATATATATATATATATATAAACTGAAATAGAAAAATAAAATTGAAAGTTTTAATGTATTTGTTTTCTAAAGTAAATAAAAACACTTCACAATCTGAATCCTTAACGTACCTCGGACCTAGTAATGTCCAAAATCGTACTGATGGAGCACTATATAATAAATCTGGTAGGAAATTTAAAAAAAAAATTGTATCAAAACATGTGAATATTTATTTCTGCAACCACACAACTTGAATTTTCTGAAATGTAATGTCCAAAATCGTACTGATGGAGCACTATATAATAAATCTGGTAGGAAATTTAAAAAAAAATTTGTATCATAACATGTGAATATTTATTTCTGCAACCACACAACTTGAATTTTCTGAAACACAGTTATTTGTACACACTAGTCTGTATGTTCAGTGAAGATTCAGATCAGCCTGCACATCTGCACAGTCTGATCAGTCTTCACCACATACTCTAAAAGTGATGCTGCTTCTTCATCCAAATAGCATCAGGCTGTGGGCATTCGCAGGCTGATCCAAGTCTTTACTGAGCGTACATGCTATTTTGCAGAAATTAATGTCATTTGTTTGTTTAGTACCTGTCAAAAACTGTGAAATTCCTTTTCCGTTGTATATTGCATTTTTATGACAATTAAAGCATGTTTCCAGTACTTTCAATAATCAATCATTATTTACTAAAAGCAGAATGGCATTATTATTACACACTGAACTGTTGGGAATGAAAGAAGAAGATTTTTTCCTCCTATTTTTCTCGGAAAATAGGATTTGAGATTTCATGCAAATTGTCTCCCTTGGAGACCATTCGCATGACATGACGAAAACATACCTATATAATTTTAACCCCCTTAAACCCCACTTTTATATTGTAAAACTGGGGTTTACAGGGGTATACATTATATTTCTTATTTCTACTCAAAACCATAGATTGTTGGTACTCGTTAGAACCGCCTCGGCGAGGCGGTTGCCGAGGCGGTTCTAACGAGTACCCACAATCTATGTTTTGTGGAGAAATATGAAAAATATTAGAATTTTCATCTGAAAACTTTCAGTTTTAGTGCTAACCTTTTCAATATATTTGAATAGGCGTGTTTTCGTAATGAAATGTCAAATCCTATTTTATGAGAAAAATAAGAAAAATCTTATTAATTTGTCACCTACTGAATCCGTCCTTATCGTGGTGAATAATAATTTTCAAATGTCTGTGCAAAAAAAAAATGTGCTGCAAAAGTATACTTTTCCTGAACAATGGATTTATTTATTTCACCCTTTTCAGTAATTAT
Organism: Anodontia alba; assembly: GCA_964016985.1. Classification (NCBI taxonomy): domain Eukaryota; kingdom Metazoa; phylum Mollusca; class Bivalvia; order Lucinida; family Lucinidae; genus Anodontia; species Anodontia alba. The sequence continues at coordinate 83,450,589 of OZ024831.1, read as the reverse complement.
CTTTTGACAAAACTACTAAAATAGTACTACTGGAAATTTATGCAAATAAGAAACAAACATGTGGGGTATTCATTAGAGCTGCCTTGGAGATGCTTTTCATGCAGCTGATGTTTCAAATCCTATTTTCTGGGAAAATAAGAAACAGTATTTTTTATTCTTCTTTCTTTCCCAGCAGTTCAGTGTGTAATAATAATTCCCTTCTGCTTTTAGTAAATAATGATTGATTATTGGAAGTACTGAAATATGTTGTCATAAAAATGCTATATACAACGGAAAAAGAATTTCACAGGTTTTGACAGATACTAAAGGCAAACAAGAAATACGGGGGAACACAGCGAAACATTTTTCATATTTTCCAATAAATAAGGCTTTGATTTTATCTGCAAATTGTCTCCACTGGAGACGTTGTCAAGCATGAAATGTCAAGATATAAAGCATAGTGTTGGTTTTGTTTTGCATATAACTGCATGTAAATCGGTAGTCTAACGATTATAAATTCTCTCCTACAAACCGTACTTCATTTAAATGGATTTGTCCAAACTTTACCTTTACCACTTTCTGGGCTAATTCAGCAGATGACACAGAATACAGCGTCTGATCAGTGTCTGTATTGTTTTGTTTTTTTTGTTTTTTTTTTTTTGCATTGAATTGCATACAAACTAAAAACTCTCCCACACAAACTCAATAGAGTTTTTTTTTTTTTTTTTTTTTTTTTTTTTTTTTTTAATTTTTCATAGTTAGGAACGCTCCAAAGAGGAAAAATCAAAATCAGGAACAGTATATGTATGTCATGACTGGTCAAACATTTTGTGTTTTGGAGCCAAAACCGGGTCGTCTAGTTTCGGTGTTATTTTCACTTGAATAGTCACGCACTGTTTTGCTTCCAGAGAGCTGGAGGAAATACAATGTAAGCGTAGTAGTTCCGACTCGTTTTCTTCTTGATAATCTCAGTAATCTCATGTTCCATTGATTATATTTTCATTATCTCAGTTTGTTTGTGTTGAGGTTTTACGGCCCAGTCAACACAATGGGGTCATGTCGAGCGCGGTCAGTTTACCTAACCACACGTTTACTGGGCAGGCTTAGTCCTCTAAGCTTATCTCAGTAATAAACGAACGGTATATAGTTGGTTTCAATTCAAATGCAGACGCACTTCTTTGTCAGTTTAGTAATGTGTAATGGTATCTGACATTACTCTACATTTTCACGTGAATTGGTATGTGAAAATATTTTTGCCAGAAAAAATGACGTGAGGTAATTACTTCATGTTCAGTGTAAGGCAATGGGTCAGCTTCTATCAAGCCTCTGCGGATCTCTATTCCGAGGGACCCCGATATTGGTGACCTTGATCCGGAATTGAGGTCCGACAGTTGTCTTGTATCAAGGAACCCTGAGACATAATCCGAAGCCATGTGGAACTTGAGAAAACTAATAAGCATTTGCACACATATAATTTGTCTGTCTAATGGTGTCAAAAATATCCGATGGCAAGCAATCCTGTAGTCTTGGTAACGCGACAGCAGTAGGACTTTTATGTTTGTTTTTGTCAGATAGCGTGAATATGAAAAAGCATTATTTTGTTAATTACATCCAAAAAGGGTTGAAAACTATGAGAAATTAGTCCGTTCTCATGGGAGTAAATGCCTCATTCAACCAAAACTGGCGAGAGATGAATTTCAGTGAGAAATCTGAGCAAAATCATTAGCTAAATTCAATTTTGTTAAGAGATTTTTCCTCCAGTTCAATGAGATTTTTTTTTTAGGGAAAAAACAAAAACAACACCAACAAAAAACAAAACAAAAAAAAAAAACAAACAAAAAAAAAACCAGGTAATCTCAAAATGTCATTGCGTTCCGGTCCGTTCCGGTAATTAGGCCTGAGGCACCCCGGAACCTAACGAAGTTTTAGTCACGTGGTTTGATCACGTGGTCGAATCGCCCTCTCTGAAAAATCGAACAGCACGCCAACATGAGTTACGGAGGGGTATGAAACTTTCCTTTTATTTATCGTACTATCCAGAATTCTAGTACTATGATTTTTATACGAAAGTCTGAGTTTATATATGTTGTACTTGATTGTTCACGTTTTGTATGAATTGTTATGATTATTTGCCCGTTATCAGTAAATAATTTTTCGAAAGTTTCGTGAACATGTGCTTCCAGTTTCAGCCATTTTGAATTTATTGTAAAAAAAAAAAGTGGCATGATTTTCTGCAAATCATTGTTCATTTCTGCAAGTTTAAGATTCCCTTTTTGCAGATTTTCTCATTTTTTTCTGATTTTATGTGTAAAGTTAATCCGGAGACGGAGTGGGGCGAAGTGAATGGAAGGGATTTGTAAACTGGTCATGGAGTACAAAGGTAGCTACCGCAAGCCAAATTTTTAAAATTATTTTTTTCCTAAAACATTGACAGGACTGCACTGAAAAATAATAGGTTAAATACCATCGGAGAACTAAAGTTTGTCCAAAATGACCATTTTGTACACATGGGTAAATAGTACTGAATAGAAGGGTTTTCATAATTTTTTTTTTTTTTTCGGGACTATTTTTATGGCAAGAAAAGTCTAAAAATTGCAGAAAATAGTGCCAAGCTCACCAGTCTTATTGTTGCTTCTAAACTATAGTAAATTTTATGGTCAATGTCAAATGATTAGCTCTGTTCAAGATCTGGTGTCTGCATCCAATTTTTTACAAGTTGACACAAAATAGATATAAAGAAACATTTCCTTATATGAATGGTAAAATGTATCGTCCCGTATTATGTTCTCGACATACTCCTATTCTCGATAGCTCTCTTTGTCGCGTGCTTTTTCCGAGATTTTGACGTAACACAGCCGGATGTAAATACGGAAGTGTCGACTGTTTGACAGCTAGCGATTATCAAAGATTTCTAGAAGAAAATGTTTCGAGTAAAGGTAAGAAATAAATCCTTACTTTATTTCATGTTTTTCTACCTGTTTTTCACTATTACCAAATTTTCATTGACTTCTATCGTCTATAATTTCGCAAAGAAATTTCTGTTGCTACCGACGCTACTCTGTGTTTGCAGAAGCTTCCCGTTACTAAAAATAGCCGATGACATTTTGGCGGGATTACGCCCGAAAAAAAAAAGTACGGAAGCTTAAAAGTATCATCGTTTTTACGATTTCTATGTTAACATTTTTAATTTGCATTAATTTTCTACACATGTTTCCATGAACAGCCTCAAGTGTACACACTTAAAGTATAACATTTATGCATAAAGACACAATTAATATACAGTCATGAAAGTATTGCAGCATTATAATTAACAGAAAGAGTTTTGACCATGATCTTGACAAATGTATTTAGCACTGTTTTGACAAGTTTGTTTTTGTTGTTGTTTTTACAGTAATTGAATGCTTTTGTGAATATGAATAAAAACATACATGCATACATTTAATATATAATATATAATGAAATTAGAATAAATCTGAAAATTTCTATTCCAAAATGTAAAAAGGTTCTCACTTTTCTCTTTTCAGCTTACTCCTGTCAGCCAAAGAGCCAAGCTGAGGCAGTATTCACCAACTAAGCTGACGTCAGCATACAAGGCGTGTATGGAGGACAAGGTTCCAGTGTATAGGGCAGCAAAGTTGTATGGTGTTCCACTTACTACCTTGCGAGATAGGGTCGATAATAGGATATCCATGGATACCACTTCATCTGGACCAGCCCCAGTGCTCAATCAACTTGAAGAAGCCAAGTTAGTGGAACATATAAAAGAAATGGCTTATGTTGGGTATGGGTATACAAGAGCAGAAATTTTAAATATGGCTACTGATTATGCAATACACCTGGGTAAACGAGGTAAGGATGAGAAAGTGTTTAGCATGAACTGGTTTTATAGTTTCATTGGACGATGGCCAGAATTAAGAGTTGTAAAACCCTCCAGTCTATCTGAGCAGCGAGCAAAAAGTGCATCAAAAGAATCATTAAACAATTACTTTGTAGAATTAAATAAAATCATGTTGAAATATGACCTAAAAGACAAGCCGCAGCACATTTACAATATAGATGAGAAAGGGATAAACACTGAGTATAGGCCACAGAATGTAGTTGCAGGAAAGGGATACCATCCACAGACTGTTATGGGAGAAAGAACTAAAACCGTGACTGTTATTGGGGCTGGCAATGCATTGGGAAGTCAAATTCCACCATATTTTATTTTCCCAGGCCAGCGGATGCTACCCGACCTAATGGAAGGGAAAATCTACGGTGCTGATGGTACTGTCACACAGTCCGGCTGGTCAAACACTGATGTATTTAGAACATATCTTCAGCAGCATTTTTTAAAATATGTTCAAGGTAGAGATGAGTCTCAGCCAATTTTAGTGTTGTATGATGGACATAAAAGTCACTTTTCAATAGAACTTATTGAGTGGGCAAATATGAACAATATCATCTTATTTGTACTTCCTCCACACTGCTCACATATACTTCAGCCTATGGATGTTGGGTGTTTTGGTCCTTTCCAGATTAAGTATAACCAGGAATGTCAGGCGTTTTCACGAAATCAAGGCAGAGTTGTCACCAAGTATGATGTTTGCAGACTTGCCTGTAAAGCATACATTGCAGCACTGTCTCCCGGAAACCTCCGTTCAGCCTTTGACAAAGCAGGCATCTTTCCTCTGAAAGAACCATCTGGAATGATATCTTTATTGCAAGATAAGATCGCCCCATCAACACTCTATGTCAATGAAGATTTTCAAGATACCATAGCTGAAAGTTCTACTAATATGAATAACAAAACTGAAATTGATACAAAAGTTGTAAATCCTACAAAGTCGGTAATTGAGAGTGAACAGAACAATAACAACAGAAATATCTCAACATCAATTGAACAGGTAGAGCGTTTCTTTGAGAAAGTTGGTGGTGATGTGAATAAAAAAGTAACAAAAGCTAAGAGAAGAAATATTAATTCTGTTGTAGGTGGTAAGGCAATAACTGAAACAGAAACTGTTAATAAAATTAAGAAATACATGGAAGAATCTAAAGGTAGCAAACAGAAGCAAACAACTAAACAAAAGAACACTGCTTCAACCGTCTCCTCCAGTAGGAAAGCAATGAAGCACTCTGCTAAGAAAGTCAAAAAGATCAATAAGCCAGACAAGCTTTATTCTCCTCAGCCTGGACCATCTCATATTAATCTGTTATCATCATCTTCAGAGTTGGAGTCGGAAGAAGAATCAGAATCACAAATACCTGATCAGGATAAATGTTGTGTGTGCAAACGTTTTTATGCACAGTCTAGAGAAGCACTCCAGATATCATTTACTCAATGGGCAAGCTGTGACATTTGTGGACATTGGGTGCATCTCAAGTACTGTACTCCTGTTCGTGTTGTGAGAAAGAACACACCATTTAAATGCCCTTGCTGTTAAAAATTATCATGGAATCAAAGCTGTGTATTTGTTGTTGAAGTTAGCGTTTCAGTTGTTAAGAATTTAAGTGTTCATAACTATTTAATTAACTGTTAAATTTATCCTGTGACTTTTACTGAACTAAATTAAAAAAAAAAATCATGTCCAGATTGGAAACTAAAGAATGCATTCATGATGGATCGGCTGAGTAGAATAAAGCTTGTCACATAACAGAATCTACATGAATCGACCCGGAATTGAAAGGTAATTTTTGCTAATTATAAATGCTTTGAAATCGTCATGTTTTGTTTTATTCTGCATCAATTTTATTTGTTTTTATAGTAGATGTCATAAAGTGGTAAGTTGTAAGTGTTAAGTAATTGTCCGTTTTTATGTAAAGCTACCTTCAAAGATATCTGTCATGCACTGCAAAACATTATATCTATTTTTTTCTGCGTCGGTAATGTTCAGCAGAATGTCACACGTAAGCCACCATACCTTGTTTTTTAACTTCAAGGTTCCACGCGAGATTATGACGTCATGGAAAATTCCTATCGAGAACATAATACGCTGTATTTCATTGGTTCAGTTTGACCTCATAAACTTTATCGTATCTGATCAACCGTAAATGTGTCAAAATGACTGAAATTTATTGCGGATGGAAAGTAAAATGATGCAAGTATATCATAATTGTAGCAGGTATTTGAGTCCTTTCCGTAACGCATTTTAGCGACATTTCCATTGTTAAACTATCGAGAACTGAGTACTCCAGGATAATGGTACCCATCTCAAAATGCTGTAGAACAGTTCTAAGTAAGTATAATTATCATAGCTATATTTATAGTATGTGATTAATTTGAGGTTTTATGGCCCATCAGTGATTTATTTACAATTTTATACCTTTGTGTCCCAGGACTTGGGCTATATAAAGTGAGTCCCACTAGAAAATCATTGCGTCCATTACAGAATTTTCCACTATAACTTTGTGAGTCCTGGGACTCGCTGAGATTTAAAATGTGAGTCCCAAAGCAAAAATGTGAGTACAGGACTCTGGATGCGCAGGTAAAAAAATCACTGCCCATTCAACCCATTAGGGTCGTCAATTTACCTAACCACACTTTCCTGGGCATGGTTAGTTCTCTAAGCAGTGAAACAGTATTTATGCACATGCTTTCTCAAGAAATTGACAACCGCCCTTCTTGAATCGGCATAAGGGAGAGAATGACAAGAAAATACTTCATAACGAATCCCTATGAAAGAATGTTGTCATACCCGTGGCCTCCTGATCACCAGAATGGTGCATATCCAACTGAGCCACAGAGACAGGCTTTGGTACGATTGTAACAGATTACTTGTAGAAAGAAAGGAAAAAGAAAGATTTTTATTGTCCCAGTCGAACAGAAGCAATTAGTATTTTTATAAACACTGACTGGTATTGTGATGAGAGTAGTTCTGCATCAGTCAAAGAGAAATAATACATAAAACATGGAGAAAGCATAAATAAATATTTACAAGATGTCAGTGACAGATCCAGATGGACCTTGGGAGGTTAAATCAGCTTGTCTTTTTCTATTTTATTTCATTTTCATGTGGAATATTAAACGCAAGTCGAATCAGGATATTTTCCTTTGCTTCTTAAATATAACCACCAGATTGTCATTAAGAAATACATTCAGTATATCGCCTGTAACATAACAGAGATGAAGGTTCATGTTCAATTTTATATACATAAAATAAAAAATTGTGACAATGCTGAAATATGTGAAAATTAAATGCAGCTGTAGGTATTTTACCACCCAGTAATAAGTTGAAAATTTCTGACAGAATTTTAACACCACACAGTGCAGACCCGTGTAACACATCTATTTCCTCATGTGGCTCTGTCCCAGTATTTATGACTTACAGACCTGTAGTTATAACGAAATCTGGCACAGAACAACAACAGCAGTATTTTTTTGTTTAAAAAAAAAAAAAAAAAACGGATTTCTGACAGATTAAGCATTTGTCTGTTGAAAATATTTGGTACAATTTAGCAGTGAGTATTTATCCTAAAATACTTGATGCACCATTTATTCTACCTCCCACACTCGGAGAAAGTTATATTTTGGATGAAGTAATTAAGTGTAAAAAAACACTTTCCTCAGTAGAAAATAACATTACCTTCATAAATCTTGGGTAAGTTCTTCAATATATAATGTCATATTATTGCATAACATTTATGCATTTTTTTTCCTGAAGGGAAAATACATGAGTGGATGCTTAAGAAGAAGTTGTAACTTGCAAATTACACTTATGTTGAGAAATAGACATTTTTTTTCAAAGCTGTTCCTTGTTTCAAAGAATGAAACTTTTCAATAATTTTCTACTACTTCATAAAAGCTGAGAAATCTTTAACGGAAAGTTTTATTGAAAGATAGGTGGGCAAGTACAGGAAATGATAAGCATGAGGATGCTGATTCTCTCTTACACAATACAACTAGTCATACTCAGTGTTTGTACCAAATCGCAAAATTCAAGGTGCAGGTGCAGTAGTTCCTGAGAAATCGTTGACACAAATTTACTTATATCGATGCATTACCGGTACATTCGAGTGAGAGATTGTTGTTTGCATACATGTTTACAAATAAAAAAAAACACACACAAAAAAAAAAAAAATGTATTTCACAAATTAAAATGGCATATATTTATTATTTTGTGACGACACACATTTAAACTAACTTTGCTGTTTAAAACAGTTATTCCTAGTGGAATTGTCTTTCCTTATCACTTGGGTCCCGTGCTGGTTCCGGGCTTAGAATAGGTCAGACGTACCCTCTGCGTGACGTACGAGCCGTCTAAAAGAGGCTGCCCATGACCACCCGGGCCCTCGAAATAGGTGGCTGCCTTCCGCTTCTGTGGCAGTTGGGTAAAACCCCTAACATAACAGAGCAACCGTCCGTTCAACCGGTATAATTCCAGACTATAAAATTAAATTTACTGAAATGCATCTTAAATTGAGAAAAAAACAAATTTCGCGAGATCTACCCTTTTAAACCTTTCCTATCTCATGTTACTAACATGCTTCATTTGTTTGTGTATCATTCTGTGCCCGTGGGTCGCACATGGGATGAAGATTATAATCTCATCTGTATTTAACATGTGTTTGTCTTGTGTTTGTGTCATTTTTCCGAACTCTAGCATTCTCCACATTAAAAAGTAAGATGCATTTAATATTGTTAGATAAAAAACTAAACATTTTTCAAGGTATGAAAGCTACATATCATTTGAAAGCTACATATCATCTAACACAGCTTGTTTGTTTGACTCTTAAAAAATGAATCCTCCTTTCTTTAATGAACTGTTTATTTTAAATATGGATCTCCTAATTTATGTTAAAAATAACCTTTCAATTTCCCAGACGTTTTCGACCTCCCTTGTCTGTAGGGAACAAAATCTACAGATCACTTTCCTTCTGTGGCAGGGTTCGAAATTAACAGTAGCAAGTAGCAAATTTGCTACCTGAAAATTCAGTTTGCTACCTGGTAAAACTGTTGGTAGCAAAAAGTTGCTACCTGGTATAGTGCCCTGAACACTATCAACTTTGTGTTGTGAATGTCCTCAGTGCAAATTAGGCTTGTTGTTTCATGTGAATTTCTGCTAAGCAGACAGTTCACATGTATGTCAATCCTGATTTTTGCTGAAGTAGAAAAATACTTTGAAAATGCTGTCTGCTAAATATGCTTAGCTTGTGAAGGTTTAACCCATGACACGGGGGCAACATCTTTTGCTGCCATGTAGATGCATTTTGCTACCTACTTTCAGACCAGGTAGCAACTACTTGCTACTTATAAAAAAAGTTAATTTCCAACACTGTGTGGTGGATAGGGTGTAATCCCCTATTAAAACAGGAACCACCTGTTTGCTGTGGGTGGCGTCTCGTATGCTTGGAGAGGGGAACCTGATGATTGAGGAAAGCCCAGGGATCTCCAGCTTTTCAACACATCATTTTTGCCCTAATTTTAGATAGAAGAGCGGTCTGGGTTAGATCCGGCCTGGATCAATCTGCTCAGTCGTGCCAAGCTCTAGAAGCGCACAACTTGTTCTTAGCTTCTTTCTCTCTTTCATACGTATCTTTATGGTACCAACCGGGCTTATTGTTCTCATGTTCCTCTAACTTTAAGTGAGTTTCAATGGGCGGCGGCTGAAGGGTCAATTGGCTTGTATTGGGGCTTTGGCGGAAACCTCTGTGAGTGGAGGCTGTGGATAGGGGGATGAACTCGACTGTTCATAAATTTTTCTATGGAAATTTAGATGAATAGGTGGGAAATCATCTAAGCATGAGGCCGAGTTGAAGACTCTGATCTTGACACCGAGTATAATAGCAATGTAGCCTTGACGTTAGAAATAGGAGATCCATTTCTGTTAAACGTCCCCTTGTAGGGCTCAATGGATGGTGGGGTGCATAGCTATTGAACAAAAAAAAAAAATATCACCATAGCCTCTCGAAAACGATTTCTGGCGCTCGACTCTTCGGAGGACGACACGCAACCGACTACCTTTACGTTTAAAGCGAATGAGAACTTCCCAAAATTTTTAGTGATTTCAAGTAAAGAGGAAAAACAAGTTACATCATTATCACCTTTTATAATAGAAAAACAAATTGAATCTTTAATAGGTACACCAAAAAATGTAAAAAAAATTAAAAAATGGAACCCTTTTAGTCGAAACAAATAGAAAATCCCAATCAGAAAACCTCCTAAAAATCACAAAATCCTTTAATTTAAATGTCACTGTCACGGAACATAAAACCCTCAATAGTTGCAAAGGTATTATCCGTGACAGAATGCTCAAAAATGAAACCGAAGAAAACATCACGGAATATCTCCAACAACAAGGAGTAACAGCTTGCAAACGTTTTAAAATTAAAAAAGATGGAAATCTTATAGAAACAAATACACTTTTACTAACATTCAACACTACAACTTTGCCGAAATCACTAAAAAAATTTTACCGAATTATACCGGTTGAAGTCTACATCCCAAATCCTCTGCGGTGTTTCAACTGTCAGAGGTTTGGTCATCATGAGAACGGCTGTCCTGAAGCCCCTGGATCAGTCTGCGAAAAATGTGGTATGGGTGATTTTGACCACCCTACACATGCTTGCAAAAATCAACCAAAGTGCGTGAACTGTCACAAAAATCATCAGTCAAAATCAAATCAGTGTGAAATTTGGTAAAAAGAAAAAGAAATCATGAAAATTAAAGTCACACAAAAAATTACTTATTTGGAAGCTAGAAAAATTCAAGAAAATCAACCTGAAATTACCTTTGCTAAAGTTGTTCAATCCCTAAACACTAAACCTGAAACCAAAGAAATTTCTACCCAGTTTAACGAAAAAGATTCTGTCATAAAGCAAATTCTAAAGTTATTATTCCTACTCTAAAACCTAAACCTAAACCCGCATCTACTCCTCAGTCCAGACCACCAACAAAATCTCAAAACAGTTCACAAACACAACCGACTAAAACAAGTGGATCACAACAGAGATCCAGGTCCAGGACAGCTGACCAGAAAGGAAAAAATGGAAAAGAAAAAGATAAAGAAATAAATCCATACAGTAAAGGGGGATCGGCCGATCCGATCAAGTTGATCAATCGGTTCGATTCCCTCGAGAGCATGGAGTTAGAGATTGACTCCTCCATGCTGTCGCAGACCCGGAAAAAATAAAAGGATTAAGTTCCTTATTTTGAAATCATCTCTCCATTCCTCATGGATAAAAAATCAATTATTCAGTGGAACTTTCGAGGACTCAAAGCAAATTATAACGAAATTTTAATTTTAACAACACTACTTTCTCCGACTGTCTTTTGTCTCCAGGAAACCTTTTTAAAAACTACAGATAATATTTATTTTAAAAATTATAGTTTATATAATCATATCGCAATTGAAAATCAGAAAGCCTCAGGAGGTTCATCTATCCTTGTAAAATCAAATGTTCCTCATAGACAGATAGATATAAATAGTAATTTACAAGCCGTTGCTGTAAATGTCACTCTGTCTAAATCCATAACAATTTGTTCTCTATATCTTCCTCCACACTGTAAATTTTCTAAACACGATTTAGAAAATCTTATAAACCAGTTACCTCGTCCTTATTTATTATTAGGTGACTTTAATAGTCACAGCAAACTATGGCAGGGCCTGACAAATCCATTGCCCGGCCGCCCGGGACAAGTCCTAAATCCCGCCGGGCAAGTCTGTTCCGTCTTTACGACGCCCGGTCGGGCAAGTGTCAAAAAATCGCCAGGACAGTTAAAAGTGCGAGTATTTACAGTAAAAAAGTCTGATCAAAAGATGTCAATAAATATTGATAATTAATTGCCCAGCTGTCCTTATTAATGCAGACAACCCATGTATAACGGTTTTCATTATCACACTACCGTTAATCCAATTGATCAGTTGTTTACCTTCCGGCGCGTGCCTTTAATCTTCCGTCGTAACAGCTGATCAATAATTGTATCTAAACATGGCTTCTGTGTAGTATGAACCAAGTAAGGTCGGCAATTATTGGTTTTTGATATTCTCGTATTTCATTGGCTATGCGACTGGGCATACACCAATGAAATAAGTCGTTGCTTACGACGTGTTTAGCTATGAAAACGAAAGTACAAAATGACACAATATAAAAACACAGGTAAGAAATTGAGTTTTTGTTTGGAAAAAAAAAGCAAAAAAAAAAGCGTGATACCGTTACGATCTCGCCTGTTTGCAAAACCTTTGTTATTTCCCTCTCGAAATCTGGATTTACTTAGTGTTCATCAAATAATAATGAATTTGTAAGACTAAAAATACTGTGTGTCAAAGTCATTTATGAAAAATTTATTCTCTGTTGATATTACTGATAACGTGTTAGGATGAAAAACAAAATATGAACACTGATGGCTTACACAACTGACTAGTGCTTGATGACTTATGTGCTCCTAAAACCAGAAAGACTTGATGAGCACTGATATACAATACCACACAGAATAATATTCAGTTCTTTCCAATTTCTTGGAGGTTGTTCTCTGTTCTTGGGATAAATGAATACACCATTTTCAAAATGGCTTCTTTGATAAAAAATGAAGTCTTTTAATTATGAATTGTCCTATAGTTTGTAGGCAGTTCTTCAATCAAGTTAATTTCCTTGCAGGTGTCTACATTTACCTTAAGAATTTTTTTTTTTTTTACAAACACATGAGTATTTATTCAAGGCTTCAAGTAAATACAAATAAAATTCTTTTTCAATATGCTCTCTTTTCATCCCTTTGGTATTTTCTGATGTGAAATTATGATACTTTTCTTATTTCCATTGCAAACTTAGATTGTGGGGTCTGAAACTACCACACTGAGTGCCCATTATCTATGTTTTTGAGCCAAAAAAAAGGAGTAAACTTATGTACGCCATTTAAAACCTCGCTTTTCTGTATATTAACTGGGATTTACAAGAGTATTGCTTTCATAGACTTGTTAACACCTTTTGTTAAAAGTGGGACTTCTATTTCTGTTTGCAAATCTTGGGCATATAGGAATTTGAGCCAAACAAATCCTGGGCAAGTAGGAATTTGAGCTGGGCAAGTGAAAAAAAAATTTACTTGCCCAGTGGGCAAGTGGATTTTTTTTTGATTTGTCAGGCCCTGCTATGGGGTTTTCTGGATACAAATGACAAAGGAGAAATAATAGAAAATTTTATTGCAGAAAATGATCTATGTTTATTTAACGATAAACAACCAACTTATCTTCATTCTCCTACAAGAAACTATTTTGCTTTAGATTTGTCTATATGCTCTCCAAATATTTACTTAGATTTTGATTGGTCAGTTCTAGATGACCTTCATGGGAGCGATCACTTTACAATTAAAATTGAAGAAATTGAATCGACAAATGAAGACCATCATTCCCGATGGAATCTGAATAAAGCAAATTGGGAGAATTTTATGGAGCTATGTAATGAAAAATTAAAACCTGAAATGTTTAAAACAGCAGATAATATACAAGCTTTTACTGATACATTAATTCACGTAGCCCAAAAATGTATTCCAAAGTCCTCGACACGTTCAAAAAGAAATAGACCTTGGTTTAATAACGATGTTAAAAATTCAATAAATAAAAAAAAAATCTGCCTTACGAAAGTTCAATAGGCAGCCAACAAAAGAAAATCTAATCCATGCCAAACAAATGCGAGCAAAAGCTCGCAAGACAATAAAAACGGCTAAAAGAACATCTTGGCAGCAATACGTCTCCAAACTTAACTCTAGAACTTCAGCAAAGAAAATATGGGACATGATTCGAAAAATTACTGGCAAAAATAAAAATAACAAGCATGTCCATATTAAATCAAATGGAAATATATGCTCAACGACTAAAGATATTTCCAATGCACTAGGAGAGAATTTTCAGAAAAACTCTTCTAGTGCAAATTATTCCGAAACCATTCAAAACATAAAACAGGAACAAGAGAAAGAGCATCTAAATTTTATGTCACTAAATCATGAAAAATATAATGTACCGTTCACAGCTTCAGAATTATTAGATGCTCTTCATAAATCTCACGATACAGCTGCTGGTCCTGATGACATTCATTATCAAATTCTTAAACATTTACCTGATAACGCTTTAAAAACTTTATTAAATATTTTGAATGATATTTGGATCACTGGAAAATTTCCAAAAGACTGGAGTAAAGCAATGATTATACCTATACCAAAACCAAATAAAGATCATACTGAAGCTACTAACTACAGACCTATTGCTTTGACAAGTTGTTTATGTAAAACAATGGAGAGAATGATTAATGATAGGCTGGTTTGGTTCTTGGAATCAAACCAGCTTATAACAAAATATCAAGCTGGATTCAGAAAAAATAACTGTACAAACGATCATTTGATTCGTTTGGAATCTTTTATTCGTGATGCCTTTGTTAAAAAAGAACATGTAGCTGTATTTTTTGACCTTGAAAAGGCTTACGATACTACTTGGAAACATGGCATCATGAAAGATTTACATAAATTAGGCCTTAAAGTCCGATTACCACTTTTTATTCAAAACTTTTTATCAGATCGAACATTTAATGTTCGAATAGGTAATATGTTATCGGACATATTTAAACAAGAACAAGGTGTACCACAGGGAAGCATTTTATCACCTACCTTGTTTGGCATTAAAATTAACGATATTGTTAAGTGTGTGAAAGACCTTGATTGTTCTCTTTTTGTTGACGATTTTGGAATATTTATTAGATCAAAAAATATGGAAACCATTGAATTCAAACTACAACGATGTTTAAATAATATAGAATATTGGGCAACAGAAAATGGTTTCAAATTTTCAAAAACGAAAACTCAATGCGTTCATTTTTGTCAAATACGTCGGCTACATTTAGATCCTCATCTCAGCATATACGGTAGTCCCATTCCAGTTGTCAGTGAAGCAAAATTCCTGGGTCTTTTGTTCGATAACAAATTATCTTTTATACCACACATCAAAGCTTTAAAAGCTAAATGTTTAAAAGCACTTGATATTCTTAAAGTTCTCTCCAGTTCCGACTGGGGAGGAGATCGTACTGTTCTTTTAAATCTTTATAGATCTTTAATTAGATCTAAATTGGATTATGGATCCATAGTTTATGGATCCGCAAGAAAATCTTATTTGAAATCTTTGGATACTATTCATCACCAAGGTTTACGTCTGGCTCTAGGGGCTTTTCGTACTTCCCGTCGAAAGTTTATACGCTGAATCAAATGAACCATCATTGTATATAAGAAGAGAGAAATTGTCTCTTCAATATGTTACTAAATTAGCCACCAATTCACGTAATTCAGCTTATGTGTTTTTAACCCTAAATATGAAAGATTTTACAACAACAAACCAACGGCTATTAAAACCCTTGGTCTGAGAATACAACCGTTACTTGAAGAGGCCAATATTAATATTAAAAATGTTCAGCATTTTTCTTTTCCATCAAAAGAGCCATGGACGTTAAACCCTCCAAAGATTATATTAGACCTTTAAAAAATAAAAAAAACAGAAGTTGTCGCATATTTTTAAAAATGAATTTTTAGAAATCAAATCAAATTATAAACATTACTTGTCAATTTATACAGATGGCTCGAAACAAGATGAGAAAGTTGCTTGTTCTGTTATTAATCAAAATTTTACTGACCGTATCAGATTACCTGATAATAGCTCCATTTTTACCGCCGAAGCCAAGGCAATTGATATTGCACTTTACCATATCAGAGATCAGCCTGAAAAACAGTTCATCATTTATTCAGATTCTCTTTCTGTATTAAAATCTCTTAAAGATTTACACCATAGAAACCCATTAATTCAGCAAATTCTTAAAAAATATCATTACCTTTCAGTTTCAAAAGAAATTGTATTTTGTTGGCTTCCCAGCCACGTTAATATTCGTGGAAATGAATTAGCCGATTTAGAAGCCAAATCGGCACTATCCTTAGTGATAACAAATTTCAAAATTCCTCACTCCGACTTTAAATCAAACATCCGTCAATACATCAACAACAAATGTCAGTCTGTTTGGGAAACACAAACTCAAAATAAACTAAATGAAATAAAATCAAATTTTAACAGCAAATGCACATTCTCTAATCTCAGCAGAAAAGAACAAACAAAAATCACCGGATGTAGACTTGGACACGCTAGAATTACTCATTCTTACATTTTAGAAAATGAACAAGCCCCATTCTGCATTCCTTGCAACGAACTTTTTACAGTCAAACATTTTCTTATCACTTGTGCAGAATTTGATTATATTCGCACAAAGTATTTTAATGTAAAAACTATAAAGGAACTTTTTAATGATATACCATCTAAGAAAATGCTCGACTTTCTTAAAGAGATCGGACTTTTTAATAAAATATAATTAGTATTTTTAATAAATTAAAATAATTGATACTTTATCTTTTTAAAATGAACACATCAATCCTAGATATTTTTAATTTCTCATTAAATAAAATCATCATATAATATAAAAATTATTAGACGCTATATGCCCTTTTAGGGTTGAGCGTCTATAAACAAAACATCCATCCATCCATCCTTATCACTTGGACGAGTCTAGTCTCTGAAAAGTGGGACCTTTCATATACCAGTCAAGAAAAATTGAGTTAGTCATATGCTTTTTGTTGAAAAAAAAGGGGGGCTAATAATATATCTGACCGTATTAAAAAAAGGGTGCAATTCAGCACACACATCCGTACAATACCATATATAGGAAGTAACTCTCTTCTCTCTCTCTCGACCCAACCCCTCCCCCCCCCCCCCCCCCAGCCCCACCCCCAGCACACACACAAATTTTTTTTTTTTTTTTTTTGCAAATTGAAAATAGAATGAACTGCTTGCAATGCATCAAAACAGACACATTTTAAGCAGAAATATTTGCTTGAATAAAATATATGTCGAAATATTAGTTCGGTTCAAAAATTCATGGAATGGCATGTTGTAACTTCAGGCCAGGCCAGACAGCAAAAGAAAGAATGAATGACAGCTTGCTGAATTAAAATGATGTATTCTCGCAATTAAAGTATTACCCTCTGTTTTATTGTTGAAGACGCTGAAAACAAACGCTATAAAAGACCAGAAATTCACGGAAGGCCAATTTTACTTTCGTTTTCCCTTTCATACACGTTTTACTACGACAAGCGTTTCGCTGACACGTATCTGACCTGAAAAGCAGACGAGCACCGAAGTTATTCAGCGACGCCTTACGGCTTTAATTCGCGTTAATTTGCAACAAATTTAAGCTTTTGACGTTTTGTAGACATTGCTAAATTTGAATTTTAGCGTATCCTTTTGCGATATTTACATTAAAAGGAAAAATAATGACCGTGTTTTCATGAGCAGATTTCTAGTTTTATTTTTTCAGATTTTCCAATAAAACAGGCAAATTTGCATGCCTAAATTATTCAGCTGCAGTATCCGCTAATTGGATTACTTCGGATTTCTCGGGATTAGTCATACTTTACTGTTTCATAGCAGCACTGTTTTTGTTCCAAAATTTTCCACCAAGCGCTTAAAACATTGGCCACTAGGTGGCGCTGTATGGTTTGCTGTAGTTAACAATGGAGACGTAGAAATGTCGTTGCTGTGAATCCGTGAACTTATTTTCTCATCTATCTATCTATCGATACTGCGTCACCCTCATCACTGAGTATTATGCGCAGGGATGCGTGCGTGAGAATAAAAAGGAAAAAAAATTATAGTGAGGGCTAAAAGAGTGATAGTGAAGAATGAAAAGATGATAATGTTATAGTGTGAATGAGATTTAAAAGCAGATTAAAACAATTTTTACTTTCTATGGCCTTAAGTGATTGATCTTGCTCACTTCTCTCTGTTTAGCAAACATTTGGGAGCGACTTTAGAATCTGTCCGCCACTTGATATTTCCTTTACCGGCTGTATATATTCCAGATAGACATATATGCTAAATATGATGACATGACTAACCTAACCCTACTGTCCTTTCGACATCTCTTGGAAAGAGGTTTTTTTCATAGCGTTTTATTTTAAGTGAAAATATTTTGTTCTGGTTGACCATATCTTGTCAGAAACCATTTGTCTTTTAGTTTCTATGTTTTGTTCTCAAATATTTACACAAGTTACGGCCAAAAGTTGGTCTGATTTAGGCATCTCTATAGTAAAGTGATTTTTTGGAATTTTTGTCTAAGAAAATATTTTATACTTGAAAGTGAAAATAAGTGAAAATAGTTGATTTTTTATAAAGTAGAATAAACATTTTTGTACCTAGGTAGTTACAACAAATGGTTTTGCATTAAATCATGACAAAAATTTGCAAATTTACTTCTGTGTAAAGCGTCTGAAAGCAAAAACGACTTTCTGAAAAATGTCGAAAGCACAGTAACCATCAGTGAACTTCTTTTTGACAACCCTAGCCATCTGTGCAGTTAATGGGTGTACAGACTCACATACTGAAGTCAGTAAACAGTGGTAGACAAGATTCTAAAGTCTAGCCAACATTTGTTGTCGTGTTAGTCATTAAATTTTAGTAACTGTCTGTAGTCATTTTATTTTTAATACTTCTGAACTCCCAGGCCTGAACCACATGGGTAATTTTAAACATAGACAATGGTATTTATAAACAGTATGTTTAAGGAACATAATGGTGGTCAGATACTTTATTTTTATCGCACCTGCTTGTAGCAGGGTGCGATATAGGCGTCCGATTTTCTGTCCGTCCGTCCGTCTGTCAACATTTATGTCGACGTTCGACATTTATGTCAAAGTTAGTATTCTAATCAACTACAAGACTAAACAACCATCAAACCTTGCATGAAACATCTCCCTGACCTCCTGACTTTGCAACATAGGTGTCCGCTTTCCTGTATGTCTGTCCATTCGTCCGTCCGTCTGTCAACATTTATGTCGAAGTTCGACATTTATGTCAAAGTTAGTATTTTAATCAACTACAAGACTAAACAACCATCAAACCTTGCATGAAACATCTCCCTGACCTCCTGACTTTGCGACATAGGTGCCCACTTTTCCATTCGTCTGTCTGTTCGTCTGTCTGTCTGTCTGTCTGTCCGTCTCTTAACAGTTCTGTTATGTCGAAGTTCGACATTTATGTCAAAGTTAGTATTCTAATCAACTACAAGACTAAACAACCATCAAACCTTGTATGAAATATCTCCCTGACCTCCTGACTTTGCGACATAGGTGCCCCCTTTTCCATTCGTCTGTCCGTTCGTCCGTCCGTCTGTCTCTTAACAGTTCTGTTATGTCGAAGTTCGACATTTACGTCAAAGTTAGTATTCTAATAAACTACAATTCTACAACAACCATCATTCCTTGCATGACACATCTCCCTGACCTCCTGATTTGGCAGATATGTTGACCCAGTGACCTTGACCTATATTTTGCGCTCCATTGACTTTGACACAATTTATGTAGACGTTCCAGATCTTCTCAACTATAAGGCGTACAACTACCAAACCTTGCATAGTGCTTCTTCTAGATGTACAGACTTTGCAGGTACCTTGACCCGGTGACCTTGACCTATATTTTGTGCTCCAGTGACTTTGACATATTTTGCGTCGACGTTCGATATCTCCTCAACTATAAGGCCTACAACCATCGAACCTTGCAAAGTGCTTCTCCTCAATGTACTGACTTAGCAGATACCTTGACCTGATGACCTTGACCTATATTTTGGCTGCAGTGACTTTGACATAATTTACATCAACATTCCAGATCTCCTCAAGTGTAAGACCTCTAGCCACCAAACCTTGCATAGTGCTTCTTCTATATGTACTGACTTGGCAGGTATCTTGACCCGGTGACCTTGACCTATATTTTGCGCTCCAGTGCCTTTTACACATTTTACGTCAACGTTCAATATCTCCTCAACTATAAGGCCTACAACCATCAAACCTTGCATAGTGCTTTTCCTCAATGTACGGACTCTGCAGGTACCTTGACTGGGTGACCTTGACCTATATTTGACGCTCCATTGACTTTAACACCTTTTACATCACCCTTCCATATGTCCTCAACTGTAAGGCCTTCAACCACCAAACCTTATATAGCACTTCTTCTCGATGTACTGACTCGACAGGTACCTTGACCTGGTGACCTTGACCTATATTGTGCACTCCAGTGACTTTGACACATTTTATATTGATGTTTGGTATCTCCTCAAATATAAGACCTACAACCACTAAACCTTGCATAGTGCTTCACCTCATTGCCCTGGCTTGGCAGGTACCTTGACCCAGTGACCTTGACCTATATTTGACACATTTTACGATGATGTTTGATAACTCCTCAACTATAAGGCCTACAACGACCATACCTTGCATTGTGCTTCTCCTTGATGTACTGAATTAGCAGGTACCTTGACCCGTGACCTTGACCTATATTTCATGCTCCAGTGACTTTTACACATTTTACGTCAACGTTCCATTATCATTGGGCTGTATAATACGAAAAGTCAGTGCTGAAGATATAGCCATTAGAGGGAATGGGACTGGCCAAGAATATATGTGCCCCATTAGGCACTTTGTCTACATTTTTTTCAACCCAGTTTTCCAAGTAAGCACTGCTAAGAATGAAATAAACTTATTTAATAACCACATTCTGATTGAGGCTCCTGTGACTTTTGCGCCAGCAGGTGCGATGACGCCTTCCGCGGAATTCTTGTTAATACTTCTTGAACCATACAGGTAGTCTTGGACAAGACGATGATATAAACAGCATTGTTAAAGGGACATAGTAATAAGGATAATCTGCTGGCTGTCCAAACGTTGCGACGAAATTTGCCATCTCTACCCTTCATTGTTCAATATCAACAAAAAACGCAAAGAAATGCGAGTCTCACAGATTTGACTGATAACTCAAATATCAAGTGGTTTATAATAAGTAAAAATGCATTTTATAAATAAGAAAAATATTTGAGGTGTCTGAATCCTTAGGATAAAAATATGGTAATGTATCAGACATAGAAATCAAACAGCTGATTAACAAATCAGTAGCGGTAATCATTTTTGTGGATTTATTTATCGATTATCCACTTATTGATGTCCCTTGAAATTTGCAATATTTTCTGTAAAATTCAAACAATTGACTCCAGAAATTATCCCATTTGTCTCCTAAAATTGGGTCAGTAGAGACATATGTTCCCTTAAATGAATATGAAGGTAGCTCTAGATTATTTATAGATTTTGTTCTAATTTTAGTAGTTACAAAATATATTAGTTAGTTTTGAGGGTTTTTTCCCAAATCTGTCAGTCAAGCAAAACAGCAGTTTTAATTCTTTTTTGTGCTGATGGACATACAGGTAAAAACAAGACTGGTTGATGTTTAAATACGAGACTTCTTATTGTCATTTATTTTATTTCAGTATGGTCAACAGAGGAGCTATGAGGGGGGAAGAGGAGGTTATGGTGGTGGTGGTGGTTACGGTGGAGGGGGCCGAGGAGGAGGAAGAGGTGGTAGAGACAGTAATCCACCAGACTGGTATACAAATCCCAATGCAGAAGAATTCTGTAAAATTTTCTTGGGAGGGCTTTCCCCAGACACAACTGAAGACTCTGTAAAAGATTACTTTGGAAAATATGGAGAAATAGTAGATTGTGTTGTGATGAGGGATCCAAACTCAAAAAAGTGAGTTAAAATTTTAAGTTAAAACAGAAAGTAAGCATGGAAAGATATTTTGTTCATTAATGTATTGTGTCTGCCATTTAAAATGTTAAATATTTCATCGATTTACCCTGGAAGCATGAGGGCCCAGTTCAAAGCTAACGGCATCGTTAGTTAACGATTCGTTAAAATTAACATCAAGTGATACGCGAATATGCTAAAATGTTTTGTTGAAAAAATGTAAGTAGTGCAAAAGCTACTTGCATTTTTTCAGTAAAAAATATCAGAATATTGTGTATTGGATCAGCTAAAACAGTTAACGAAATGACCCTTAACGAGCTCGTTAAGCTAACAACGCTTTGAACAACTGGGCCCAGGTTGTTACTGCTCCCGACTTTGGATCACATGGTCCCGGTGTAATGGTCTGTTTCTTCTGCTCTAGCGCCTCCTGGGAAGAAACAGACCAGTTTTGGTTTCTTCCCCAATCCCTGGTCCATTTCCCCACCACCCTTGAGATTTTTTTTCAGCAGCAGGCTCAGCTGATTATATATGTGTCAAATATTGTGGTAAATCAAATAAAATATCCTTCAAAAGTAGCAAGCGGTGTTAAAAGTATGACATTGTTTACACCTTCCCTCCACCTCCTGTCATGGATTTGTTTCTTTAGTTGGAGGTAGACTTAACTTTGGTTGTGAAATCACTTAATAATTGGGGTGAGGGAAGAAACAGACAAGTGGGTTCCTTCCCCACTCCTCCATTGGACGTTTTTTTTTTTTTTTTTTTTTGCTTTTGTCTGCTTTTTTCTCCTTGTATGTATGGGCGTGGTTGGGTGAGGCAAAGGTGTGGTTTTTCTTACTTCACCGTGCCGCCTAGCGGATATTGGTTTATAATTGGGCAAGGCCTGCTTTTTTTGCAGGGTAGAGGGGGGAATGTTTTATTTCTTCTGTTTTTTCAGTTTCATTCATTTTCCTTTCTCCCCTAGGCCTAATAAAAAAATAGTTTTGTTTCGGGTTTCCCGACCCTACCTACGAAAACTTGCCGACCCTAAACTATTTTTCCGCCACACAAAATCCATTCGGTACATTTCGGCAGTTTTCTCTGTTGGGATCATTTCTCTTCATGTCAGTTGGGTGCATGTAAAAAAAATCGATAGCGTTCAAGCCAACGTCTTTTCAAGCGTCGAGTTGTCAGTGAGTGTCCTTCAATGTCATTTAAGCGCTTCGATGTTTTCGATACAGATATTCCTGAGCTACTGCAAGCGTCCATCTACTTCTACTGAATGAGAACAATGGCATGCAGTCAGTCGCAATCAAATGAGTCCGTTGTACACATTTTTAAGGAAAAGTGCGTGCATGGACTAGCAGAGAGACACTTTAATGTCTTAAATCATGACATCACATTTGAAAAATTTGAATGTCATTACCGATGTGACATACAAACTATGAATTCCGTCTTTCTAGCAGAGAAAGAAACGGGTCCATGGACAGAACTGGGCGATACCATGTACTCAATGCCAGTTGGGTCAGTTATGAAAGTTTTCCCAACTACCAAATACATCAAAGGCAGATGCCTTTATAGAAATTATAAAACATGCACTTAGTCTTAAAACTGCATTTTTACTGTTCCTCCCAATTTCACCTCTACTCAGGTTACAAATCGCAGAACTGTGAAAATGGTGTTTTTACCGAAAAGTTCTTTGAAGTGCATGCTTTCTTTCCTTGATCTGAGGCAATTGGTTAGAAAATGAGTTTTGAGTATAAATGTTCAAAAACAATAAAATCTGCAGTTGCTGCTGTAATGCTGGACAGTATTTCTTACTGGTGTTAGTAACAGACAAACTATATGAGCAACCTTTGAGAAAGTCTGTCTTCCTGTGTCTGACCAGGTGGAATAAAATCAGTGATGTCTACTCAGTCTCATAAACCCCATGGAGGAATAACAACTAAGATGCCTTGGTATCAGACTGCACATATGTGCAGGCTGATTTGCACCTTTGAGTGTTTCAATAGCAGGCTTTCTCACATGGAGACCCATATTAAAGAGATTAAAGTATACTGGACTTAAAATAAACAAACATTGTGTTAATATTTTGTTCATTTATTTTTAGAACACCTTAAGTAAAACATGACAAAACTAGACAGCTCTTTATAAACACATAACAGGACATTGGACTATGGACTATATATACACCACTTCAATCTAAATTTGGTGATCAAAAAAAAAATAAAAAAATCCCTACCTACCCTACCTACAAAATTTCAGACTGAAACCCAAAACACAACTATTTTTTTTTTTTTGGCCCTATCCCTCTCTTTCATCTCTTTTATCTCTCTCCACCTGTTCTCTTGGAGATGACACAAAACGTCCCACAAGGGTTGACATGTCGTTAAACCCCAACACAAAATTGCAGGTATGGTGAATTTTACTACGCAGAGAAAGGGCTATGGTAAACTTCGGTTGTGAAGAAAAACAAAGAAAAACAATCAATTAAAACCTAGGGAGAATGGGAAGAAAATCCCTCAGTCTTCCACAGACTTCTGCATATTTCATCACTAAATTTCCATAGGGTCGTTAGGTCGGCAACTTTTTTTTCTCTCTCTCCTTTTTTCCCCCCAAGTCAAATTACGGTCGGTAAATCGTAATTTTTAGCTCGCCAGAACTAATTCCCTGGAGAGCTTCTGTTGTCACCCAGTTGTTGGCGTCTGCATCCACGTTAGCACAATGTTTAAGTTTTCAAAAGTGTGCATAGTTTTTATACCCCTCTACTATATTATACAGTGCTTGCACTAACTGTCAAAACCAGGAAGTCCCAGGACTTCTAGCTCCAATATCTGAAAGTCCTGGTGATCAAATGTTTTCACTGACTTTCAGAAATTCAACCTCAGTATTCTTAAACTCTCATTGAGTAAAACTGCCTTTCTTAAGCTAAATAATTCATAAATTCATTCTAAATTTTTGTTATAAATGACAATATCTTTAAAAGGTGGGGAGTCCCAGACTTCCTGGCATTGATTTTTGGGAGTCCCAGGGCACTTGTAACTCGAGTCTCCTCACCACAGACTTAACTTAGTGCATTTCCCTTATTCCCCGCAAAGAATTTTATGGATCAATCTGTATGGTTCGGTACTCAGTAGAACCAGTACCGGCAATTACCCAGTGAACAAAAGCACTCGAAAGCGCACAGACTTCATGGGTACTTCAGAAATTCCCTTTGCTTGTTGCCATTATGGATGTGTTTCTGTGTTTTGGATATAAATTTTCCAATTTTAGTGTTTTGGATGGTACGCTGTTTTTTTTCCCCGCTGGAATGTTGGTATTTGCTTTCCTTTTACTTAAGTTAAATTTAGAGGATGTTTCTGTTTTATAACTTATTGTTCTCAGTTGTTATCACAGTTTTTCGTGACTTCATTTCTTAGTACAGTTTTGTTTACTGTTTGCTCTTCTTATGTCCCAAGTTCGCGGTAGCTGGGGACATTTGAAAGCCTCTTTGGACAATCATCCTAGATGTTTTGCTTGCCCTCGTTACAGTTTTCAGTCGCGCTGACAGATCTGTAAACTGTGGCCTAGCTCGATTTGGACGCTAATAGACGTTCTTACGTTCAGAGGAAGGTTGCGATGGACAAGAAGAAGATGGGCAAGAAGGGAGCCTCTTCCCGAGACAGTTACTAAAACTGTTGAGGGTAGCAATGACATCCGTCAACCTGGCTCCGGGACTGTATCCAGGCAGTCCCAGTCTGAGAACTCTTCTCAGTCTTAAATCCGCCTCAGGGGAGAATTACCGGGAGAACCGGGAAAATCTCCAGACTGACACTTCTCGTTCTACTGAGGCAAAGGCGGGCCCCTGTAGCCTAGTGGATAAGAGAGTTGACTCTTAATCCATTAGGTTTCTCACCGCTGTGGTTCGAGCCTCGCTCGGGTCATATGTGGGAAAGCCAAGATCTGCTTACGGATGGTCAGGTGGTTTTTCTCCGGTTTTCGCCCACCTTTGATGAACGATCGGCTCAATATAAGTGAAATATTCTTGAAAGGGCCGTAAAACCCAAATCAAAAAAAAAATCTACGGAGGCAACTCCTGTAGATCGAATTGGTGGTTCCACTACCAACGTGTCCGCGGACAAGAGGATTGACAGATCCTCCGACCACGTGTCAAGGGATGATTGTTCTTCCTCTGGTCGAGATTCTTCTGAATCTGACTGGTCACCGGGCCGGGTTTCACCCGCCCGGTCATCTCAGCCTCAGTCTAAGGATCGGTCTTTACAACACCGATTCCCGGGCCGGTCCTCTCGGCACCGGTCATCTCTGCACCTGTCACCGGACCGGTCATCACGGCACTGATCACAGGATAGGGCATCTCTACACCAATCACCGGGCCGGTCATCTCGACACCGGTCACCGGGCAGGTCATCTTGGCATCGATCTCTGGGCTGGACATATTGTTCCCGATCAATCGGTCTTATTCTGGAGATCGCCATTCCTACTCTAGAAGGCGTAGGTCTAAGATAAAGCACAAATATTCTAGATCTAAACGCCAGAGGCATCATCGTTATACGAGCCCCAGTTCTTACGGCTCGTCTTCTAGATCCAGATCTTGGTCTGTCAGTTCTGAGTGGTCAGCCTCTTCAGACAGAAACAGGCACCATAAGAGGAAAAAGTCTCATAGACGCCATTCTATTTCTACTTATAGAAGGCACAAGAGGCATAAGCACTCCTCTGGCTCTCGCCATAGAGGTCGTGCAAGATCTTCATCTAGAGATCGTAGTCACAAGACTATGTCTCAAAGATCTCATTCTAAGTCTGACAGAGAAGATGATCTCTCAATTATAGTGGACAAGAATGATTTCGATGGTGAAAGCAGAGCTGGTTCACCTCGTAAAGCCTCTTACAAACCATTGAAGAAACAGTCTTTTGATAGAGGTACTGCAGATTCCGAGGAGGAAGAGGAAGCTACCATTTCTTTTGCCGAGGCAATTCAGGAGGTCATGAATTTATTACCTCCTGAATTTTTTCCTAGGAAAGAGTCTTCCGAGACTATTCAGAAGCCTAGGTCCACTATGGATGCATTAAATCCTACTGAGGATAAGAACTTAGCTTCTCTTCCTCAGTCTTTGCTGATAAAAGATGTTGTGAAAGTTTTTCAGTCTCTTATCGACAAAAAAGTAAAACTTGAACCTGGTTGTATTGGTATGGAATATTACCAGTCACATGGACAGTTATTTCCCACAAGTGTACCTAAAATTGATAAGGATGCATCTCTGCTAGATTTGGCATCCTCTGGAAATGTTAATTTTCTAGTCAAGAGTTTGGAAACCATGGAGCGCCAGGCTAGGAATATGGTTACTATTAACTCGTATGCAGACCTTTTCACTGCGGCATCAGTCAAAGCTCTAGAATCAGACATTTGGATGTTCCTATGCTGAAGAGACTGCCCAGTTCCATTGTTAGCTGCCTTAAGCATTCCTCTTCTATGGCAGTGATTCTGACAGTAGAACTCCTGCAAGCTAGGAGGGAGGCTGCCATTGAAAGGTCTAAGATATTGACGGAAGCGAAGAAGAATAAACTTTGTTCAGTTCCAATCTTTTCTGAATTCCTGTTCGGCGGTCAGGTTGCTGCACTTCAGAAATCAAATTCTGAATCTCAGCAAGAGAGTTTCATAGCTTCCTCTGTTGCACAGATGAAAGCAATATTACTAGCTCTAAAACAATGTCACCAATATGTCTTCAATTCAACAGTGATGATTGCCACAGACAACTCTTCGGTAGTCTCGTATCTGAAGAGAGAAGGGGGCACCAATTCTCCATCTCTGTGCATGGAGGTATGGGAGACACTCCAGTGGTGCAATCAGAAAGAAATAAATCTTCTGGTGAGACATATATCAGGAAAATCGAACATTTAGCAGACCGGTTAAGTCGTCTTTCCAAACCAATTTCGACAGAATGGTCTCTGGATCAGACGATTTGCAACTTGATTCTGTTGATGACGGGCTTTCAAAACATAGATCTGTTTGCGACTCGTCTCAACAAGAATTTACCAATCTATGTGTCTCCTATCCCAGACGAAAAGGGTCTGGCGATAGATGCAATGTCAATGAACTGGAACGGAATGCACACTTATGCGTTTCCTCCGTTTGCTCTGATTCCAGCAATAATCAACAAGGTTCGCCAACATCACTGCAACATAGTGTTGATAGCTCCTCTTTGGGCCGAAATGTCTTGGTTTCCGGACATTCTTCGGTTAGTAGTAGCACCGGTCGTTCGGATTCCCTCGCACAAAAATCTGTTGACACAATTGGGTCAGAAATTTGTCAGGGAAAACGTAGAAAGCTTAAAACTTCACGATTGGAGTTTATCTGCCGATCGATCAGAGATTGAAAGTTTTCGGCGAACGTTGCCAGACACGCAGCTGAAGCAAGGCGATCGTCTACCAGACGAGTTTATGATGCCAAATGGAAAGTTTTTTCCGATTGGTGTTTGCAAAGGAAAGTTCATCCTTTCTCGGCTACTCCTTCGGAAGTAGCAGACTTTGCTACATTTGTTCCAGGAGAAGAAATGTCAAGTCAGTACTGTCAAAGGTTACAGATCTACTATCTCTAATACTTTGAAGTTTTAAATCTGACAACAACATTGAATCTGATCATGTCATTTCTGAACTTATCATTTGAATTACAGAGGCCACTTGAAAGGTCTTTAGCTCCAAAATGGGACCTTTCTTGTGTCCTTTCTTCATTATGTTCTGAACCATATGAACCATTGCATGGTTCCATCTCACTCTAAAAACCGTATTTCTGCTTGCCATGGCAACAGCGAGACGTGTTAGTGAGATTCATGCCTTCTCCATGGATTCAGATTCAATCAGTCAGATGGTTCGGTTTCTTTATGGACACAAATGGGCTTTTTGGCAAAAAATTAATTACCATCCGTTTGCCCGGATGATATTTTGGTTCAAAATTTAGCCAGAACAATTAAATTTAATGACTTTAACAGGCTTTTATGTCCTGTTAGGGCTTTGAAACGTTACTTGAAAGTGACTGAGCCTATCCGAAAAAAAAAAAAAAAAAACAGAAAAAGGCTCTTTCTTCCCTTGAAGGGAGATCATGATATTACTAAGGGATCTATCTCCGGATGGATTTCTTATACCATTAGATTAGCTTATAAAGAAATTGTCTTTGCTTAAGATTAAGGCCCACGAGTTAAGGGCTCTTTCGGCTTCTTGGTCTTATATGAATAAAATCCCGATTGAGGATATTATCAAAGCTGCTGTGTGGTCTTCTCGTTCGACTTTTGCCAAGTTCTAGCTACGAGATTTAAACACACAAGGAGAGAACCTACGACTGATGGGTCCAGTAGTTTCTGCTCAAAAAGTGGTGGGGGCCAGTCAGGTCTTTCTCATCCTCGATGCTAATCTTGAGAGACTATCGTCTGAGTCCTAGCAAGACGGATTCAAAGGTACTTGGATATGATAGTGCTGTTTCCAGGGATAGAGTGGTGGAAATTTAGTTTCTTACTTAATTTCCATTATTTTATGAACTTAGAATTCTAAGTTTCCACAGGATTTATCCCTGGATAAAAGGAATGTTCTGTATGATGGTTAAAGATTCCTTCCCACCAAGGCTGATTCTGCACTAAGTTAAGTCTGTGGTGAGGAGACTCCAGTTAAAATTTAGTTTTTATAAGTAAAACTTATTTTAACAAGGATACTCACCACAGACTTAACGCAAAGTCCTACCTCCCGACCACTCCATCTTGAGGGCAAGGGAATTTCTGAAGTACCCGTGAAGTTCGTGCGCTTTCGCGCGCTTTTGTTCACTGGGTGATTGCCGGTACTGATTCTATGGAGTACCGAACCATACAGATCGATCCATAAAATTCTTTGCAGGGAATAAGGGAAATGCCCCAAGTTAAGTCTGTGGTGAGTATCCTTGTTAAAATAAGTTTTACTTGTAAAAACTAAATTTTTGGGAGTCTCGGACTCGGATTTCCCTTAATGCAAGCACTATGGCGGGGTATAATGGTTTCACGTGGGACGTCCATGTGACTGTCGTCTGTCCGTCCATTTTTTCATTCTGGATGAAAACTTGAGTAAACATCAATGGATTTTCACCAAATTTGGCATGTTCATTAATACTGTGATGGTCTGGTTTGGGATTCCTAATGGGCAAATTTCGTCAAATTTTGACGGAGTTATCTGCCCAAGACACGCCCATATTTTCGTTTCCGGATGATAACTTGAATGTCAATGGATTTTAATGGATTTTCACCAAACTTGGTATGTGTATTGCCATTATGGAGATCTTGATTTGGATTGCTAATGGGTAAATTTTGTCAGATTTTGACAGTTATCTGCCCGAGACAAGCCCATATTTTCATTTCCGGACCATGACTTCGGAAAAATCAAGGGATTTTAACCAAACTTGGTACATGCATTGATATGGAGATCTGGTTTGGGATTGCTAATGGGCAAATTTCGTCAGTGTCTGACAGAGTTATCTGCCCGCGACACGATAATTGCGGGGTACTATATTTTAACGTTTTTATTTAAAAAAGGTAAGAGAAAAGTCCAGGTAGTGCCACAATCACAAACCGCAGACCTTCCCAGACCCCAAGAAAAAGAGGAAACCGACAAGCACTAACCGAACAAACGTACGAAAAGCACTAATATTAGCTCTCTCCCCAAGCGAGGTAATCGCAATACTAAAAGTACTGAAAAACACATGATCAAAATGACACACGGAAAGACATACTACAAATCGCTTCGTAGAATAAACTACAAAGCAACAAAGAGTAAGACCAACACCAGGACCACCGCCTTAGAACGGTCGATAGAGCAAAACAAAAATCTTCTCCAGAACGGAGGATGCCTTGGGGCTGAATCTTTGCACAAGTCATCGCTAAAATAAAGGTGGTATATTGACATTTGACCTTTTTACAACAAGGCCAAGTTTGCTTCCCTATGCATTTGTATGGGAAAAACATTTAAAAATCTTGTTCTCCAAAACCGAGAATGCCTTATGGCTGAACCTTTACATATATCATCAGAAACCGGACGTCTTCCAAAGTTGCTAAAATAATGGTCGTGCATTGACATTTGACCTTTTTACGGTAAGATCAATTTCGCTTCCTTATGCATTTGTATGGGAAAAATGTTCAGAATTTCAAACTTCTCTGGCGCTTCTGGGCCAATTTTGCTCAAATTTCATATGGAGTCTCCTTAGGTTGAGGGAATGAAAGATTGCTAAAATGGTCGCGGCTCATTGACCAAGATGGCCGCCATGCCCATATATGGTAAAAACCTTTAAAAATCTTCTTCTTCAGAACCGAGGATGCCTTGGGGCTGAATCTTTGCATAAGTCATCGGGGATGG
This sequence comes from Anodontia alba, assembly GCA_964016985.1. Classification (NCBI taxonomy): domain Eukaryota; kingdom Metazoa; phylum Mollusca; class Bivalvia; order Lucinida; family Lucinidae; genus Anodontia; species Anodontia alba. Next base: position 83,419,715 of record OZ024831.1, on the reverse strand, counting down.
GAAGTCTACCAAAATTGCTAAAATAAAGATTGTATATTGACATTTGACCTTTTTACGTCAAGGTTGTTTGCTTCCCTATGCATTTGTATGGGAAGAACCTTTAAAAACCTTGTTCTCCAAAACCAAGGATGCCTTATGGCTGAACCTTAACATATATCATCGGAACAGGAGGTCTACCAAAGTTGCTAAAATAATGGTCATACATTAACATTTGACCTTTTTACGGTAAGGTCAGTTTTGCTTCCTTATGTATTTGTATGGGAAAAATGTTCAGAATTTCAAACGACTTCTCCTCTGGAGCCTCGGGGCCAATTTTGTTCAAATTTGATATGGGGCATCAGGTTGGGGGAATGAAAGATTGCTAAAATGGTCACGGCTCGTTGACCAAGATAGCCGCCATGCCCATATATGGTAAAAACCTTTCTTTTCTTCTCCAGAACCGAGGATGCCTTGGGGCTGAATCTTTGCATAAGCCATCGGGGACGGGAGGTATATTGACATTTGACCAAAAATTGTTTTGATTGGAAACCTAAGATGGCTGTCATCTTGTTTATATTTATTATATTTCCCTGCCACTGTGCTGTTTACATGTATAAAATCATGATTCTTCAGAAACCACTTAGCCAATTTCCACCAAATTTCGCATTGATCCTACTGATGAAATGTGATTGATAGTTTATTCAAATGATTATGCTCCATTAACTGTCAGGCCTATATATTCTTCAAAACTAAGAACTGCTCAAATGATGATCTTTTCATTGGTTGTGATGATAGGATTGGAAAAATGTTGCATAACATGCATATCTGCAGGGGTTATGTCACAGAGGTGAGCGAGTCGTGGCCCATGGGCCTTGTTAAGTTTTGCATTGTTTTAAAAAAGGGTACATAGCTGCTGAAGTATTCAAGGTAGAGCTTTGATATTTGGCCCACACCAACATTAGGGTAAGACCTTTCCATAGCACATACCCTTACCTCAAGTAGGAAAGTAGTAAAAGTGTTTTTTGTTTTTTGTTTTTTTATTTTTTTTTTCTGTTTTTTTTTTCCTCAAACATGGAATTTCTTTGACATGATCACCTTTTCTAACTGATTTTCATCCATTTCATTGTAGATCAAGAGGTTTTGGATTTGTAACATTCAGTATGTCCACTTGTGTTCAAGATGTACAAGATCAGAGACCACATAGTGTAGATGGAAAAGAAGTAGAGACCAAAAGAGCCACACCCAAGTCAGTAAGTATGCCACTGTTCGTTTTATAGTCTCTCAGAGGTGTAAAATTCCCTCAAAACTTACTCGCCTTTATGGTCTTAAGTTTTCATTTAGATGCTAAAAATGAAGGAAAAGTGAAGAAAGTTCTAAAAATCTCACTCTCCTAACCTTAAAAATGTACTCGCAAATGCGAGCTGCACCCATTGTCTCTAAGGAAATTATTTTTTGGTGGTCAAAAATATTTTAAAATGTCACTACTGAACATTTTTTTAGTTCAGCAAACTAATTGTTGGGCAGAAATTTGCATGACATGTCAAACTTTAATTTGGGGGGAAATATTTTAGAATGCCAGTTGCTAACTTTTTAACCCCGAGTGTACAATTTAAGCATGCTGAGTTAAAAAAATGTCAGCAGACAACTTTCTTTTCACAAAAAACAAGGTTTAACATTTCCTGTAGACTGATAACGCAAAGCCTAAACAGCTATATGGAATTTAATGATTTTAAGTCATGGGTCATATAAGAGTATCAGGTTAATAGTTTTCTTATTTCTCCACGAAGCCTAAACAGCTATATGGAATTTAATGATTTTAAGTCATGGGTCGAGATAAGAGTATCAGGTTAATAGTTTTCTTATTTCTCCACGAAAACATATGTTGTGGGTACTCATTAGAAGCACCATGTCCATATATGGTAAAAACCTTTAAAAATCTTCTCCAGAACCGAGAATGCCTTGGGGCTGAACCTTTGCAGGAATCATCGGGGACGGGAGGTCTACCAACATTGCTAAAAGAATTGTCGTACGTTGACGTTTGACCTTTTACGGCAAGGTCAAGTTTGCTTCCTTATGCATTTGTATGGGAAAAACATTTAAAAATCTTCCTCTCCAAAACCGAGCATGCCTTTTGGCTGAATCTTTGCATACATCTTCGGGAACAGGAGGGCTACCAAAATTTCTAAAATAATGGTCATACATTGACATTTGACCTTTTTATGTTAAGGTCAATTTTGCTTCCTTGGCATTTGTATGGGAAAAATGTACAGAATTTCAAACAACTCCTCTGGAGCCTCCTAGCCAATTTTGCTCAAATTTTATATGGAGCCTCCTTAGATGGGGGGAACAAAAGATTGCTAAAATGGTCACGGTTCGTTGACCAAGATGGGCGCCATGCCCATATATGGTAAAAACCTTTATAAGTCTTCTTCTCTAGAACCGAGGATGCTTTGGGGCTGAATGTTTGCATAAATCATCGGGGACAGGTGTCTACCAAAGTTGCTAAAATAATGGTCATACATTGACATTTGACCATTTTACGGCAAGGTCAAGTTTGCTTCCTTATGCATTTGCATGGGAAAAAACATTTAAAAATCTTATTCTCCAAAACCGAGGATGGCTTGTGGCTGAATTTTAGCATATATCATCTGGAACGGGCGGTCTACCAAAGTTGCTAAAATAATTGTCATACATTGACATTTAACCTTTTTACGGCGAGGTCAAGTTTGCTTCTGTATGCATTTGTATGGGCCCCATACATTTGGATGGAAAAAATATTGATAATTTCAAATGGCTTTTCCTCTGAAGCCTCCGGGCCAGTGTTGCTCAAATTTCATGCGGAGCCTCCGTGGGCAGGAGAATGAAAGATTGCTAAAATTGGTATGGTCTATTGATCAAAATGGCTGCCATGCCCATATATGGTAAAAACCTTTAAAAATCTTTTCTCCATACCCAAATAAGCCCTGGGCCCTAATCTTTGCACAAATTACGGGGGACAGGAGATCTACCAAAATTGCTCAAATGATGGTTCTATGTTGACATTTGACCTTTTTGCCTCCAAGGTCAAATTTGCTTCCCTATTTGTATGGGCCATATACATTTATATTATAAGTATCGAAGTGACTTGTAGATCAACAGTAGTTAAAATTGTTCTGATCGGAAATCTAAGATGGCCATCATTATATTTATAATATTTCCCTGCCACTGTGCTGTTTACATGTATAAAATTGTGATTCTTCAGAAACCACTTAGCCAATTTCCACCAAATTTCACATTGATCTTTCTGTTGAAATGTGATTGATAGTTTATTCAAATGATCATGCTCCATTGACTGTCAGGTCCATATATTCTTCTTCAAAACTAAGAACTGCTCAAATGATGATATTTCCATTAGTTGTGATGATAGGATTGGAAAAATGTTGCATAACATCTGCATGTCTGCAGTGGCTATGTCACTCAGGTGAGCGAATCGTGGCCCGTGGGCCTCTTGTTATTAATTGTTTATTATATTTCACAGCAACAAACAGTACCTGGTGCAGCAAGAACAAACACAAAAAAACTCTTTATTGGTGGAGTAAAAGATGAAATGACAGAGAATCTTTTTAAAGATGTTTTCTCGGAACATGGAAATATTGAATCTGTTAACATTATCACAGACAAAGCCACAGGGAAAGGAAAAGGATTTGCTTTTGTAACATTTGATGACCATGATGCTGTTGATAAATGTAATTGTAAGTACAAACTGACATGTTGCTTGGTTTTATCCAGTTGTGTTTCTGACTCGGATCAATGTGAAGTGCATAATTTAAGCAAGGCTAAGCATATGAGGTGGCATCTGCAAACTATTTTTCTTCTCAAACATGGCTACTCATTAAAAGTGCCTGAGTAAGTGCCAACAATATGTTTTCCTGACAAATTCAATAACAAATTCCAATAATTTTGGGACAAAATGCCTGATCCGGAGCTCAGGGTGAAACTGGCCATCCTGCTTAGAACTATTAAAAGACCAAATGAAAAAGATTTATATTCCTGGTCCTCTATGACTACGCATTTCAGTTTTCATTAGACTTTCAGTCGAGTGCAGAGAATCAAACCGCAACATTCTGATGTCAGCACAGACGTCATTACACTGAAAAACTTAGAAACAAACATCAAAAGGTTTCATGTTGTGGTCTTATTGATTGCGCAATTCTGATTATTGACACAATATCTGAGTTATCTCGCATGCGATTGGTTTCAATTCAGTGGGCAGAGACAGTTAAGTCAGTAAACGATCTGTGATTGACTTTTCCTCTATCTGGCTAGGTACAGCTGTTGTGAAATATTTGGCGGACTTACTTGCGACCCGATCGGCTGCACAGGCTACTCAATATAATAAAACTGCTAACATTAACATTGTGCATAAAGAAATGTCCATCCTTGTAAGTATGCACTATAAATAAAATAGACCTTTATCAGATGGGCAGACTTGTCTGGATCAGCAATTTTCGTGTTTGCAATAAGGACGCTTTTTACAACTCGGAACACTGGTTTTAACCGGTAGACTCTTGAACCGTAAAATAGTTACTTCTTGGGCAAGATACGATGACCAAGACCAACCAGGGCATAAAAATGTTTCTAGGTTCTGTTAATGCTGTCAAGCAAACTGTAGGTCCTCATCTGAATAAGTCGATGCAACATCCTGCTGCCCTATCCTAGTTTTTGGCTAGGCTGAACTAAAGTCCGTTAACCTTTTCAAACGACTTCTCCTCTGAAGTCCCTGAGCCAATTTTGCTCAAATTTCATATAGAGCCTCCTTAGGTTGGGGGAACGAAAGATTGCTAAAATGGTCGCGATCCATTGATCAAGATGGCCGCCATGCCCTTATATGGTAAAAAGCTCTAAAAATCTTCTCCAGAACCGAGGATTCCTTGGGGCAGGGACTGAAAGATTGCTAAAATGGTCGCGGTCCATTGACCAATATGGCCGCCATGCCCTTATCTGGTAAAAACCCTTTAAAAATCATCTCCAGAACCGAGGATACCTTATGGCTGAATCTTTGTATAAATTAACAGGGACTCTGCTGAAATAGCTAAAATAACTGTCGTACATTGACATTTGACCTTTTTACAGGGAGGTCAAGTTTGCTTCCCTATGTATGGGAAGAAATGTTGAGAATTTCAAATAACTCCTCCTCTGGAGCCCCTGGGCCAGGCCGGCCTTGGTGGCTCAGTTGGATGCGCCGTCCCGACTGGAGACCAGGAGGTCGCGGGTTCAACCCCTGCTGAGGTCGGCAACATTCTTTCGTGGAGATTGATCATGAAATATTTTCTACGGTCATTCTCTCCCTTCCGCTGATTCAAGAAGGGCAGTTGTCAGTTTCTGGCGAAAGACTGTGCACAATACTGGTTAACCGCTTAGAGGACTAAGCCTGCCCAGTAAATGTGTGGTTAGGTAAACTGACTGCGCTCGACATGACCCCATTTGGTTGATTGGGCCGTAAAACCTCAACACAAACAGTGTTGCTCAAATTTCGTTTGGAGCCCTTGGGCAGGGAAATGAAAAATTGCTAAAATGGATGTGGTCCATTGGTCAAGATGGCCACCATGCTCATATATGGTAAAAACCTTTAAAAATCTTCTTCTCCAGAACTGAAGATGCCTTGTGGCTGAATCTTTGCATAAATCATTGGGACGGGAGGTCTACCAAAGTTCCTTAAAATAATGGCCATACATTGACATTTGATTTACGGCAGGTCAAGTTTACGTCTGTATGCATTTGTATGGGCCCCATACATTTGTATTGAAAAAATGTTGATAATTTCAATTGACTTCTCTTCTGAAGCCTCTGGGACAGTGTTGCTCAAATTTCATTCAAAGTCTCCTTGGGCAGGAGAATGAAAGATTGCTAAATGGGCATGGTCCATTGATCAAAATGGCTGCCATGCCCATATATCAGTATGGTAAAAACCTTTAAAAATCTTCTCAGAACCAAATAAGCCCTGGGCCCTAATCTTTGCACAAATTACGGGGGACAGGAGATCTACCAAATTGCTAAAATGATGGTTCTGTGTTGAGGTTAGACATTTTTACCTCCAAGGTCAAATTTGCTTCCCCATGCATTACAATGTATGGGCCATATACATTTATATTGGAAGTATTGAAGTGACTTGTAGATCAACAGTAGCTAAAATCGTTCTGATTGGAAATCTAAAGATGGCTGTCATCTTGTTTATGTTTATTATATTTCCCTGCCACTGTGCTGTACATACAACTGTATAAAATCATGATTCTTCAGAAACCACTTAACCAATTTCCACCAAATTTCACATTGATCCTACTGTTGAAATGTGATTGATAGTTTATTCGAATCATGCTCCATTAACTGTCAGGCCCATATATTCTTCAAAATTAAGAACTGCTCAAATGATGATCTTTTCATTAGTTGCGATGATAGGATTGGAAAAATGTGCATAACATCAGCATATCTGCAGTGGCTGTGTAACTTCGGTGAGCGAGCCGTGGGCCTCTTGTTGTAATTAGTAAGGTACCTTTTTTGATTTAAATGTTGAATGACCGCTTTTATCACGCAAGTGACTAGTTTGATGTTTTTGTAGACGGTTTCTGATCAAAGTATGCGGCAATGCTTCTGAAATTGGCTGCCGTTAAACAGCTGTCATGTGTCACGTCCGTACTAAATTCTAATGGATATTAAAATGCGTAGTAAATATACAGTCAAACCTGTGTTAAGCAAGCATCTATGGGAAAGCCAAAAAGAGTTGCTTAAGATAGGTGTTAAGCCTAATACTGGTAAATTTCGACTTCTTTACCTTTAATTGGATCTGAAAAAGAGTCCTTTTAAGAGATTGCATAATACAGGTGGCCTTTATGACGGGTTTGACTAGCCTTCAAGACTTGTTTCAAGGATCATAATGTAGAAAACCACATGCAACAATTCCTATTAGTTGCAGTTATAGCGATTTGGACTAGCAGTTAAGATCTTCTAAACTTTCCAAACAGTTTTCAAACAGCTCATGAATATTAATGAGGCTTGTATGACAGTGGTCATTTATTTTGATTTATGGTTGTTAAAGTGTCAGTTGAGACAGTTTATCGTCCTATTTAACTTGAAGACCATTTTTTTTTGTTGTTTTATTTTTTGGAAAAAAAAAAAAAGTCAACGTTTTAAATGAGAGCCATATTTAAATGTAAATTTTATTTTAAAAATTTCAAATTTGACTTTGTGATTTAAATTTGACAAATTTCTTAAAAAGTGGCTGACAATTTTACTTAAATGTATGTCTAAACATCTTGAATACTATTTGTTGGATAAATGTCACACCTGGGATGTTAGTTCCATGTGACCCAATGAATGACCACTTACTATATCTAGGTCATTGTGACCTATATTTCATGGTTCAGTGATTTTGCCTTATATCTTGAATACTATTTGTTGGATAAATGTCACACCTGGGATATTAGTTCCATGTGACCCAATGAATGACCACTTACTATATCTAGGTCATTGTGACCTATATTTCATGGTTCAGTGATTTTGCCTTATATCTTGAATACTATTTGTTGGATAAATGTCAACCTGGGATATTAGTTCCATGTAACCCAATGAATGACCACTTACTATATCTAGGTCATTGTGACCTATATTTCATGGTTCAGTGATTTTGCCTTATATCTTGAATACTATTTGTTGGATAAATGTCACACCTGGGATATTAGTTCCATGAGACCCAATGAATGACCACTTACTATATCTAGGTCATTGTGACCTATATTTCATGGTTCAGTGATTTTGCCTTATAGCTTGAATACTATTTGTTGGATAAATGTCACACCTGGGATATTACTTCCATGTGACCCAATGAATGACCACTTACTATATCTAGGTCATTGTGACCTATATTTCATGGTTCAGTGATTTTGCCTTATATCTTGAATACTATTTGTTGGATAAATGTCACACCTGGGATATTAGTTCCTTGTGACCCGATTATTGACGTCAAAATATATCTCTGTTGGTGTGACCTATATTTCATGGTTCAGTGATTTTGCCTTATATCTTGAATACTATTTGTTGGATAAATGTCACACCTGGGATATTACTTCCATGTGACCCAATGAATGACCACTTACTATATCTAGGTCATTGTGACCTATATTTCATGGTTCAGTGATTTTGCCTTATATCTTGAATACTATTTGTTGGATAAATGTCACACCTGGGATATTAGTTCCTTGTGACCGGATTATTGACGTCAAAATATATCTCTGTTGGTGTGACCTATATTTCATGGTTCAGTGATTTTGCCTTATATCTTGAATATTTGTTGGATAAATGTCACACCTGGGATATTAGTTCCATGTGACCCAATGAATGACCACTTACTATATCTAGGTCATTGTGACCTATATTTCATGCTTCAGTGATTTTGCCTTTTATTTTTATTACTCTTTCATGGAGAATTGTCATACCTGGATTATTATATCTAAGTGACAAAATGATTTACATACAAATACATCTAGGTCAGTGTGACCTATATTATATGGCTTAATGATAAAAATGTTACAATATAAAATGTACCCAGCAGGCGAGCTCGCTGTCCTCCGACAGCTCTTGTTTGGAGACTGGGGGACTTTTAAATGGCATAACTTTGCAGTGGGTTGAAATTTTTTGTGCAGGTTTCAGCAAACTTAATTGCATTGGCAGCTCTATCATTATATAACAATTCCTTCGAAACAGTAATAACTTCATCATTTGATCTTTAATGCAGAGACTTCACATGAAGTGTTAATTGACAGCTAAAGAAGTTGTTTACTAGGCTGTGACAACATCAGTCGATATACACACACTGGTAATTTACTTCTTTGTGTGTATTCAGTAGCAGTCAAGGGGTCAGGAAAAAAACAACAAAAAAACATTTGTCTGTGGGCTTAACCAGCATGATTTTTCACTTGCCTGATTCCAGAATTTACTTGCCCTTGATGTCAGACTAAGTGATTTGATCAGCCCTGTAAGGGTTGATATCAACATAATTTTCTTAATAGTCCACGAAAATGTTATTGGTGCTCAGTAGAAGTGCCTCTAATGAATACCTACCACATGTATTCGTGGATAAGTAAAAAAAAAAAAAAAAAAAAAAGCGTTAATACTTCTTTGTCAAGTATCTGTAGTTGTCTGGCCTCGTTGGCTCAGTTGGATGCGCCGTCCGACTGGAGACCAGGAGGTCGCGGGTTCAACCCCCGCCGAGGTCGGCAACATTCTTTCGTGGAGATTGACCATGAAATATTTTCTAAGGTCATTCTCTCCCTTCCGCTGATTCAAGAAGGGCATTTGTCAGTTTCTGGCGAAAGAATTTGCACAATACCGGTTAACCGCTTAGAGGACTAAGCCTGCCCAGTAAACGTGAGGTTAGGTAAACTGACCGCGCTTATATGACCCCATTGGGTTGACTGGGCCGTAAAACCTCAACACTAACAAAATCTGTAATTGTCTACAGTTCGCATTGCTTTAATTTCAATTTGTTAATTTAATTTGCCTTTAATGTTCTTCAGTAATCTCCAAATTCACAATTGCTGGCAAGCCAGTGAGTGCAAAGAAAGCAGAAGAAAAGTCACAAGATGGTGGCGGCAGAGGCGGTGGAAGAGGAGGTATGATGGATGATTAGTAGACTTGGCTGGAACGCCACCAGTCATAGCTCCCTATATAAGATGGCTCTCCAGATATTTTTTCTCCACAAATATATTAGTCTTTGCGAAAACTGCAGGACTGCCTGACAAAACCAGCAAATTTTCATTCTGTCCTGCATAAAAGTTCAGTTTGTCTGACAAATGTCCTGTGGTTTCTGGCAAAACGAGATAGTAATTTGATAACAGACAAGCCTCCTGTCCTGCAGAATTTTATTTTGTCCTGCCAAAAATTTCAGTTTGTCTGACAGCTGAACTGCATCTGTTGGAAAGATTTCGCGAAGACTGATATTGTTTCACGTTCTTAAGGTCATTCTGTGATGTGCTGTCATATGACTAGCAAGTATAGACTTTTAACTCATATCTTGCTATTCTCCACTTTCTACATTGTGCAGTATAGTACCATCTGTCCACAACCTGCTTTGGTGGCTCAGTTGGATGCACATCCGACTGTTGTTCAAGTGGTTTTTGGTTCAACCCCTGCTGGGTCAGCAACATTCTTTCATAGAGATTGATCATAAAATATTTTCTACAATCATTCTCTCCCTTCTGCTGATTCAAGAAGGGCAGTTGTCAGTTTCTGGCGTAAGAATGTGCACAATACTGGTTAACTGCTTAGAGGACTAAGCCTGCCGTGTAAAAGTGTGGTTAGACAAAGTGAACGGGCTCAACATAACCCCATTGGGTTGATTGAGCCATAAAACCTCAACACAAAACCAACTGTCTTTAATTGTTATCTTTAACTGTAAAGAGTAACAGTTTTGCTAGTTTGTGGATTGAACTTGTTTCAGTTTAATTTAGCTCACCTGAGCTCTGCTCAGGATGAGTTGTTGTGATCACTTTTCGTCCGTGCGTCCGTCCGTTAACATTTTCAAACGACTTCTTCTCTGAAGCCGCTGAGCCATTTTTGCTCAAATTTCATATGGAGCCTCCTTAGGGTGGGGGAACAAAAAATTGCTAAAATGGTCGCGGTCCGTTGACCAAGATGGCCGCCACGCCCATATATGGAAAAAACCTTTAAAAATCTTCTCCTCCAAAGAACCGAGAATGCCTTGGGACTGAACCTTTGCAGGAATCATCGAGGACGGGAGGTCTACCAAAATTGCTAAAAGAATTGTCGTACGTTGATGTCTGACCTTTTTACGGCAAGGTCAAGTTTGCTTCCCTATGCATTTGTACGGGAAAAACCTTTAAAAATCTCTTCTCCAAAACCGAGCATGCCTTATGGCTGAATCTCTGCATATTTCTGTGGGAACAGGAGGTCTACCAAAATTGCTAAAATAATGATCGTACATTGACATTTGACCTTTTTACGGTAAGGTCAATTTTGCTTCATTATTCATTTGTATGGGAAAAATGTTTTGAATTTCTAACAACTTCTCCTCTGGAGTCTCTGGGCCAATTTTGCTCAAATTTTATATGGAGACTCCTTAGGTAGGGGGAACAAAAGATTGCTAAAATGGTCACGGTTCGTTGACCAAGATGGCCGCCATGCCCATATATGATAAAAACCTTTAAAAAATCTTCTCTAGAACCGAGGATGCTTTGGGGCTGAATGTTTGCATAAATCATCAGGGACGGGGTCTACCAAAGTTGCTAAAATAATGGTCATACATTGACATTTGACCTTTTTACCCCAAGGTCAAGTCTGCTTCCTTATGCATTTGTATGGGAAAAAGCATTTAAAATTCTTACTCTCCCAAAACCGAGGATGGCTTGTGGCTGAATCTTTGCATATATCATCTGGAACAAGCGGTCTACCAAAGTTGCTTTTCTGGCGAAAGAATGTGCACAATACTGGTTAACCGCTTAGAGGACTAAACGTGTGGTTAGGTAAACTGACTGCGCTCGGCATGACCCCATTGGGTTGACTGGGCCGTAAAACCTCAACACAAACAAAACCAAAGTTGCTAAAATAATTGTCATACATTGACATTTAACCTTTTCACGGCGAGGTCAAGTTTGCTTCTGTATGCTTTTGTATGGGCCCCATACATGTGTATGGAAAAAATGTTGATAATTTCAAATGGCTTTTCCTCTGAAGCCTTCGGGCCAGTGTTGCTCAAATTTCATGCGGAGCCTCCGTGGGCAGGAGAATGAAAGATTGCTAAAATGGCTATGGTCCATTGATCAAAATGGCTGCCATGCCCATATATGGTAAAAACCTTTAAAAATCTCCATACCCAAATAAGCCCTGGGTCCTAATCTTCGCACAAATTACGGGGACAGGAGATCTACCAAAATTGCTAAAATGATGATTCTATGTTGACATTTGACCTTTTTACCTCCAAGGTCAAATTTGCTTCCCCATTTGTATGGGCCATATACATTTATATTGAAAGTATCGAAATGACTTGTAGATCAACAGTAGTTAAAATTGTTCTGATTGGAAATCTAAGATGGCCATCATCTGATTTATATACTGAAGAGCATAAATAACGCATCACTAAATTTATCAAAACAATCTTCATCTCAATCGAGGTATATATTGCATTGAATATTTTCTGAAACAGTGATCAGCATCCGGACAATGTCTCACAACAAAAAATAATGAAAAAACAAGGAGCCGATTGAGAAGGTAACGTCACATGATGAAACAAGGGTATCGACGTGAAATGTCACACTTTTCAGTAACGACAGTGACCACCGTTATTTTGGATGACAGTTTGCAATCGTCGTCTCATTGATCCGACTAGACGTCGTACAGTTGCCATGGGGATGTTACGCCACTCCTCCTGAAGAGCCCTGCCAAGTTCGGCGACGTTATTTGGCTGGTTCAGACGTTTACATAGTCTCCTACCAAGTTCATCCCACATGTGTTCAATGCAGTTCATGTCTGGTGAAACCGCTGGCCAGTCCATAACATCCAACCCTTGGGCCCTCAGGAAGTCTTGCGTAAGCCTAGCCGAGTGCGCTCTCGCGTTACCTTGCTGGAACGTCAACTGCTGATTCCCAGCCTGACGTCGAAGAAGAGGAACAAGGACAGGGGCAAGAATTTCGTCAATGTATCGACGGGCCGTGAGTGTTCCATTCACGATAATCAGATCCGAATGGAAACTGGAACTAATGGCTCCCAACACCATGACGCTGCCACTGCCAAATCGGTCACGTTCAAGAACACAGCTGTCTGCAAAGCGTTCATGCCTTCGGCGATAAACACGGAGTCTTCCATCAGCAAAGCTGAGTGTAAACCGCGATTCATCGGAAAAGACAACCCTGTTCCAGTTTTGACGTCGAACGCGTAGCATGTCCGTGGCCCATCTAACACGCAGCTGACCATGACGTCGAGTCAGAATTTGTCCTTTTACTGGTCGGCGACATCGAATTCCATAGTCTTTTAGTCTTCTGCTTACTGTGAACCGACTGATATTCCTCCCTCTACGTCCTCGCATACCGGCAGCGGTTGAAACGGCGGTTGTGAAGCGATCACATAAATGACGTTGCCTAATGAAATTATCCTGACGTCGAGTAGTTACACGCGGAGCCCCGGGTCTAGGACGGTCCTTTGTGCTGCCGGTAACTGCAAACTTTCGACTTAAACGAGAAATCGTCGACTGGCTAACGTTGAATTGCCTAGCAAGCCGACGCTGACTGACGTTAGCTTGCAAGAGTCCGATAATCTGTCCCCTGGAATCGGGATTCAGCCTCGGCATGATAAACGGTATTCGTAAGAACAAAAAATCACACAAAACTTTTAAGCCCCGATATCTGATGTCCACATCATGTATTGACCATTCAATGAAAATCAATAGTCCGTGCACAAAGTGGTCAAATTGATTTCGTGCACGGGTAGCTCGTGGGACATAACGGGTGACATTATGGGGTGGTTCGGTGCGACTAATGAAAGTCGGTGAAGCAAATCAATATTTCTAACGTTGTTTTTGTATTCATAAATCTTTTCTGGGGAATATTTTTTAAAAAAAATATGTGATGCGTTTTTAATGCTCTTCAGTATATTTATAATATTTCCCTGCCACTGTGCTGTTTACATGTATAAAATCATGATTCTTCAGAAACCACTTAACCAATTTCCACCAAATTTCACATTGATCCTTGTGTTGAAATGTGATTGATACATGCAGTTTATTCAAATGATCATGCTACATTGACTGTCAGGCCCATATTTTCTTCTTCAAAACTAAGAACTGCTCAAATGATGATATTTTCCTTAGTAGCGATGATAGGATTGGAAAAATGTTGCATAACATCTGCATGTCTGCAGTGGCTATGTCACTCAGGTGGGCGAATCGTGGCCCGTGGGCCTCTTGTTTAATTTTTGCCATTTTTTACACCTGGTTGTGGACTTGCAGCAATTTTTGTGTGCAAGTGGTTAATTTTGTATGAAAAATCTGTTATATAACTTTATGAATCAAGCAATAAAATTTTTGTAGGCATCATCTAGAAATATTTACAGGGGCTTTTGAGGTTAATGAAAAAATGTACTTTTTAACTGAAAACTGTTATGAGAAATAATCTAAACGAGTTTAAACTTTCAGCCAAAGGAAAGTTAACTCTTGCACTTTGGAAGGAGGTAACTTCAAAGTTGAATTTCAACCTTAAGAAGTTAGGTTCCTGACTGTCCAGTGTCGAAATGGCTCAAGAATGGTAGTGGTCAGTTACTAAAGAAAATATGTGCACAAGTACTGATTAACTACATTGAGGACTAAGCCTGTCTAGAAGCGAGTAGGTTAACTGACCTGCTCAGGTTGACCCTATCAGTGTTGACTGGGCCGTACAATTCAATTAATGCTTTGTGGAGAATTTTAAGTGAAAGCCCATAATATGTATTTGATGGTGCAGATGTAATTTCTCATTTTGATTGGTTAATACGGTCAGTATGACTGAAATATTGTTGACTGGCTATCAACATTCAGTCATTGTACGACTGAATTATAAATGCTTACTTGACATCATCTGGTGTGCCATTAGGAACTGTCACAGTTTCTTAGCTACCTACAGAATGGACCAGTTGGGAATGCGCCTCATCCGAGCTGAGCAGGTCACCTATATAAAAAAAATAAAAAAATAAAAAAATACCTTATTGCATATGCTAAAATTAAGAATGAGACTGGTTGATGCAGTCTTGCAGCCCAGTGAGGATTGATGCAGTTGTTTCATATAATCTGCACAACCAAGAAATGAGATTCGGAATTCATTTATGTTTAATACAATGCTGGGATCTGGGTCTGCATATTTTGCATGCTCAGAAAGGTACCTCATGGTGCTTTTGATTTTAAATGTGAAACTGCTCAAATGATCAGCAGTAAAAGGTGCAGGTTGATTAGTAAAGGAAAAATGGTACTATATTGCATGTGTGAAACAAAGAGATGTGGAGCCATCTGTGCATTGAAAAAATTCCTGCATGTGTGAAATAAAAACGTCCAGTTGCAGTCGCAAATGATAACTACAATTTGTGTAGTCTTTGATTATAAAATTTTGGGAATGTATCACTTCAAGCAGTGTGTATCACTCATCATTGAAAAATAATGATACATGGATGTATCAGTAGTAAGTCCGCTCTACAATGCTTTTATTTTTTGGAATCATAAATATGCATATTGGGAGAGATTTTTTGGTCTGGAAATTTATAAAGTACCATATTAATCCTGTTTATTGGATGTGGCTTCTCATCCGGATCTACACAGTTTTGCCACTCATCCAGCAGTTTTGAGGCACATTCGCAGGGAGTGAAATAGGTTTGTAGTAGTTGTAGGACAAGTAAGCAGTTAGGATGTGTAAAGAACAAAGGTGTCCCAGTTTTTTTACACAACACCATACCTTAGCAATCTTGAAAATGGCTAGTTTGAGCTGTAATAAGTTCAGAATTCAAGCACCATTTGTATCTTCCAGGTGGTAGAGGAGGAAGAGGTGGAGGTCGTGGTGGCTATGGGGGAGGTGGATACGGAGGTGGTGGTGGTTATGGCAGCGGTGGATATGGTGGTGGATACGGAGACAGCTACAGCAATGGTTATGGTATTGTTTTCTAAAAGCTTGCATATACGAGTTAAAGCACTTAGCAGCCACCCTTATATCGGGGTCGTAAGCGTGTTAAGATAGATACAGTTTGATACTCCTATATACTGAATAACTATAGAACTGAATTAAATGGTTAGTTAGAAATTATACTTGGAACAATGTTAGTTTTCTAGACTATCCAGCATACCAAGCAAAATTTTGTTTGGTCAGAAAAAAAAAAAAAAAAAAAAAAAAAAAAAAAGAGCCCATGAAGCTTAACTCGTTGAACAGAAAATGCCCAGATTAGTGTGCACAGATGTGTAAGCTGATCTGTACCTACATTGTTTGCAAATTGTTAAAGGGCCCTTTTAGCCTGTTGCACATCATATTTAACATCTCCAAAAGAGTGTTGTCATGTCATACCGGCCTTGGTGGCTCAGTTGAATGCGTGCTGACTGGTGATAGGAGGTTGCGGTTTCGACTTTAGCTTGGTCAGCAACATTCCTTCGTTGAGATGGATCATGAAATATTTTCTACCGTCATTCTCTCCCTTCTGCTGATTCAAGAAGGGCAGTTGTCAGTGTCCGGTGAAAGAAAGTGCACAATACAGGTTAACCGCTTAGAGGACTAAGCCTGCACAGTAAAAGTATTGTTAGGTAAATTGATCATGTTCGACAAGTCCCCTGCTACCGTTGCAGCAGGTTCGGGCAGAGGGGTTTTTAGCTCACCTGAGCTCTGCTCAGGATGAGCTATTGTGATCACTTTTTGTCCGTCCGTCTGTGCCTCCGACCGTTAACATTTTCAAACGACTTCTCCTCTGAAACCGCTGAGCCAATTTTGCTCAAATTTGATATGGAGCCTCCTTAGGGTAGGGGAACGAAAAATTGCTTAAATGGTCGCGGTCTGTTGACCAAGATGGCCGCCAGGCCCATATATGGTAAAAACCTTTAAAAATCTTCTCCTCCAGAACCAAGAATGCCTGGGGGCTGAACCTTTGCAGGAATCGTCAGGGACGGGAGGTTTACCAAAATTGCTAAAAGAATTGTCGTACGATGACGTTTGACCTTTTTACGGCAAGGTCAAGTTTGCTTCCCTATGCATTTGTATGGGAAAAACCTTCAAAAATCTTCTCCAAAACCGAGCATGCCTTATGGCTGTATCTTTGCATATATCTTTGGGAACAGGAGAGCTACCAAAATTGCTAAAATAATGGTCGTACATTGACGTTTGACCTTTTTATTGTAAGGTCAATTTTGCTTCCTTATGCATTTGAATGGGAAAAATGTATAGAATTTCAAACAACTTCTCCTCTGAGCCTCTGAGCCAATTTTGCTCAAATTTCATGTGGAGCCTCCTTAGGGTGGGGGAATGAAAAATTGCTAAAATGGTCGCAGTCCATTGACCAAGATGGCCGCCACGCCCATATATGGTAAAAACCTTTAAAAATCTTCTCCTTCAGAACCGAGAATGCCTTGGGGCTGAACCTTTGCAGGAATCATCGGGAACGGGAGCTCTGCCAACATTGCTAAAAGAATTGTCGTAAGTTGACGTTTGACCTTTTTACGGCAAGGTCAAGTTTGCTTCCCTATGCATTTGTATGGGAAAAACCTTTAAAAATCTTCTTCTCCAAAACCAAGCATGCCTTATGGCTGAATCTTTGCATATATCTTCGGGAACAGGAGGGCTACCAAAATTGCTAAAATAATGGTTGTACATTGACATTTGACCTTTTTACGTTAAGGTCAATTTTTGCTTCCTTATGCATTTGTATGGGAAAAATGTTCAGAATTTCTAACAACTTCTCCTCTGGAGCCTCTGGACCAATTTTGCTCAAATTTCATATGGTGCCTCCTTAGATAGGGGGAACAAAAGATTGCTAAAATGGTCACGGTTTGTTGACCAAGGTGGGTGCCATGCCCATATATGGTAAAAACCTTTATAAATCTTCTTCTCTAGAACCGAGGATGCTTTGGGGCTGAATGTTTGCATAAATCATCGGGGACAGGGGGTCTACCAAAGTTGCTAAAATAATGGTCATACATTGACATTTGACCTTTTTACGGCAAGGTCAAGTTGCTTCCTTATGCATTTGCATGGGAAAAAACATTTAAAAATCTTATTCTCCAAAACCGAGGATGGCTTGTGGCTGAATCTTTGCATATATCATCTGGAACGGGCAGTCTACCAAAGTTGCTAAAATAATTGTCATAATTGACATTTAACCTTTTTACTGCGAGGTCAAGTCTGCTTCTGCATTTGTATGGGCCCCATACATTTGTATGGAAAAAATGTTGATAATTTCAAATGGCTTTTCCTCTGAAGCCTCCGGGCCAGTGTTGCTCAATTTTCATGCGGAGCCTCCGTGGGCAGGAAAATGAAAAGATTGCTAAAATGGGTATGGTCGATTGATTAAAATGGCTGCCATGCCCATATATGGTAAAAACCTTTAAAAATCTTCTCCATAACCAAATAAGCCCTGGGTCCTAATCTTTGCACAAATTACGGGGGCAGGAGATCAACCAAAATTGCTCAAATGATGGTTCTATGTTGACATTTGACCTTTTTCAGGGTGGCCACGCACTCTGGAAAACAGGGAAAATGGTGAAAAAAAAATCCCTGCAGGGAAAAATCAGGGAATTTGAAATTTTGCTAAAAATCGGGGAATTTCAAAAAATCTTATCTTTGTAAGGTCAAAATATTCAAATTTTATAGCTGTTCAGATGTGGCTACAAGGGGAGGTTGGAGGCTATATATTTTACCAGTTTTGATTTTGACTACCATGAAAGTAAATTAGCACATGTACATCATATTTTAGATAAATTTTCATTTAATTAAGAATATTGTGACAGCATTGTGTATAAACATGTCACTTGACAGCATTTGATTCAGTATATGACTTCTAAAAGTAGGGGCCATTGCGATAATATTAAGGTTTTTAATCAGGGAAAATCAAATCAAATCAGGGAAAAATCAGGGGAAAATCAGGGAATTTGATTGCTAAAAAATGTGTGGCCACCCTGTTTTTGCCTCCAGGGTCAAATTTGCTTCCCTATTTGTGTGGGCCATATACGTTTATATTGAAAGTATCGAAGTGACTTGTAGATCAACAGTAGTTAAAATTGTTCTGATTGGAAATCTAAGATGGCCATCACCTGGTTTATATTTATAATATTTCCCTGCCACTGTGCTGTTTACATGTATAAAATCAGGATTCTTCAGAAACCACTTTGCCAATTTCCACCAAATTTCACATTGATCCTTCTGTTGAAATGTGATTGATAGTTTATTCAAATGATCATGCTCCATTGACTATCAGGCCCATATGTTCTTCTTCAAAACTAAGAACTGTTCAAATGATGATATTTTCATCAGTTGCGATGATAGGATTGGAAAAATGTTGCATAACATCTGCATGTCTGCAGTGGCTATGTCACTCAGGTGAGCGAATCGTGGCCCGTGGGCCTCTTGTTATTTCTTCTGTTCACTCATTAATTTTCCTTCTCCCCTGTCCTTCTCTTTCATCTCCTACTACCTCTTCTATCTCCTCCCTTTCTCTGGGAGAGGACACAAAATGGCCTACAAGGGGTTGACGTGTCGTCAAACCCCAACACAATCAGTCGACATGGCCCCTATTGGATTGACTGGTCTGTAAAACCTAAACACACACATACACAAGAAATTGTCATGTCACTAATGGCATTACATCTTTGTACTGGATTATATACATTTGAGGGGAGGCCACCTCTTGTCAGAATTTTCGTTATTCTGAAACAACAGACGTCTTTTCAGAAGGGTCTTGGCAAGCAGAAAAAGAACCAGAAGCTGCAAAAGTTAACTCTGTTGGCAGAAAAACATTACATCTATCCAGTCCCCTTAACCTCTGTGTTCATATTTAAGGTGGGGATTATGGCAGCGGCTTTGGTTCAGAAACATTACATCTATCCAGTCCCCTTAACCTCTTGTGTTTATATTTTAAGTGGGGATTATGGCAGCGGCTTTAGTTCAGAAACATTACAGCTATCCAGTCCTCTTAACCTCTGTGTTTATATTTAAGGTGGGGATTATGGCAGCAGCTTTGGTTCAGAAACATTACCTCTATCCAAATCCCTTAACCTCTGTGTTTATAATTTAGGTGGGGATTATGGCAGCGGCTTTGGTTCAGAAACATTGCATCTGTCCAGTCCCCTCAACCTCTATGTTTATATTTTAGGTGGGGATTATGGCAGCGGCTTTGGTTCAGAAACATTACATCTGTCCAGTCCCCTCAACCTCTGTGTTTATATTTTAGGTGGGGATTA
This sequence comes from Anodontia alba, assembly GCA_964016985.1. Lineage (NCBI taxonomy): Eukaryota > Metazoa > Mollusca > Bivalvia > Lucinida > Lucinidae > Anodontia > Anodontia alba. The sequence continues at coordinate 83,399,803 of OZ024831.1, read as the reverse complement.
TGTGAGCGGCTTTGGTTCAGAAACATTACATCTGTCCAGTCCCCTCAACCTCTATGTTTATATTTTAGGTGGGGATTATGGCAGCGGCTTTGGTTCAGAAACATTACCTCTATCCAATCCCCTTAACCTCTGTGTTTATATTTTAGGTGGGGATTATGGCAGCAGCTTTGGTTCAGACTACCAAGGATACTCTGGAGGTGGATCCATGAAATCTGGAGGTTACGGTGGAAGCAGATCATCACCCTATGGTTCAGGCGGCGGTGGAGGTGAGTGTAAATTACTTAGCACTAAGTAGTGTATTTTGCATCATCATTTTTACACCAGAGGCATTCCAAGTGGGCAGGCAGCATTGAGATGTCCATACAACAACAGTTTTTCATCGGTTTTGATGCGACATGTACCTGCTGGTATATATAGCATTGAGTCTTGGTCTGTATAAATCGTTGACAATTGTGGTTGACATTTATTCCAGCGACAGTTTATGCTAAATCATTGTTTGGGAGTTGAAGCAAAGTAATTCAAATCAGTAGATACATGGGGTATCCAGATGAATAAATTTGAAAGACCCAATTAAAAAAAAAAAAAAATGAATTAATTGAACCCCCTACCAATAAATTTTGAATTAAAAACTGTTTCACATACCCACCTAGCATTAAAAAAAAAAAAAAAAAAAAGAATACCCACATCGGGGAAATATACACTTTTTTTTTTAGCTTGCCGTAAGAAAGTACTGGAAGAGCTATTGCTATTCCAGCGGTGGCGGTGGCGGCATTAACAAAAGTATTAAAGTTTTACAAAACCTCATATTTTCTAAATCCTCTGATGCATTTAGTATATTTGGTATAATTATAGATGTTGGACCAATATTTTATTGAGCGAGCCCTATCCACACCCCAGTTCACGACCTATAGGTCAAGGTCAAGGACGAGAAATTTTATGTTAAAGTTTTGCGTCAAAGTTTTTAAGATCTCTTAATTTCTAAATCTGTGCATGGATTTACTGTATATTTGGTATGATAATACATTTTGGTCCAGAATTTAATTTGGCACTACCCCCATCCCTGCTTATGTCCTAAAAGGTCAAGGTCACAGTCTTTGAAATTTATGTTAAAAGTTCTTTATCTAGGTATTTAAGATCTCTTAATTTCTAAATCCTTGCTTGGATTTACTTTCTATTTGGCATGGTTATAGATATTGCTCCAAAATTTTATTCAGCACTATCCCTACCCTACCACCTACAAGTCTCAGTTGGATGCGCCGTCCGTCTGGAGACCAGAAGGTCACGGGTTCAACCACCGGCCGGCAACATTCTTTCGTAGAGATTGATCATGAAATATTTTCTATGGTCATTCTCTCCCTTCCGCTGATTCAAGAAGGGCAGTTGTCAGTTTCTGGTGAAAGAATATGCACAATACTGGTTAACCGCTTAGAGGACTAAGGCCCAGTAAACGTGTGGTTAGGTAAACTGACTGCGCTCGACATAACCCCATTGGTTTGACTGGGTCGTAAAACTGCAGCACAAACAACCAACCAAAACAGGGTCACAGGCTTGGAAATTTTATGTTTAAGTTTTGCATTAAAGATTTTAAGATCTCTTAATTTCTAAATCCTTGTATGGATTTACTTTATATTTGGCATGATTATAGATATTGATCAAAAATTTTATTCGGCACCATTCCCACCCATGCTTATGACCTAGATAGAGGTCAAGATCACAGACTTATGTTAAAATTTTGCGTCAAAGTTTTTAAGATCTCTTAATTTCCAACTCTTTGCGTGGAGTTACTTTATGTTTGATACAAGTTTTATTCGGCACCATTCCCACCCATGTAATGACCTGGAGGTCAAGGTCACAGACTTAGAAATTTATGTTAAAGTTTTGCGTCAAAGTTTTTAAGATCTATTAATTTCTAAATCCTTGCATGGAGTTACTGTATATTTGGCATGATTATAGGTATTGATCAAATTTATATTCAGCACTATCCCTACCCTACAACCCACAAGTCAAGGTCACAGACTTTGAAATCTTATGTTAAAGTTTTACCTTCTTAAGATTTTTTTATTTACTCAGCTACTCTTCAAATCATACAATTTATATTTGGTATACAGATAGCAGCTATGGAAGATGTTCATCCAAAATAATATTCAGTACCATGTCTTCCTCCATCAACATCCGGCGATAGGTCTTGTTGTTTTTTTTTTTTACACTCCCAAAAGTTGAATCACACTTGCCAATCCAATTTTACAGTTGTCAGCTAAATAAACAGAACTTAGTGTTAAATACAAAGGATGCCTCAGAACATTCCATTTAACATCTTTAATGAAGTCAAAACACCAATCCTCTGAAACATCATCATCATTTCCTTCTGGGTCAGTCAATTTCAGTTTTAGATTTTCTTACAGTGTGTGATGATTGAAAGGATGAACAACCCCAAAGCAGTATGCCCCTCCCAAATTTTTTAAGTTGGGGTCATAATAAAAAAAAAATCAAAAACATTTCAGCATGATTGTTAACTGTAGGTTATGGAGGTGGCTACAGCAGTGGTGGTGGCAGTGGCTACAGCAGTGGTGGTTATGATGGATACAGCAGTGGCGGTTACGGAAGTGGCAGTGGTTATGGAGGTGGTGGCTATGGGGGTGGCGGCTATGGCAAACGATAGACTGGCTCTATCTCCCCTCACTGGAGTTGTTATTGTATGGGTAAGCATTAATCATTCTGCTGTGTCTGATTCTTTGAAACTACTCTGCTATTTTGGTCCATTTGTAGAATAGTGTTTATGGTTGGTCATTGAGTTTTGAGTTCTTTGCACTTCTGGTGGGGTTTAGGATATCAGTCTACAAAAATTACTACAGGCTGTAAGAATTTTAAGTACATTTTATTTACATGCCTGATGTTAATGGCAAAAGAATGTGCACATTACTGGTTAACCGCTTAGAGGACTAAGCTTGCCCAGTAAAAGTGTAGTTAGGTAAACTGATCGCGCTCAACATGACCTCAACACAAACAAATTAATATGCAAGACTGTTGTTACAGACTACATCAGTCAGACTTTAAATAGATCTACCAAATATCTGCTATGGTTGCTGTATTATTAGTCCTTCAAGTGAAGTTTGAGAGGTAATATACCATGTGGGAGTCTTCATGTTGGCGGGGCTTCAGATCGTAGTGAGTAGCACATCTTGACTCCAGATCTGGCCGGCCTCAGTGGCTGGGATGCACGTCCGACTGGTGATCAGGAGGTTGCAGGTTTGAACTTCGCCAGTTTGGCAACAATCTTTTGTGGAGATTGATCATGAAATATTTTCTACGCTCATTCTCTCCGATCCGCTGATTCAAGAAGGGCAGTTGTCAGTTTCTGGCGTAAGAATGTGCACAATACTGGTTAACCACTTAGAGAACTAAGCCTGCCCAATAAAAGTGTTGCTAGTTAAACTGACTATGCTCGACATGACCCAATTGGGTTGAGTGAGCCATAAAACCTCAACACAAACTGCTGATTGAGGGGTCGCATTTTATCCTAGCTCCGCCACATAACTCCTGCATGAATTTTAAATGAAATCATCCTCCCTCCTCCGATTTAAGAAGGGAATTTGTCAGTTAATGGCAAAATGATGTGCTGGAAGTATTGGTTAACTGTTAAGAAAACTCAGTCTGACCAAGAAAAGTGGAGAGTAGGTAAATTGACAGGCTTGACACAACAGTGTTGACTGGGCTGTAAAACTCCCAACTCAAACTGAAAATCAGATGAAATCCATGTTGAGTGAAGTGATTTCTTTGTGATCTCTTAGCAGTTTTAATTTTCATAAACACCTGCTGTTAAAAGTTACTTGGTTGCCATTGTAGCAGTACTTTCAAAATGCCTCATTCTCTCCCTTCCGCTGATTCAAGAAGGGCAGTTGTCAGTTTCTGGCGAAAGAATGTGCACAATACTGGTTAACCGCTTGGAGGACTAAGCCTGCCCAGTAAACGTGTGGTTAGGTAAACTGACTGCGCTCGACATGACCCCATTGGGTTGACTGGGCCATAAAACCTCAACACAAACAAACAAACTTTCAAAATACCAGTTTTGGCAGTAATAATCTGTGTGGGCTTCTTGTGACCAAATTAGTCGATTTTTTTTTTTTTAGTTGTTCAACTGTTAATTAGTTGCCATTGTAATTGAAACATCCTAGTCTTGTAAAATGGTGTCGTGAATTTCATCTTCTCTGAAACTAATGGAGCAGTTTTATAATGTTGCTGGGGTCATCACTGCGTGCCCCTGAAGCTTTGTGGATAGAGTTGACTCACAATCCATTAAGTTTCTCATCGCTGTGGTTTGAGCCTCACTCGGGTTACGTGGGAAAGCCAAGTTCTGCTTTCCAAAGGTCAGGTGGTTTTTCCCCGGGTTCTCCAGTTTTCGCCATCTTTGATGAACGATCGGCTCGATATAGGTGAAATATTCTTGAAAGGACCATAAAAACCCAAATCAAAAAAAAAAAAATCCTGGGGTCATCCTTTACTAACTTCATGATGGTATTTTACACCAGTCCACTATTTTGATATGATGTGGCAGTGGCAATATTTCTGGCTCAGAAGTGGTATGGACCCATGAAATGGGCCAATGGCCTGCCCTTTTTATTTCTATGTATTTTTCAAAATTTTGAGGGGCTATTAGAAAATATGATGGATCCTTGGGAAAAGTGGATGAGCCCAGTAATCCTTAATGCCAATGCTACAGCAAAATAAACACCAGGGCCCAGTTGTTCAAAGCTAACGACGTCATTAGTTAACGATAAAATTTAAATCGAGTGATGCATTGCAGTGCAAAAGCTACTCACATTTTTTCAGCAAAAAATATCAGAATATTGTATATTGAATCTGCTAAAACAGTTAACGAAATGACCCTTAACGAGCTCATCAAGCTAACGACGCTTTGAAACAACTGGGCCCAGCTTTGGATTGCTAATGATAGGAGCCCTGCCAAAAGTATAATCAGAGTCGATCCTTTATTGATAGTTCCCGCACAAAACAGGTCAGCCCATCCCAGAAACATTCCTGGTTGCTACATTAGGGGCAGTTGGGTGGTGTAAATGTGCTATATAGCTTTCAACAGAGGGGCATCCTACTGGTTTTGCTTGAGATTGGATAAGGGCCCTTGTGCTTGCAGCAGTTGGGAGATGGTGGGGCAGTGTAATCATAGTTAAGGTTTTTCTGGTGCTTGCGCATAGCTTGCATTTTTGCGTAAATGAAACAACCAAAGAGGTATATGCCACCATCCCTGGGCTGACCTGGATGGTTCAGTCAGATGCAGTGTGTGGTGATCTGGCGGTCATGGGTTCGAACCCCATCAAGTCTGCCAACATCCTTTCATAGAGATTGCACCTGAAATATTTTCTGTGGTCATTTTCCCATGAAATATTTTCTAGGGTCATTCTCCATGTTGCTGATTCGAGAAGGACATTTGTCAGTTTCTGGCGAAAGAGTGCACACAGTTTCTGTTGAACCGCTTAGCAGACTAAACCCCAAGAAAAGTGTGGTTAGGTAAACTGACCGACTTGACATTACCCTAATGGGTTGACACCAACTCAGTGCCACCACTCTGGGATACATACACCATAGATTCACTTCTGGGCATTTCATATTGATAACTGAGCAATTCTGGCCCACTTGAATTTCTTGTTTAGGCCAAATAAAAAATTATGTGCGTTTAGGGTAACATATTAGAAAAAAAATAGGTAGGGTAAGTAGGGATTTTTTTTTTACTTTTTATTTTTTTTTTTTTTCATGAAGAATAATACCATAATTACCAAATATATTTGGACTCTGCTCATATTTCACATAAAATTTTACCAAATCTGTTTGATTAGGCCTAAAAAAAAAAAAAAAAAAAATGTTACGTTACTGATTTCGCGACCAAATGAAAAAAAAAAATGACAACTGAAGATTTTTTGCATGTGAAGAAAAAAAATCTGCAACCGATCCTAGACAATCACGTTTTTATATATATATATATACTTTTGTTACATAAATTTGACCATACCGATTTTCGGATATTTATTTAAAAAAAAAAAAAGAGAGAAAGAAAAAAAAAGACCCTATGGCAAATTGGTGATGGAATCTGAAACAGAACATTTTTTTTCTAGGCCTTACCCGTAAATGTTTCTAAAAGTACTAATAGAATGCCATTCAGTGTAGACTCCTTAGGAGCAACTTGATATGGGTCTATACTGTTTGCTCAGCCCTCCTAGTCTGAATGACGAGTATTTTTTTTTTTTTTTTTTTTTTTGAGAAAACACGAAAAAATTGCTAGGTTTTACTAGGTAAATTGGGTAAAGTAGGGTACCCTAAACACACTTTTTTTTTATTTGGCCTTAAAAGATTTTTCTAATGAATTCCTGGATGGATAGTCACAGACTTGAAAAATTTGATCAGCAAGTGCAGGTAAGAGTGAGCTACCAAATTCAGTGACAGGTAGTGTTGTAAAGGATTGTCACTTGATTCATGTTTCAAGCAGTATAGTTGATAAAGAATCAGACACTCCTGTTATCATTTGTAAAGAATATTCCAGTTCATTTCAGTATTTTTCTTCGTTAATATATGCATGGAATTTATAATAGCAGTTTTAAGAAAAGATCAGCGAAACAATGATATAAAGAATATGAAATACTTGATCATACTGAAAACACAAGAGATTTATTAGTCTTGATAGGTAATATGTGTAAATTTAATGAAATAACATATGAAACTGCAACTTTGATAACAAGTAATATTTGATGGGTAATTCGTAAGCTTTGATTGTAAACATCTTGCCATGTTTGTTTGCTTATAAGATATGAACTTTAATATTTCCTATGATTTAATTACATATAGGATCGTAGATTGCAATGTGAAGAAGTACACCTTTGAGGAATATATACCAGAATTAATCAGCAATTAAGCAGAGAGTTGAGAACTAAGGCCATTTCACTGAGGTTGTAGTATGTCGACAATTTAAGGGTTAAGATAATGAAAATACCCTTTGATGCAAGAAATAGAAGATGCTATAGCTGATATAGACAGTTGAGAACTTAGGCTTATACTGAGGCTGCTGTAAACCCAGAAAATAAGGGTTAATATTTTGCTAGTTACTAGCAACCAAGAATGTGGGAAGTTTAAGATGCTATTTAGTGTAAATGGATTATATATTCCTAGGATAACTAAGAATCTCCATTGTGAAGCTGCATTTCAAGTGTTATAAACAGGTCTAGTGAAACAGGAAAAGAATCATGTTCATAAAAGGCAGAATAAGGGGAGCTGCCCTTCTTTGTTAAGCCTACATAATCATGAGCAAACTTACAGATACATAGAGAAACTTGATTGTGCAATTTCTACCCCGAGAATAATTCCTCCAGCTAATCATCAGACCATTAAACATCACAGTATCGTTGGCATTGTCACTTGAGGAGTCATCAAAATGATTTTAAATTTTGTACTTGTCATTTCCATGTTGTAATTTGAATGTGAAATATCACAATAAAAAGGTAGTTAATAATGTGTTAATTTGTTAAAAATGCTGTCTCCTAAGTGTAACTTCAGGTTGAAATAAATGGCATTGTTTAGATAGAATTTATTTAAAAGAGAAGGTCTCAAGTTGTAGGAGACAAGCTATATAGGTTTGAAATTTAAACCATATTTTCAGCAGTTCTAAGGGAAAAAAGAAGGAAATCAATTGAGCAATAGGGCTTAACAAGCCAAAAGAAAAATACCTCGCTAACAAATGCCAGTTTATTCAGCTCAGAGGTGAAAATTGTATATTTGAAACATTTGCATGATTTCATTAAGACTAATGGGCAAGATATTTCTGTTAAAAACGAGCTTACAAGACTTCCAAAGTTTAATAGCTTAATGAAATCAGTTATTTGTGCTGTGTTACTGAACTTCATTTATCTACATTGAATGTGACAAGGCCTGTTTCGTTTTTATGAAGGAAAACAAAGATCCAGAAATCAAAACTAACTTCAAACAGTATGAAAACCTGGAACTGCCCATCGGGGGTTTTTGTCTAAGAGACTGCTAAGATTCATGGGTGCTTTTTCCTGCAAATTGTGTCTTGTGTTGAAAATTTCATTTTGCTTTGCTCAGAAGAAAAAAGAATTGGACCCTTAGAACACTAAGGCATTTCTGAAGCTCCAGATTTAGTTTGGATTATTTCTTATAAGCATTTTAAAGAAATGACAAGGGGTGGTTGGGTGAGGCGGTGTCGTGTAGCTTTGTCACCGGGGCATCCAACTGATATTGGCTTCAGTTGGGCAAGGCCTGCTGTCCTTGCAGCAGGTAAGGGTAATAGGGGGAATGTTGTTATTTATTCTGTTCCTTCACTTTCTTTAGTTCCCTCTTTCTTCCATATATCCCTGCCTTTCATCTCCTCTACTGTCTCTTCTTTCTCCTCTCTGGGAGATGACACAAAATGACCCACAAGGGTTGAAGTGTTAAACCTCAACACAATCAGCCAAGAAACGGCCGACAACTGGCTTCGATCCGTCCTCGGTGGCTCATTTGGATGCGCCGTCCGACTGGAGACCAGGAGGTTGCGGGTTCAACCCCTGCCGAGGTTGGCAACATTCTTTTGTGGAGATTGATCATGAAATATTTTCTACGGTCATCTCTCCCTTCCGCTGATTCAAGGAGGGCAGTTGTCAGTTTCTGGCAAAAGAATGTGCACAATACTGGTTAACCGCTTAGAGGACTAAGCCTACCCAGTAAACGTGTGGTTAGGTAAACTGACCGCGCTCGATATGACCCCATTGGGTAGACTGGGCCTTAAAACCTCAACACAAACAAACAACTGGATTCTATATCTTGCCCATAATGAAGCATTGGTTGTCTCCTAGATGTAAGAGAATGTTGCATTCCTTTGAAGTTTGAGGCCAGGGTCTGGGCTTTTGTGAAACCTTAGTAGCAAGCTTTTAAGTTTTTTAGGGCCATAGCAACAGATAAGGCGCTCTTTTCATCCGAAAAATGCGGGTATCTTTCTTATTTCTCCATGAAAACGTATGTTGTGGGTACTCATTAGAAGTGCATCGCCGAGGCGCTTCTAATGAGTACCCACAACATATGTTTTCATGGAGAAATAAGAAAAATATTATGTGGATACCCCCTCTTATCTGTAGCTGTTTATGGCGTTGGATTTGGCAGCAGAGGCATTAAACAAAATGTTAGTTCTACATCATAGTTATTAATACCTTATAATTTTCTAAATCCTCAGATGGATTTTGGTTATATTTGGTATTATTATAGATGATGGTCCAAAGTTCCATTGAGCTCTATCCACACCCCTGCTCATGACCTGGAAGTCAAGGACACTGACTAAGATATCTAAGTTTTATGTCGGAAGATCTTGGGACCTTATATTTTCTAATTCCTTGGATGGATTTTGTTCATATTTGGCATGATTATAGATATTTGTGCAAAATTTTCTTTGGCACTATCCCCTCACCTGATTATGACCTAGAGGTCAAGGTCAAGACTTACAAAGGTATGATGAAGTTTTGCGTCAAAGTTTTTAATCTCTCTTAAGTTTAAAATTCTTACATGGATTTATTTTATATTTGGCATGATGATATTGGTCCAAAATTTTAATCAGCACTATCCCCACCATATGATTAGAGGTCAAGGTTACAGACACACACACCCACCCAACCCCACCCTACCCATTTCTACAATTTTGATCTGGAATTTAAATTCAGTCTTTTTTTAGCTTACCTGAGCTATGCTCAGGATGAGCTATTGTGATCACTTGTCGTCCGTCCGTTAACATTTTCAAACGACTTCTCCTCTGAAGCCCCTGAGCCAATTTTGCTCAAATTTCATATAGAGCCTTTCTTAGGTTGGGGGAACGAAAAATTGCTAAAATGGTCGCGGTCCTTTGACCAAGATGGCCGCCATGTCCATATATGGTAAAAACCTTCAAAAATCTTCTCCAGAACCGAGGATGCCTTGGGGCTGAATCTTTGCATAAGTCATCGGGGACGGGAGGTCTACCAAAATTGCTAAAATAAATATCGTATATTGACATTTGACCTTTTTACGGCAAGGTCAAGTTTGCTTCCCTATGTATTTGTATGGGAAAAACCTTTAAACATCTTGTTCTCCAAAACCGAGGATGCCTTATGGCTGAACCTTTACATATATCATCGGAAACTGAAGGTCTACCAAAGTTGCTAAAATAATGGTCGTACATTGACATTTGACCTTTTTATTGTAAGGTCAATTTTTCTTCCTTAAGCATTTGTATGGGAAAAATGTTCAGAATTTCAAACAACTTCATCTCTGGAGCCTCTGGGCCAATTTTTCATATGGAGCCTCCTTAGGTTGGGGGAATGAAAGATTGCTAAAATGGTCATGGTTCATTGAACAAGATGGCCGCCATGCCCATATCTGGTAAAAACCTTTAAAAATCTTCTCCTCCAGAACCGAGAATGCCTTGGGGCTGAATCTTTGCATAAGTCATTGGGGACGGGAGATCTACCAAACTTGCTTAAATAAATGTTGTATATTGACATTTGACCTTTTTACGGCAAGGTCAAGTTTGCTTCGGTATGCATTTGTATGGGAAAAACCTTTAAAAATCTTGGTTTTCCGAAACCGAGGATGCCTTGTGGCTGAATCTTTACATATATCATTGGAAACTGGAGGTCTACCAAAGTTGCTAAACTAATGGTCGTACATTGACATTTGACCTTTTACCGCGAGGTCAATTTTGCTTCCTTATGCATTTGTATGGGAAAAATATTCAGAATTTCAAACGACTTCTTCTCTGGAGCCTCTGGGCCAATTTTGCACAAACTTCATATGGAGCCTCCTTAGGTTGGAGGAATGAAAGATTGCTAAAATGGTCGCGGTTCATTGACCAAGATGGCCGCCATGCCCATGTATGGTAAAAACTTTAAAAATCTTCTCCTCCAGAACCGAGGACACCTTTGGGCTGAATCTTTGCTTAAATCATCGGGGACAGGAGGTCTACCAAAGTTGCTAATATAATGGTCGTACAAGTTTGCTTCCCTATGCATTTGTATGGGAAAAAACATTTAAAAATCTTATTCTCCAAAACCAAGGATGCCTTATGGCTGAATCTTTGCATATATTATTGGGAACATCTGCATGTCTGCAGTGGCTTTGTCACTCAGGTGAGCGAACCATGGCCTGTGGGCCTCTTGTTTTTATTTGATTTACAAGCACAAGTGCAGGCGAGCTATCCTATCTGGCAACAGGTCTTGTAGAAATGACCTGTGGGTCCAAAACTGTACTGCTTAATCTAGGTTCACCAAACTGTATGATTGGCTGGTTGTCGGTCTTAAGATAGGAGGTTGTAGATTTGATCCCCAGCCAAATCATATCTTTGACTTCTAAAATTGGTACTATCCATTTTCTTGGTGCTCAGCATTAGGAAGAAGAGTTACCATTGGTCACACAAGTGTTGGTGAAAGAACTGGTGGTCAGTGTCTAGGGGGTGATACTGCAGGGAGGAGTTACTATTAAAACTGCATCAGTTCCCATCCAGACAGTGCCAGGACTTAATGGGAAGATTGTTGACAGTGATGTAAAACCTAGAACAAACCTTCAAATTGTTTGTATGGGTACATTTAGTTAGAAGTAAAGTTTTGTAGGTTTTAAAACTCTCTCCTCGTTGGCCTTTGTAGATCAGTCAGATGCAGGTCAGACTGGTGATCAGGTCGCGGGTTCAGTCCCCAATGTGGATTGAATAAGGTACACTGCATGTTATCTAGAGCTTTGGAGAAAATTGAACAAAAATTTGTGTTGTGAATGCAAGACATTTCTTTGAGCATAAACCCTTTCTTATTGGGAAAGTAGCATTTTGTAAAGCAAGGAAATGTTGCAAAATAATCTCGTTTAACCAGCATTTTGAGTTGATTTTCTAGAAAAAAGGGTCTTGATTCACTTGAAACTAACTCTTGGCACCTTACAAATCCTCTTTATATGCATTAGGTAACAAAAAATAAACCAAGAACAAAAAAAAAAAAAATGGTACAGTCTTAAAAGATCTGTTGTGAAAGCACTATGATGTTATATTTAAAGCATGCAGCCTTCCCAAAACAGTAAAATGACATTGTACTATCATATAATTTAATTTAGCCAACTGCTGTAAGCAGCATTAAAACAAATGGGACCGGCCTCGGTGGCTCAGTTGGATGCGCCGTCCGACTGGAGACCATGAGGTCGTGGGTTCAACCCCTGCCGAGTTCGTCAACATTCTTTCGTAGAGATTGATCATGAAATATTTTCTACGGTCATTCTCTCCCTTCCACTGATTCAAGAAGGGCAGTTGTCAGTTTCTGGTGAAAGAATGTGCACAATACTGGTTAACCGCTTAAAGGACTAAAGCCTGCCCAGTAAACGTGTGGTTAGGTAAACTGACCGCGCTCGACATGACCCCATTGGGTTGAATGGGCTGTAAAACCTAAACACAAAAAAAAAAAAAAAAGGGGGAAAAAATTGGCTAGATCCTTCTGAAATGGTGACAAGACTGACACCTTAGAAATCCTTTTCAATATTTTTAGCAGTTCTTACCAATAATGCTGAATAGATGAGGTTTGTAATTGGTCATTTGTAGTTGATAATTGAGTGTGACCAGATCATTCGGATGGGATGCAGGAAACCAGAGACCTGAGAATGCCTCCACTGCATGTAACTTTCAATGGAAGTAAACAAGCCATCAAAAAAAAAAAATATATATATATATATGGGTGAGCTAACTTGGACAAAGATCATTCTGTACATATCGCACTGGATTGTTCTTCATTCTACACAAAAATGTAGGTGCCCATTAGAAGCCTCTTCCTTGAGGTGCTTCAAATGACTCTTTCCTGGAGATAAAAAATAGCAATACCTTCTGGTTGAAAAGTCTTAGCTAGGACTAGATCAGTGCAGTCTGATCCGAGTATATTCTTTCGGAATGTTGAAAGACCATACAACCATGTAGACTGATTATGTTTCTTGATGTCGGGCTGAATAGGCTACACTGCACCGGTAGATTTCATCAGGTCCCTTTCTATATGAAGCTAATACAATGGTAATGCATTACATCAGCATTTAAAAATTTATTACTGATTGTATAACTTAAGTACAATTTTTGTACAACTTTATAAATGTAACTAAATTTAATGGGACAGACAAGTCTCGGATATATATGTAGGCGGATGGTATTAACATCATGAAATTTTTTTATTTCATCAGTATTAAATCAAAACTTGGGGTGGGCCCCTGTAGCCTAGTGGATAGGAGAGTTGATTGACTCTTAATCCATTGGGTTTCTCATCGCTGTGATTCGAGCCTTACTCTGGTCACGTGGGAAAGCCAAGCTCTGCTTAGCAATGGTCAGATGGTTTTTCCCCGGGTTCTCCCATTTTCCGTCCACCTTTGATGAAAGATGGGCTCGATATAAGTGAAATATTCTTGAAAAGGCTGTAAAACACAAAAAAAAAAAAAAAAAAACGGCAAAGGGCCTGTTCAGTACTGTATAAGAGTGGTTTTCTGATTCTGTCACAGGGATGATAAAAGAAAATACACTTTTTTTTTGTTTTTTAAAGAAAGAATGGATTTCATTCTGACTGGTGATTAGGAGGTTGCCGTTTAGTTCCCAGCCGAGTCCAGCAACAATTTTTCGTGGAGCAAATGAAATAATTTCCATCATTCTCTTTGCTGGATTAAGAAGAGCAGTTGTAAGTTTCTGGTGAAATAATGTTTATGAGTACTGGTGAACCACTCGTAGGACTAAGCCTGCCCAGGAAAAGTATGGTTTGGTAAACTGACCGGCTCAACATGACCTGAATTGTGTTGACTGGGCGGTTAAACTCCAACCCACCCAACTGATGACTTGTGCATTTTGAGCTTTTACAGGATATTGTTCCAGCTGGTCAAATATGAAGTCCCTGTTTAGCGAAATCATGGTCACATACTGTTTGTGAAAATTAAGTCAACAGTCATATATCATCCTAAGATAGTCATTGTGCAAGACTATGTCACTGACCTTTCAGATTGGGTTTTTGTTGTATCTCGGTCCCCAAGATGCTACAAAGCTGCTATTACTGAAATGGTTAACATCAACCAGTCAGGAGAATTGTAAGAAATTAGATGCAATGATTATTTACTGTTTTAGCAGTACTGGGCCTTAATTCAGGATGAAATTCTCTAATGATTTTGCACTTTCTTGGAGCCCTTGTGCCCTCAGCCCAATAGTGTCCCATAAATAACAATTACCATTGGTGGGATATTGATTATTGAGTTGTACTAACCATCATCATCCATTACTATTAGTGAGAACAGAAACAAGATTGAACTGAGTAAGGCATGCCTTCTGATATTACATTTAAAGTTTGCATCTCTAGACCCTGCAATATTTTAATGAGACCGTAGGAGTGACATTTAACCAGTCGGCCTCTGTGGCTCGGATGCGCCGTCCGACTGGAGACCAGGAGGTCGCGGGTTCAACCCCCGCTGAGTTCGGCAACATTCTTTCGTGGAGATTGATCATGAAATATTTTCTACGGTCATTCTCTCCCTTCGCTGATTCAAGAAGGGCAATTGTCAGTTTCTGGCGAAAAAATGTGCACAATACTGGTTAACCGCTAAGAGGACTAAGCCTGCCCAGTAAATGTGTGGTTAGGTAAACTGACCATGCTCGACCTCTTTCGTGGAGATTGATCATGAAATATTTTCTACGGTCATTCTCTCCCTTCCGCTGATTCAAGAAGGGCAGTTGTCAGTTTCTGGCAAAAGAATGTGCACAATACTGGTTAACCGCTTAGAGGACTAAGTCTGCCCAGTAAACGTGTGGTTAGGTAAACTGACCGCGCTCGACATGACCCCATTGGGTTGACTGGGCCGTAAAACCTCAACACAAACAAACCACGCTCGACATGACCCCATTGGGTTGACTGGGCGGTAAAACCTCAACACAGACAAAGACATTTAACCAGTTTTAAAAATATTATTGCTGAATATATTTTTTTATGTGTACATATATATTCAGAAACTAAAAGGGAATAGCATTTGAAATTTATCTAAAATGTGTATCCTAAGACTTCGCAACTTTTTAATCAGTCGGAAGTTCTTTAAATTATTGCTGAACATACTTTTGTGTGTATATTGAAACAGTAATTCAAGCTGGTTTCCTGCAGAATGTCCATCCTGTATTTCTAAATCTTGACAATCTTGGCCTAAGAATTTTTGTGATGTTTAATTGTACATGTTATCCTTTTGACTGGAGTAGGAGAATTGAATATGTTTATCTTGTATATTGGGATGCCTTAACGGCTTGCCATACTTGTCATAAAACTTGAACATTCCACTACCTATGTTAATATGAAGCTGCTGGAGGAATTGCAAACAGTGTAGCCTCAGATCAGACTCCAAATTACCTTCAGTGTACTATCTGATCTGGGTCTATGTGTTTGCCCTGGCCTGTCTGTCCCAATATATAGGGTAAATACAGTAACTTGAGCAGCCTTAGAAAACCAAGCAGATCATACAGCAACTTGAGTTATGCAGTTCAATCAT
This sequence comes from Anodontia alba, assembly GCA_964016985.1. Taxonomy (NCBI): domain Eukaryota; kingdom Metazoa; phylum Mollusca; class Bivalvia; order Lucinida; family Lucinidae; genus Anodontia; species Anodontia alba. The sequence continues at coordinate 83,384,269 of OZ024831.1, read as the reverse complement.
GCATTCTTGCATATGTTGCAATTGTGTTTGAAATAAGGTAAGCATATATGTTTTGAACTTATTTCAGTAACTAAAAGTAGCAGTGCATCTTAAAAAAAAAACCAACAAAAAACAAAAAAAAAGGTTTTTTAAGTTGTGTGATATACTGGTAGTAAGATTTAAAAAAAGAAAATAATGGAACAATTATGGGAGATGTTTTCAACAAAATAGTGAATATTATAGCTCCAGATAAGGCGCTTTTTTTTTTTCTTTTTTTTTTTCCAACTGAAAAGTACCGATGTTTTGCTCCTTTCTGCAAGAAAATATGTTGTGGTTACTTATTAGAAGTGCCTCACCAAGACCACAACACGTTTTCATGGAGAAGTTGGAAAAATATATAGATGTCCCCTTATCTGTAGCTATGGAACATGGTTTAAATTGCAAAGCATATGTGCAAAGATTACTTGCAAATCTTGTTCTTTGTTCTAGAGTCGAGGTGTTGCATCTGAATGCAAGGCTTCCTCAGAGCTACAGTAGAGCTTGGAACAAAACCAGGAGAAAGGTAATAGTACTCCCTTCCAGTCTGTAGTCCAGACTAAACACACATTCACTGTCATTAAAGGTATTTTGTATTACCATTGCAAAATATAACGAGTCCTGTCCAATAGATTAGAAAGGAATTGTGCTAGAGAGCAATGAACATGCACACACAAAAAAAATATATATTTATATGGAAGTGGGCCAGACTAGCTAGTTGCAGCCAATTAGATAAAGTCCGTGTTTCTAATAAATTTCAAAAATCCTGGAATAGGCTTGGTCACAAAGGAACAGAAAATGTAAAGTACATTATAATGAGTGGGGGGCATCATGGTACTAACTACAGCTGTTTAAAAATAAAGGCCCTTGAGAGCAATGGACATAAACACAATAATGAAAAAATTAAGTCAGGGGGCCAGATAAGCAAGTTTCGGCTAATTAGGTTGCCTCAGTGACCCTCTTAAATTTTCAAAAAATCCTGCAGAGAACATCACAACCCAGTTCTCAGTAGCTGGGACTCTTTTCCACTTGGCGGCACATTGGCCTAATATCAAATGGACTTCTTCAAGTTTCTAGAAAAGAAAGTTAAGTGTCCCATTATTTAGTGCATATCTGGTAACACTTAAAATTGCAACATCTACTTTCAAACAGTGACAGATTTATTGGGTTGATGACTTCTCACCATCCAACCGTAGTATACAAATGCCAAAATTTCCTTAAGGTAGTTGTACACATGATTATCATTGACAAATGTGATAAAGCCGTGTGTAAGATGCAATCCAGGTAATGGTTATTTATAGATGCACATTCTTGTCGCAGTGATGTCAAAGTGCTATTGACAGGGTTATCTGTAAATCTGGACAAGGACAATGGCAAACAGTGCAGACCCAAATCTGATGCAACAGAATGCGGCTTCTGATCAGGGTCTGCACTGTTTATTTAACTTGCAAGTAGTTAAGGGTTCAATAAAATCATCTAAGTTCCAGTTTAAGACCCACTCAGAGACGGTCAACCCAGCCAGCACAATGTCTGTCGTAAACACTCCTTTTCTAAACCTAGGTTCACACTGTAAACTTTCAGTTCATGATTGTCATACAAACCAGTAAATTATTACATTTATTTCTACAAGAACTTAAGGGGCTACGTACACTTGGTAGTTTTTTGGTTTTGTTGAGGTTTTATGGCCTAGTCAACCCATTGGGGTCATGTCAAACACAGTCAGTTTACCTAACCACACTTACTGAGCAGGCTTAGTCCTGTAAGCTGTGTACATTCTTTCGCCAGAAACTGACAACTGCCCTTCTTGAATCGGCGGAGGGGAGAGAATGACTGAAGAAAATATTTCACGATCAGATCTCCGTGAAAGAATTCTGCTGACCCGGTAGGGACTTAACCCGCAACCTCCTGATCACCAACAGATGCGCATCCAACTTAGCCATTTTGGCCGGCCTGTTAGATTTTTCATTCACAAATTCTGCAAGGTTGAAAACTGGGCCCAGTTGTTCAAAGCTAACAACTTTGTTAGTTAACGATTCGTTAAAATTTACATCGAGTGATACGCAAATATGCTGTAATTTTTTTTGCTGAAAAAATGTGAGTAGCTTTTGCAGTGCAAAAGCTACTCACATTTTTTGCTGAAAAAATATTAGAATATTGTATATTGAATCCGCTAAAACAGTTAACGAACTGACCCTTAACAAGCTTGTTAAGCTAACAACCCTTTGAAAACTGGGCCCAGGTTGAAAATTTGTTTGTTTACCTGCACATTAATCCCCTTTCTGGAAAGAGAGCTGCCCTAAAAAGAAAGAATAAGCTCACACTGTTCTTAGAGGGAGCAAATTTCTTCCATTGAAAGCACCATATTTCAGAAGTATATACGCATTCCCCTTAATATGACAGTGTGCACTGTTGAGGAATATGCTTTATACATTTCACTGGACATCTGACACATTTGCTACACAATGTTGCTTGCATGGCCATGTTTCCTTTCTCAAAAACAATGAATACATTAGTTTTAATAGGACTGAGGATGATGGTATAACATCAAGTAATCACTAGTGTTCTACGGTCATTCTCTTCTTTCTGCTGATTAAAGAAGGACAGTTGTGTGTCTTGCGAAATAATGTGCTCAAGTACTAGCTAACTGCTTAGAGGAGTAAGCTTGCCTTGGAAAAGCTTGGTTAAGTTACTTGACTGGCTGGACATGACCTGAACAGTTTTGACTGGGCCGTTTAACTCCAACCAACCACTCATTTTCTGATAAAATCTCTAACCATAGCTCAAGATGAGGGGAGTATCAGAAAAATAAATATCTCTTACTCTGCATGAAAACATGGTTGCTGGTTAGAAGCGCCTCACCACCTGTTGAAGTGCTTCCTGTAAGTACCACAATGTATTTTCATACAGAAAAAAAGGCAAATAGCCACATATTTTAGTTACAGAAAGTATGTTATCGGAATCTTATGATCTTCCCTTAAAACTTCTATTTTTGCGGAACCTTTATTGAACTGTTGTTTGATGCAAAAGGTCAAGATGTACAGAAAATGCCATAATCAGAAGCACAGCCTTCCTAAGGCACTGACAAAGGAAGAGATGAGCATTGATGAAATAAAAAGAACATATGAAATTCAGATGCACAAAAAACGAAGAATTGCAACAGAGGAACTGTTGATTTGTCAGTAGAAAAACTAAGGGCTAGGTTGGAGCTTAAACTAGTTTTACTTGCAAGAAGTCTCGCCCTTAATTCTGGTTTGGCTCCAAATTTTAAACGCGTCCAGAAAAAATGTCGCAATTCGGAAGCACAAACTTCCTGAGACACTGAAAAAAAGAAGAGATGAACAATGACACACAAGCAAGGAAGAACTGCTACAGGGGAACTGCCCTATTAGTCAGTAGGAAAACTAAGGGCAGGGTGTGAGCTGAATAGTTCTACTTCTGGAAACCTCCCTTAATTCTTGTGTGGCCGGCCTCGGTGGCTCAGTTGGATGCGCCGTCCGACTGGAGACCAGGAGGTCGCGGGTTCAACCCCCGCCGATGTCGGCAACATTCTTTCGTGGAGATTGATCATGAAATATTTTCTACGGTCATTCTCTCCCTTCCGCTGATTCAAGAAGGGCAGTTGTCAGTTTCTGGCGAAAGAATGTGCACAATACTGGTTAACCGCTTAGAGGACTAAGCTTGCCCAGTAAACGTGTGGTTAGGTAAACTGACCGCGCTCGACATGACCCCATTGGGTTGACTGGGCCGTAAAACCTCAACACAAACAAACAATTCTTGTGTGGCTCCAAATTAAAAATGTGTTTGGTCTGCTTAGGGGTCCTACTCCATCAATGACATACAGATTCACAAACACTGATGAGACGAAGCAAAGGGCTCAAACATTGATGATAAAAACGCAAGGAAAAAAAAAAAACACGAATAAAACGACAGGACCACGATGGGTCATATCACAAGACATCGAGTCTAAAATGCAGTGAGAAGGGAGCTGCCTTTTTGTCTGACGACAGACTCGTTCTGCGTTTAACTCTTTGCATGCTTGGTAATTTTGCTTGCTTTTTAGCTCACCTGAGCTCTGCTCAGGATGAGCTATTGTGATCACTTTTCGTCCGTCCATCCGTCCGTTAACATTTTCAAACGACTTCTCCTCTGAAGCCGCTGAGCCAATTTTGCTCAATTTCATATGGAGCCTCCTTAGGGTGGGGAACGAAAAATTGCTAAAATGGTCGCGGTTCGTTGACCAAGATGGCCGCCACGCCCATATATGGTAAAAAACCTTTAAAAATCTTCTCCTCCAGAACCGAGAATGCCTTGGTGCTGAACCTTTGCAGGAATCATCGGGGACAGGAGGTCTACCAAAATTGCTAAAAAATTGTCGTACGTTGATGTTTGACTTTTTTATGGCAAGGTCAAGTTTGCTTCCCTATGCATTTGTATGGGAAAAACCTTTAAAAATCTTCTCCAAAACTGAGCCTGCCTTATGGCTGAATCTTTGCATATATTTTCGGGAACAGGAGGGCTACCAAAATTGCTAAAATAATGGTCGTACATTGACATTTGACCTTTTTACGGTAAGGTCAATTTTGCGTCCTTATGCATTTGTATGGGAAAAATGTTCAGAATTTCAAACTTCTCTGGAGCCGCTGGGCCAATTTTGCCCAGATTTCATATGGATAGGGGGAACAAAAGATTGCTAAAATGGTCATGGTTTGTTGACCAAGATGGGCGCCATGCCCATATATGGTAAAAACCTTTAAATTAAAAATCTTCTTCTCGAGGATGCTTTGGGGCTGAATGTTTGCATAAATGATCGGGGACAGGGGGTCTACCAAAGTTGCTAAAATAATGGTCATACATTGACATTTGACCTTTTTACGGCAAGGTCGAGTTCATTTGTATGGGAAAAAAACATTTAAAAATCTTATTCTCCAAAACCGAGGATGGCTAGTGGCTGATTCTTTACATATATCATCTGGAACAGGCGGTCCACCAAAGTTGCTAAAATAATTGTCATACATTGACATTTAACCTTTTTACGGTGAGGTCAAGTTTGCTTCTGTATGCATTTGTATGGGCCCCATACATTTGTATGGAAAAAATGTTGATAATTTCAAATGGCTTTTCCTCTGAAGCTTCCAGGCCAGTGTTGCTCAAATTTCATGCGGAGCCTCTATGGGCAGGAGAATGAAAGATTGACAAAATGGGTATGGTCCATTGATCAAAATGGCTGCCATGCCCATATATGGTAAAAACTTTTAAAGATCTTCTCTATAACCAAATAAGCCCTGGGTCCTAATCTTTGCACAAATATTGGGGGACAGGAGATCTACCAAAATTGCTAAAATGATGGTTCTATGTTGACATTTGACCTTTTTTCCTCCCAAGGTCAAATTTGCTTCCCTATTTGTATGGGCCATATACATTTATATTGAAAGTATCGAAGTGACTTGTAGATCAACAGTAGTTAAAATTGTATAATATTTCCCTGCCACTGTGCTGTTTACATGTATAAAATCATGATTCTTCAGAAGCCACAATCATTTGACAACATCTCCTCCTAAACCACTGATTGGAATTTGACCAAACTTCACAGGAATGATCCTTGGTTGGTCCTCTTTCAAAGTTGTTCAAATGGTTCCGGTCCGTTGCATATCTAGGTCACAGGAGCTAAAAATAGATTTTTTAACTAAAAACTTTAAAAAATCTTCGTCAGAAACCACTGGACCGATTTCAATATAATTTTGCAGAAATGTTCCTTTGGTGATCCTCTACCAAGATTGTTCAAGCCATTTGGATTCGTCAAAAAACATGACCGCCAGGGGCCTGGGCTTATTTTCACTATATATCTATATAGAAAACTTTAAAAATCATCTTGTCAGAAACCACTGGACAGATTTCAATATAATTTTGCAGAAATGTTCCTTTAGTGATCCTCTATGAAGATTGTTCAAGCCATTTGGATTTGTCAAAAAAACATGGCCACCAGGGGGGGGCGGGGCTTATTTTCCCTATATATCTATATAGAAAACTTTAAAAATCTTCTTGTCAGAAACCACTGGACTGATTTCTTGTTTTCAAACGTAGTTTATCAGCTGGTTTAGATTGGAATTACTTGTTAGACATAGCGCACCATTGTAAATTATTCCATTGAGCAATTCTAATCAATTTTAATTAGGAAATATGGTGACAACATAACTGAATGCCATTTATCCGTGATGTCTCGGCAAACTACCACAGCAACAAACCGAGCGAATGTTATGCACGCCGTTATACATGCATGGTACATGTCAGGACTTATATCGCGCTCCGACTACATCGCGGTTTCAGGGTTATTGACCCGCAATACTGCGATATATTGGAGCTACACTGTATATCTATATAGAAAACTTTAAAAAATCTTCTTGTCAGAAATCACTGGACCGATTTCAGTATAATTTTGCAGAAATGTTATTTTGGTGATCTGCTACTAAGATTGTTCAAGCCATTTGGATACGTCAAAAAACATGGCCGCCAGGGGGCGGGGCTTATTTTCCCTATGTATCTATATAGAAAACTTTAAAAGTCTTCAATGTAACTTGGCAGGAATGTTGCTTTGGTGACCTACCAAGATTGTTCAAGCCTTCATGATACGTCAAAAACCATGGACCCAGTGGGGGCGGGGCTTATTTTTCGTATATATCTGCATAGAAAATTTTAAAATTCTTTTTGTCACATATACCATGACCGATTTCAATATTACTTGGCTGGAATGTTGCTTTGGTGAACCTCTATCAAGATTGTACAAGCAATCACGATTCGTTAAAAAACATGGCTGCCATGGGGTGGGGCTTATTTTCCCTATATATCTAAATAGAAAACTTTAAAAATCTTCTTGTCAGAAACCACTGAACAGATTTCAATATAACTTGGCAGGAATGTTCCTTTGGTGACCCTCTACCAAGTTTGTTCAAGCTGTCATGATTCGTCAAAAAATATCGCCGTTAGGGCATAGGGCTTTATAGCTATATAAAACTTTTTAAATCACTGGACCAATTTCAATATAAATTGGCAGAAATGTTCCTTTGGTGACCCTCTTTTAAGATTCAGTTCAAGTTGTCAAGATTTGTAATAAAACATGGCCAGGGGTGTGGTGGAGGGGGGTGGGGGTAGTTAGTGCTATAAAGTTTATACAAAAATCCTAGAGTAGTGAACTTGGCTGAAACTTCAACAGTAAATATGCAAATCTGTTTGGTCAGGTGAGCGATATAGGACCATCATGGTCCTCTTGTTGTTTTTTTTTAGCTCACCTGAGCAAAAGCTCGGGATGAGCTATTGTCATCACCCTATGTCTGTCGTTCGTCGTCAACAATTAGTTTGTTAACACCCTAGAGGTCACAGTTTTGACCCAATCTTGATGAAACTTGGTCAGAATGTTTGCCTCTATGAAATCTAGGTCAAGTTCGATACTGGGTTACTTGGGGTCAAAAACTAGGTCACCAGGTCAAATCAAAGGAAAAACTTGTTAACACTCTACAGGTCATAGTTTTGACCCAATCTTGATGAAACTTGCTCAAAATGTTTGCTTCTATTAAATCTAGGTCAAGTTCAAAACTGGGTCACCTGGGGTCAAAAACTAGGTCACCGGGCCAGATCAGCAGAAAACCTTGTTAACACTCTAGCGGTCACATTTTTGAAGCAATCATCATGAATCTTGCTCAATATATTTGTCTTGATGATTTCTAGGTCAATTTCGAAACTGGGTCACCTGGGGTCAAAAACTAGGTCACCTGGCCAGATCAGCAGAAAACCTTGTTAACACTCTAGCAGTCACATTTTTGAAGCAACCATCATAAATCTTGCTCAATATGTTTGTCTTGATTTCTAGGTCAAGTTCGAAACTGGGTCACTTAGGGTCAAAAACTAGGTCACCGGGCCAGATCAGCAGAAAACCTTGTTAACACTCTAGCGGTCACATTTTTGAAGCAATCATCATGAATCTTGCTAATTATGTTTGTCTTGATGAATTCTAGGTCAAGTTCGAAACTGGGTCACCTAGGATCAGAAACTAGGTCACCTGGCCAGATCAGCAGAAACCCTTGTTAACACTCTAGCGGTCACATTTTTGAAGCAATCATCATGAATCTTGCTCAATATGTTTGTCTTGATGATTTCTAAGTCAAGTTCGAAACTGGGTCACTTGGGGTCAAAAACTAGGTCACCGGGCCAGATCAGCAGAAAACCTTGTTAACACTAGCGGTCACATTTTTGAAGCAATCATCATGAATCTTGCTCATTATGTTTGTCTTGATGAATTCTAGGTCAAGTTCGAAACTGGGTCACCTAGGGTCAAAAACTAGGTCACCTGGCCAGATCAGCAGAAACCCTTGTTAACACTAGCAGTCACATTTTTGAAGCAATCATCATGAATCTTGCTCAATATGTTTGTCTTTATGATTTATAGGTCGAGTTCGAAACTGGGTCACTTGGAGTCAAAAACTAGGTCACCGGGCCAAATCAGCAGAAAACCTTGTTAACACTCTAGCGGTCACATTTTTGAAGCAATAATCATGAATCTTGATCAAAATGTTTGTCTTGATGATTTCTAGGTCAGGTTCGAAACTGGGTCACGTGGTATTAAAAACTAGGTCACCAGGCCAAACCAGCAGAAAACCTTGTTAACACTCTAGCAGTCACATTTTTGAAGCAATTATCATGAATCTTGCTCAAAATGTTTGTCTTGATGAGTTCTAGGATATGTTTGAAACTGGGTCACTTGGGGTCAAAAACTAGGTCACCGGGCCAAATCAGCAGAAAACCTTGTTAACACTCTAGCGGTCACATTTTTGAAACAGTCATCATGAATCTTGCTCAAAATGTTTGTCTTGATGAGTTCTAGGTCAAGTTCGAAACTGGGTCACTTGGTATCAAAAACTAGGTCACAGGGCCAAATCAGCAGAAAACTTTGTTATAATCATTTTGAACTTTGATCAGAATGTTTGCCTTGATCAGTTCTAGATCAGGCTCTCATAGTGCTATGTTGCTCAGGTGAGCGTTACAGGGCCATCATGGCCCTCTTGTTTTAAAAAAACCTTTAAGGAATACAATTAGAGTGTCAAAACAAATTGAATCCAGATCAGGCCTGATCTGGGTCCAAACTGTTTGCAAAAGTTATCAAAAGACAACAGAAGTTGCCACTAGTGGGGAAAGAGTTAAAGAGGGAATAAAAGTAACAACCATGCATGCAGTTTGCCTGAGAATATCGTGCTGAACCTACCTATTGGATGGAACAGGCAGTGATGGCTCAGTTGGATGCGCCGTCCGACTGGAGACCAGAAGGTCAAGGGTTCAACCCCAGACGAGGTTGTCAACATTCCTTCGTAGAGATTGATCATGAAATACTGGTTAACCCCTTAGAGGACTAAGCCTGCCAAGTAAACGTGTGGCTAGGTAAACTGACCGCGCTCGACATGACCCCATCGGGTTGACTGGGCCGTAAAACCTCAACACAAACCTATTGGACGGGTTACACATGGCCTTAATAGTGTTGACTGGGCCATAAAACACTATCAAAAACCTTCCTTTTTGTAATGAGTGACAATCGTTTTGAATTGTTGCAAAAAGTCAGTTTTGCCAACACTCTTCTTAACGGAAACTTCAGATTCCGCTAGACCTTGCAGAAGTCTTCAAACTTACATATGGACAATTAAGAATGACGTAGTTTATAATACCAGCAAGCTCTTTATGTAACTGTTGCTTTTATATGTCTATAGGCACCCCTCATAAACAAAGACAATGGTATATTGCATGTAGTCGGCTTAGGTGGCCCAATTGGATGCATGTCGGGACTGAAGATCAGGAGGTTGGGGGTTCAACCCCTACCTGGTCGGCAACATTTATTCGTGGAGATTGATCATGAAATATTTTCTAGGGTCATTCTCTCCCTATGCAGATTCAAGAGTAGTTGTCAGTTTCTCAAATTCTGGCGAAAAGAATGTGCACAATACTGGTTAACATCCATTTCAAGTGTGGTTAGGTAAACTGACAGTGCTCTACATGATCTAATTAAGTTGACTGGGTGGTAAAACCTCCTCACAAACAAAAAGTAATTTTGGCCATCTTCGGTGGCTCTGTTTGATTCACGTCCGACTGGTGATCAGGAGGTTGTGGATTCGACCCCCTGCCAGGTCGGCAACATTCTTGCATGGAAATTTGATCATGAAATATTTTCTACTGTCATTCTCTCCCTTCCGCGTCAAGAAGGGCAGTTGTCAGTCTCTACTAAAAGAATACACAATACTGGTTAACCGGTTTGAGGACTAAGACTGCCCAGTAAGAGTGTGGTTAGGTAAACTGACTCTGCTCGACATGACCCCTTTGGGTTTACTGGGCTGTAAAAAACGCGGGTACTGTATCCTGGTGGATAAGAGAGCTGACTTTTAATCCATCAGGTTTCTCACTGCTGTGGTTCGAACCTCGCTCAGGTCACGTGGGAAAGGCAATTTCTGCTTACAGATGGTCAAGTGATTTTTCCCAGTGTTCTCCGGTTTTTGCCCACCTTTTATGAACGATCGGCTCAATATACATGAAATATTCTTGAAAGGGTGGTAAAACCCAAATAAAAAAAAATCTCAAACGAACAAAACCTGTAGGTTTGATTTTCTAAAGGAACAAAAATGTGCATAAAATGGGCAAAAATGTGCATAAAACATGAAAATACTTATAATTATAGACAAGTGGGGTAACTGGTAAATATATTTTTAGCTCACCTGGAGCTTTGCTCCAGATCAGCTTATGCCATGGCCTATTGTCAGTCATCCATCCATAGTTAACTTTTCACATTTTTGACATATCCTGCAGAACCATGAGTTGGACTGAGCTGAAACTTAGTGGGATGCATTGTGGCAACATGGAGATTCAGAATTGCTTAAATTGTCCGTTCCGATTTCTTGAAACTCTTCAAACGACATCTACCAAACTGTAAGTCGGATTGAGCCAAAACTTGATGGGAGGCATCAGAACGACAGAATGGTTCAGATTTGCTAAAATCATTCCGTTCCGATATCCAAGATTCTCAGATTGAGCTGAAATTTGATGGGAGGCATCGGAGAGACATAGATTCAGAATTGCTAAAATCATTCCGCTCTGATATCCAAGATGGCGGCAATCTTGAAATTCTTCAAATGACATCTCCCAAACAGTAAGTTGGATTGAGCTGAAACTTGATCGGAAGCATTGGAGTGACATAGAAATTTAGAATTGCTAAAATTGTTCTGTTTGGCTATCCAAGATGGCTGCCTGGGTGGCCATCTTGAAAATCTTGAAATCCCAACTGCTCCGTAAATCAGATTAAGCCCAAACTTGGTGGATTGCATTGGGGCCACCTGGAGGTTTAGAATGTCTAAAACCATTCCATTCGGATATCCAAGATGGCCATCTTGAAATCACATCTGCCCCAGGCTGCCTGGGTGGCCATCTTGAAAATCTTGTAATCCCATCTACTCCGTAACTCGGATTAAGCCCAAACCTTGTGGATTGCATTGGGGCCACCTGGAGGTTTAGAATTGCTAAAACCATTCCATTCCGATATCCAAGATGGCCATCTTGAAATCACATCTGCTCCAGAAGTAAGATTAAGCCCAAACTTGTGGATGCCACTGGGGCCACCTGGAGGTTTAGAATTGCTAAAACCATTCCATTCTGATCTTGAAATCTCCAAACAACATCTCCCATCTGAACATTTATTGTTTTTTATTTAAATCTAATGAGTAACTACCCATTTTTTACCCTTCCTATGGCGAATTCTCAACAGTGCTGCTGCATTGACAACCTAAATATCCACAACACAAATAATCATGTGTCTGTCATGTGTGCATGATGATATGCTGAACTTCTAGCAAAGCGCAAAATTAAAGAACAGTAAACACCAAATTTCCGTGTGTTTTCTATGGCTTCACACCTTCAGCATGCCAAAAATAATTCAGCCAATATGAGTTAAGTAGGTAGTATGAGATTACTCCACAGACGCCAATATCAGTGGGCTGTTGAATGTAATTCCCTGTTTTTTGTTTTGTTGTTTTTTTTTTTAAATAATTTCCTCGAAACCTTATATTGCTCTTGAAATACAGAAAATGCAAAGTTTGTTTACTTTTTTTTAAGGCCTGGAATGCCTTACAGATATTGCGCTAATTGTTTCACGTTCTTAACCGATGCGGGTGGCCGGGTGGTGCAAAGGTGTCGTGTATCTTGTATCACTGGGGCATCCAACTGATACTGGCTTACAGTTGGGCGAGGCCTGCTATCCTTATAGCAGGTAAGGGTAGAGGGGGAATATTTGTATTCTGTTTCTTCACTTTCATTCCTGCTCCTCTTTCTTCCCTGTCTGTCCCTATCTTTCATCTCTGCTACATTCTCTTCTGTCTCTTTTCTCCCTTTCTCTAGGAGACGAACACAAAATGATCCACAAGGGTTGATGTGTTGTTAAACCCCAACACAATCTTAACCTATGGTTACACATTCATTCGTTTGGTAGGCGTGTTAGGGCAATCTGATCTGATAGCCAGGATGGCCACCATGGCACAATGTAACATCGTTACCAGCCTAATCAGGTGAGCAGTATCTGGCTCACTTTGGCCTCTAGTTTTTATTTCTCCCAAGGGAATGGTGGTGTGGGTACTCATTTGAAGTGCCTCACCAAACACTTAAATGAGTTTTGTGAGGCAAATTTCATAACCTACCACATATCAAGCCTTGACACTCATATCAGCCCGAGGGGTGGTCGGGTGGTGCGAAGGTGTCGTGTATCTTATGTCACTGAGGCATCCAACTGATATTGGCTTACAGCTGAGCAAGGCCTGCTATCCTTGTAGCAGGTAAGGGTAGAGGGGGAATGTTTTTATTTCTTCTGTTTCTTCACTTTGATTCCTGTTCCTCTTTCTTCCCTGTTCCTCTTTCATCTCTTCGACTATCTCTTCTATCACTCTTCTCCCTTTCTCTGGGAGACGACACAAAATGACCCACAAGGGTTGACGTGTCGTTAAACCCCAACACAATCAATCATATCAGCCCGAGGGCCGAAGGCCTGTGGGCTGATATGGGTCTAGGATTGATATGGGGTATGATATGACAACTGCCATATCATAATCTATTTATCATACATTTTTCTCTCTGACAAGTTTACCTATTAGATATCACATAAGGCAAGACCGCCGAGTGCTCCTCAGGCCCTCGGGCTGGTATGAGTGTCTCGGGTTGATATGGGGTTATGATATGACAAGTGCCATATCATAATCTGTTTATCATACATTTTTCTCTCAGACAAGTTTACCTATTTGATATCACATAAGGCAAGACCGCCGAGTGCTCTGAATGTGGTGATACGGGTTTTGTTAATGTTAATATCACATATACAAAATGAACATATTTTCTAGTAAATGTATGATAAGAAAAAATATCAATACTTCCTGCTGAAAAAGTGCTTTATCTAGAGCTATGATTTTATTCCAGTATCAGTGATATTTTTACAAATTTGAAAATGTGAGTCCCAGGACTCGCTAGTCTCAACTTTTATGAGTCCTGATCAGAATTTATGAGTCCCACTTGGAGACTCTCAGAAATCATGCTGTGCGGTTACTGAGAATCGCTGTACTGGATTTAAATATGTTCTGTCTACTCAAATTCAATGGTGATAAAATGTAATAAAATTAAACAACTAGTTCTAGTGTTTTATATCTTTTGTATTACCAAATCCTAGACCTTGACTAGCTGAACACAAGACTAGCACATGGTTTCTAGACTAGAGAACACGCAAAAAAAAAAAACTTAATGGAAATAAGCTCAGTTTGAACTATTCTTTCCAGACTAGAACTTTAAAGTCTGACACCACTGGCACTCACTGAATGTGCTCAAAGTAAGGATGAAAAGTTCAGGAATATCACAATAAAGGCCTCAGTAGAAGAAGTCTGGCACAGGTTTAAAAAAAAACTGTTAATACTGATAAGACAGCAGAGATAGAAAAATGTATGAAGTCAGCCTCAAACTCAGTGGATAGGCTTAAATGTTTACTTCAGTTTTTTTCAGTTCATACATTCTTCTATCTTTGGACTTCTTCCACTTCAGCACTGACTTTTTTTAGCCAGACTGACCACAATCTGTCGAGCATGACTTTTCAGCAGCCTCCGAGTCCGACTGGGAATTATCTTGGGCCTGGGGATCCTGGGTCTCTGAAACGGGTTCACTTGCGCGATCCTTGTTAAGGAGCGTAAACAGAGTTGGCTGAGTCTTATCAGTATTATTAGTTTTTTGTTTTTTCTTGGGTGGCATCGCTGATTAAGCCTTAAACAATTTTAAATCGGCTTTAAACTGACTGAAGTTACGGCTACGAAACGAGAAACGTCTACTTTCGTTTTCAACACGTGCGACGCTCTTTTCGTAACCCTGTCGCTGATTGGTTGAAAAACGTCCAATCAAAATCCATTTGACTCTCAGTGCGACTGGCACTCAGTAGTCAAGATGTTCGCGAATAGTCTCGAAGCCGAAGCAGGGTACCAGTAAGCCGGTGTTATAGTAGACTGCTCCACATGACCTCGTAGAACGAGTCAATTTTTACGATAGGAAATTGTCGAACTGTGGAGCAGTCTAGTGTTATAGTAAACAATTCAGGTGCGGTGAAATCCCGTGATAAAAGACGGAACAGGAGTATTTTTTTTTGGAAACGGGACTCGCTACCCGGAAAAAACATGCGTCCGGGGGTCTCACGTCTTTTAAAACTTTGCGTCCTCGGCGAATTTTATGCGAGATTCTCGCAGGACGCGCAGGTAAATGAAACACTGCAGTATGTCTCGAGTTATTTCAGTTAACAGCTGGTTTACTGGACAAGTCATAAAGAACTCGTAAAAACTAGTAAGAACTGATTCCTGCAACTACTGATAAACATTAGTTGATGTTCACTTTAACCCTTTATCATACATTTACTAGAAAATATGGTTATTTTGCATATGTGATACTAACATGGCTTTCAAGCACATACAACTCTTGTGAAGCGCAAAAGGTGTGATAATGGGGTTACGTGGGTGATACACCTTTTTTGCCAGGTCACTTGGGTGATGTGGTTGCATGGGAAAAAAAAACGCATATATCCACATTCGGAGCACATGACAATCAAGCACATTCTGAGCACTCCGCAGTCTATTTGGAGCACTCGGCGCTCTAGCAGTACACTTGTTTGACTCCGCATACCATATCAAATAGGCAGACTTGTTGGAAAGAAAGTGTATGATTAATAGATTACGATATGGCAGTTTTCATATCATACCCCATATCAACTTTGACCCATATCAGCCCTTCGGCCCTCGGCTGATATGGGTGTCTCGGGGTTGATATGGGGTACAATACGAAAATTGCCATATAATAATCTCTATTTAAAATAATGTTCCAGTCACAATTGCAACAGATGACATCAATTTTCAGAGAAAATATGGCTTGATACTTAATGCGGAATGCAGATGTCTGGCTTGCGAAATATTTGCCTGAAACTCGAGCTTAATTTTCTCTGAAAAATAATGAATAACAAAAGTACAGACTCTCATCTGCTACAAATCCAAAAAATGCCACGATATCTCTCATGTCTTCGCTGAAGCTTCTGGGCCAGTGTTGCTCAAATTTCAAATGGAGCCTCCTTTGGGTAGGGAATAAAAGATTGCTAAAATGGTCATGGTCCATTGACCAAGATGGCCGCCATGCCCATATATGGTAAAACCTTTTAAAAATCATCTTCTCCAGAACCAAATAAGCCCTGGGCCTAATCTTTGCACAAATTATTGGGGACGGGAGTCTACCAAAATTGCTAAAATGATGGTCCTACATTAAGGTTTGTTTTCCTATGCATTTGTATGGGCCCTATACATTTGTATGGGAAAAATGTTGAGAATTTCAAACAACTTCTCCTTTGAAGCCTCTGGGCCAATGTTTCTCAAATTTCTTGGGGGGCCTCCTTGGGGCAGGGGAATGAAAGATTGCTAAAATGGTCTGTCCCTTGACCAAGATGGCTGCCATGCCCATATATGGTAAAATCTTCTTCTCCAGAACCAAGTAAACCTTGCCACCTAATCTTTGCACAAATCATTGGGGATGGGAGGTCTACAAAAATTGCCAAAATGATGGTCCTACGTTGACGTTTGACCTTTTTATGGCAAGGTCAGATTTGCTTCCCCATACATTTGTATATGCCCTGTACAGTTATACAGGAAAAATGTTGAGAAATTTTTTACACTTTTCCCACTTGAGCAACTTTGACAGGATTTCAAAAGGGACCTTCTGTCAAAAGAGTATTGATAATTTGTTGGAATGGTTCTGCCCCATAGAACAAGATGGCTGCCATGCACATATATGGTAAAAACGCTTGAATATCTTATCAGAATCAATAAGCTGTGAGGCTGAATTTTGGTATATAGCATCAGGGACTGGAGGTCTACCAGTTTTGTTCAAATGATGGTGGTAGGTTGACCTTTGACCTTTTTATGGCAAGATTTGCGCCCCCTATACATTTGTACGGGGAAAATGTTGAAAAATCATTTTCTCAATGGATAATAAAGACTAATGGCTGAAGCTTACAATGTGTGATTAAAGTAGTAAAATTGTTTAGCTACTGTCAAAATTTTTGGGGTTGTCTGCTCTTACCCTTCAGCTCTATACACGTATAAAATTGTGAAATCTTTAGTCCTTAAAACGCCAAGAAAACCTGCATCTGAAAATGTTGTCTGTTTATGTCGTCTGCTGAATATGCTTGCAAACTTTTCAAACATATTTTTGCATACAAGCAAACAGTGTAGACCCAGATCAGACTGCTCCTAAAGGAGCAGTCTGATCTGGGTCCACACTGTTTGCAGAAATGACTTTTAAAATCACAAGCAGACGACAAAGCAGACGACAGTTATTGTGATTGGCAGTTTAAGAGTTAAATGTATTCTCTGGAACAGCTTGAACAGTTCTCAGTAGATTTCACATGGGGCCTTCTGTCAAAAGGATGTTGACAATTTCTTCAAATGGGTCTGCTCCATTAACAAGGTTGCTGCCATGCCCATATATGGTAAAACGCTGAAAAATCTTCTCCAGATTGAAGAAGGCTCTGAGGCTGAATCTTGGTATACAGCATCAGGGACTGAAAGTCTACTAAGGTTGTTGAAATAATGAAAGGACCTTTTTATGGTATGGTCAAATTTTAGTCCTAGTAGCTGTGGCAGTACTGGAAGAAGTTGCATGGCATTTGCAGATACGCAATAGCTGTTTTTATCAAGTGAGCGAATTGTGTGCAGCAGCTGGATATGACTGCAATAATGTTGACAGGACCATTAAACCTCAAACAATACACCATAAACACAAAAAGCATTCAAAAGATACAACTGTATTGCATGACACAGCCTAGTTAGATAGTTACTCCATCAGTATCATTTGCTACATTTATTGTTTGTCTTAAAATGATCCCTACAAGACACAATATTGGACATCTGTGGCTTAGTCTGATGTGAATCTGACTGGTGATCTGGAGGTCTCGGGGTTCGATCCCCACCTGGTCGTGCAACATTCTTTCATGGAGATTAGTCATGAAATATTTTCCAAGGTCATTCTCTCACGCTGATTCCAAAAAGGCAGTTGTCAGTTTCTGGCGAACGAATGTGCACCAGTACTGGTTAAAGAGGACTAAGCCTGCCCAGGAAAAGTGGGGGATTTGGTTAACTGACTGGCTCGACATGACCTTAATAATGTTGACTGGTCCTTCAAGTTTATATTTTCATTGAAAATACACTTCAGGAGTCTGTCTACAGGGTCATAAGTGAGGACTGTATGTTATAATTTTTTTATCATTATGTATATTAATTTTTAAAAAAAAAAAATCAACAAAAAACAAAAACGCTTGTATTGATGCATAGTTACTTTGTATACAGCTCAAAAAGTTTGCTGTCAGATTTTTGGTATTTGATCAAAAGACACTTGTTGTCTATATGCCAGTATCTCAATAATCAATGACAGCCTGGTGGACAAAACTTAAATAAAAAAAAAACTTTCAATGCCCCAACAAAGTTTATCATCAGAACTTCATTCTACCTTGAAATCTCCAGTGCCATTTTTTTGAAGAGCTTGACAGTGCTTGCACTAACTGTCAAAATCAGAAGTCCCAGAACTTCCTAGCTCCAATATCTGAAAGTCCTTGTGATCAAATTTTTTTCACTCAGTTTCAGAAATTCATCCACAATATTCTTAAACTCTCATTTATGGAGTAAAACTGCCATTCTTAAGCTAAATAACACATAAATTCACTCTAAATTTTTGTTATAAATGACTAAATATCTTTAAAAGTTGGGAGTCCCAGACTTCCTGGCATTGGTTTTTGGAAGTCCCAGGGCAATTTTTGGGAGTCTCTGACTCCCAGACTTCCCTTAATATAAGCACTGGCTTGACTTGAATTTGTTGTTGTGTAAGCAGATCGATATTGCAGAATGTACCATCTTATTGGAGTCTACACTGTTTGCTACTCATTCTACAGTTTTTAGACGCATCAACACGGGGAAAAAAAAAAAAAAAAAAAAAAAAAAAAAGATTTTAGAACAAGCATGGTAAGGAGCATCCTCGGTAACCCAGATGTGACCCATTGCATTACACTTCATTCATCACCCCTGGGACAACAGACTACATAACGTCGTTTGTATGAATATTCATAACAGCGGGGAATACCTCAAAAGCCAGTCAAAATGTTGATAATATAGTGCTACTCTCTTATGTGGAAGATTCATTTTTCGTCTTCCGTTACTAAAAATAACTCGGTGGGAGGGGGGGGATGGTGGGGGGGGGGGGGGGGGGGGGGCACCCAATAAACATTGTCAATAATTAATACCAAGCCTGGATTGCAACAAATATGATTGGATATCAGCAAAACAAAAACGAACGATGACGTTATTTGCAGAGTACGCGTGATGAAAATAGACTAAAATTTCTCATGGGAATACTGAGATCACCAATCAGATTGCCTCATTAATAATTCATGAGGATGAGGCCTCGGTGGCTCAGTTGGATGCGCTGTCCGCCTGGAGACAGGAAGTCGCAGGTTCAACCCCCGCCGAGGTCGGCAACATTCATGGAGATTGATGGTGAAATATTTTCTACGAGCATTCTCTCCCTTCCGCTGATTCAAGAAGGGCAGCTGTCAGTTTCTGGCCAAAGAATGTGCACAATACTGGTTAACCGTTTAGAGGACTAAGCCTGCCCAGTAAACGTGTGGTTAGGTAAACTGACCGCGCTCAACATGACCCCATTGGGTTGACTGGGCAGTAAAACCTCAACACAAACAAATCATGAGAATGAAGAAACGTAAGCGACTTATCCCAGGGGTGATGAAGTGTTACGTAATGGATCACACTTGGGTTACCGAGGATGGGTAAGGATTTAGTCAAGATGTTCCAGTATATAGAATAAATTCAATATGGAAATCATTGAACATTCCAGGTGATGGTCTTAAGGACTGTCTTCTATGATACTGGTATTTTTTAGACTGGATGGCACCAACAGAAGGTAAGGAAACCTATCCAGTTAGCACTAGAACAGCGTTTTCAGAGGAAAATGTATATCCCCACGCCCACCACCATCCCCCACAGTGCAAACAGATATATTAGTAAGACAAACAACATTCTGAGCCCTCCTGTGACCTTGAAAATGGGGTCAGGGTCACCAAAATGTAATCAGTTCTTTTCCATGTCAAAACAATATGACATGGAAAAGAACTGATTATATTTTGGTGACCTTGACCCCATTTTCAAGGTCACAGGAGGGCTCAATGGCTTTTCAATAAACTTGCTTGATATTTGCATTGATATTGTGCAGACATAGTTTGGGATTGCTAATGGGCAAACTTGGTCATTTGAAAGTTATCTGCCCATGACACCTCCGTATTTTCGTTTCAGGACAATAACTTTAGTAAAACTCACTGGATTTTCACCAAACTTGATATGTGCTTTGATAGTGTAAAGATCTTGTTTTTTTTATTGCTCTTTGGCAAATTTCATCAATTTTTGACACATCTGCTCGTGACATGATAATGGCAGGATATTTCTACATTTTTATTTCTCATTATTGCAGTAATTTGTTTGCCTGATCTGGCAAACTGTTAAAATGAATGATCATTGCGGAATGAATTTACAAAGTAACTCCAGATCTTCAGAAATGATGTCCTGAATTAACATGGCTTTAGATAAAGTGCCAATTCAGTCCAAGAATTGATATTTTTTTCTTATTTGCATGAAAATGTGTGGATACTATAGGTACCTGGTTGTAGAAGTAAGAAACATTTCTCTGGATACCTCTCTAACCTAGAGCTATGTACGGTAGTGACTCAAAGTATTGAAACAACCAGGCCTGACGAAAATGTAGATCCTGGTCAGATGCCTTTGTGGCATCTGATAAGGGTCTACACTGTTTGGCACTCAGTCCAGCAGTTTTAGGAACATAAACAGATAGGACATTGATTCAGATTTTAGGACAAATACAGTATTGAATTGAAGTGTCTGAATATTTAGGATGACTGATAGATCGTTGATGTTTGTTTCTCTTGTATGTTATTACAGATTGTCATATAGATGGGGATGTAGAAGAGCTGGAATGTGGTTGAAGTGGACAAAGTGAACAGCATTTGAGATTTTTTTATGGATGTTTATTTATGAATAAAAAAAAATATTTATTTCTGAATTTATATTGTGTTGAAATCCACTGAAATGTTTAGCACTCGGGGTAAAAATTTACATAACTATTGTAATATTTCTCTTATTTTTCCCAGAAAACATAGTTTGACATTTCTTGCAAACTGCATGCATGAAATGTAGTATCTGTTTTCTGGGAAAATAAGGAAAATACCAATTTGTTATGCCCCCAACTTCAAAGAAGTTGGAGGGGCATATTGCTTCTGGGTTGTTCGTCCGTCCTTCCGTTCGTCACGCTTTTTGATGCATAGCATAACTTTAAAACCGTGAATGCTACTGTTTTGAAATTTCATATATGGATTCCTCATGAAAAAATAGCTGACACGTATTTTTTTTCTTGACAGGATTATGCCCCTTTTCTGAGTTATGGCCCTTTGAAAAAATATGGATGCAATCTTGTCAGCAAAATCTCAAAAACTATTAAAGCTAGAGCCTTGAAACTTGATGAATAGACTGGTAGTGATGAGTAGACAACCTGATTAACTTTTGAAGAAATTTTGAAAAATACTTCTTGAGTTATGGCCCTTTGTAATTTTGGGCAATTTTACCTTGTCAGCAAAATATCTCAAAAACTGTTAGAGCTAGAGCCTTGAAACTTAGTAAATGGATTTGTAGTGATGAGTAGATGACCTGATTAACTTTTGAAGAAATTCTGAAAAATACTTCATGAGTTATGGCCCTTTGTAATTTTGGGCATTTTTAACTTGTCAGCAAAATATCTCAAAAACCGTTGGAGCTAGAGCCTTGAAACTTAATGAATAGACTGGTAGTGATGAGTAGACAACCTGATTAACTTTTGAAGAAATTTTGAAAAATGCCTTTTGAGTTATGGCCCTTAGTAATTTTGGGCATTTTTACCTTGTCAGCAAAATATCTCAAAAACTGTTAGAGCTTGAGCCTTGAAACTTAGTAAATGGATTTGTAGTGATGTGTAGATGACCTGATTAACTTTTGAAGAAATTCTGAAAAACACTTCATGAGTTATGGCCCTTTGTAATTTAGGGCATTTTTAACTTGTCAGCAAAATATCTCAAAAACTATTGAAGCTAGAGCCTTGAAACTTGATGAATAGACTGGTAGTGATGAGTAGACAACCTGATAAACTTTTGAAGAAATTTTGAAATATACTTCTTTATGCCCCTTTGTAATTTTAGGCATTTTTATCTTGTCAGCAAAATATCTCAAAAACTGTTAGAGCTAGAGCCTTGAAACTTAGTAAATGGATTTGTAGTGATGAGTAGATGACCTGATTAATTTTTGAAGAAATTATGAAAAATACTTCATGAGTTATGACCCTTTGTAATTTTGGGCAATTTTACCTTGTCAGCAAAATATCTCAAAAACTGTTGGAACTAGAGCCTTGACACTTGATGAATAGACTGGTAGTGATGAGTAGACAACCTGATTAACTTTTGAAGAAATTTTGAAATATACTTCTTGAGTTATGCCCCTTTGTTATTTTGGGCATTTTTATCTTGTCAGCAAAATATCTCAAAAACTATTAGAGCTAGAGACTTGAAACTTGGTGAATTGATTGGTAATGATGAGTAGATGACCTAATTAATTTTTTTGTAAATTCTGAAAAATATTTCGTAAGTAATGGCCCTTTGTAAATTTGGGCATGTTTCCCTTGTGAACAAAATATCTCAAAAACTATTGCAGCTGGAGCCTTGAAACTTGATGAATAGATTGGTAGTGATGAGTAGATGACCTGATTATGCCCCCAGTTTCGAATGAAATTGATGGGGCATATTATTTTGCCTTCATTTGTCCATCCCACTGTTTGTCAGTTCATCAAGCTTTTTTTGTGCATGCCATATCTTAAGAACCCTGCACGCTAGGGTTTTGAAATTTTATATTTGGGTTCCCAATGAAAAAATAGCCGACCCGTATTTTGTTTCTTGTCTAGCATGTTTATTTAAAGTTATGCCCCTTTGAAAAAAATCAGAATTAAATCTTGTGAGCAAGATATCTTGAAAAGTATTTAAGCTGGGTTCTTGAAATTCAATACAGTGAGTGGGAATGATGTGTACATTACCCGATTATATTTTGAGAGAATCCCATGAAAATATTGATAAAGTTACGGCCCTTTGCAGTTCTGCTCATTTTGACCTTGTCAGCAAGATTTCTAGAAAAGCACTTAAGCTAGGGTCTTGAAATATTATATGCTAATTGGGGATGATGTGGAGATTACCTGGTTTGTTTTTTAGGGAATTCCATGAAAAATTGATGTAGTTATGGCCCTTTGTAGTTCTAGGCATTTTGACTTTTTCAGCAAGATATCTCAAAAAGTATTTAAGCTAGAGCCATGATATTTGGTATACTGATTGGGTTTGAGGAGGAGATCACGTGAATAAATTTTGAACCAATTAAATGAAATGTTGGAGTTATGGCCCTTCGCAATTTCGGGCCATTTAATGTCGTTGCTTTATTGTGTATAGCATAAGTTTAGAACCATGTATGCTAATGTTTTGAAATTTCATGTTTTGATTCCTCATGAAAAAATAGGTGATCCGTATTTTTTTCTTATCCCAATCATCTCCTGTTTTAGAGTTATTTCCCTTTGATAAAATAACATTGAAATCATATATTTGTACTGTTGTTACCGTCATGGCTAAGCAGTGTTGGAATCAAACAGTGTTAGAGTCAGGCAGTTGGGGGCATAGTGTTTTACAAACACCAGCTCTAGTTGTCTACTGAATTAGCCCAGAGAGTGGTAAAAGTTATTATTTTATTTTTTTTTCAAAAGAGCATTATTAGCTCACCTGAGGTGAAATATTGTGATCAGTCACTGTCCGTCATGCTTGTGAGGTGTCAACAATTGCTTTAAAAGTCTTCATCTTCTACATCCCTGAGCCAATTGACTCAAAACTTGGTAGGAAGCATCAGGGTGACTTGTAGATAAAATATAGCTAAAAACGTTCCCATCAGAAATCCAAGATGGCTGCCATCTTGAAAAACTTTTTTTGCATTTCCTGAACCAAAAGGTCAGTTGACTCGAAACTTGGTAGGAAGCATCAGAGTGACTTGTAGATCAAAAATAGCTAAAATGGTTCCAGTCGGATATCCAAGATTGCCACCCCGTACTGGCCTTCTTGAAAATCTGTTTTTCGTTTCTCCTGAACCAAAAAAACAATTGACTTGAAACTTGGAAGGAAGCATCGGGATGACTTGTAGATTAACAAGACTTGTCGCCAGACAGGATGCTCGCCTGAACTCGAGCTTGTCAATCAAATAAAAAAAAAAAGTAAGACCATGACCTTAAAATCCAGATCATAGTGTGTGGGGTGGGGGGGGGTGGGGGTGGTAAGAAAGACATGGTACTGGGTATAATTTTGGATGAAGAACATCTTCCATTGCTGCTATCTGTATACCAAATATAAATAGTATGATTGAAAAGTAGTTGAGTGACTACAAGATCTTGAGAACTTTGAGGTAAAACTTTTACATAAAATTTCATAGTCCGTGACCTTGATACCTAGGTTATAGGGTGGAGATAGTGCTGAATAAACTTTTGGACCAATATCTATAATCATGCCAAATATAAAGTAAATCCATTATAAAGTAAATCCATGCAAGGAATCAGAAATAAAGAGGTCTTGCAAACTTTGACGCAGAACTTTTACATAAATTTCCAAGTCCGTGACCTTAACCTCTAGGTCATAAGCAGGGATGGGAATAGTGCCAAATAAAATTTTGGATCAATATCATGCCAAATATAAAGTAAATCCATGCAAGGATTTAGAAACTAAGAGAACTTTAAAAACTTTGACGCAAAACTTTAACATAAAATTTCTAAGTCAGTGACCTTGACCTGTAGGTCATGAGCAGGGATGTTGTTTGGGCTCAATAAAATTTTGGACCAACATCTATAATTATACCAAATATAAACTACATCAAAAAAAACTTTGACGCAAAACATTAACGTAAAACCTATATCCCAGCTAGCATTCTTTATAAATCTACAGCGGGTCGTTATCGACCCGTCAGCTACCCTGACAGGCCGATAACTGCATGCTATAGATTTATGTAGAATGCTTACTGGTATGTCATATGCAGGGGTGGGGATAGTGCCAAATAAAAGTTTGGACCAATATCTATAAAAGTTTGGACCAATATCTATAGACATGCCAAGTATAAAGTAAACCCATACCAGGATTTAGAAATTAAGAGATCTTAAAAACTTTAACCCAAAACTTTAACATAAATTTCTAAGTCTGTGACCTTGACCTATATGTCATGAGCAGGGGTGGGGATAGTGCCCAATAAAATTTTGGACCAATATCTATTATCCTGCCAAATAGAAAGTAAATCCATGCAATTAGAAATTAAGAGATCTTAAAAACTTTGACCCAAAACTTCAACAAAATTTCTTTGTCGGTGACCTTGACCTATAGGTCATGAGCAGGGGTGTGGATAGGGCTCAATAAAGTTTTGGACTAACGTTTATAATTATACCATATATAAACTAAATCCATCTGAGGATTTAGAAAATATAAGGTCTTAAAACTGATGTAAAACTTCACCATTTTTGTTAATGTTGATGCATACGCCAGGAGTAGAGCAATAGCTCTTCCTGTACTTTCGTATAGGCCAGCTAAAAATAGCTAAAATTGTTCCAAATGAAAATCCGAGATGACTGCCGTGGCGGCCATCTTGAATATCTATTTTTGGCTAAAAATTGTTAGATGGCAGCCATCTTGAAAATCTATTTTTCTCTTCTAAACCGAAAGGCTATTTGACTTGAAACTTGATAGGAAGCATCGGGGTGTCTTGTAGTCCAAAAATAGCTAAAATTATTCTGAGCAGAAATCCAAGATGGTGGCCGTCTTGAAAATTTATTGTTTGCTTCTTTTTAGCTCACCTCAGCACGAAGTCTCAAGGTGAGCTATTGTGATCGGTCAATGTCCGTCGTGCGGCGTCAACAATTTGCTTTAAAAGCCTACTCCTCTTACACCCCTAGGCCAATTGAGTCCTCCGTGAAATCACCTGACCAGTAAATGACACCAAAACCTGACCAACCAAAATAGCTTACCAGTTAACGGTTAATGTTATTGCTTAGACAAACAATATTACCTATGTACTTTTTCATTGATAAATACAGGTACACATGCAGTTTTCATTGACAAATACAGGTATCACGATATTGTTTGTCTAAGGATTTACGCATGGGCATGGTTATAGCCTTCTGACGGAGGAGTCAATTGACTGGAAACTTGGTAGGAAGCATCTGGGTGACTTGTAGATTAAAAATAGCTAAATTCGTTCTGATCGGAAATCCAAGATGGCTGCCCATCTTGACAATCTATTTTTGGGTGACTTATAGATCATTGAAAATCTATTTTTCGCTTCTCCTGAACCAAAAGGCCAATCCAATTGACTCGAAACTTGGTAGGAAACATCGGGGTGGCTTGTAGATCAAAAATAGCTAAAAATTGTTCCGAACGGAATTCCAAGATGGCTGAAAATCTATTTTTCGCTTTTTCTCCTGAACCAAAAGGCCAATTGACTTGAAATTTGGTGGGAAGCATCGCAGTGACATAGATCAAAAATAGCTAAAATCGATTCAATTTGAAATCCAAGCTGGCCAATGTAGCGGCCATCTTGAAAGTCTATTTTTCGCTTCCTCTCCTGAACCAAAAGGCTAATTGATTGGAAACCTGGTAGGAAGGATCGGGTTGACTTTTAGAACAAAAATAGATCTTTCTGATCCTACACCCCTGATTCGAAACTTGGTAGGAAGCATCGCGGTGACTTGTAGATCAAAAATAGCTGGATATCCAAGGCCGCCATGGCGACCGTCTTGAAAATCTTTTTTTTTCACTTCTTCTTCTGAACCAAAAGGCCAGTCGACTTGTAACTTGGTACGAAGCATTGGGGACGCGGGGGTAAACATCGGAGATAAACATCATATACGTCGTTCAGAGGCGACGGTAGACGGGCTGATCTGTATTACAAATATTTGTCTTGTTTAATCATAAAGTAGGTTCTTGTTTAGGGAAGCTTAGGTATCTTACTCTATTGATAAGATGTAATGATTGTAAATTCTCTGCTGCATTTCTTTTTAAATATACTAGGGGTGAAACGACAAGGGGACCGAAAAGACTAGGGGTGGGGTGGTTTGGGGGCGAAAAGACCTAGATTCTCACTGCCTACTTCGCTATGGAGGCCAGATCTTTCATTTTATGTCAACAAAATCTTATCTCGAGAGTCGGTAGAATTCAATATCATCGAATGAAAACTTAAATAGTTGCATGGTATGATCTTTCCATGTCAGTCGCCATTTTGTTAAACTGTTTTTGCATTGTCACCGATAGGTAGCGCCCCGTCACGCATTGACCTGTCGCCTTTGGCCAATGGTATCTGGGAAATACATGCAAAATACAATTGCTTTCTTCATCTGCTTTTTAAGCCAAAATTGGCTTGATCCCACAATAATTGAAAGCGTCAAATGTGCGAGATCTGAATGAGGTATCGTTAGATCTCGCGAGAAAGGTGTTCTTGGTGAAGAGAACAGTTTACATCCAATCAAGTTGAAACTTCATGTACAGTTAGACCATGATGTAGTGCAGCGCATATTGTTTCGCGGTTACAGTCCACCAGATATTAGCAGAGTTATGCCCCTTTGAAAATTTCAGTAAACTTTTTGTTTCCGGCTAAATCCTCCTACAGTTTACATCCTATCAAGCTGAAATTTTATTTGTAGTTAGACCATGATGTGGAGTAGCGCATACTGTTTCAAGGTTACAGTCCACCAAATATTAGCAGAGTTAAACCCCGTTGAAAATTTCTATTAATTTTTGTTTCCGGCAAAATCCTTCTATAGTTTACATCCAATCAAGCTGAAACTTCATAAATAGTTACACGATGTGGAGCAGCACATATTGTTTCGAGGTTACAGTGCACCAAATATTTGCAGATTTATGCCCCTTTGAAAGTTTTTGTAAACTTTTCACAGCATATTGTTTAGAGGTAATAGTGTGCAAATTTTATTTTATAATGGGTATATTTTTTGCAAATAACAAGTTTTGGTCATATGGGCAAGATATTGATTTTTTTTTTTTTTTTCTTTTATTAGATTTGCAAGGAAAGGTTGCCATTATTAAATCTTTATGATTACATAATTCTTTTTGGATTTTTTTTTTTTTTTTTTTTTTTTTTTTTAATACTCTTCTGATTGGCTCCCTTGAAGAACAAAAATAAAAGTAAGTATTAAACAAGTTAAAGGTTTACAAAAAAATTTCTTGCAGCATTTTTTTTTTTTTTTTTTTTTGGTTGTTTATTTTTGTTTTGTTATTGTTTGGTCCGATATTGAAATATAGGAAAAACAAATCAGCCAAAGGCTCATATGAGCTTATAATATAGTCATGCTTCTGTGGTGTGTCCTCCGTCAGAAAGCACTTCTCCCTAGAAGCAGCAAACTTCTCCCTATTTTCCCAGGAGGGAGGTCACTTCTTCCTTAATTCCTGGGCCAGCTTTGTTGCTTAGGTTACAGTTCACCAAATATCAGCAGAGATATGCCCCAATGAAATTTTTTTAAGTTTTTGTAATTCCACTTACAGTTTATATCTGGAGCACTGAATTATATAGGAGCCAGTTTTTGTGCTACATCTATTTACTTGCCACAAGTGTATAATGCCCCGCTTGGCAGAGCTCTTGTTTAACTACGTGACTGACGTACGTTTGCCACCCTGAGATTGATCATGAAATATTTTCTACGGTCATTCTCTCCCTTCCGCTGATTCAAGAAGGGCAGTTGTCAATTTCTGGCGAAAGAATGTGCACAATACTGGTTAACTGCTTAGAGGACTTAGCCTGCCCGTGGTTTGGTAAACTGATCGCGCTCGACATGACCCCATTGGTTGACTGGACCGTAAAACCTCAACACAAACAAGCCCAAAGGCCAACTGACTTGAAACTTGGTAGGAACCATCAGGGTGACTTGTAGACCAAATATAGCTTAAATCTTTCGGATCGGAAATCCAAGATGGCCGCCATCATAAAAATTGATTTTTCGCTTCTGAACTGAAAGGCTAATTGACTCAAAACTTGGATGGAAGCATCATAGTGACTTGTAGATAAAAAAAATATTTAAAATTGTTCGGAGTGGAAATCCAAGTTGCCATCTATCTTGGAAATCTATTATACGTCTCTTCTCCTGAATCAAAAGGCCAGTTGACACGAGGAAGCATCAGGGTGCCTGCAGCCAAAAATCAAAAAGAACTAAAATCGTTCCGATCGGAAATACAAGTTGCCATCGTCAAAATCTATTTTCAACAAACAGAAAGGCCCATTGACTCGATCTGGCAGAAGAATGTGCACAATACTGGTTAACCGCTTAGAGGACTAAGCCTGCCCAGTAAACGTGTGGTTAGGTAAACTGACCGCGCTTGACATGACCCCATAAGGTTGACTGGGCAGTAAAACCTCAACACAAACAAAACCCATTGACTGGAAACTTGATTGGAAGTGTCGGGGTGACTTGTAGATGAAAAAACAGCTAAATTCATTCTGATCGGAAATCCAAGATGGATTGGTTGTCTTAGGTTTACCTACACAAATATGGGGAAAAAAAATCTTGTTGTGTGAAACTAGAATGCCCAGGCCTATGATATTTGGTATGTAGCTTCATCCTATGGGCTTTTACTGAGGTTGTTCAGATTATAGCCCTGGGGTGAAAACTGGCCCCATCAGGGATGGGTTGGGGTTACTAATTAAATTTTAGATACACTTATCAAGCAATCTACTTACAGATGTGAAACTTTAGTAACAAGTATGTAACTGTGTTATCTCAGGTGAGCGACATAGGACCATTATGGTGCTCTTGTAATGATGTTGATACTTGTACTGATGTCAGTTACACTACGACTCCAGCCCCACTCGGTGACCTTTGAGCTCAGGGTCACTTAGAAGTTTGAAAAAAAAAATAAAAAAAATATTGTCCCTCTGTGTAGGAGGATTTGAACTAGAAATGACCCCCGGCTATCTGTGCTTGCATGTGTTCCTCTCTCCCAAATCTAATGTTTACAACTAGTACACCTTTTGTCGGATATTTATGACACTTTGCAAGTTTTCTTGCCATGATATGAAGATGCGCATATTACTTTGATTTTTTTTCTTCAATCATTTGAAGGAGTTCTGGCCCGTCTCAACTTGGAATTTGAAAAGCTGTCGTCCATTTTTCGACGTAGAGTTTCTTTTTGCCAAACTGTTCCAATGTGAAGGTTTGTATTGTTGTTGAAGTTTTTGGTCAAATCTTTTTATACGCCCGTTTGAAAACGGGATGAATTATGTTATGGGGTATGGCGTCCATCTGTCCGTAAACTTTTTCGTTTCCGGCTAACTCCTACAGTTTACATCCGATCAAGCTGAAACTTGTTATATAGTTAGACCATGATGTGGTGCAGCGCATATTGTTTCGGGGTTACAGTCCACCAAATGTTTGCAGAGTTATGGCCCTTAGAAAATTTCTGTAAACTTTTCATTTCCGGTTAACTCCTTCTACATTTTAAATCCAATCAAGCTGAAACTTCATATATAGTTAGACCATGATGTGGAGCAGTGCATATTGTTACAGTCCACCAAATATTAGCAGAGTTATGCCCCTTTGAAAATTTCAGTTGACTTTTCGTTTCAGGCTAACTCCTACAGTTTACATCCGATCAAGCTGAAACTTGATTTGTAGTTAGACCATGATGTGGAGAGCGCATATTATGTCAAGGTTACAGTCCACCAAATGTTAGCAGTTATACCCCTTTGAAGATTTCTATCAATTTTTCATTTCTGGCTAAATCCTCCTACAGTTTACATCCAATCAAGCTGAAACTTCATGTACAGTTAGACCATGATGTGGTGCAGCGCATATTGTTTCGCGGTTACAGTTCACCAAATATTAGCAGAGTTATGCCCCTTTGAAAATTTCAGTAAACTTTTCGTTTCCGGCTAAATCCTCCTACAGTATACAACCTATCAAGCTGAAATTTTATTTGTGGTTAGACCATGATGTGGAGTAGCACATATTGTCTCAAGGTTACAGTCCACCAAATATTAGCAGGGTTAAACCCCGTTGACAATTTCTATTAATTTCTAATAATTTTTTGTTTCAGGCTAAATCCTTCTATAGTTTACATCCGATCAAGCTGAAACTTCATAAACAGTTACACGATGATGTGGAGCAACACATTATTTCGAGGTTACAGTGCACCAAATATTTGCAGATTTATGCTCCTTTGAAAGTTTTTGTGAACTTTTTCGCAGCATATTGTTTAGAGGTAATAGTGTGCAATATTTTATTTTATAATGGGTATATTTTTTGCAAATAACTAAAGTTTTGGTCATATGGGCAAGATATAGATTTGTTTTCTTCTTTTATTAGATTTGCAAGGAAAGGTTGCCATTATTAAATCTTTATGAATACATAATTCTTTTTGGATTTTTTTTTTTTTTTTTTAATACTCTTCTGATTTGGCTCCCTTGAAGAACAAAAATAAAATCAGTATTAAACAAGTTAAAAGGTTTACAAAAAAATTTCTTGCAGCATTTTTTTTGGTTGTTTATTTTTGTTTTGTTATTGTTTGGTCTGATATTGAAGTATAGGAAAAACAAATCAGCCAAAGGCTCATATGAGCTTAAAATATAGTCATGCTTCTGTGGTGTGTCCTCCGTCAGAAAGCACTTCTCCCTAGAAGCAGCAAACTTCTCCCTATTTTCCCAGGAGGGAGCAGTCACTTCTTGCTTAATTCCTGGGCCAGCTTGGTCGCTTAGGTTACAGTTCACCAAATATCAGCAGAGATATGCCCCAATGAAATTTTTTTATTTTATCTTATTTTTTTTATTTTTTTATTTTTTTTTTTTTTTTGTAATTCCACTTACAGTTTATATCCGGAGCACTGAATTATACAGGAGCCAGTTTTTGTGCTACATCTATTTACTTGCCACGGGCGTATAATGTCCCGCTTGGCAGAGCTCTTGTTGGAAAGGAGTTGCAGCCCTTTTCAACTTGGAATTACTATGCAAATCTTGTTTCTGGGATTATAGCTGCATCTTTTCTAGGAGTCTTTGGAAAATTTGTACTTCTGGCTATTATATTTATTTGCATTTTAAAGTAAAAAAGGGTCTGATGGACATGTGTGAAGTGTCAGATGATGATGGTTTGGTGTTTTACGACCCTTTACATATTTAATTGAGTTTGGGTTTAATGACACGTCAACCTTTGTGGGTCATTTTGTGTCGTCTCCCAGAGAAAGGGAGAAAAGAGATAGAGAAGAGAAAGTAGAGGAGATGAAAGAGGGGGACAGGGAAGAAAGAGGAACAGGAAAGAAAGTGAAGAAATAAAAACGTTCCCCCCTCTATCCTTACCTGCTACAAGGATGGCAGGCCTTGCCCAACTGCAAGCCTCCAACCACCCCATTTACATATTTAAGTCATACCGAGAGGATAGACGACTGCAATAAAGTGAGCTGAATTCCATCTTAACCCTTAAAGCGCCAGTCACAACTATTGTCTGCTTTGTCATCTGCTTGTCATTTTAAAAGTCATTTTTGCAAACAGTGTGGACCCAGATCAGACTGCTTCTCTAGGAGCAGTCTGATCTGGGTCCACAATGTTTGCCTGTATGCAAAAATAGGTTTGAAAAGTCTGCAAGAATATTCAGCAGACGATATAAACAGACGACATTTTAAGATGCAGTTTTTCTTGGCGCTTTAAGGGTTAAGTGGGATTCGAAGATGGGACAGCGTGATCTGAGCGTTAACCACTCCGCCACCCGGACGCCTCCAAATCGGCAATCATCCTGTGGTCCGCATAGCTCCAGAATCTGGCCGTCTGCTGATACATCATTAGAACCGCAATGTCAGAAAAAGTATTTTCGGACGTGAACTCGGTGAAGATTCAGATCACGCAGTCTGATCAGAATCTTCACTCTGCATTTTGGACAGCCAAGGAGGCAGTTTCTTCATATGGACAACAAAGACTAACCAGACAGCACAAATACGCAAGCTAAATTGTCTTCTTTGGCGCACGTCAGAAGTGCGTTTTCTCAAGTTGCGGCTCCTGGGCCGCACCGTGCGAAAACGTCTTCATGCATATGCGGACAGTGGTATGCGGGCAAGTAAACGTGGAGTCACAAAGGTTGTCTCCCTTGTTAAAACTGCGTACAGTGTTCCTAGTATCCAGTAATGGAACATTGTTGCACTAGCAGCGAGTCCTGGCCTATGGGCCTGCTCACTTCCGACTTGGTATTTACCACTCTGGGCATTTTCAGCAAATGACAAATTGATATTTTTCTTAATTTCCTCCTTTGGAAACAGACTGCATGAAATGTCAAAGAATATTTTCTGAGGAAAATTTAAAAAATAAGAAAAATACTTCAAAATGCCGCCCTGCATTTGTTACCAGCATGCTAAGAGTTAGTATTCAAATCTTAAAGATGCTGAAACAGCGAAGAACGTCAGAAAATGCAGATAGGCACGCTGACTAGGCTGACATTACATAGCTTTCGTCATAAATGGTGGGTACCTCATGCACAAATGTGCTTAATCGGTTGGCGTATTGTAGACGCGCCAGGGCCTTCATTTTTTGTTTACAGAACCTTTATATGGGCCGTGTCGAGCGAAAAAGTGGCCTTCGAACACAAGCAAAAAGCGCATTTAGATCATCCTGCGCAAAGTATCCGGGCATTTGCTCTCCTTATACAGTCTGTACTGTCCAATGATTCTGTTAGCGGACAGTAAAAGTCCTGATCAGAATGCGCATGCGTTGATCTGGGCCTTTGTTGTCCGCATATTCCCGGAGACGAGATTTGCATGGCGCGGCCCATATATTAACCCATTGCAGACTGAATAGACTCTCCCACGCTATATATTGGAAGAGTCCAATTTCAATTTTAGGGACGTCCGGCTATGAGATTTACATATTCCTAGAGAAAAATGGCTAAACTATTTGCAAACAGTGCAGACCCTGATCAGACGCCGCAGAATGCGGCGTCTGATCTGGGTCTGCACTGTTTGCCAATTACCCTTTCACGGGTCTCTCGACTACAATGGGTTAAAGAATCTAAAATCCAAGATCAGTTCAGCCCGTCTGAGTGTGGGTGTTGATATGGGCCTTTGATAAGTGCCCTTGCAATGTCCAGATAAGAGTGGTACCCAGATAAAATATTTTTCGTGTTTTTTTTTTTTTTTTTTTTTTTCACGAAAAAGTGGGTACTCATTTGAAGTGCTAATGCGTACTCACATATTCTCGTGAGAAATGGAAAGGTTGATACCTTTCGTATATATACAGAAAGGATGCTGACATGATAGGCGTTAAACTATATGTTGAGAGTTAATCATTAACAGTGCAATGATTTGTTTACCTGAGGCCTTTCGGCTTTCGCCTTCTTCAGAGGTTTTCTTTTTTAAGAAAACAACATAAAAATGTAAAATTTACGAGTGAAAGATTATGCCCTTTTCGGGCCCATGTTATCTGGTCCGCTGCGACTTGATAACTGATCGTGTTTAGATATATGTGAAATGTAAACAATACGCGTAAACACAACGTGCAAAAAGTATAAAGCTTATCTTCACTATCAACACAATGTGCAAAGCGTATAAAGCTTATCTTTACTATCAACACGACTGTGGCCATATACGCAATGTATATATATAAACTTAGTTGGAGCTGTGTAACAAAGTATTGGTTACATGTTACACAGATTGTGTCTGTGCATCGTCGGGATGGGCATTAGGTATATAATGGGCAAAAATATGGGCTTTTCACTTTTACATTGTTTCCGCACTGCCAGGTTTGTTCCAGGGATATGCCTTCTTGCCAAAATTATAGGGGAGTATAGCACCTGCTCAGAATCCCAGCGCCTGGCGACAAAGAGCTAGTAGCGCTCTCATTGCATGTCTGCAGTGCAAGGCTTCCAGCGAGGCTCTCCTGCAAGAAAACTCATTGACCTCGCTATCCCACGATGGTGATCCTGGTTACAAATGACGGGTGCATTAACACGCCAACAACATGCGTATAATAGCTTTTATGCTAAAGCTATCCCCATCCGCCTGCCCGTGCGTGGTCTTAACTAGATGTTGGGCCGTGCCCATCAAAGATGGATAAATGGATGGGCTGACTCCGACGGAGATGTTCGTACCTTTGTGTCGTGGGGTGGGTGGGGGGGGGGGGGAGGGAGGGTGCGGGAGGGAATTGTGTGTGTTGGGGAGGGGGGGGTGCTTCATGTAAAAAAAAAGGATTTACCCTTAACATTCAATATTCGTACTTTAGTGTACTTGTTTTAAAATGTGAACAGGTCTACAGTCGAACCTCAATAGCTCGAACACCGATGGCTCGTTTACCATGGCTACTTCGAACTCGCTTTTGAGTCCCAACGAAGTTCTTCCGACAGCTCAAGAAAACAAATATTTAGGGAAATTTTCTTATTTTATCGTAAAATTGTATGTTATGTGTACTCATTAGAATCGCCTCATCGAGGCGATTCTAATGAGTACACTCAACATACAATTATTGTGTAGAAAATCGAAAAACAAATCCCTAAATTATCGCCATTTGCTTCCTGACTTGGCACCATAATTAACCCTCAGTGGCTCGAACCACTCATGTCTTGAACAATTTTCTATGGTCCCAAAAATGTTCGAGCGATCGAAGTTCGACTGTATTTCATTTCCTACTGATGTGTCTAAAACAGACGGTCAAGTGGCAAACAGAGTAAACACCTGATCATGCAGCATTCTGCAGCGGCTGACCCGAGTCTACACCGTTTGCTCAGGTCTATTTGAATATATCGGGTAAATAAGGAATTCATGAAACATTAGACTGGCTGCAATCTGCAGTGACTAAATATTTTTTTTTCTTATAATTCTGTTTAATAATCCACTAAAATAAAACCAGAATAATATCATGACTATAAAGGCTGGTCACTAGTGACCAGTACCAACCTTTAGATTCATATTTTTGTTGTATTTTAGTGGCTTATTAAACATGATTATAGTAGTGACGAGCCAAAGGCTGGTCACTAGTGACCAGTACCAGCTTTTAGTCATATTTTTGTTGTATGTTAGTGGCTTATTAAACACGATTATAGTAGTGACGAGCCTTTATAGTCATGATAGTATTTTGGTTTTAGTTTAGTGGATTATACAACAGGATTATAAGGAAAAACATTTAGTCACTGGAGACTGGAGCCAGTTTAATATTTTATGTATACCTTAGAGTCAGTCTAATAAGACTTATGCATCAAAACAGACAATTTGTTATAGAATACTAATGAATCTATTGTTGAAAAAAGGGTCCCGATGAAGTAGCATGGATATGAGGTGAGACTGCATGCCAGCACAAATAGATCTAGGTTTCTCTGTTCGCGTACACATTTATGTGTTGCGGCCTGAGAAAATAGCAAATTTGTTGCCATACATAGAATCAGTCGATACTGCTATGCTGATCGTTGGAGATGGCGCTGGTCAGACTGCACAGAATTGCAAGATATTGTCTGTTAACTTACCTCTTTGCGTCTGACATAATGGTCCTTTACTGATGAGGAGGCTTGTATGATGATGGATACCAAAACCAACAAGGCATGTACCATATTTATTCCAGGTATATGGACACCTGAACGCCTGCTATATTTATTCTAAAACATAACCGTTCGTTTTATTACCTGTTGATGTTTCTAAAAGCTGCTCTACAAGTGACAAACGGTGTAGACCCTGATCAGTCTGATCTGGGTCTACTTCGTTTGCTCAGGACTGTGTCATGAAATAGGTTAAGTATGATGTTGGAATCCGGTGTGAACAAGGTTTTAAGATTCACTGCTTGCCCTAACTTTATTCAACAATCAGTCATGATATTTACGCAATAGATTACAACGGTAAATCCAGTTACTGAAGCAGAACTTAATGCGAACAGCGAAGGCACTGATCAGACTAAGTATTAACTCTTCGACTATAATGGCGTCATAGAAGCCTTATGCATGCGAACAACGAAGGGCCTGACCAGATTGCATATACGCAGGCAGAGCAGACGTATCACTGCTGTTCGCATTAGGTTTCTATGGAGCTCAAATTAGTCGAAGAATTTTATCTGTATTCTGTACTGCTGTCGGTCCATTTAGACTATGGTGGCATGATTTGTATTGCACAACCGAGTGTTTTTGTAGCCTTACTGGTAATGTTATAAATGTGTTATAGCCTTACCGGTAAAGATATTAATGTGTTCGCCCTAGTCAAGATCGTCTGTTGTCACAACAATAAAGTATTCAGCAGAGTTAACGTTCTCTTAAAACTGATTAAGCAAAATGTAATCACGGTCAAGCAAAACACAAGTTGTAAAAACGTTGTTTCGATGTCGCTGAACGACGTTATTACGACAGTGTGATAAATTACTTTGGGAGAAGATGCTTTTTCACTCTCCGTGACATTTAACTACGTTACATTTCATTAGCTATGAATTGTTTGAACTTGCAGCTCAAATAAGAATCACCCAAGAGGCATATTACAATTCCTTTTCCCCGAGGACCATCCGGGACTGGAATCAACTACTGCCTCACATTTGTTTGCAGTCAGCTTGGAGGAGTTCAGAGCAGGGAATGTTCACTAGTCCAGCTCGTCTGTGGCACACAGCCGTCGCACTACATGTACATTAGTTTAATTTTTTTATCATTTTACTGTACGTAGCAAGTGGCAACAATTTTCTTATCCCCCACTGAATCAATTACGTTCCATGAGGATCCCCGATTCATTATCTGGAAGAATAAATATATATGTTAAAAAACACCAGTAAGTGCTGTCACTCCCGCTTTTTTTTATATTTGACGGTCAGCGGCACCGCATGTTTGATGCTAAAGCTGCCGGGTGACCTGTTATTTTTCGGATGAAGCGACATGAATGATGACTGATGCATCCTTTTTTTGTCGACCATCCCGGTCCGTTGTATCATTTTCGGAAGAAAAAAAAACAACAAAAAAACAACAACAAAAAAAAAAAAAAAAAAAAAAAAAAATGTCGTATAAGCCTCTTGCATTCGAAAAAAACAACAACAAAAAACAACTATACGCCAAAATCCGCTGCATTTATCCGATGTTACCCGTATGCGTAATAAGACCATGAAATGTAAAGTTCGGTTTGATAAGAATAATATATTTTCTGGTATGATACCAAGAGCGTTTCTAAAGAACAGCATAAAAATTAGATGGATTTCTTTGAAACTTGCCATGTCTGTTCTTCTTAGGGTCTAGTTGTGTCTAAATGAAACTGGCTGATGTCCTTCAATCAATATGGCGCTTGGTGACCGTTTTTTTTATTTTTGTTATCGCATCTCCTAATCTTACACACCCCCCCCCCCCCCCGCCAGCAATCTTCTTATGGTCTAGTTGTGTCTTAACGAAATTCGTTCCAGTCAGCCGAACAGAATGGCCGTAAAGGGCCATCTTAGAAACTGTTTGATGACTCCGAATCTTACACTACAATAATATTGTCGCATCTTCTACGAGAGCTCTGGGCGCATTTTCTTGAAACTTGCCAGGGATGTTGTCCTCGGGATCTAGTTGTGTTATAACGAATCAATGTAGCCAAATATGCGGCCAACTTAATTTTTCTGATTATTGCATCTCCCAATCTACTGGAAATTGTTTTCAAACTTGTTGTTTGGTAACAAGCTGCAGGTCTTGAAGAGGACCTTAACAATAGATGACTTAAATAATATCACATGCACCTAGCCCAGACCCAACCCGACATCGTCGACGGTCCCCACCTTCAAAAGGAGTCAGTAGGGATCTGCATCAAAAAACAGCCAAGTTTGGTGTCAGATCGAAACTATTGATTTGTACTTTATGAATAGTAAATTTGAAATGGATATTATCCACACACAGCCCCGATCCCATACACAAAATGGGGTCATTAGGGGCCAGAGAACAGTCAGGTTTGGTATTAAGTAAAATGTCTTGATGGAAAGTGAACAGTAGATGACTTTAATTGACTTAATTGGGTTCACCCACATTTAGCTTCGACTCTACGACTTGCAGCCAGCCCCTATCACAGCCATAACCTCACCCACCCCGGGTCATTAGAGGACAGCCTCCAAGCATAACCGAATTGGGTGTCAAATAGGAGCTGTTTGTATCAATTCCAAGGCATTGATGAAACCCTAAAAACAAAAGATTACTTAACGTTTATAACCACTTTCTGGGCTAATTCAGCAGACGACAAATTGATACTACCGTATTATATTTTTCTCAGAAAACAGGTTTTGACGTTTCATGCAAATTGTCTCCTAAAATCTGTTTTCTTGGAAAAAATAAGAAAAAATATTTTAAAATGCCGTCTGTTGAAATTTTTACCCAGAGTGCTAAGCGTTAAATGGATCTCAGCCCAACTTCTTCCAAAAAGGGGTCATTAGAAGTCAACCTCCATTCACTACCATGTTTGGTATCAAAGAAGGTACTGGTGAGAATTTTTACAATAAACGACAAATAACTTTCCCATCACACAGTAAACCCCGATGACAAATACACGGATTTGACAATAGACAACCTACACTAAGTCTTTCCCCAAGCCGCAGAATAACATAATAATTTGTAGAGTACAATTTCTATCCGAACTTTTGTTAATGCATTAGTTATCATTTTTGAGATTGCTAGCGACAGCTAGCAGGCTCTTTGCAATCGCATGGGGTTTTACGAGCGGATTCTCATCACAGCTGTTTATGCGTATATTTATACGCGCACTAGCTACTTCTTAATCAGACGCAATACGGCACTATTACGGTGAAGTGAATGCGAAGCAGCGGAATTTTGTATGGCTTTTTTATTTCGCTAACATATCTGTAACTGAAATCGATTTAGATAATGCAATTTGAAACATAGACTTCAAAATTCGGTGTAATAATACACGCGCTACTTTTGTCAAGGCGTTAACTCGGAACGGGGTCTACTAATCACCCCATGGCACCCCACGACATCCCAAGGCACCCCACGGCACTAAATTATTCCATTGTATTTATTGACTGAATGCTGAAATTACACCAGGGTATTAGTTTTATGTATCCAAAAATTTGTTGTTGTTTTTTTTTTGTGATAGTTTAAGACATTAACCTTACTTCAAGCGATTATCTCGGGGCGCCTAAACACCAAAATTCAAACTGACGCTAAAATATAGCAAAGAGACCAATGGTGTAAGTTGATAGTCTATCAAAAATAAGTTTTAACTTAAAATTACATTTTATATATTCAAGTTCAAACACAAGTCATCAGTATAAATACTCTGTTTATTTAGATAGAGACAAGTATTACAAAACTTTTACTGGCCGTCTAAAACACTTATTTTATGGTAAATATACATATATTTTGATGCCATGGGGTGCAAAAAATTACGAGAGTTTTAGACATAATATTTTAAATCAAACACAAGTCATCATCATCAATATAAAGCTCTGTTTATTAAGATGAAGACGAGTATTGCAAAAGTATACTTGTCCATCTATATTTTATGATAAATATCCATATAGTTTGATGCCGTGGGCTGTTATGGGGTACCGTGGGGTGCCATGGGGTGATTAGTAGGACCGCTCGCCATCTTTGACGTTGTGCTTAGCAACGGAAGCTGAACGAAAAGAAAGGTATCAGTATTTACATAATCAGAATCTACTTATTCGATATTGAATATAGCAAGAAATCAGGCACTTAATTTATTCCTTCTACATGAAATAACTTTATTCACACCTCAGTGACACGGAGTTGTTTTACGACTGCTGGACCATTTATAGGTTTATGACCCTTCTTTTTTGGACATCTGAAAATCTCTTGAAAAGGGTAGGCATAGCTGGTCGGGCTAATCTGTTGATGCTTAGGTGAAGCACTAGCAAATGATAATCAGCTATTAAAGCTAATCTGGACTGAACATAGCCATTTCAAATTTATTTAATCTGTTCTTGTCTTAATAATAAGTTGATAAAGATAGAGTAAATTTATAAAATTGTACTAGAATAATTGTGGAGCTACATCAGGTGTTGAATTTGTATGAACTGGAGCATATCTAGAGTTGAACTTTAATAATTCTAGAAATTGGAAATTGCTGCTGGAGATACACCCATTTGGAATAATCAGGTGATAAACTTCATTGGAAAATAAAGAGGTTCATTACTCCAATCACTGCATTGGCCTATATATGCAGATAATAAAATGGATTTTTTTGTGAAGAAAGAAACAAAATAGAAGAGAAATAATTGTATTTAGTTTTTCAGTACATGGTTAGATTATTTATGTATATCTGTTTTACACAGATGCCTCAGTAAGGACCCATTATATATGCATTTAAACAAGTAGAATGCATTTCCATCTGACTGATTTTGAGAAATTGATAGTGAAAGCATGTAGTACAGAGTGTTCATGTTGGTTGTTTTTCAAGGAATAGTAAATTTTCTCACAAAGCCTTGTCTCTGAATGTAAATTTAATATTGGATGAAGCCACTGGTTGTAAGCAAGTGTGAAAATATGGATATAGAGCAAAATCCAGGTCTATCAAATCATATAAATATACAAGAAAATGCATCTGTATTATTGCAAGGAAGTATCCATCAAGGAAATGAGATATTTAATCATAATTCAAGAGGGCGTCAATGCCTACCATGCTGTTTAGTATTTTTGGTGAAAGCTGTACAGAAAAGGATCTGTACCAACATGTGGAATGTGACCAACATGATTGAAATTCTGTTTGCAGGAGATAAATTATACAAGTATGCAAAAAAGAATTCCAAGACATATCATGACTATTTAGAGCCATGTGATTTGCCATCTTATTTTTCACTTGACAACCAGCATTATCACTGGAAAGTGAAAAAAAAAAAAAAAAATATCATATCCTCAGTGGAGTATCCTTTCCTTGATTTAGAGACAGCACTCGCTATGACTTTCTCATTCAACCCATATGCAGTCTTCGCTTGACGTACATTTAATAGAGTCTTTAAAGAAAGTCTTCTTTTCAGGAAGTGCAATGCCCAGATGCTTGATATATTCCATAGAGCTCCATCTTATGGTGTAATATTGGTAGCATTGGAATGTCACCTATCTTCTTTGCATGTATTGTGTTTGCATAGAAGAAACACAGCACTCCATCAATACTTTACAAGCTAGCAGACTCTTAGGACTATCAGTCCTTTGATTTTAACATTTTAACAGACATATCATAGTTACACAACATTTGGGCAATGAAGCATGAAAAATAGTCAAGGCCACACATTTATGGCAGAGTTTAGCTGCTCTCCTCTAGATGCAGGAGCAATTAAGCTTCTTGGACCCCAGTTGTACCTGGGGACAGCAGCTGAAGTCCGCCATCACTTTATGACCTTGCCCTGCTGACTAAACTGACTTTGTTAATTCTATAGTCACCTTGATCTTTTGGGTCAGTTTCTGAAGATCAAAAAGGGCTAGAAGCTTGGTACTTTGGCCACAAACTCTCACCCATTTAGTTTGTTTAGAAACTAACCTAAACGCACAAGGTGAACATAAATTCAACGAAGTCAGTGAAGCTTGAAAGGTAGTTTCTGAAGATCAAAAAGGGCTAGAAGCTTGGTACTTTGGCCACAAACTCTCACCCATTTAGTTTGTTTAGAAACTAACCTAAACGCACAAGGTGAACATAAATTCAACGAAGTCAGTGAAGCGTGAAAGGTAGTTTCTGAAGATCAAAAAGGGCTAGAAGCTTGGTACTTTGGCCACAAACTCTCACCCATTTAGTTTGTTTAGAAACTAACCTAAACGCACAAGGTGAACATAAATTCAACGAAGTCAGTGAAGCTTGAAAGGTAGGTCAAGACAACATGCTGATGGTTCCGACCATCTGCTCTCTCCTGGTTGCAACTGTGATCCAAGTGTTACGCTCCTAGACCTTATGTAAATGATAGTTTTTGAGAAACTGGCAGAACGCACATGGTGAATATAAACAGTTGTCAATGAAGCATTAAGAGAAGGTCTGACAGTGTCGCATACAGATGACCGCTTCCAAAGATGCCAGCCAGCCGTTGGGTAGCTTTTTTTATTTTATTGTTAGCGGTGAAACCAGTGTATATCTAATGAAAATAAAAGTGGTATCAATCACTAGTGAAATGATAACGTATCATTTCACTAGTGACTGATAGTATCATTTCACTAGTGACTGATACGATTTATATTTTCACTCCTCGTTTTGGATGACTTCGGTTTTCTTTATTGTTTCAAAAGCGGATGTTACCGCCATTTAAGATTTTTTAACACCTCCAACTTCTTTGTTTCTGAGCTAAACTATCAAGTGTTGGTGTGCATTTTTTTCTTAGTTAGAATGTAAGTAACATTTTAGTAACAAGATTATTTTGATTTGCCGAAACTTTTTGATTTTGTCACTTCAGCGCTTCACGTGCTAAGCACTGAACGTCGACGCCATGACGTTCACGTTTTGTTTGATGACGTTAGTTATGACGTCAGAAACGCGCACTGGTGTGTAAACAATAAAATAAAAAGAAAATTTACTATTTTTTAGTGAAATACCATAAAAGTTTCATCTCGCATAATGAAAACATTGAAATTTGCACTCGTGCTTCGCACTTGTGAAAATACTGATGCTTTCATTACATTTGATGAAAATATTTATGGTATTCACAACAAAAGAGTAAATATCCTCTATTTCTTCATCGTACATGTTCAGCCGCCGTAAGTTATATGAAGGTCCTATGCCCAATTGAAAAAAGCATTTGAAAGCCTAATTGGCTCGACTATCAGCCTGACCTAAATGCATATGGCGAACATTGTGCC
Organism: Anodontia alba; assembly: GCA_964016985.1. NCBI lineage: Eukaryota > Metazoa > Mollusca > Bivalvia > Lucinida > Lucinidae > Anodontia > Anodontia alba. The sequence goes on along the minus strand of OZ024831.1, from coordinate 83,340,766 downwards.
CACCCTTTGACAGATCATCAGCGGGCGGTCGCACCCCATACATTTACTCTAAATTTCGTTTTCATCGGAACTTTCGATGTTACCCTTTACTGATAAATTTCTACCAAAACTTAAGTCCAAATAACGTTAACTACCTATCAATGTCGTGAATGTGTCCAGCGTGATCTATTCAAAAAATTACCTGATGAGTGGCAAGCAGTGTATATACCTGGTCAGACGTTCTGTGGCGTCTTATCAGGGTCTACATTGTTTCTCAGGCATGTTGGTTCGGATACGTACAATAATTTGATCAAATCGAGAATTTGTGAACCCCTAACCACACGCGCTCACATCGGGGATTTTTTATTCGCCAAATCGCGGAAAAAATTTTATCGCAGTACGGGGTGTGATAATTTACCTGTGCGGAAAAGATCAAACTCCAAGCGTGGCATGCGCAATAGGCCACTTGTTCGAGTATGGCGGATAGCGGTTGTAGATAGTTTACTATTGACTCATACTTACTGGAATTATCAATTTCCTGGATATTACTTGGACTTTGTAAGACAAAGGTATGATATTGTGATATGATGATGCGGTCTAATATGCTAGAAAGGAGATTTAGCGATGCATTTAGCTGCACTTCAAAGTTAATTTCTGCAAGGTGTGTACCGGGTCAGTGGGTGGGGTAACAATTAAAAACGAAAGTCAAGTATGTGGCTATCTCTTGCCTCCGAATAGTCGGGTACCACTTTGTATACTTGTATATTTTCTAGAGACTGTTATGAGAGATCACAACACTCCATAATTTATGCTAATTTCACCCACTTACCCCAACCATCTCTATGAATTAACTGTATATGTATGAAGATGTATCCTAATTTCGTAATTAGAAAGGTGCAAGGAGTGGATTTAAAATAGGGACTGAACACTGCTACAGACAAGAGGGGGTATCCTGTCATCATCAGTGCTTGCATTAAGGGATGTCCAGGACACAGAGACTCCCATAAATGCTGTGGGACTTCCAAATATTGATGCTTGGAGAACATTAAAACATAGGTTGTTGTTTATAAAAAAGATTTAGCCTGAACACTTTGGGAGATGGCTCAATACAATGTTCCAGCTAGCCCCTTACAGAGGGGCTAACCCTCACCTGCTGTCCCTCTGCCCCTTTTAAGCTGCCCTCTGGCTTGTTTCAACTTCAGACATAAAACCCTAAATTTTGGTGAAAATTTCATGAAATTGGTCCAAAATTAAAAGAAAAGTTTTCAATGTTTACAGGTCAGTTTTATGCATCTTTTATTTTTGAAGCATTTATTGTGGAATGGGATTATATTTTGTAACATGTCTTGATACTAAGTACATCCCATGAAAAAAAAGTGCCCTCATTCTTGTATGATTGCGCAAAAAGTATCCTACATGGTACCCCTCTGCCCTCAAATCCTAGCTGGAACACTGCAACGTGACTGAAACATTGTTGACAGGGCCACTGAACCTACATGCTTCACTTTGAAGTGGTCTGAAGATTAATCCTGGTCTTGCTGATCCTGGATATGCCCTGCCTTAAATTTGCAAACAGTGTAGGTTCAGATTAGTTGGCGTCCGAAATAGCCAACTGATCTAGATCTGCACTGTTTGTCATTCAGTTGGTGAATTTATATCAAATATCTGGATCAAGTAATCTGATTGGTTGAAGATTAGAAGTGTGTGTGACATCTTTAGTCAGCATGGCAAGGGTAAAAGTATACATATACGTGTACATATTGTAAATAAGAAAGCTGATCATACGAATTCTCTGCAGAAAACATAATCATAACTTGAGACAAGAGGGCTAAAAAAGTACTTATTTGTACACATTTCTCCATGAAAATATTCATTAGAAACATCTCAATGTGGTACTGTCAAGGGATTATCACTAAAATTTTGAAAATAGGAGTCTCGAAGCTTTTCTTCAAAAACTAGAAATCCTACTTACATGTACATGTAGCACTGTGTAATTTTGCTTAATGTCTCTTGAAAAGTAGGAGTCTCAGGATTCCATATTTGGAGTTAATGAGAACCCTGCAATTCTAATGTATGTTTTCTTGGAGAAATTAGAAAACTATAAATACTTTTGGGTTGAAAAAGCAGCTTACCTGGGGCTGTATTAGAGCTCTGGATCAAAGTTGGGTGGTTAAATCTGTCGATCCCTGATTTTAACTGGTTAAGACTGCTCCAGTCAATACTCCCCAAAGTGGTCAATGCTGGTCGATTGAAACTATTTATAAGTGGTCGATTGAAACTTTTAAGTGGTCAATTGAAATTTTTAGTAGTTGATAGGACTAATATTTGCATTCAGATGGGGATTTTTTAAATAAACTAGAAATGTGTCCAAAGGCACGGATGCCCTCGCATGAAAAACTTAAATGCAAATTGCGAACATCTGAAAAACTTAACTGCAAAAATTCCTAATGCCATCTTGGATGCAGACAGAGGTGGATGGACAGACATGGGTAACACTGTATGCCCTTTCAACCATTCTTCGAATGGTGGGGGGGCACAAGAATTGTTTTTGTTTGTTCTTACTACAGTACAGTTGCCGCGAAAGTTTGATGGTTCGCTTATGCGTGTGATGCGAGGAAATGCATTGAATGGAAAGGATTAAGGTCCATGCAAAGTCCTACAAAATGTGTACAAACTTCATGCAAAATTTGCACATATTTCATGCATTTGTCTAAAAAATCCATGCGTGAACTTTTCCTTACGTGATGGATTGAAAGCTTGCGCATTCTCCGCATCGTCCTGCTGAACCTGGATATACCCTACCTTTGCAAACAGTGTACATGTAGATCCAGATAGGTTGGCTTCGGCACTGTTTGCCATTAAGTATTTGAATTTATAGCAAAAATCTGGATCTAGTAATCTGATTGGCTGAAGATTAGATATGGGCATGGCATCTTAATTTATTCAGCGGGACAAGGGGTAATATCCATTTTTTTTCTGTTTTCTTTCATGGTCATATTTGCCTTTCAAACAAAGGATCATTAAATGCTGCTGTGTATATTTATAGAATTATAATCTTTTTTTATTAATAAGTATTTTATTTAGTTTTCCATTTCCATCAACAGTTTGCCTACATGTATCTTTGAACAATTATAATTACAGTTGCAGAATAATCATGTGTTCATTGTATTTAATGTGGTGTTTAGAGAATTTAAGCATAATTATCCCATTGTTGTTTAATTAATCATTCTTAGTAACATGTTTGGATGCGTGGATAATACTGTCAAAAAATGACTGGTTATTTCATTTAATTCCATTCTATCGGCGGAGGGGGTAGGCACCTACTTGTATAGGCTAAATTCAGTTCTCGTGGTGGTACCTTTTTTTTTAACTCACCTGAGCAAAAGCTCAGGGTGAGCTATTGTGATCACCCTCTGTCCTTCGTCGTCCATTGTCAGCAATTAGTTTGTTAACACGTTAGAGGTTACAGTTTTGACCCAATCTTGATGAAACTTGCCCAGAAGGTCTGCCCCTATGAAACCTAGGTCAAGTTCGATACTGGTTCACTTGGTGTAAAAAACTAGGTCACCTGGCCAAATCAGCGGAAAACCTTGTTAACACTCTAGAGGTCATATTTTTGAAGCAATCATCATGAATATTGCTCAAAAATGTTTGCCTTGATGATTTCTATGTCAAGTTCGAAACTGGGTCACTTGGGGTCAAAAACTAGGTCAGCAGGCCAAATCAAAGGAAAACCTTGTTAACACTCTAGCGGTCACATTTTTGAAGCAATCATCATGAATCATGCTCAAAATGTTTGTCTTGATGAGTTCTAGGTCAGGTTCGAAACTGGGTCACTTGGGGTCAAAAAGTAGGTCACCGGGCCAAATTAGCAGGAAACCTTGTTAACACTCTAGCGGTCATATTTTTAAAGCAATCATCATGAATCTTGTTCAAAATGTTTGTCTTTTTGATTTTAAGGTCAAGTTCGAAACTGGGTCATGTTGGGTAAAAACTAGGTCACCTGGCCAGATCAGCGGAAAACCTTGTTAACACTCTAGCGGTCACATTTTTTAAGCAATCATCATGAATCTAGCTCAAATTGTTTGTCTTGATGATTTCTAGGTCACCAGGCCAAATCAAAGGAAAACCTTGTTAACACTCTGGCGGTCACATTTTAACTTCATAATACATTAACAGAGTTCTCGGAAACGCCGAATCCGGCGTATTTTTACGCCTAGTTTTGCTTTTGTACGCGTAAAATTTCCTTCCGAGGATTCTCATTTACGCTAGATATTGCCACCGGACGTCCAAACTGAACTTCAAAGACGTACCGCGGACTTCCGAAATTTCTTTTGTCCGTCGAAATCGATACCCGAGATGTCCAAAAATTGTCAGAAAGCCCGCCCACTTTTAACGAGTTGTATGATGTTTGCCCCGCCTACTTATTGGAAATTCGCTACCTCAGTCAACACGACTGAGCTTTAAGGACGTCCCACTTTCTGCCTGCGGGAGTTTTATTGACATCGGTGTCAAGCGTCGGCACCCTTTTGATGGCTGCGTGATCACTGTGTGTATTTGTCACGCGTGCTGAGTTGATTAATTGATGTTTGTATAATTAAACTTTCTTCTGTGACACCCGAAAATATTCGGTGAAATTATATGAAGGCATTATTATTTTTAAATATTCACGTCTTTAAATCTTAAATTATTATTTTGCTAAGAACGTGTGTCGTCTGAAAACACCTCAACACTTCCGGGAGTTACCGAGTGAAATTAAATGAATAAATAACAATTATGCACAGAACGCAAACTTAAATCTATTCGAATTTAGAAGCTTATGTTTGTCACGACAACAAAAGCAATTTTTCAAATGAGAAGAAAACATATTTTTCGTCAAAATTTTCGGAAAACCCGTTTCTAAATTCGTAGCCTTGTTCCGGCTGCGCTGTTTACCAGCGCGGAAAAGACGCAAAGTAAGTTTAAATATAGGCGAATTGTGATGGTTTTGCTTGCTATTCTCCGCGAACGAACGTATTGCTGTTGGTAACTCATCGAGAGCTGCCTTTTATTTGTTTGTTGTTGCACGAGTCGGCGCCGTTTTTCCGCATTTTTTGTGAAGTAAGCAACTCGCTCGCTCGTGTTGATCAGCTTCAATCTGAGCAAATATTTCATTAAATACATTTCTGCAAAATAATTTCAGCATAGTTTGTTTTTAAGAAAACATGTTTTGGGTGTTTTCTCTCATGTATTTTCTTTTCTTTTTTTCTTTCTCTGGGCTTTGAAACGAACGCGAAGTTGGACCAATGTTGATGCTTTCTCAAAGGTCTGACATACAAGTACAGGCTTTCCAAAAAGATGCGATCGAATTTTAATAAGCGATAAGGATATGTATAAAACACGTCTAAGAGAAGTCATGATGATTCTGTGTGACACTGAATTAAGAACCTCTGTTCTACTAAAGAAAGGGCAGACCGCCGCAGCAGGGAAAAAAAGTTGGACTTCCTAGATTTTCCTGTTGGACTTCCAAATTTGAGGGGTAGGAAGTCTGGGACTTCCTGAGTCTGGAAGTTAATGGAAGTCCTGTCACTATTTCCTAAGCCCCAAAAGCTTTTGGATCTTTACCAGACACTCAGTGGTCTAGGTTAATTATGTTGAAAAATGAAGTTGTCCAGACAGTCCTTAAATATTAAGTTTTCATATTTAGCCGAAAACTCCAAGTTTTCTAGGTCAAACTCCTATTTTTCAATTTTAACTCCAACTTTTCTCAGAGATGGATTCTTAAACTCCTGCTTTCAAAATCCTAATGAGAACTCTGATTAACCTATAGATAATGTGCTATTCTCTTCTGTTTTCACACCTTCCACAGAAAAAACGACCTTTCAGTCGTTAATTAAAGTCTTAAACCAGAAGGTCCCTTAGGCAGTTACCTGTGTGACGTAACTCCTCCCGCTCAATTGATCACGTGTCAGTTTCTTTTCTGTGGACAAAGAAATTCAACAAGGATTTTTACCTGTGAAAGAAATTTGGATTATTTCTATTCCTCACGGATAAATTTCTGTATTTTTGTGTTTCTTTTGTTTCTTTATCACTCCTTTCACTAACCATGTTATTATTTAAAATTTTCGTTTGTCGATTTTGCATTTATTGACTGGCTATTTCGACATGCGTTTTCGCGACTCTCGCTATAATCGGCACAACGCTCGTGTGCGGTCGGTTCGGAAGTCATGTTTTTTTATATCAAAAATTTTAACTTGTTTCTTTTTGTTCCAGATTATTCAGCGATGCGACATGCTATACCTGGACTGTTACTGGATATCTTGCAAGTTGGCGAAGATTTCTATGGTGGAGAAGCTGATTAGTAAAGAACTTGTCAACCCTTATGGGTTATACGACAGTTCTTTACTGATGGGAGCCCCACCCCATATGGCTATACTGCCGGGGTAAGACCCATCAAGGTGGCTTCTTATGGATGCTTTAGTATCCAAAATAAGTCTAAGTCACCAGTCACCGGTCACCAGTCACCGATCATTTATTGTCAGCTTCACCAGTCACCAGTCACCGGGCATCCAGGCATGGATAAAATCACCGGGCATTTCTTACCGGTCACCGGTCATCCAGTCACCAGTCATCCAGGCATTATAAAATCACTGGGCATTTATCACAGGTACTAGTGTCCGGTCATTGTGACGGATTACTAGTTACTCCATCAATTACGAGTACTAGTGTCCGGTCATTGTGTCGCATTATTAGTGACTCCTAATGGGCAACAGTTACGAGTACTAGTGTCCAGTCATTGTGTCGAATTATTAGTGACTTCACCGGGCAATAGTTACGAGTACTAGTGTCCGGTCATTGTGTCGCATTATTAGTCACTCCTACCGGGCAACAGTTACGAGTACTAGTATCCGGTCATTGTGTCGAATTATTAGTGACTTCACTGGGCAACAGTTACGAGTACTAGTGTCCAGTCATTGTGTCGAATTATTAGTGACTTCACCGGGCAAACAGTTACGAGTACAAGTGTCCGGTCATATGTCCAGCTACTAGTGTATACCACTGGCAAATAGTTATGATTACTAGTATCCAGTCATTGTATTGGATTACTAGTGACGTCTACTGGGCAATAGTTACGAGTTCTAGTGTCCAGTCATTGTGTCGGATTACTAGTGATTGGGTAACAGTCACTAGTCCCCGAACAATCTATTATTGTTCATAGAGCTTTATAGATAAGTCAAGTCAATGGATATAGGTTATAAAATGAAATACATAGTAACATTTTATATAATAAATTTCTGTACAGTCTTTCCGGAATTAAGATTAGAATTCTAAATATTCCATTGACTTACTAAAGAAGTGTAATTCTATTAATATTTTAAATTAACTTCTGCAATTTATCTCTGTCATTCGCTAGAAAGAGGTTAACTTCCGATTTTAACGAAAATTCACCGGGCAGTAGTTCGTAGACTAGTGCCAGGTCATTCTAACGAAATTTCACCGGGCAGTAGTTTCGTAGACTAGTGCCAGAGCATTGTGTCGGATTACTAGTGACCGAATAGTAGTCACTAGTCCTAGCTCAATATATGTTTATTCATTGAGCACTATAGACATGTCTAGTCTTGGGTTATAGGTTATAGAATGACAGCGATGGGTTCTAATACCTAGTAGCCCCTTATATTGTTGAACTCTGTCGAGTCATTTTTGAACTAGACTTGAAATTCTATATATATATTTATTCTTGAAAATGAATTAAGAATTATCGGTTACGATCAAATTCGCAATTCATTCACAAAGTGTAGATGATACTTCCATCTATAATTATATAATTTATATCTCTTTTTATTCGCTACAAAGAGATTATCTTCTTACATATTCACCTTATTCGGCTGTAAGACAAAGGTGAACTCTATAAAAATATCCTTATTTCTAAGAAGAAAATATACACGAAATCTAAAATTTCTACATGCTCCCGATATGTAATCAGCATGTAATCTATGGAGTAAATTGACAAGAAAGTAGTAATAGATCCTTTCTACTTTCTATTAATATTTCATTCATAAGGTATCGGAAATCTACACAAATCAGATAAATAAATGAACAGTTTATTTATTTATCGGCTACCTCTCTAGATTACTACGATTTAAAATTCTAGTTGAGGTACATATTTTCCTTTTGCCTTTCTACATGGAAAATAGTTGATCCGTTAAGCTATTATTCTAAATGTATTTTATACTATCTTTTGATTGATTATATAAGAGTCTAGGTCAGTCGTGCTCTGTCTAAACTCTGCTATAAAATAATAAATAAGAAGAAAATCTTATATTTAGGCATAGATATAATTCAATACGTTCTTTACTTTGCCTGTTTTATTTTTTCTTCTGGATCATTTAAGACTACGATAGCAATATACCAGATAATTTTATCTCCGGTAAGAATCTTTTACGCTGAAGATTCTTCATCTTGGAATAATAATTTTATTATGATTATGATTAGAAATTATTTAGGAAGGTTTAAAACTTACAATTACTAGACCCAATTAATCCTCGTATATTATAGGTCTACTTTATCTTTATTGAGGAATAGTTTTGCTTCGACTAGCTCTATACCTCTAATATTTTATTTATAACTAGAGTCCATGTCAATCAAAATTTTCTCGCACCTTTGATATTGACAATGGATACATATTTAGTAAAGGCATTAATTATTCAGTACGTGACAGATTATTATTGCCTAAATTAGATATTATATACAATACTTTCCTTTTGATTTTTTTTTTATTGACTTTGTAACTATTCAGAAACTGCCAAAGTCAATCATTTCCTTCCTCTAAACTTACCGAAGCTCTAGATTGTGTTGATATATATTTTAATATATGCTTAGAGGTTAATTAACGAGAGTTTGCCTCATAATAGCAGATATTATCATATTCATATTAATCAATGTACGGTCTAGGCTTAGACAAGAGGGAAAACATCCTTAATTACGAGGCGGTAAAGAATTAAGATACACTGAATTATCTCTTTACCCCTTCTTTATGTTTACTCTAAAGGGATCATAGTAATTCTCGCTAAGAGTTCAAGTTCAGTTTGCGAATAATGCAAAGATTAATATCTTGATTTCCAGTCTGCATAAAAAATGGTCTATATATATAGATAAATATCTTTTCCGAAACTGGATATTTATTTTATTTCCACACAATAAGTCATTTCAAGACGTTTCGATGATTTTGAAATGCACTGCTTCAATTTATAATATAGAATATGTTTATATAAACTTCACAACGTAGTAAGTGCTGCACCTATGTTCCTGGTCAGATCTTACTTTTGTGATACGTTTTCGAACATACTGAAAGTTTCTCCGATTATACATTCGGTAAATAAACTTTCGAGTAGCATTTATGCTTTTAAACATTCTGATTATTTGATAATAGTTGGAGATAATATATTATACCGATATTTATATATCTGTCTTTACTATTTATCTTTCTCAACTTACTTAGATTGACCTTCTCGCTACGTTCCAGGTTTAAATCTAGCTAATATTATGGACCAGTCACTTTTTTTTTATTTCCTAAACAATATTTTAACAGTTTTCTCAGTATTCAGAGCATAACGTCTTCATGAATACTTGGAAATAATTCAATTCCACGCTTGTTAAACTAAGCCTAAAACAAGCCCTAGTTTTTAGAATGGATATTATCCTTCGATTCAGTTCATGGAGATACATCCATTTAGATCCCATTATCTCTATTTCAATCATACAAAATTCTAATGACTAAGTACTCTTTTTCTACGTACGAATACAGAATATCGAGTCACTGTTGCTGCATATTGGTTAAAGATTAAACAAATTTTATCTTAAACCTATATGACGTTAAAATAATTATTATCTCTTTCATATTTATACATGTTTTTACCCTTCCGTCAGGGATCGTGGTAATAATATTATTTTATTACTCTCTATGGTTTACGCATAGATCTCGAGAGTATATATATATATATATATATATATATATATGTACATGTATATATGTATATATATATTTTTTTTTTTTTTTTTTCTTCCTGAATTCATTTGCGAGTACGTAATTTGATATTTCAGGAATTACCAATTATGCAGACATAGATTTTATTCTATTAATATTCAATTCTAAAAATTTTATTGAATATTTATCTATAAAATTCTGGGCAGTAATTTTATAGCGAGTTATATGTTTAATAATTCCTTGCTTAATAAATAGTTACGCTTAACCTTTTATTTATAGCAGGAATTTGTTCCGTAGTATAATTTTAATTAAGTATTCATATATTTCTTACTATTCTTAAATATGCGTATAGAATAGTAATACTATCTCTTAACTTATAAATTAAGTGTTTTAGAGATTATTAATCAGTACTATTGTATAATCTTTCTTCAGAGATTATCACACTATTACTTTTTCTCTGAGTCTTTCTCTTTTTATGAACATTTTGATTCGTCATTACAAAGTGGACTTTTTAACATTTCTTGATTTCCATGATTATTTACTCAGGAGTACTTTTCATGGCAATCTTCTGGTATAGAAAGATTCTATCCAGCTTATTTATTATTGCTTAATCTTATCAATACGGTAAGATTTAGCCAAACTATGACCGTCTTACAGTTAGCTGCGATCAACCTTATTCTTATCTCTCTTATTGTCTGTCAAACTCTAAGTTATGATGTTGAGAGTTTCTTCTTTATTATTTTGTCAGGACATCAAGCGCTTTTATATGTCTATGACAAAACTATTTATCAATGGTTTAGGTTGTTTTTTTTCTTCCCAGCAGTTTTATGCAAACTCTGTATTATTTTATTGCTTGACTAAAAATTCGTAATACAATTAGTCTAGCAATAGTTTTAACCATTATGTTTGTCTATCCCTTTTTCTTCTGATGGATAACTGAGTTATAGTTAAGTTTAACTCCATCTACTTTTATTATCTCCCCTTCTTTAATTTGATCAAAGGGGAATAATTATACAACATTATGGTTATTTTAAATCTATGTCTGTTCATCGGAAACTGTCCTATCGCTCCAATTAACATAATCTAATTAGTTTATAATTCTAATAGCTTAGACTATTACAATTAGATAGCTTCACATATCTAGAATTTTATCCAAAATATCTACATATGTCAGTTATCTATAGAAAACTCCACCGAGTAGACTTTTCCTTATTTATTCAAGACCCTAGATAGACTACTTACAGTGTATGGTCTTGGCTTTTTGTTTTACAAATTTTGTTTTGAAAATATTATCTCTATATTCCTAGCTTACTTTGCGATGGAATATTTATGTTATGTCTCTATGACTCCTTTTTTTTTTTTGAAGCCAATTGTTGTTTCCCAAAAAGAAAAAAAAGGGGGGGGGGGGGGCAATGTTAGGTCTCTGAGACTCTTAAGAACTGGCTTCCTCTAGAGTCTACTATTATATATAAGGTTGTTAGATCATAACACCTTAAAGATATGCTATTTTGTGAATCTAGATCATTCTTTCTATTAAATATAGAATTAGAATGTATCTGATTCCTTAGAGTTTCCTGAGTCTTTAACCAGAAGTGGTGAGATATTATTGGTGTTAGAATTAGGAGAGCACCTCCCTCCTATTCTGCAAATTCTAGCACATTATCTATAGGTTAATGTATTATGAAGTTAAAATGAAGTTTTTTAAAAGTAAAACATATTTTAACGAGTAATACTTAACCTATAGATAATCAATTATCTCCCTCCGCCCACCCTCGCTTATCTCTCCTAATTGTGTCTATTGTTTTACACATAAAAGAAACTGACACGTGATCAGTTGAGCGGGAGGAGTTACGTCACACAGGTAACTGCCTAAGGGACCTTCTGGTTTAAGACTTTAATTAACGACTGAAAGGTCGTTTTTTCTGTGGAAGGTGTGAAAACAGAAGAGAATAGCACATTATCTATAGGTTAAGTATTACTCGTTAAAATATGTTTTACTTTTAAAAAACTTCATTTTTGAAGCAATCATCATGAATCTTGCTCAAAATGTTTGTCTTGATGTGTTCTAGGTCAAGTTCAAAACTGGGTCACTTGGGGTAAAAACTAGGTCACATGGCCAAATGAGCAGAAAACCTTGTTAACACTCTAGTGGTCACATTTTTGAAGCAATCATCATGAATCTTGCTCCAAATGTTTGTCTTGATGATTTCTAGATCAAGTTCGAAATTGGATCATGTGGGGACAAAAACTAGGTCACCTGGTCATATCAGTGTAAAACCTTGCTAACACTCTAGCGGTCACATTTTTCAAGCAGTCATCATGAATCTTGCCCAAAATGTTTGTCTTGATGATTTCTAAATCAAGCTTGAAATGGGTCACGTGGGGTCAAAAACTAGGTCACCAGGCCAAATCAAAGGAAAACCTTGTTAACACTCCAGAGGTCACATTTTTTAAATAATCGTCATAAATATTGCTCAAAATGTTTGTCTTGATGATTTCTAGGTCAAATTTAAAAAGGTCACTTGATCTCAGAAACTAGGTCACCAGGCCAAATCAAAGGAAAACATTGTTGACGCTCTAGAGGTCACATTTTTGAAGTGATCATCATGAATCTTGCTCAAAATGTTTGTCTTGATGATTTCTAGGTGACGTATAATTCATTGTCCAGTGACTTTCTTAAGTTTTTCCGTTTAGGTTTAGGTCAGTTCCTCAGTAGTTATTGGTCCTACAGAGTGATATTTGGTACTTGTGAAATGTTTGTGTTTAGGTAAGTTTCTCAGTAACTATTGCTCCTACAGCCAGTGATACTTAGGAGATGCATACATCTTAGCATGGCCTCTTGATTGATTGATTGTGTTGGGGTTTAACGACACGTCAACCCTTGAGGGTCATTTTGTGTCGTCTCCCAGAGAAAGGGAGAAAAGAGATAGAAGAGAGAGTAGAGGAGATGAAAGAGAGGGACAGGGAAGAAAGAGGAACAGGAATGAAAGTGAAGAAACAGAAGAAATAAAAACATTCCCCCTCTACCCTTACCCACTACAAGGATAGCAGGCCTTGCCCAACTGTAAGCCAATATCAGTTGGACGCCCCAGTGATGTAAGATACACAGCACCTTCGCACCACCAGACCACCCCCTCACATGGCCTCTTGAGTGAAGTCATCCATATTAACCTTGACCTCTATTTCACAGTCCATTAGACATGCTACATTGTCTTATTTGTTAATATAATCATTTTGAATTTTGATCAGAATGTTTGCCTTGATCAGTTCTCGGTCAGGTTCTCAAAGTGGTATGATACTCAGGTGAGCGTTACAGGGCCATCATGGCCCTCTTGTTTGTTTTTTTTTTTTTTTTTTTTTTTTTTTTTTGTTTTTTTTTTTTTTGTAACCAATGTATATTCTTTTATTTGCCTTACTTGCTGTTGATTGTTCTCACACAATGTATGAAAAATAATTGGCTTTTTCTATGGTCATTCTCTCCCTTCAGCTGATTCAAGAAGGGCAGTTGTCAGTTCTTGGTGAAAATGTGCACAGGTAATGGTTAACTGCTTAGAGGACTAAGCCTGACCTGGAAAAAGTGTGGTTATGTAAACTGGCCATGCTTGACATGACCCTAATGGGTTGACAGGGCCATAAAACCTCAACACAAACAAAAAAAAATTGTCTCAAAACTTAATGTAGTGTTTACCGAAAGTTTTTGGACAACATAATTCCTTTATGGAGAAATAAGAAAAACAATCCCAGAATTATCATCAAATACTGCTCCTTAACGCTTTGCACTCTAGGTAAAAATTTCAGCAGACGGCGTTTGAAAATATTTTTCTTATTATACTTTGGAAACAGGTTTCGACATTTCATGCAAATTGTCTCCAATGGGGACAATTTGCAGGACATGTCAAAAACCTGTTCTCTAGGAAAAATGAGAACAATATCATCAATTTGTCCTCTGCTGAATTACATGTAGCCCAGAGACTGAGTTAACCCTTGTCCTGCTGAACCCAGATATACCCTTCCTTTGCAAACAGTGTAGATCCAGATCAGTTACTGATCTGGATCTGCACTGTTTGCCTTTAAGTATGTGAATTTATAGCAACAATTAGGATTGAGTAATCTGATTGGCTGAAAATTAGAAGTGGGAGTGGCATCTTAATTTATTCAGCAGGACAAGGGTTAACATAATCATGCTTCTTATCTCTGACTACTTCAATATTGAATTGCTGCATCAACAGGTCCTGTGCAGGGAATTATTTTAACGGCATCTAAATTAGTTCCAGCTGATCGATCATTCTCCAGACAGCTTATAAACTAATGTAATATTGTCTTTTTCAGCTAGTAGGAAGCCAATAAAAGAGGTGTTAAAGGATGGCTGATGCGAAAGAAGGTACGTTATATGTACATAGCTCCAGATAGGGATTTTTTTTTTTTTTCAACTGGAAAGTATTGATGTTTTTCTTATTTCTCCATGAAAACATATGTTGTGGGTACTCATTAGAAGCACCTCACTGAGATGCTTCTAATGAGTACCCACAACAATATGTTTTCGTGGAGAATTAAGAAAAATATTATGTGGCTACCCCCTCTTATCTGTAGCTATGTATGTAGCCAACTGTTGATAATTAAGTTCCTTTTTTTTATTTCAGTCAAAAAGTATTACTTTTGTATTTACATTTTCTGTGTGAGCACTTTAGATTTAGATGAACTTATACCTTACTGAGTGCATTCAGCATTCAATGAATGCAATGGCTTTTATATCCTGCCCACACAGTGTTCACCAAATGATATTCAACTAATGCAATGCAATGGCTTTTACATTCTGGCCTTGGACTGTTCGTGGCAAACATGTACTTGCTGCAAAAGAGAGTTACCACTCTCTGGCCTAAATCGGCAGACAACAAATTGGTGATAGTTTTCTTATTTTTCCCAGAGAATAGCATTTGACATTTCATGCAAATTGAAACGTCAAAGCCTATTTTCTGGAAAAAATAAAAAAATTATTTCCAGATGTAGTCTGCTGAATTTTTTTCCCAGCTTGCTAAGTGTCATATTCAGTCCCCTTATGAGGATTTTTGATTTATCCTACTTTAACCCTTAAACTGCCAATCACAACAATTGTGGTCTGCTTTGTCATCTGCTTGTGATTTTTAAAGTCAGTTTTGCAAACAGTGTGGACCCAGATCAGGCTGTTCCTCTGGGAGCAGTCTGATCAGGGTCCACACTGTTTGCCAGTATGCAAAAGTAGGTTTGAAAAGTTTGCAAGAATGTTCAGCAGACAACATTTCCAGATGCAGGTTTTCATGTCGTTTTAAGGGTTAAAACAGATATGTAAGAATGAATTATGTGTGTGTGTGTGCAGTTTATTGACAAAAATGCTTTGCGTCGGGTGCGAAGTTTACATTGGGGTTCACTTACTTTTGATGTGACCTAATGCGTTCATGAGTCATTGAACTGTAAAAGATATAATTTATTTCTTAATTGATACTTTCCTCATTTCTGTATTGTTGGCAAGAGTTTCTAATGAGTACCAACAAAATATGTTTTTGTGGAGAAACAAGAAAGAATATTTATATTGGTGCACATGCTACCTCAGATTGCTGAACAAACTTGCAGCAGACGGCAATCTATTATTATCGCACCTGCTTGTAGCAGGGTGCGATATAGGCGTCCGATTTTCTGTCCGTCAGTCCGTCCGTCTGTCAACATTTATGTCGACGTTCGACATTTATGTCAAAGTTAGTATTCTAATCAACTACAAGACTAAACAACCATCAAACCTTGCATGAAACATCTCCCTGACCTCCTGACTTTGCGATATAGGCATCCGCTTTTCCATATGTCTGTCCATTTGTCCGTCCGTCTGTCAACATTTATGTCGAAGTTCGACATTTATGTCAAAGTTAGTATTTTAATCAACTACAAGACTAAACAACCATCAAACCTTGCATGAAACATCTCCCTGACCTCCCGACTTTACGACATAGGTGCCCACTTTTCCATTCGTCTGTCTGTTCGTCCGTCCGTCTGTCCGTCTGTTAACAGTTCTGTTATGTCGAAGTTCGACATTTATGTCAAAGTTAGTATTCTAATCAACTACAAGACTAAACAACCATCAAACCTTGTATGAAACATCTCCCTGACCTCCTGACTTTGCGACATAGATGCCCGCTTTTCCATTCGTCTGTCCGTTTGTCCGTCCGTCTGTCTGTTAACAGTTCTGTTATGTCGAAGTTTGACATTTACGTCAAAGTTAGTATTCTAATCAACTACAATTCTACAACAACCATCATACCTTGCATGACACATCTCTCTGACCTCCTGACTTGGCAGGTATGTTGACCCAGTGGGCTTGACCTATATTTTGCACTCCATTGACTTTGACACAATTTACGTTGACGTTCCAGATCTTCTCAACTATAAGGCGTACAACTACCAAACCTTGCATAGTGCTTCTCCTAGATGTACTGACTTGGCAGGTACCTTGACCAGGTGACCTTGACCTATATTTTGCGCTCCAGTGACTTTGACATATTTTGCGTCGACGTTCGATATCTCCTCAACTATAAGGCCTACAACCATCAAACCTTGCAAAGTGCTTCTTCTCAACGTACTGACTTGGCAGATACCTTGACCTGGTGACCTTGACCTATATTTTGGCTGCAGTGACTTTGACATAATTTACGTCAACATTCCAGATCTCAAGTTTAAGACCTAGCCACCAAAACCTTGCATAGTGCTTCTCCTAGATGTACTTACTCGGCAGGTATCTTGACCCGGTGACCTTGACCTATATTTTGCGCTCCAGTGCCTTTTACACATTTTACGTCAACGTTCAATATCTCCTCAACTATAAGGCCTACAACCATCAAACCTTGCATAGTGCTTCTCCTCAATGTATGGACTCCGCAGGTACCTTGACTGGGTGACCTTGACCTATATTTTGCACTCCATTGACTTTTACACCTTTTACGTCACCCTTCCATACGTCCTCAACTGTAAGGCCTTCAACCACCAAACCTTATATAGCACTTCTTCTTAATGTACTGACTCGGCAGGTACCTTGACCTGGTGACCTTGACCTATATTGTGCACTCCAGTGACTTTTGACACATTGTATGTTGATGTTCGGTATCTCCTCAAATATAAGACCTACAACCACTAAACCTTGCATAGTGCTTCACCTCATTGGACTGGCTTGGCAGGTACTTTGACCTGGTGACCTTGACCTATATTTGACACATTTTACATTGATGTTTGATAACTCCTCAACTATAAGGCCTACAACCACCATACCTTGCATTGTGCTTCTCCTTGATGTACTGAATTAGCAGGTACCTAGACCCGTGACCTTGACCTATATTTCATGCTCCAGTGACCTACACATTTTACGTCAATGTTTCATTATCATTGGGCTGTATGATACGAAAAGTCAGTGCTGAAGATATAGCCATTAGAGGGAATGGGACTGGCCTGGAATATATGTGCCCCACTAGGCACTTTGTCTACATTTTTTTCAACCCAGTTTTCCGACTAAGCACTGCTAAGAATGAAATAAACTTATTTAATAATCACGTTCTGATTGTGGCTCCTGTGACTTTTGCCCCAGCAGGTGCGATGACGCCTTAGCGGAATTCTTGTTTTTATTTACTATTATTTTTCAGATAGATAAACATTTTATGTGAATTGTTTGGGATGCAGATGATTCAATTGAAATAACAAGCTTAAATGTCTCTGAAAAAAGAAGGAAATATAGAATGTCGTCTGCTGCAGTTGTTATAAGCACTTTATGAATTAAAGAGTTTGCAACATTTATAAGTAAGATTGGAGAACTTGTTAAGGAGGATAATTTGGTGATAATTTTGGGATAATTTTCTCCAGCTTTCCATAAAAACACGTTGTGGGTACAGAGGCACTTCTAATAAATACATGTACAGGTCTGCTAAGATATCTTTAACTGAATCAAATTTCAGTTTGTTCAAGTTTCGCTATGAGTATTGTCAGGAAAGTTATGGTATAAACAGTTGGAAGTTATGGTATTAAACAGCTGCACATCAATTTTCCCATGAAAAGCTGAGTGATTAACCTTTACCATTCTCTCGGCCTATTTGGCAAATAACAAATTGATGATTTTTTCCACAGAAAATAGGGTTTGTCTTACATGCTAATTGTCTCTTTAGGAAGCGGTTTGCATGTAATGTCAAGACACTAATTTGTAGGAAAATAAGAAAACATTTCAAAATGTCGAACTTTTACCTAACATGCAGGAACATTAAACAATGTTTTATCAACCCTTGTCCTGCTGAACCTGGTTATTCCCTGCCTTTGCACACAGTCTAGATCCAGGTCAGTTGGCCTCTGAAGAAGCCAACTGATCTGGATCTGCACTGTTTGTCATTCAGTATTTGCATTTGTATCAACAATCTGGATTAAGTGATCTGATTGGCTGCAAATTAGATGTGGGTGTGGCATCTTAATTTATTCAGCATGACAAGGGTTAAGGCATCCCATTGCTAAATAATATTTTGCTCCCAATAACTGGAATGTCTGGATCAATAATTTCCTTATTTCTCCACAAAAACAGAAATGTGGGTACGCAGTAGCATTGCCACTGTATGTTGGTTCTGTGTATGCAACATATGTTTTTGTGCAGAAATAAGTAAAAATGCTAATGTCTGTTGCTTGAAAAAACAAAACAATACAAATAATCATCTCAACATATCCCTAAATATTCAGACAGACATGCCTGAACCCAGATCAAGTTAAAGAAGTGCAGTCTGCACTGTTTGCCATTCAGTGAGCATTTTTAGACACATTACAGGTATTTAGATGAATTTGTTCGAATTTGTAGATACTTTGTGAGTACAGTAAGTTAATGCTAGGCATTCTGGGTAAATATTTTCAGCAGACAACATTTTGAAATATTTTTCTTTTCTTTTTTTTCCAAGAAAACAGGATTTGACATTTCATGCAAATTGTCTCCATGGAGACAATTTGCATGAAATGTCAAAACCTGATTGGAAAGTAGGAAAAATCTCATCAATTTGTCATCTGCTGAATCTGTCCATACAAGTAGCGTGTTAAGATACATTGTAAGTATATAGTAAGAAGTTAAGGTCTCTGAGTCTCAATATGTAGAGTGGATATTGTATCTGAAATTGCCATCTGATTACCTGGGCCCAGTTATTTAAAGCATCATTATCTTAACAAGCTTGCTAATGACAAACTTGTTCATTGTTGTAGCTAAGGTTTTTCAAATACATTCATATTTTTGCTGCAAAGATGGGAGTAGCTTTTGCAGTGCAAAAGCTACTCGCATTTTTTCAGCAAAAAAATGTCAATGTACAGTGCTCCAGCTAGCCCTTTACAGAGGGCCGGGCCACCTGGGCCACTCCTCTTGCCTTCTTGCCGCCCCACTGTCCTTTTAAAGTTGCCCTTTGCCTTATTTCAACTCCAGACATCAAACCATACTTTT
Organism: Anodontia alba; assembly: GCA_964016985.1. Classification (NCBI taxonomy): domain Eukaryota; kingdom Metazoa; phylum Mollusca; class Bivalvia; order Lucinida; family Lucinidae; genus Anodontia; species Anodontia alba. Next base: position 83,321,357 of record OZ024831.1, on the reverse strand, counting down.
TGTTTAAAATTTCATGAAAATCGGACCAAAATAAAAAAAAAGAAGTTATTTAAGTCAGTTTTATGTGTATTCTAGTTTGAGGCATTTCTGGTGGAATGGGATTATATTTTTAACATGTCTTGATGCTAAGCACATCACATGACACATGGTGCCCTCATTCTTGTATGATCGCACAAAAAATGCCCTACCTGGCACCCCTCTGCCTTCAAATCCTAGCTGGAGCTATGTGTTTGCCATATTTCAAGAGAAATTTTAATATCATGTTAGCTAATAAAGTTTTTGAACAACAGGGCCCTGAAGTACCATATTTATCCTAAGAAATTTGGACATACAGGCCTGAATAAATAGTGTAGACCCAGATCAGATGCTGCAGAACGTGCATTTGATCAGGGCCACATGTAAGAACAAATAGACTTGTTGAAATTTTAGAATAAGTATGGTAAGGAGTTAAGGTGTCCAAATATTTAGGGTATATATTGTATGGCAATATGAAACATTATTGCTTAGCATAGGTCAAGATAAGAGTGGGTATCAAATATATATTTTTCTTATTTCTCCATGAAAACATATGTTGTGGGTACTCATTAGAAGTGCCTCGCTGAGGCACTTCTAATGAGTACCCACAACATATGTATTCATTGGGAAATAAGAAAAATACATGTATCATACTTTTGAATTGAAAAAAAAAAAACCCATCTTATCACGATCTATGGCTCAGCCTGCTGGATAAAAAATTCAGCAGACAGCATTTGGAAATATTTTTTCTAATCTTTCCTGGAAAATAGGATACACATTTAATGCAAATTGTCTCCTAAGGACAATTTGCATGATTAATGTCACATCTGTTTTTTGTTTTTTTTCCTGGGAAAAATAAATATACCCAGTAGTATCAATAATTTGTATTCTGTTGAATTTGCTCATAGAGTGATAATGTTTCAGAGAGCTGTTATAACTGACAATTCTCATCATATTAAGTACATATCCATATAGCATCAGATAAGATGCTTTCTCTGTTAGAAAGCTTTGATAATTTCCTTATTTCTCTCTGAAAACAACTGTTGTAGGTACTCTTTAGAATCATCATACCAAGGCAAGTCCAATGAATACTCACAACATAGTTCTCATTGAAAAATGAGAAAAATATGTACAATATGTCTGTGGATACCTCTCTTATCTAGACTATGAATTGTCTGTTTTATTAGGATTATTGTTGCCCCCTGATATTTACTGTTTGGACATATGGCCTCTTTGACATTTCTGGTCTTTTCTGTTTAGTGATGAAAAAAATGCTGTTCTAAAATCATTAGGTTATACAGATACAGTTTTTTTTTTGTTTTTTATCTCACTTATGCAAAACTCAGAATAAGCTTTAGTGATCACTGTCTGTCTGTATGTCTGTGCATCTGCACTTTCTTACTTCTAATATAACTTTTCCAAAACCAGTGAAGTGATTTGAACCTAATGTATGTAGCAGAGATGTTGCTTGGGTAGCGGGTAAACAAGTTTACAAAATTACTGCCATTCGGCCATTTTAATTGGTTGCCATGATGGCAACTGAAAGGTTCCATAGACATAATGGGGAAAATGGGTAACACATTTAAGCCAAGTGGATTCTTCTACCTCACACTTTGGATAGGCCCATTTTAAATTTTAAGGGGTATTGCTTTGTTTTTAGTATTATCATTTTTACAGAACTGTCTGTATTTAATGTAAAAGGTGTAGACACTGATCAGACACTGCAGAATGTGTCATCTTATTTGATTCTACACTATTTGTCAAGTTCCTTTTATTGGATGCTAGACATAAAAGGGTTAAGTTGATTAACCCATTGTATACTGAATAGACTCTCCCACACTATATATTGGAAGAGTCCAATTTCATTTTTAGGTACGCCCAGCTACATGTTTGAGATTTACATATTTCTAGAGAAGCATGGCTAAACTATTTGCAAACAGTGGAGACCCTGATCAGATGTCTGATCTGGGTCTGCACTGCCAATTACCCTTTTATGGGTCTCCCGACTACAATGGGTTAAAAAGACTTATACTGTGAAACCACTTTGCCATTGTAACCAAATTTCACATCGATGATGTTGGTGCTTGAAGATGCATCTAAACATCAATTAATGCATGAGTAAAAACTTTTTGTGTGAAGCATCCAGGTGGCCGAGTGCTTAGCCTCTCGACTTCAGATCACGAGGTTACAGGTGAACCTACTGGAGGTAGAATTAACCTTATGAATGTAATGCGCTACTTTGCACTGAGTCTTTCATTATCACTTTCCGTCATCTCAGTATGACTAAAAATTGCTGAAAGGGAGGTAAACCTCCAGATCATCATCTTCATCATCATCATCAGTATCATCATCAAAAGTGGGGTCTTGTGTGTTCACCAGATACAATTTAATCCTTAAAGCGCCAAGAAAACCTGCATCTGAAAATGTCGTCTGTTTATGTCGTCTGCTAAATATTCTTGCAAACTTTTCAAACCTATTTTTGCATACAGGCAAACAATGTGGACCCAGATCAGACTGCTCCTAGAGGAGCAGTCTGATCTGGGTCCACACTGTTTGCAAAAAATGACATTTAAAATCACAAGCAGATGACAAAGCAGATGACAATTGCTGTGATTGGCGCTTTAAGGGTTAATATGAAACCCTATAGACTACTAAATGTTGAGAAATGCACCAGAACTCATTGTTTTTCAGTACCTTACCAGTAGTTAAGCTGCTTTTTGGGGTAGTTACCCAATTAATTTTTCTGAAAAAAAACTAAAAGCAATTCAAATAAAATTTTATGGGTATATACCCAAATATCATTGGGCCTACATAATTAATGGTAAGGTTTTCCCTCCTACCAAAGAACTGTATAGAGCTCTTTGCCAGTTAGGGCACATATGCTCATGCAAGCCATCCAGGTGCATATGGGCCTCTTGTTGTAGTTGATGATATGCTAACTTCATATAGTTTTTCGGTTTTCCATATGTGCATACGAATGTACATCCTTCTGTACGTGTGTACGTACGTACATACGTACATACATTACATGATCCTGTTAGACTCAGGTTAAGGCATTTGTACCAGGTAGAATTTTGCAGTTTTTTAGTCAGGTACCCCACAGTGGGGGCATCCATGTACTGTGGACACATTTCTAGTTTAAAATTATTTTTCAGAGAAAATAAGGCTTGGCATTTCTGTTTTTCAGACAAAATAAGGCTTTACATTTCATGCAAATCAGATGATTCACATGAAATGTAAAGCCTTATTTTGTCTGAAAAAATACAAATGTCATCTGCTGCAGTTGTGATTTGCCTTTCAATAGTTAATACAAGTGTTTTGCTTATCAGTGGCCCAGCTAGGATTTGAGGGCAGAGGGGTGCTTTATAGGGCACTTTTTACATGGTCATACAAGAATGAGGTAACCATGTGTCATGTGATGTGCTTAGTGTCAAGACATCTTACAAAATATAATCCCATTCCACAGTAAATGCCTCAAACTAAAATACACATAAAACTGTCTTTTTAACCCTTGTCCTGCTGAATAAATTAAGATGCCACACCCACTTTTAATTTTCAGCCAGTCAGATTACTTGGTCCAGATTGTTGCTATAAATTCACATACTTAATTGCAAACTGTGCAGATACAGATCAGTTGGCTTCTTCAGAAGCCAACTGATCTGGATCTACACTGTTTGCAAAGGTAGGGTATATCCAGGATCATCAGGACAAGAGTTAACGCTTAGCACTCTGGGTAAAATTTTCAGCAGATGTACGACATACTGAAATATTTTTTCTTATTTTTCCCATAAAACAGGTTTTGACATTTCATGCAAATTGTCTCCAATACATGTACCGTATTAATCCGCCTATGAGACGATTCGTTTATAAGACGGGGGCTGTTTTTGGGCCCTTTCCAGGCAGGATTTTGCTTTTACTTAATTATAAGACGGGTTAAAAAAAGTCGCCTGTCGGAGATATTCCCTGCCACTCAGAAAATCCTAAAGTACAATTAAAAAAAACTTCCAACACCACTTACAAGCATGCATACCGTATTTAACTGTGTATAACACGCACCTTATTTACCCAGAAAACGTTTACAAAAATCCGATGTGTATTATTTATAGGAACACCAAAATCGGGACAGAAATCGCCAAGATAATCGGTCGCGAAAACTCATGACATTCACGATCGCCCGGTAAAAATGCGAAATAGAATGATTGCTATGAGATATTCATGATTTTTTATACCTATCTCGCCCATACCATGGTTCTGTCGGCTCAAAACAAGCAACTCCATCTGATTTGCAGTAATTTGATATCCTTTTCATGTCCATGCTCTTTTTGTTTACGCTTTTTTATTTTGCTGATCATGTGATCTCTTCAAAGGGAAACTACTCAAACAGGCATATGCATATGAATCTGTATTGATTACCGGACTTTGACAAGTCTCACACCGTAACTTGAATAAATCAGCCTGCACAACTGATTTATTGTAGTTCAAAATAGGAAATAAATTTGGTAGAACATAAATATTCATAAACGATCATACATTGAAAAAATAAAGAAGTATTTAAATTTTTGCAATTATTAAAATTATTGATAATAAACAAAACCAACTGGGCTTTTGAGGTAGGTAGATCGGTCATTTGCATTTTATCTTTTATTTTCTTACCATATATTTATCTTTTTTTTTTTTTTTTTAACTTTTCTTCCAACTTACCAAAAAAATTGTTTGAAATAAACAATGTTTATGATAAAGAAAAAAAAAAAACTACCAGCATACATCTGTGCACTTAATTGGTTAATTGGCAGTCAGAATGACAACTAGTCGACTTTAGTTGTTGTTTGCATTGCCCTGAGGCACTGAGTTGATAATTTCACGTCTCAGTTAAGAAAGTGACACAAAGTGACACAAAGAAGGTGTTAATTATGAGAACACAAAAGAAATAACTACATTTTTATTGTCATAGCGTCTGCAGTGGGGAAGCAAAGAACTGCCTACACTACATCAAGTTGCCTGAGGCCCATGGTAACAGAGCTGCACAATGAAAATTCAGTTAGCATTATCGTAAATTCGGCCTTTTTCTACTCTAAACCCTCCGAATTAGGCCATTTTCAACTTAATCCTAGTGAAATTTGACACACATAGTATCTGGTAACTTAGTAAATAATGCACGGATAAATTCTTTGTGTTTTACATGGGAACATCTTTTTTTTTATTTCAAAACTATTTAGCAAATATTCAGTGCGTGTTATACACGGGTGCGAGTAATACACAGAAAAATTCGGTACTTCACCTAAAAAATTACCTTGCTGCTATTTCTATCAAGGGACGAAGGTAAACATTATATCCTTCTACCGGTTTCGAAGATCGGCATTTTCCGTGACCACGTGGCACCACCGGACTTTGCCGAAAATACCGATATGGCCAAAGACCTCGATTATAAGACGGGTCTGGATTTTTGGGGGCTTTTTTTTGGGAAAAATCCCCGTCTTATAGGCGGATTAATACGGTATCTCTTGCGTGACTGGGTTATGTGCTGGTTACTTATAATATGTTTAAACAAATGCTTTGGTTTATTTATTATAAAATATGCTAAACTTGCAAGAAAAAATGTTCCTGCAGGGGATAATGGATCTCGTGTAACAACACAATTGTCTGATAGTATCTCGGGTGACAAATGTGATCTTTCTCAAGGCTGCAGGGCTAAAGCTGAACTCTTGATTTCAAAGATGAATTTTTTTTGGTCTTAATGAAATTGTACAAAAACTTGCAATGAAGATACATGTACCTTAATCTGGATGTTTGTACTTTAGGAATGCTTTTTTCAACATAAAAGTTAATATTTTTGTTATTTCCACAATAAAACATATTTTGGGTATTCATTTACAGAAAGCGTGAATACCCACAACATGTTTTTATGGAGAAGTAAAAAAAAAAAGATTAGGTGAATACCCAATTATTTCTATCCATGGCTATGAATTACTCAGGAGTGTTTTGGTAAACAGGCTGTTCAATTATTCATTGTAATGTTATTTGTTTATCTCTCTCATTCCAACACATCAAAACTTACCGTTTACCATGCTGGGTTAAAAATTCAGCAGATTTCAAAATACGTTTTTTCTTATTTTTTCCATGCAATAGAGTTTAAATTTCATGCAGATTTTCTTCTTAGAAAACAAAAAAGCACTACCAGTTTGTTTGTCTGCTGACTTTATGCAGAAAGTGCTAAAGGTCTAGATAAGGGAGGGTGTCTGGTAAATATTTTTCTTATTTCTCCATGAAAACACATGTTGTGGGTACTCATTAGAAGCGCCTCAGTGAGGTGCTTCTACTGAATACCCACAACATATGTTTTCATGGAGAAATAAGAAAAATATTAATATTTTTGGCGTGAAAAAAACGCCTTAACTAGTGCTATGTATAGATTAACTCTTTCTCCGCTAGTGGCGACTTTTGTTGTCTGCTAACCTTTGCAAACAGTTTGGACCCAGATCAAGCCCGAAAAACCATTCGGCCTGATCTGGAGCCAAACTGTTTGACTCTCTGATGGTATTCCCGAAAGATTTTTTTTGAAAAAGTTAATTTTATTAAAAAATCCAGACAACAAAAAAGCATGCAAAATCCATCACGAAAACATTCCTATAAAATTTTGACCCCCTTAAACCCCACTTTTATATAGTAAAACTTGGGTTTACAGGGGTATACATTATTTTCTTATTTTGTGCTCAAAAACATAAATTGTGGGTACTCATTAGAACTGCCTCTCTGAGGCAGTTCTAAGGAGTACCCACAATTTATGTTTGAGCAGAAATATGATAAATATCAGAGTTTTTTTATCCGAAAAATTTAAGTTTTTGGAGGTGAAATTTTCTATATATTTGAATAGGTGTGTTTTCGTAATGACCCAGCATGCAAAGTGTTAAATATTTGCAAACAACCTGTAAATTCAGTGATGACTATTATTATACTCAAGTAAATGACGTTTGGGAGCGGGTATATGGGAGTCTTCACATCAGTGGGTTGTTTGTTTGGTTTGTCCTTCTGTCTTTAATCGAGGTGCCTCTAATGAATACCCACAATGTATGTTTTTGTAGAGAAATAAGAAAATATCAATATTTTCGGATTGAAAACTGCATCTTATCAAGACTATACTTACAGTGTTTGTTAGTCCAAGTTTATTTCTCCAATTATTATCAGATTTTATATAAAAAAGTCACAAAAATGATCATTTTGGGTAGCAGTGTGCGACAATTTTTTTTTTCAAGTTAATTTTTAACAGGGCTATGTGCTGTTGGCATTTTTTAGCTCACCTGAGCTCTGCTCAGGATGAGCTATTGTGATCACTTTTCGTCCGTCGTCCGTCCGTCCGTCCGTCCGTCCGTTAACATTTTCAAACGACTTCTCCTCTGAAGCCGCTGAGCCAATTTTGCTCAAATTTCATATGGAGCCTCCTTAGGGTGGGGGAACGAAAGATTGCTAAAATGGTCGCGGTCCGTCGACTAAGATGGCCGCCATGCCCATATATGGTAAAAACCTTTAAAAATCTTCTTCTCCATAACCGAGGATGCCTTGGGGCTGAACCTTTGCATGAATCATCGGGGACGGGAGGTCAACCAAAGTTGCTAAAAGAATTGTCGTACGTTGACGTTTGACCTTTTTACGGCAAGGTCAAGTTCGCTTCCCTATGCATTTATATGAGCTCTATACATTTGAATGGGAAAATTGTTAAGAGTTTCAAACGACTTCTCCTCAGAAGCCTCTGAGCTAATTTTGTTCAAATTTCATATGGAGCCACCTTAGGGTGGGGAAACAAAAGATTGCTAAAATTGTCGCGGTCCGTTGACCAAGATGGCCGCCATGCCCATATATGGTAAAAACCTTTAAAAATCTTCTTCTCCATAACCGAGGATGCCTTGGGGCTGAATCTTTGCACGAATCATCGGGGACAAGAGGTCAACCAAAGTTGCTAAAAGAATTGTCGTACGTTGACGTTTGACCTTTTTACGGCAAGGTCAAGTTCGCTTCCCTATGCATTTGTATGAGCTCTATACATTTGAATGGGAAAATTGTTAAGAGTTTCAAACGATTTCTCCTCTGAAGCCTCTGAGCTAATTTTGTTCAAATTTCATATGGAGCACCTTAGGGTGGGGGAACGAAAGATTGCTAAAATTGTCATGGTCCGTCAACCAAGATGGCCGCCATGTCCATATATGGTAAAAACCTTTAAAAATCTTCTTCTCCATAACCGAGGATGCCTGGGGCTGAATCTTTGCATGAATCATCGGGGACGAGAGGTCAACCAAAGGTGCTAAAAGAATTGTCATACATTGACGTTTGACCTTTTTACGGCAAGGTCAAGTTCGCTTCCCTATGCATTTGTATGAGCTCTATACATTTGAATGGGAAAATTGTTAAGAGTTTCAAACGACTTATCCTCTGAAGCCTCTGAGCTAATTTTGTTCAAATTTCATATGGAGCCACCTTAGTGTGGGGAAACAAAAGATTGCTAAAATTGTCGCGGTCCGTTGACCAAGATGGCCGCCATGCCCATATATGGTAAAAACCTTTAAAAATCTTCTTCTCCAGAACCGAGAATGCCTTGGGGCTGAATCTTTGCACAAATCATCGGGAAGGAGAGGTCTACCAAAGTTGCCAAAAGAATTGTCGTACGTTGACATTTGACCTTTTTACGGCAGGATCAAGTTTGCTTCCCTATGCATTTGTATGAGCCCCATACATTTGAATAGGAAAATTGTTGAGAATTTTAAATTTCTTCTTCTCTGAAGCCACTGAGCCAAATTTGCTCACATTTCATATTGTGCCTTCTTAAGTCAGGGGAACGAAAGATTGCTAAAATGGTCGCGGTAGGTCGACCAAGATGGCCACCATGCCCATATATGGTAAGACCCTTTAAAAATCTTCTTCTTCAGAACTGAGGATGCCTTGGGGCTAAATCTGTGCACAAATCATCAGGGACAGGAGATCTACCAAAATTGCTGAAAAGATTATCGTACGTTGACATTTGACCTTTTTACGGCAAGGTCAAGTTTGCTTCCCCATGCATTTGTATGAGCCCCATAACATTTATATGGGAAAATTGTTGAGAATTTGACGACTTCTCTGAAGCCACTGAGCCAAATTTGCTCAGATTTTTAGCTCACCTGAGCATGAAGTGCGCATGGTGAGCTATTGTGGTCAGTCAATGTCCGTCGTCCATCATGGGTCATGCGGCGTGAACAATTGCTTTAAAGGCCTACTCTTCCTACACCCCAGGGCCAATTGACTCGATACTTGGTAGGAAGCATCAGGGTGAAATGTAGATAAAAAAAATAGCTAAAATCGTTCCGATCGGAAATCCAAGATGGCCGCCATGGCCGCCATCTTGAAAATCTTTTTCGCTTCTTCTCCTGAACCGAAAGGCCAATTGACTCCAAACTTGCTAGGAAGCATCAGGGTGACTTGTAGATCAAATATAGCTAAAATCGTGTCGTTCCAAATTCCAAGATGGCCACCATGGCAGCCATCTTGAAAATCTATTTTTCGCTTCTACTCCGAAACCCAAAAGCCAGTTGACTCCAAACTGGTTAGGAAGCATTGGGGTGACTTATAAATCAAAAATAGCTAAAATTGTGTGGATTAGAAATCCAAGATGGCCACCATGGCAGCCATCTTGAAAAGCTATTTTTCGCTTCTTCTCCTGAACCGAAAGGCCAATTGACTCCAAACTTGCTAGGAAGCATCGGGATGACTTGTACATAAAAAATAGCTCAAATCGTGCCAATTAGAAATCCAAGATGGCCTCCATGACAGCCATCTTGAAAATCTATTTTTCGCTTCTTCTCTTAAAACTAAAAGTCAATTGACTTGAAACTTAGTAGGAAGCATCAGGGTGACTTGTAGATCAGAAAATAGCTATAATCATTCCGATCGGAAACCAAGATGGCAGCCATCTTGAAAATCTATTTTTTGCTTCTTCTACTGCACCGAAATGCCAGTTGACTCAAAAGTTGGTAGGAGGCATTGGGGGTGACTTATTTTACTTGTAACGTTTAGAAAATTTCAGCATTTTAACCTTGTAAGCAAGATATTTCAAAAACTGTTTAAGCCATTGCCTTGTCATAAGAGTATTGGAAAAATGTTGCATGCCATCTGCATATCTGCAGTGGCGGTTTCACTCAGGTGAGCGAGTTGTGGCCCGTGGGCCTCTTGTTTTTATTTTATATTGTAAAAGAGGTGCTGCTGGGGTATTAATTGCATTTAAACACATAAAGCACTTAGCAAAATTGGAGCAGACGACATTCTATTTTTTTTTATCACTTTTCAGAGAAAATAAGACATGGCATTTTATGTGAACCATCTGCTTGCAGATGATTCACATGCAATGTCAAGTCAGAGAAAATAAGACTTGGCATTTCATGTGAATCATCTGCTCAACAGATGATTCACATGCAATATCAAGTCTTTTCTCTGAGAAAAAATAGTAAAGTGTTCTCTGCTGCAGTTGTGATCAGCACTCTAAGGGTTAAAGCTCTAATTCAGGCTGAAGTGGTTTTTTTTTTTTTTTGTTCTTCTTTTGCTTGTCTATAATTATCAAAGTATATTTTTCTCATTGCAGAAATTATCATGACTCCTTCTAAGAAGGGGAAAGCTACATGTATAAAGATTGAGCGGAAGAAGAAGGCTGAGGCAGACAAACAAGAACATCATCATATAGCTGGCGGAGAACACAAGGGGCTTGTTATTAATAGAGAAGCACACGGTAGGAAGTCTTAACCTTTTGTGTTTGTGTTGAGGTTCTACGGCCCACTCAATACAATGGGGTCATGTCGAGTGTGGTCAGTTTTCCTAACCACACTTTTACTGGGCAGGCATAGTCTTCTAAGCTGTTAACTAGTATTGTGCACATTCTTTTGCCTTTAGTGCTATCTATACGAAATAAGCAGACAACAAAAGTTTTTATGCCCCCTTCATTCAAAGAATGGCAGAAAGGGCATATAGTGTTACCTCTCTGTCCATCCGTCTGTCTCCGTCTGCGTCCGAGATGGCGTAAACAATTTGCGTTTAAGTTTTTTTCAGATGTTAGCTATTTTTGTTTAAGTTTTTCAGGCGTGGGGTATCTGTGTCTTTTGGACACATTTCTGGTTTCTTATTTTTCCCTGACATACAATGTAGGATTTGACATTTCATGCAAGTTATTTTCATAGGCGAAAATAATCACTAGAAGTGAATGTTATGTTGCATGACTGTTGCACCTAGCAATGGTCTAAGAAATTTATATAGAAGGATGAGGTACCTTGGAACCTTCTCCCTTGGGATTGGTCGGGTGTGGCGAAGGTGTCATGTATCTTACATCACTGGGGCATCCAATTGATATTGGCTTACAATTGGGCAAGGCCTGCTATCCTTGTAGCAGGTAAGAGTAGAAGGGGAATGTTTTTATTTCTTCTGTTTCTCCACTTCCATTCCTGTTCCTCTTTCTTCCCAGTCCCTCTGTTTCATCTCCTCTACTTTCTACCGGCCTCGGTGGCTCAGTTGGATGCGCCATCCGACTGGAGATCAGGAGGTCGCGGGTTCAACACCCGCCGAGGTTGGCAACATTCTTTCATGGAGATTGATCGTGAAATATTTTCTGCGGTCATTCTCTCCCTTCCGCTGATTCAAGAAGGGCAGTTGTCAGTTTCTGGCAAAAGAATGTGCACAATACTGGTTAACCGCTTAGAGGACTAAGCCTTCCCAGTAAAAGTGTGGTTAGGTAAACTGACCACACTCGACATGACCCCATTGAGTTGACTCAACACAAACAAATCCTCTACTTTCTCCTATATCTTATCTCCCTTTCTCTAGGAGAAATCAACAACACAAAATGACCCACAAGGGTTGACGTGTTGTTAAAACCCAACCCAATACAATCAATCAGTGGAACCTTCTTTCCACCACACACCCACCCACCTACATTATTTATTCAGGTGATAAAGCTCCTGTGTAAGCCATAAACTGCTCAGCTGAAAGAGAACAGATGCTTTACACTTAACCCTGGTCCTACTGAACCCAATATGCCCTGCCTTTGCAGACAGTGTAGATCCAGTTTAGTTGGCTCCCGAAGAGGCCAACTGATTTGAATCTGCACTGTTTATCATTAATTAGGTATGTGAATTTATATCAGCAGCCAAAATCAAGTATACATGGCAAGGGTTAAAAACATGCAATAAATTTGAAGTAGTTTACAAACAAGCAGTTTTTCTTTCGTTGGATTAAACACATTCTCGTTTGGTTTAAATACATTTTACTTCAATATTTGCTTAAACTTGTAACAAATGACATTTCAACAGGATTGAAATGAAAGCTGAAAGCTTATTTAGTTCTTAGCCCTTTCACCCCTGTGTTTCTGAAGTGGACTTGTGTGTCTTTGAATTCAGGCAGGTTCATTTGTTGCTAAAAGAGAAGTGAGTAAAAAAAATGAAAACTGATGGCAAACAGTGTAGATCCTGATGTGATGGCTCAGTATGAGCCATCTCAACTGGATCTAGACTGTTTGCAGATATATTAATTTTGGTTTGCAGTGCTGAAAGGTTAATTTGTAAATTCCATGAGCAGTGAACTAAAAGGGTTTGGGTTAGACAGAGGAATTCCGAATCTCATATGCATGTTGTGTTTGTTTTTCTCCAGGTGCAGATGAGGATCTGGGAAAACCACAAGTACAGCTGGGCTTCAACTGTTTCTTAGTTGACCAGAAAACAGGCAAACACGCTGTGGTAAGACTCGTAGGGTGCCTCATGCAAAAAATAGATCAGTCAGGATCTGACAAATCCATTGCCTGGCTGCGCAAGACAAGTAACCCTTGTCCTGCTGAATAAATTAAGATTCCATGCCCTTTTTCAAATTTTCAGCCAATCAGATTACCTGATCCAGATTGTTGATATAAATTCACTGTTGATATAAATTCACATACTGAATGGCAAACAGTGCAGATCCAGATCAGTTGGCTTCTGAGAAGCCAACTGATCTGGATCTGCACTGCAAAGGCAGTGTGTATCAGGGTTCAACAAGACAAGGGTTAAATTGTTTGCTAGGCAAGGTAGTAAAATGTTTTCTAGCTTGTCCAGAAGCATCCAGGTGACCGAGCAGTAAGCACTCAGGGCTTTGGATCACGAGGTCCCAGTTCAGAATCCAGATGAAGGTGGAATTCAGCTGATGACTGAATGGTGCTTCATTGCACAGGGCCTATCATTATCAACCTTTCATCATCTCTATATGACTTAAATAATGTTGAAAGGGACATAAAAACGCCTAGTCATCATCATTCTAGCTTGCCCAGAACATGGCGAGCAGTATATCTTTGATTGTCAGCAGAATTTCGTTTCCGCTCGATATCTTGAGAATGAATTGATGGAATTAGACCAAATTTTGCATATGCTTAGCTGTTGACCAGATCTAGGTTAGAATTCTTACGCGTCAGTTTTGGCAGATATACAAAAAACAAACAGTTATGGCCCTTGGTTATTGTCAGCTTCGTTTCCGCTCAATATCTTGGGAACAAATTGAAAGAATTTGCCCGTTTTGCATATGCATTGATGTTGACCAGGTCTAGGAGGAAATTGTTACACATCAATTTTTTGTACTTCCTTGTAAACTGTGTTTGTGGTGGTGTATACTGTTTTCACATTGTCCGTCAGTCCATCCATCAGTTACGTTTTGAGTTCAGAGGACTGCTTATTGTCATTTCTTGTTTTTCCACAAAAATATCTTTTGTGGTATTCACTAGAATAGCATTTTCAAGATGTTTCTAATGAGTTCCACAACATATGTTTTTAGTGGAGAAATAAAATATTTATCAGATGCATCTTTGTGGGTGGTCGGGTGGTGCGAAAGTGTCGTGTCTCTTACGTCAACGGGGCGTCCAATTGATATTGGCTTACAGTTGGGCAAGGCCTGCTATCCTTGTAGCAGGTAAGGGTAGAGGGGGAATGTTTTATTTCTTCTGATTCTTCACTTTCATTCCTGTTCCTCGTTTTTCCCTGTTCCTCTCTTTCATCTCTTCTACTATCTCTTCAATCTCTTTTCTCCCTTTCTGTGGGAGATGACACAAAATGACCCACCAGGGTTGACATGTTGTTAAACCCTAACACAATCAGTCACCTTTTATCTGGAGCTATGGTTACATGGCTCATAATTTATTTTTCAGGAAAGCAGAAAGTTGAAGTTCTGGTATGTAGAAACAGCAGACTATTTGGATCAGGTCACAACAGGATTTAATTTCTTCAGAGAGTTACTTAAACCAGAGAACTTCCCTAAAGGTATGTTGAGACAGAGATCAAACTCTTGATCATTTGACTGGTTCACTTACTCATCTGGTAGACCGTCCATTTTCAGTTTGAGTCTGGGAGGTTGTGGATTTGATCCCAGGATGAATCATTCCATAAACTTCAGAAAGCCTTATTAGCGATCGCCTTAGATAAGATGTTTGTTTCAACCAAAATATATTGATCTTTTGTTTTGCCACAAAAACATTTTATGTACCCAATGAAAAGGCCTTTTAATGAGTACCTACAAGTTTTAACCCTTGTCCTGCTGAATAAATTATGGTGCCATGCCTTTTTCAGATTTTCAGCCAATCAGATTACTTGATTCAGATTATTGATACAAATTCAAATACTGAATGACAAAACAATGCAGATCCAGATCAGTTGGCTTCTTCAGAAGCCAACTGATCTGGATCTACACTTTTTGCAAAGAGAGGGCATATACGGTTTCAGCAGGACAAGGGTTAAAGAAGTAAGAAAAAAATATTTATCTGGATACCTGTTATTTTGAGCTCAGACTACTTGCCCTAGAAAGTTGGGATGGGTATCAGAACTGAATAAAATTAGCTCTTAATCATTTGTTAATTTCAGCATACAGATCTTGACAATTTTCTTAGTTTTCCAACTGTGATAGATTTTGTCTGATAAAGAACAGTACTGTTATAATTGAATGAATCCATTATAAAATAAAGGAAGAGAGTTGCTTTAATTAATCGGTGATAATGTTAAATGAGGGTAACTGATATTTAAATGGGACATGTCATGTTAATAGGGGTCCTACATAGGTAGGTAACTGAGCGTATCAGGTAAATATTTTTCTTATTTCTACATGAAAACATATGTTGTGGGTACTTATTAGCAGTGTGTTGTCGGGGCTTCTAATGAGTACCCACAACATATGTTTTCATGGAGAAATAAGAAAAAATATCAGTACTTTTGGATTGAAAAAGCATCTTATCAAGAGCTATGCCTTAACATGTAAGCAAATGGCTATGCTTTAACATATAAGCTAACAGCTGCAAAATGTAGTTCCAGATAAGATGCTTTTTTCAGTTAAAAAATACTGACATGTTTCTTATTTTATATGCCTCCAACTTTGAGGCATATTACTTTTGTTTTGTTTGTCCATCGGTTTGTTATTCTATTTGTCACGTTTTACCTTGTGTACAAGATAGCTTAGCCTGGGCCCATGCATCAATATACATGTATGTTCTTATATATATAGTTAGTAAATTTGTCTTAAATTCCTTTAATGGATATATCTCCTATCGAGTACTGTTAATCACTTCTATAAATATTTACACCTGGGGACACTCGCAGGGAGTCTCTTTGATTAGCCACTGATTTCATTATATATAGGGTATTGTTTTAGTGTGACGTCATGAAATTTGATAATGAGGTGAAATTATCATGAAACTGAGGCTTCAGCATGCACCAAATATTGGCAGCACATGGATGCTGGCCGTGCATCTATAAACACACCTAAAAAAATGTGAAAAAGACGGATTAATTTTACTGTGTGCAAACTTTATTGAATCAAAAAGCCGGATAAGAATACTGGGACAAGGACAGGAGACTGAAGTATCAGGAATTATCAGAAATCTTGTTGGAAACAGCCTTACTCTTGTGTCGATCATGTGCGCACTGTGCCTAAATAAGGCTAAATCATCCGATGGGTATCAGTCGCAAGTTTCTGTGGCACTGAAAGTGTTAAAAGACACATGCAGAGCAAAATGACAATCCAAAATCAACATCAAAGCATGTTCCTCACAAAAGACATTTTGAACACACCCCAAAAACTTGAGGCTCTCAGAATTTCCATGACTATTTTTAGTGCTGAAGTGATGTGTTGATGAGTTACCATTCTTTAACCTTTACCACTCTCTGGGCATTTTCAGCAGATGACAAATTAATGATATTTTTCTAATTTTTCCCAGAAAACAGGATTTGACATTTCATGCAAATTGTCTCCTCAGGAGACAATTTGCATGAAATGTCAAATCCTGTTTACTGGGAAAAACAAGAAAAAATATTTCAAAATGTCGTCTGCTAAAATTTTTACCCAGAGTGCTAAGGGTTAATACACTCTATTGAATTGGTGGGGTAAACCAGGTGGCACTGCATGTGAAATTTGTAATTCCCTAGGCTGTCATTTTTGACATAGGAAATATCAGAAAAATAAAATAGAAAAAAATGATCAGACTGGAACCCAGGTTAAAGATAGCACAGAAAGCAAACAGTATAAAACTATAAACCCAGATCAGATGCCATAGAATGTGGATCTGATCAAGTCCACACCTTTAGCTCTTATCCAGTAATTTTTTGACACATCAACAGTTAATCAAATAGACTTTTTCAAGTTTTAGGAACAGTATGGTAAGAAGTCTAAGTTTCCGAAGCTGGCTCAGTTAGATGCGAGTCTGACTGGTGATCAGAACTGAGGAGGTTGCGGGTTTAACCCCTGCCGGGTTGGCAATATTCTTTCGTGGAGATTTGATTATGAAATATTTTCTACAGTCATTCTCTCCCTTTGCTGATTCAGAAGGGCAGTGCAGGCCTCGGTGGCTCAGTTGGATGCGCCGTCCGACTGGAGACCAGGAGATCGCGGGTTCATCCCCCGCCGAGGTCGGCAACATTCTTTCGTGGAGATTGATCATGAAATATTTTCTACGGTCATTCTCTCCCTTCTGCTGATTCAAGAAGGGCAGTTGTCAGTTTCTGGCGAAAGAAAGTGCACAATACTGGTTAACGGCTTAGAGGACTAAGCCTGCCCAGTAAATGTGTGGTTAGGTAAACTGACCATGCTCGACATGACCCCATTGGGTTGACTGGGCAACACAAACAAACAGTTGTCACTTTCTGGCGAAAGAATATGCACAATACTGGTCAATGGCTTAGGGGACTAAGCCTGCCCAGAAAAAGTTTGGTTAGGTAGAATGACTGCACTTTACATGAACCCACTGGCTTGACTGGGCCATAATACCTCAACACAAACAAGGTGTCTGGATAGTAAGAGTAAACATGATACAACAGTATAGCAGATTGTAAAATGGAACTTATTTGTGCCAAAACAGTGACTTAGCCAGAACGGAATTATTTTTACGCACACCCAGGAAAAATCTCCAAAAATATGCCTAGAATCGCTTCTGAAATAGGGGCTACTCTTAAAGGGAAGAATTTGCTCCCAGAGGCAAATTCTGTCTTTTAAGAGTAGCCCTTCTGGTAAAGAAGCAAAATATTTATGTTAATGTCATTTTATTGTTAATATTTTTCTTACGCATTAAGCATGTGGGTAATGAGCATTAAGCCTGTGCAAAATGAATACTGCTATAGTGTTTGTTTTTTCCTTATAGATTACGTAGGTTTCATTAAGAAATGTATGAAACTTATGCAGAAACCAGATTACAACCAGGCAAAGAAGATAGACCTTGAGATACAGCAGTTGGATGATGCAGAAGCTCCAAGAACACCAGGTATACATATAAACCATGTGAGCTTTATCATAGCAAGACTTAAATATACGTATATAGTTCTAGATAAGACTCTCTGTGTGCAGGTTGGGTTTGAGTTTGTTCAAGTGCTATTATATCTTGAGACAGCTTTTGAATATCACTGCTTATATAAAATGTACAAGGCCAAATAAAAAAATATGTATGTTAGTGTAACATTATACCCAGTCACACGATAGCGGCGGGATATTATGGTTTCACATTGGACGTCTGTGTGTCCATCTGTCCATCCGTCTGCCTGTCAGTTGTACATCCATCTGTATTTCATTTCTGGTAACTTGAGTAAATGTCAATGGATTTTCACCGAACTTGTGATATGCGCTGTTGTTGTGGAGATCTGGATTGGGATTGCTAATGGGCAAATTTCATCAATTTTTGACAGCATCATCATCCCGTGACACATCTGTATTTTCATTTCCGGACGATAACTTTAGTAAATATCAATGGAGTTTCACCAAACTTGGTATGTGCATTGATATTGTGGAGAGCTGATTTGGGATTGCAAGTGGTTAAATTTCATGAATTTTTGACATAGTTATCTGCCTGCAATACATCCTTATTTTAGTTTCAGTACAATAACTGGAATAAATCTTAATAGATTTTCACCAAATTTGATAAGTGCATTGATATTGTGGAGATCTGATTTGGGACTGATCATTGGCGAATTGTGTCAATTTTTGACCATAACATGATAATGGTGGGGTATTATCGTTTCACGTTTTTATATAGAATACAGTCGACTCTCGTTATCTCGAAGTCCAAGGGACTCTCTGAAATACTTCGAGATATCCGTACCTTGACATATCAGATTTGCAGAATTGAGGAAAAAATAAATCGAATAACCACATTTCACAAATGAATATGTAATTTGACTCCTGAAAATAGAGATGTGGAAAAGAGGAGAAATTGCTCCTTGCGAGCAATTTCTCCTCTTTTCCACATTATTTTGTTACCTGTTGTCATAGTTTCATGTTAAAAAGGGACCAGATTTTCACTTCGAGATAAGCGGTAATTCGAAATAAGAGAGTTCGAGATAATGAGAGTTGACTGTAATGTATAAGTGGCTCTTTATTGGAAATCAGGGCTTCAGTTATGTAAAGCTGTGCATATATACATGCTAGCCAGGAGTCTTTGCTTTTCAGAGACATATAAACCTTTAACCTTTGAAAACTAATGGTTAATAATCATGGTGCCGGATAAGAAATTTTATTTATCAAGAATACTGTTTCTGGTTTATTTCACTATGAAAAAGAAAAACAAAAACAAAAAAAAAAAAAACCCATAGTGTAGTACTCATCAGAATTACCTTGTTGAGGCAATCCTGGTGTGTACTGGCATGTTTATTGAGAAATAAGAAAAAAAAAATGAAAAATGATTTATCAGGACATCCTAGTATAAAGGGATAATGTAGATCCTTGCTAGATTTGGATGTGCAGCAAGTCTGAGTGTTTATTGGAGAAATTTAGGAGAAGTTTAATCTCTTCTACTTTTGCTAATATATAAAGATTTTTAATCAGCCTTAAGTAATAAAAGCTGATAGCTAGAGATGGGGCTTATATTATATTTACTCTAAACAGGGCTCTGGAAATTTTGAAATCTGAATCGGTCCAGCCGATGATGATGATGTCATCAATGAGCCCATTTCCAAAAAAAAAAATATGTATATATCACCTGTCACGAAAAATAATGACAACTGGCAGTCCTATAACCTTTTAAATAATACACCTCAACTCCGTTAACGATGGAAGTCCGGGTATAACGAGCATGATCAAAGCTGGCGTCATCAATAAATACAGTCAGGTATGTAAAAAGATAGAAAAAAAAACAAAAAAAAAAACGGTTTTGTTTTATATCCACCTCCGCAGTGTTTTCCTAAACTATTTATAAACAACTGATTCCCGTCTTGTATAAGCGTGAAGACGGCGGGAAACAGGAGAGACGTCATGGACCTAATTAGGTCTAATAAAAAAGGCCTGCGCCACGGGCGGTTTTGCAGTTTTTAATGTGTCAAGATTTGATCAGACTGCTTAAATTTTAAGCACTCATCAATCTTGTCTAGCGCAAGTGGTGCATTACTTATTTTTACCGTGAAATCTACCTTGAATTATACTCGCGTGTTACGGCAATAAACAACAAAAAAAAGAAAAAAAAAAAAAAAAAAAAAAGAAGCAATCAATAATACCCAGATCAGACGCTGTTGTATGCGACATCTGATCAGGACGTACACAGTTTGGGAATTCATTTATCGAATCTGGGACTGACAAACCGTGTTGATCAAAACAAAAAAGAAGAGGAAGAGGAAGAAAACGGGTGCGTTCAAGCGGTGCATTCTTTTATCACTCTAAAGCGACCTTTGATCTTTTTGGACACGCCGACTGCACCTGGATGTTTTGCAGTCTCAGTGTATTCACACGTGTCACACAAACGGATTAATATTATCAGACTACCGTTACTGATGATTCGTGTTAATCGCTTGTTTACCGCACAAAGGTCAGTGAAGTGTTGATTTTTTGACAATGTTTGGATAATGACGTAATTAATTTGTGCTGCGGTAGGTTGCCGTTATTCAGCTGTCTCTCCAATATACATGTCAAATGACCGTTTAGAGCCTTTTAACTACCATAACATCGCATTTAAAAGTGCGCGGATGTTGTCAGTTTGGGAAGACTTGACCGTTTGTAGACATCATTGATTCGTGAAAATTGGTTGGTTGGGGAAAAATGGGGTTCAAGGCACAAACCTGTTGGACCGATTTATTAGCGTTTTAGGGTGTTTGAAATCGGTCCAGAATTCTTAATTTCGGTCCAGACCGGCTATTTTTCCGGTTTTCCCGAGCCCTGACTCTAAATAATACATACATCCATGCGGGCCCCCATAGCTAGTTGATAAGAGGGCTGACTCTTAATTCATTAGGTTTCTCACCACTGTGGTTCGAGCCTCGCTCGGGTCACATGTGGGAAAGCCAAGTTCTGCTTACGGATGGTCAGGTGGTTTTTCCCCAGGTTCTCCGGTTTTCGCCCACCTTTGATGAAAGATCGGCTCAATATGTGAAATATTCTTGAAAGGGCCATAAAACCCAAATAGAAAAAAAAACAAAACATAAAAAAAAAACCCAAAAAAAGAAAACCATACATGCCAATGGTATAGACCCAGATTAGACTGCTAACTTGAACAGGATTTGCACAATTTGTCGCTTGTCAAGCTTCTTTTAGATTTGTGGCCTGGTAATCAAATGAACAATTGAATTTCCACTTGATTCGGAGACCTAGACTTCTTACCATACTACTCCTAAAAACGATAAAGTATGTGTTTCAGGTTACCTGGCTGTGCCTAATTTTTCTCTGCCAACCTAAGGATGTTTTGAGGATTTTCCTGTTTGGCAATAATGTTTTAATTCTTAATTCCATATAAAAACTTTTAACAAAATAAGCATATTTTCCAGTCTACTATCCCAATTTTAAATTCTATATATTACCTGAAAAACACATGTAATTTTATTTGGCCTTATAAATGATTAGTAGTTAACCCTTCTCTTGCTGAGCACGACATGCCCTGTCTTAGCAAACAGTGTAGATCCAGATCAGTTGGCTTCTGAAGAAGCCAACTGATCTGGATCTGCACTGTTTGTCATTAAATATGTGAATTTCTATCAAAAACCCGGATCAAATAATTTGATTGGCTGGAAATTAGAAGTGGGCTTGGCACCTTAATTTATTCAGCATGACAAGGGTTAAGAATTTTGAATATTTAGAGTAAATACGGTAACTGAATTCTCAAGGCTTTGCTGTTCAGGGGAATAGAAACACATTTGCGGCGGCAACTCGTCAAAATTATTTTCTTCTCCACTTTCTGAGTTCTGAAAAAAAAGGTCTGCTCTTAAAGGAAAGAATAAGTACCCATCTTTCTTTTTAGAGTAGACCCCTTTTCATAACAGGCTTGGTGAGCAGGAAACAAATAGGAAGTAACGAAAATTGTCATCTTTGTTTACAAAATACAGTCGAACCTCAATAGCTTGAACACTGATGGCTCGTTTATCATAGCTGATTCAAACTCGTTTTTGAGTCCCTACAAAATTCTTCTGATAGCTCCAGAAAACAAATATTAAAGGATATTAATTTTCTTATTTTATCATGAAATTGTTTGTTGTGTGTACTCATTAGAAACGATTCATTGAATCTAAATCATCGCTATTTGCTTCCTGACCTGGCACCATGATTAACTGTCAGTGGCTTGAACTACTCATGTCTCAAACAAGTTTCCATGGTCCTAAAGATATTTGAGCTATTGAGGTTTGACTGTGGCATAAAATCTACCAGTCCCCTGAACTCTGCTGCTTTCATTAAATTCTATCATTTACAGACAACATATATGTATGATATGCACCAGTCAGCTTGCATGTCCTTATACCATATTTATTTGCTGCTTCTGCTGACTCAGACTAAAGATCAAGATCCTAGTCTATAGCTCTTAATAAGGCACTTTTTGTCAACCAAAAAGTATATTTTTCTTATTTCTCGACTAAAGCATATCATGTTGTGGGTACTCTTTAGAAGTGCCTTGGCGACGTGTTTCTAATGAATATGTATACCCACAATGTATGTTTTCGTCAAGAAATAAGAAAAATATTTACCTGATACCCACTCTTATCTAGACCTAGGATAGCCGGCCGGGTCATACCAAAGACTTTAAAAATGGTACTAGCTGCTCTTTCGCTTGGCGCTCAGCATTAAGAAAGTAGAGCTAGAACTGGTCAGCTCAGTGTCAGTATAATGTGACTGGGTGGAATATCATGCCAAAGTGTCTGGGGCGTGATATTTCAGTGAGGCAGCACTCTAAAAGTGAGCATTGAGCTCCCTGCCACATCCAGACACCGTCGCGATATGACTGAAAAAGGTTGAAAGCGACGTTAAGCCCAAATCAAACAAACAAAGACCTAGGATAGTCTTAGAAACTTCACATTAGCCTAGGCAGTGGTGCCAGCTGGGGCTTTACATGACTGCTCATTTCTTGTAATTATTTTTCTTCTAAACATACCTTGTGGGTACTCACTGGAATTGCCACAAGATATGTTTTGCAAAAATACCACACAATCTCTTTATAATACTATTGCTGGGATCCAAAGCAAAAACTGTGGCAGCTAAACAACTGTGTTATATCTTAACAAAAATGTATAGATTATATAGAAAAATGACAATAAATGGTCATTTTTCTGTAT
This sequence comes from Anodontia alba, assembly GCA_964016985.1. Taxonomy (NCBI): domain Eukaryota; kingdom Metazoa; phylum Mollusca; class Bivalvia; order Lucinida; family Lucinidae; genus Anodontia; species Anodontia alba. The sequence continues at coordinate 83,298,333 of OZ024831.1, read as the reverse complement.
AATGTATAATGGTCAATTTTCTATATTATCTATACATTTTTGTTTGGACACAAGATAGGTTTTGTAAAAATACACCTCAACTTCTTGTAACACTATTGCTGGGATCCAAAATGAAAACCATGTTAGCTGAACAATGGTGTTGTATCCAAAAACAAATGTATAGATTATATAGAAAAATAACCATAACCATAGGTCTAGATAAGGGAGTATCCGGTAAATATTTTTCTTATTTCTCCACGTGAGGCGCTTCTAATGAGTACCCACAACATATGTTTTTGTGGAGAAATAAGAAAAATATCAATACTTTTGGATTGAAAAAAGCGCCTTTACTAGTGCTATGATAACTGGTCATTTTTCTGTATAATCTATACATTTTTGTATGGATGCAGCACTTTTGGGTTCCAGCTTAAAAGCATCATATCCGAAAACCATCTTATAAAGAGGTTTCATTGTATAACAAAAAATGTCTTATTATTATCCGCCTAACCTAGATCTACAAATTGTATTATTATTTATGTGGAAAGATGTACTGGTTTACAGAAATATTCTAATCTGTTAGTGCAGCAAAATTATTTGGATAAAGTAGGTAGGTACATGAAACAGAATTTATTAATCACCCACTGTCAACAGACAGCCAGATTGTATTGTATTGACTTGTCCATCCACTGCTTGTCTTTGTGTCAGTCACCTATCAAAATATGTACATAAATGTCTTAAAATTTCAAACACTTTATTCCATACTTTTTTCCCCAAAATACTGTTTTTTATGCATTTGTTTCTTAAAATACTTAATGGAATGGCAAACAGTGTAGACCCTGATCAGACTGCTCCTTCAGGAGCAGTCTGATCTGGGTCTGCATTGTTTGCATATACCATTTTGTCAGAAACTTTGATGTACAAAATCTTACGACCTTTTTACTGCAGGTTGTTTTTATCATTGGCATGCTGTATTAAATATCAAGCACATTGCATTTTGACCTAAACTGGACAAATAAGTTAGGAACCAAATTTTGGTGACTTGCATGTAGCTAAGCACATGGCATTTTAAGTAAAAATGGTGATTCCATGTCAGCATGTTCTAGAATTTCAAAATCCAATAACTTTCCTAACTATCAACCAATTTTCATAATTTTTTCACTAAACTGCTCAGGTCATCATGCTCTTCATTTTCTAATATGCTTATTATTTGATGTGCTTTTTCCTTTAAGGTTGAAGCTAGACTGCTCAATCTCATATTCTTTAGAATAAATTCTCTGTAAGAAACCTGTAAAAGTGCTCTTTAACAGCAGCTAAGCTGCTGCTGAATCATTAAAGTTATGAAATGTGTGATTACAAGAAGAAACAGAAGTAATAATATTTTTAAGTAGGAGACTTGTATATGTCTAGGTTGAAGCTTCATTGATAGGTCAGTTAAACCAGAAGTTTTAAAAAAGTACAAGGTTTTATATTGTTTTCCTACATCGTAAATTTGCACTGCATTTCTCATTTTTAATGGTCCTATGAGCCCCTACACCAGAGTACCATTGTTACAAATGGCTACAGTGCTTCATTTATGCTCTTTAACCATTATCACTCTCTGGGCTAATTCAGCAGATGACATACCTATGATACTTTCTTATTTTCCTCAGAAAACAGGGTTTAACATTTCATGCAAGGAGACAATTTGCATGAAATATCAAAGCTTATTTTCTGGAAAAAATAAAAAAAATATTTCAAAATGTTGTCTGCTGAAATTTTTACCCATCATGCTAAACATTAAAAATCTTCAACTCATCATTCCAGTTTTTAGTTAGCTAAAACAAAAATAGCATTTTATGAGAATTGGAGTATTATTGCATACTGCATTTACCCTAAATACTGGGACTCCTTGACTCTGTATCATACTTTTCCTGAAATTGGAACAAGTCCATATTACTACCTGCTGATGTGTCGAGCCAGCCTTAGTAGCTCAATGCACAATATTACATGTAGTTAACAGCTTAGAGGACTAAGCCTGCCCAGTAAAAGTATGGTTAGATAAACTGACCATGCTCAACATGACCCATTTGGTTTACTGGGCCATAAAACCTCAAGAAAAAACAAACTGCTTAGGTGTCTAAAACTGCTGGATGAGTGGCAAACAATTCTGTAACATATGATCTGGGTCCAAACAGTTTGATCAGCCCTATCTGTCCCAATATTTAAGGTTACATAGCTCAAGACAACACACTATTTTCAACCAAAAGGTATTGATAATTTTATTTCTCCCTAAAAAAATATGTTGTGGGCACTCATTTGAAGGGCCTCAGTGAGGCGCTTCTAGTGAGTACCCACAAAATAGGTTTTTGTGGAAAAATAAGAGGAAGAATTTTCTGGATACGTCTTTTGTCCGGAGCTATGGGATTAATATGGTAGTCTTTTTGTCAGATTTATTTGATATTTTGCTTGTTTATTTTTAGCATGATTTAATGTTCTTATACAAATAAGCTGTATTGTAAGAAAAGTTGAGTGGGCCGGTTGCAAGTTATTGTTCTTTGTCCTGTGATACTTAATGCAGGTTTAACGCTCAGCACTCTGGGTAAAATTTCCAGCAGATGACATATTGAAATATTGTCCTTATTTTTCCCGGTAAACAAGTTTTGACATTTAAGCAAATTGTCTCAGATGGAGACAGATTGCATGAAATGTCAACTTTGTTTTTTGGGAAAAATAAGAAAAATTCAATTTGTCATCTGCTGAATTTGCCAATAGAGTGGTAAAGGTTAACACCTGATGCAAGTTTTGCAATCTAATGCTATCCTTATATTTACCCAGTTGGGGTATCGATTGGAAAACCCATCAGCTTGTCAGATCCTTGTTAAACTCAGCATGGAGTCAGTGTTAGTTTTCATATTTTCCATAAAATTACCTTGAAGATTGATTTTCAGCTGAACACATTTATTTGGATGCTTAGAGAAAATTGAATTCTCTAATTGTATGGAGAGATCATGTGTCACTGAATCAGCCTTTAGATATTTACATATAGTTGGGCTATACCAGACCTCCAGATAAGAGATATCTGGATAAACATTTTTCCTTATTTCTGTACAAACACATACATTGTGTATACTCAGAAGCACCTTACAGAGGTGCTTCTAATGAATACCCACAACATAGATTTCTTCACAAAAACATGTGTTGTGGGTACTCATTAGAAGTGCCTCACTGAGGCACTTCTAATGAGTACCCACAACATGTAGGGAAGTAAGAAAAAAAATATCAGTATTGTTTGGATGAGAAGAAAAAATCTGGATAAATGTTTTTCTTATTTGCCCACAAAAACATATGACATGACCCCATTTTGTTGACTGGGCTGTAAAACCGCCACACAAATCTTATAGGTACTCATTAGGAGCCTCTTATTGAGGCACTTCTAATGTGTAGCCACAAAATATAAGGGGCTTCAATGAGTAACCGCAACATATGTTTTTGTGGACAAGTAAGACATTTTGATAATTTTTGTGGTGAAAAAAACCAACAAAAAAACAAAAAACAAAAAAAAATCTTATAAATCTAGAGCTATGTGTGTTAAAGGAGATACTGTGACCAGCTCATGCATATGGACAGTCAGTCTTTGTTTTGCAGATCCTGCAATGTTTGTTTGTTTGTGTTGAGGTTTTACGGCCCAGTCAACCCAATGGGGTCATGTCGAGGGCGGTCAGTTTACCTTACCACACATTTACTGGGCAAGCTTAGTCCTCTAAGCGGTTAACCAGTATTGTGCACATTCTTTCGCCAGAAACTGACAACTGCCCTTCTTGAATCAGCGAAGGGAGAGAATGACTAGAAAATATTTCATGATCAATCTCCACGAAAGAATGTTGCCGACCTCAGGGGGGGTTGAACCAACTGATCTGGATCTACACTGTTAGTGGTGGGGCCCCATAGTCTAGTAGATAAGAGTTACTCTTAATCCATTAGGTTCCTCTCTGCTGTGGTTCGAGCCTTGCTCGGGTCACATGACGGGAAAGCCAAGTTCTGTTTTTCCCCGGTTTTTCCCCTGGTTCTCTGGTTTTTGCCCACCTTTGATGAACTATCGGCTCGATATAAGTGAAATATTCTTGAAAGGGCCGTAAAACCCAAATCTACACAGTTAGCAAAGGCAGGGTATATCCGGGTTCAGTAGGACTAGTGTTAAGCTAAGCAGCAGGAGCAGCTGTTAAGAAGACAGATGTAATACATGTATTTGCAGATCAGTTGGAGAGTTTGAAATTTAATTCTATTCTTGTTTTCCAATAAATTACAATACAGGTGTAAAATTACTATACAGATGTATGAAAATGGGACTGTATGGATGGAATAGATGTTTGTTGTCAGGAGAGAAAGTAAATAGGGAAAGTTAGAGTGAACAACCAGAGATTTTTCTAAGGGAGAGATGAGGGAATGTCATTTTGAGGGGCCAAAACTGGATCTTTTTTCCTATTGCATTTTTCACAAACTGTTGCAGAATTCACACAACTTGAGGTTTACCTCTAGAATATTCATTTCCAGTTTGCCTAAGACATTCTCAAAATGTGTGTAAAAAAAAAAAAGCCTTTGTCGCAAAATGGCTTGAAAAGTTACCACTATCAGTTTAGAAAAATAAATTACTAAACTATAAACTGGTGCTTTAATCTGGTTTAGTTGTTTACATTTGTAACATTCAGACAATGATTTTCAAATTATAATTTGCTCAAAATTTCTCAGAATTTCAGGTAGTTATGATATGCTTTAATGATTTTTAAGATTTATTATATGACAACACATATGGTAAAGCATCTCAGAGTTTAAGTTTATCTCAAAACATATCAGTCATGGACAGGGCTCTGGAAATTTTGAAATCTGAATCGGTCCAGCCGATGACGATGACGTCATCAATGAACCCATTTCCAAAAAAAAAAAATGTATATATCACATGTCACGAAAACTAATGACAATTGGCAGTCCTTTTAAATAATATACCTCAACTCCGTTATATGACGGAAATTCGGGTATAACGAGCACGATCAACTGGCGTCATCAATAAATACAGTCAGGTATGTAAAAAGAAAGAAAGAAAAAAAAACGGTTTTGTTGTTATTTCCACCTCCGCAGGGTTTTCCTAAACTATTTATAAACAACTGATTCCCGTCTTGTATAAGCGCGAAGACGGCGGGAAACAGGAGAGACGGAACGAAATGACTTTCATGGACCTAATTAGGTTTAATAAAAAAGGCCTACGCCACGGGCGGTTTTGCAGTTTTCAATGTTTCAAGATTTGATCGGACTGCTTAAATTTTAAGCACTGACCAATCTTGTCTAGCACAAGTGGTGCATTACTTATTTTTACCCTAAAATCTACCTTGAATTATACTCGCGTGTGACGGCAATCAACAAAAAAAAAAAAAAAAAAAAAAAGCAATCAATAATACCCAGATCAGACGCCGTTGTGTGCGACATCTGATCAGGACGTACACGGTTTGGGAATTCATTTATTGAATCTGGGATCGACAAACCGTGTTGATCAAAACAAAAAAGAAGAGGAAGAAAACGGGTGCGTTCAAGCGGTGCATTCTTTTATCACTCTCAGTAAAGCGACCTTTGGTCTTTTGGACACGCCGACTGCACCTGGATGTTTTGCAGTCTCAGTGTATTCACACGTGTCACACAAACGGATTAATTATCAGACTACCGTTACTGATGATTCGTGTTAATCGCTTGTTTACCGCACAAAGGTCAGTGAAATGTTGATTTTTTGACAATGTTTGGATAGTGACGTAATTAATTTGTGCTGCGGTAGGTTGCCGTTATTCAGCTGTCTCTCCAATATACATGTCAAATGACCGTTTAGAGCCTTTTAACTACCATAATATCGCATTTATAAGGTGCGCGGACGTTGTCAGTTTAGGAAGACTTGACCGTTTGTGATTTTTTAGACATCATTGATTCGTGAAAATTGGTTGGTTGGGGAAAAATGGGGTTCAAGGCACAAACCTGTTGGACCAATTTATTAGCGTTTTGGGGTGTTTGAAATCGGTCCAGAATTCTTAATTTCGGTCCAGACCAGCTATTTTTCCAGTTTTCCCGAGCCCTGGTCATGGACCTTTTTGACATAGGACAATGGAAGAATGTGGTATCAATTTAACCCATTTAAGCCTAGCGTCCCATAAATGGGACATTTGCAAACAGGGTAGTTGCAGATCAGATGCCGCAAAATGCAGCATCTGATCAGGGTCTACTCTGTTTGCAATACGTACAGGAATTTCTATAAAACAGATTATTAATAAAACTCACCAGTCATCTCATATTGAAAATGGACTGGTTCAAAGAGTGAAGGTAGAAGAGTCCATTTGGCATAAATGGGTTAAACAGTGGAGACAGACTTGACTGGAGAATCTGTACTGTTGTGTCAAAATAGCTTCAGATATAGGTAGTATTCAGAAGAGTCAGCAATAATCTGAAATTCTAAATTATCTGGGTCCTGTTTGAATGTCCTAATTTAAGGATATTGACTGGGTATCTTGCATATATATTTTTGTGGAAAAACCTTGAACTTTGAGTTTTTGCTACTTTAGGAGGAAATGTGAATGTAGAAGAATTCTTTGGTGAGTATGGTGGTAGTGTCTTCCTCAAACTGGAGTGGCTAACAGAGTAGCCGGAATTTTACTTGTAATGATGTCTCCTCTAGACATCTCACATCTCACACGAGTGGCTAACACAGAGTGGCCATAGATTAAACCTGTACTAATGATGTCTCCCTCAGACATCTCACACTGGAGTGGCTAACACAGAGTGGCCATAGATTAAACCTGTACTAATGATGTCTCCCTCAGACATCTCACACTGGAGTGGCTAACACAGAGTGGCCATAGATTTAACCTGTACTAATGATGTCTCCCTCAGACATCTCACACTGGAGTGGCTAACACAGAGTGGCCAGAGTTTTATCTGTAATGACATCTCCCTCAGAATTCGCACATGGAAGTGGCTCACAGAGTGGCCACAGATTAACCAGCTTGAAATGACACAGTTTGAAATTTTAATACTTTATTAGACAGTAAAATTGGGTTTCTAGACGAGTTGATTTGTTTCCTTGGAAATAAAAGAAGTAGTTTTTTTCTCTTTCTTGAAAAAAAATTGTACAGTCTGAATCTCTTGAGATTGGCTTGGTGAGGCTATTCCTTCATAATTAAAGGCTCCATATTCCACAAAAATAGACATTTTTATCCAAGAAGGGTTTAATAAATTGATATATAGTGTTAATACGATCATAAAATGTGGCATCTGACAGCCTGTAAAATTCCAGTTAGCCTCTCCCTCTTGAACTGGAGCTTAAATGAAATGATTTTTATCATATCTCTGAATTAATGTTGGCAACATTAATTCAGAAATATGATAAAAAAGTCATTTCATTTTAAGAATGAGAGACTACCTGAAATTTTACAGGCTGTCAGGTGCCACATTATATGATTATATTAATACCATATATCAATTTATTAAATCTTTATTGGATAATAAAATGACTATTTTTGAGGAATATAGAGCCATTAAGAAAAAAACAAACAAAACAATAGCAAACAAAAAAAAATCTGGATACAATATATTATGTACTAAGCTATATATTTATAACCATATTTACCCTGAGTATTTCTTGATCAGATTAGCCTCCATAATATGGATTAGATGCTGCAGATCCAGGCATCTGAGGCTTGTCTGTCCAAATACCGTATTCGACCTAATTACCGCACTGGGCGCTCAGTGTTTCAAAATTACTGGTAAAACTTGTGATAAAATATGTATCTACCTGTACCTACTAAGGGTACACTTCAAAACAAGATCAGAAAGGACTTATTTGATGATGTTTATGCGATTTCTGTTTTAATATTTTCTAAATAAAAGCTACCTACTAAGGGTACACTTCAAAACAAGATCAGAAAGGACTTATTTGATGATGTTTATGCGATTTTTGTTTTAATAATTTCTAAATAAAAGCATACGTTGTTGGTACTCATTTGAATTGCATCGACAAGTCGATGCAATTCAAATGGGTACCCACAACACATGCATTCATAAAGAAATAGACAAAAAGTACGCTTGCTGTAATCTAAAGACTACAAATTTGCTTGACTGTGCGCTTATAGGGGTATGTGCAGTAATTAGATCGAATACGGTACTCAGGGTAAATGCAGATTCCAAATGTTAAAGCAAATTACAATAGTCAGCTTGTCTGGATCCCTGAAAAATCTTGATATATAAAACATGTCCAGCAAAAAGTTACCTTATTACAGCTGTGATCTGCTCTAACCCAAATCACTATGTATATTATTGCAGTCTGGTCTTTGTGCACTTTTGTGTATTATGCTGTAATCATGCATTAATTCTTTGCAAATAATGTTGTGCTACTTGTCTATTCTTGGTTTGAAGGCACAATAATAAAGATCTGGCCTTGATGACCATTGCCATTTCTCTTCTGTTTAAGGGAATGGATATATTTTCAGGGGAGGCTTAGAGTATACCCTTTTCAGAAGGGAAGCATTTTTTTTGACAAATGCCTCAAGCATTTGTCAAAAAAATTGCTTCCCTTCTGAAAAAGGGTATACTCCAAAAGGAAAGAATTTGGTCCCCTTGGGAGCAAATTCCTTCCTTTTAGAACAGACCGCTTTTCAGATGGTGCTTGGATATGCAATAGCAAACAGGACACAAAAGTTGTAACTTTTGTTCCAAAAAAGTGGAAGCACACTATAAAAACACACCTATTCAAAAATACTGAAAATTTACCACCAAAAAAATGAAAATTTTCAGATAAAAATTCTGATATTTTTCTTATTTCTGCTCAAAAACATAGATTGTGAGTACTCATTAGAACTGCCTCATTGAGGTGGTTCTAAAAAATACCCACAGTCTATGTTTTTGAGCAGAAATAAGAAAAATAATATATACCCCCTTTAAACCCTAATTTTACTATATAAAAGTGGAGTTTAAGGGGGTCAAATTATACAGGCATGTTTTTGCGATGGTATCAAGTGTATTCAGTCCCACAGGCAAACAGCAAAAACTATGATTAGACTGCACAGGCCTTCCATGATCATTCTTTTGGAGACCCCCTTTTTGGCTTTGCACAGCCCATTTAAGGTTACTTTAGAGCTGGACAGGTTTTGTGTGAGATTAACCTTTACCAGTGAGTTTCACCTTGACCTTGCTCTAGGCTCAATGAGCAAACAGTATCTATTGAGTTTTCTTATTTTCCTCAGAAAGCAGGTTTGGCATTAGAGTAGTTAATTTGAATGAAATATCATATCCTATTTATAATTTCTGAGGAAAATAAGAAACCATATTTTAAGATCTTTTAAACCTTTAGCATGCTATGGGCAAACTCAACAGACAACAAATTTGTGAATTTTTTCCATGTTTTTCCCTATAAATAAGGTTTGATATTTCATGCAAATTTTCTGTTTAGGAGACAGTTTGCATGTAGTGTCAAACCCTATTTTCTGGGAAAAATGAGACTTCAGAATATTGTCTGCAGAGAATTTTACCTAGCAAGCTAAGTATTAAATGCTAGAATCTAAGTAAGGTGTTGGTAGGTAGCATTTTATCCGGTATCAGAGAGTTTGGATTTGTAGTGCTGAATTACAACCTTGTGTGGTCTTTACTACTTTAGGCGGAAGTTTATATACAGATGAGTTTTTTGGTGAGTATGGGGTAGGTGTCTGTCTTTTTTTTTTTTCACATGAGTATAGCTCAAAATAAGAGGGGTATTCACATATTATTTTTCTTATTTCTTGATGAAAACAAGTTGTGGGTACTCATTAGAAGCACCTCACAGAGGTGCTTCTAATGAGTACCCACAACATGTTTTCATCAAGAAATAAGAAAAATATTCATTTGTTTTGGTCGAAAAAAGTGTCTTACCGAGAGCTATGCTGATAAGCTGTGTTGATAGGATCTTTATGACATGCATCCAGAAAAAATAATATACATGTACAGTATGTACATTGCGGACTGATCAAATGCTACAGTATTGGTCTATAGACATAGCTATTGATAAGAGGGCATATAGCCATATCAATATTCTGCTATTTAGCCTTGTCCTGCTGAATAAATTAAGATGCCACACCCACACCTAATTTTCAGCCATTCAGATTACTTGAACCGGATTGTTGCTATAAATTCACATACTTAATGGCAAACAGTGCAGATTCAGATCAGTTGGCTTCTTCAGAAGCCAGCTGATCTGGATCTGCACTGTTTGCAAAGGCAGGGTATATCTGGGTTCAGCAGGACTAGGGTTAATGTGCACAAAAAGCTATGCCGTGGATATTCATTGGCTTTGCTGAGGCAATTCCAGTGAATTTCTATAAGGTATTTTTTTGTGGAGAAGAAAGAAAAAAAAGTTTTTTGGCAGCTAAAACCTCTGATCTATGGAGCCTGATTTGGTCTACACAATTTGCTCAGGCATGTCTGGCCAAATACTGAAAGTAGATTAGGTACGTACTGATACAGTGATTGTTTATGTCATAAGGTGCCTTAGTTTCTGACACAGTTCAGTTGTTACAGTTTTAACCCCCGATTCCATTTGATTTTGTTTCGGTATTGTTCGATAGTTGAGTTCTGTGGAAATCCAGTCGGATGAAACATTTCTAGCATCATTTTTAACCCCTGACATCAACATAGGTATATACAATAATTGTCCTAAAATTTTGTACTCATTTCTGACAAAAGCACATATGCTAACAGTGCAGACTCAGATCAGACTGCTCTGAAGGAGCAGTCTGATCAGTGTCTACACTGTTTGCTAATCCGTCAAGTTATGAGTGAAACAAATGCAGATAAACAAAATTTAGACAAAAAAATATACCGTAATAACCCTAAGTATTGGGACAGATGGGCCTTTGCAAACAGTATAGACCCAGATTGGAATTCTGCAGCATCTGATCAGGATCTACACTGTTTGACATACATACAGCAATATTTTAGGCACATCAAGAGGAAGTGTAAAGGACTATTTCAAATTTTAGGGCAAGTATGGTAAGTAGATAAGATGTCCCAATACTAAGGGTAAATATGGTATAGAATAAAATATGGTATAGAATAAAAGTGTAGGAAATTTTTAGGACATTACTGTGATTCGTAGCTCCAGATATGAGGAATACCCAGATGAATTGTTTTCTCCACAAAAACATAGGTTGTGGGTACTCCCTAGAATCTCTCCAGTGAGACATTTCTAATGGGTACCCACAGTATGTTTTCATGGAGAAATAAGAAATACCGTATTCGATCTAATTACCGCACATACCCTATAAGCGCACAGTCGAGAAATTCCGTAGTCTTCAGATTACAGCCAGTGTACTTTTTCTTTACTTCTTTATAAAGGCATATGTTGTGGGTACTCATTTGAACTGCATCGACTTGTCGATGCAATTCAAATGAGTACCCACAACATATGCCTTTATAAATAAAATTAGACAAAAAAACACATAATTATCATCAAACAAGGCCTTTTCTGACTTATTTTTAATAATGTATCCTTAGCAGGTAGATACGCATTTTACCACAGCCGAGTGTTCCCTGTAATTTTGAAAAACCTAAGCGCAAAGTGCGGTAATTAGGTCGAATATGGTAGTTGAAGGTGTCTTACCTAGACCTATGATTACTGTTCTGCATCAAACGGTTAAAGTGCCTGTCAAAATAGCAGAAATCTTTCTAAAATATATATATTTTTTTTTTATATTTTGGAGAAAATAGGGCTTGTCATTTTATGTAAATTGTCTGCAATAATAATAATAATAATAAAATTGTGAAGCGTCTGGGTGGCTGAGTGCTCTCAACGGCATGTTACAAGGTCCAGGGTTTGAATCCCACTGGGATAGGAATTCAGCTCATGATTGCACTTTGCTTCATTGCACAAAACCTTTTATTATCACCCTTCCATCGTCTCAGTATGACTTAAATAATTTTGAGAGGGCTGTAAAATACAAAATCATCATCAGTATTGAGGATGTTGTCTGAAGCAGTTTTAATTTTAATTTAGCACTTAAAAGTTAAACAGTAGAAATGTTTTATCAGCTGAGATTTCTGTTGTAATAGTTGTTGGTGGTTGTGTTGAGTTTGTTAACCATGATGGTGTTTAGTAGATGTTGAGAAGTTTACTGGCATGCTACCGCAATTTTATTGTTTATTTTGCAGGAGTTTAAAGATATTTTGTTTTGAGTTTATGTTTTTAATTTCCTAGCATCATTTTACACTGGCAATTAAATTTACAGTTTGCTTTACAGTTACTGTCATTATAATTGTTAATTAACTCATTTATGCCTAGCGGATTCTTCCATCTTGGAAATTGGACTAATCCATTTGGTATTTAACGAAGTATTTAACCCTTGTCATGCTGAATAAATTAAAATGCCAAGCCCACGTCTAATTTTCACCCAATCGGTTTAGTAGAAGCCAACTGATCTAAAGAAGCCAACTGATCTAGATCTACTCTGTTTGCAAAGGCAGGGCATATCAGCAGGACAAGGGTTAACTTTGTTTCCTATTCTCACTTTCTCTGAGAGATGTCACAAAATGATGCCCAAGGGTTGATGTGTCCCTAAAGGAAAACTGAAAAAAAAAAAAAAAAAAAAAAAAAAAAAAAATACTGGCATTTCCCGTATAGTTTAAAGGCAAACAGTGCACTTTATATCTATATTGCCTTATTTCTCCACAGATACTTATATTGAATTGATACAAAATTGCCCAGGTTTAGTTGTGTACATTAGTACTGCAGTGAATGGAGATAAACCTCACAGTGAGGGATTACTCTTGGCAGTTGAGTAGCAATAGTTGTGGGTCCATCAACAACATGCAGTGCAAGACCAGGACCCTCATCATGCACACGGGAGATCAGCTGTTGTTTTCTGGTCAAGGCCTTCATGACAAACTCAATTGATACTGTTGAACACATGTATATTGTGAATAGAGGTCCTGATTGCAGATGTGTAGGGAAGGTCAAATGTCAGCAAAACAACCCTTTTTATGGGTTTTGAGATGTAACAGAAAGATATTATTAGGTTGCTTGATGCCAGGAGATAATAGCAAGACTTTAAAAACATGTTCTCATTGCATGAAAGACCATGTTGTTACCCAGAATATTTTTTTTGTTTTCATTTTTTGTTTTCTTTTATTTCCGAAATATTTTTTTAGCTTCATAAATTTCATGATTGCCAAATGAAAAGGTGCCTTTGGGCATTTTGGAGAGCTGAGGTCCAGCTCAACCTGCACATGTGTACAGTCTTAGAAGGGTCTTCACTATACTCTCACAGATTCTGTGGGTATTGTAGAATATCTCTGAGGTCAGTAAAGATCCTGATGATGCAGATGTTACAGGCTGACCTGAATCTTGCTTGAGGGCACCTTACCATTTGACATGGCTTATCCAAAATGTTTGGACAAGAATAAGAATGGATACATTTTCAGGGGAGGCAACTCTAAAATTGTTTTGTCTCCTTCTGAAATGGGGTCTACTCTAAAAGCAAAGAATTTGCTCCCCTTTTCAGAAGGGGATAGGGTTGCAGGAATGCAAACAGGAAGTCCTTAAAGTTTTCTCCCTGGTATAAAATGGCAGAAAATCTATCAAATGTATCAGTTTCCCTTAACTCTTTACCGTACTTGTCCTATTACTTGAACAAGTCTATTTTTACTACTTTTTGATGTGTACGAAATTCCATTGGATGAGTGGCAAACAGTGAATACCCTGATCAGATGCTGCAGAATGCAGCATCTGATCAGGGTCTGCACTGTTGCTCAGGCTTGTCTGTCCAAACACTTAAGGGAAATACATTAACATTAGATTTTAAAATACTTTCCTTTTTCCCCGCAGAAAATATGGCTACAATTCAAAGTAAAATAACTCACATGGAAATCTTTGCTTCTTATTCTTCAAAGAAAGAATTTGCAACCTCTGGGAGCAAATTCTTTACTATATGCTTAGCCTCCTTATTTTGAAGATTTCAAATTCTTGTTTGCAAATGTTGTCTTCTTTTGCACAATGGCAGGGAAATCTTTTGGGTGTAATCATTCACCTAAAAGCTAAATTAAGGCTTCAGGTTTGCAGAATACAGCATTTCCTTACAACCCTGGATGTAATACATGGTGAAAACTCCCTAGAAGCTTAATATTTGTATTTTATTTGGTTTTCTTTGCTTACTGATTGATAAGGTCTTTAATCTTTTCCTGTATTTGAGCATATTCAGCAGATGACAAACTGATAGATACCATTCTTATTTTTCACAGAAAATTGGCTTTGACAATTCATGCTAATTGTCTCCTGTGTGGAGACAATTTGCATGAAATGTCAAAACCTGTCTTTTTGGAAAAATAAGAAAATATTTCAATATGTAGTCTGCTGAAAATTTTACCTAGAGTGCTAAGCGTTAAAATAGTAAGCAACAAAAGTGAACAATACTGAAACTTTAAAATCAGATAAAACAATATGTAACATTTTCTGCCAAAGGAGGGCACCATATTTAGTCTAAATATTTGCACAGTGAGCAAACTGAGAAGTAACAGTGTATGCCCAGCAGAACTCCAGAAACTGAAAATTGCCAATTGGTTCAGTCATTTTCGGCCGCATTTACGGAGTTTGCCGAGTCGTTGCCCAGATCATATTGCTCTTAAGGAGCAGTTTGATCAGGCATTTCTCTGTTTATCACTCATTTAGCTTTTCTTTAAACTCCTTATTAGGTAGTCAAATGGTACAGACCTTGATCCAACAGCTGTTTTTGGAGCAGTTTGCTCTGGGTTTACAATGTTTGCTCAAGCCTGTCTTTCCAAATATTTGAGCTTAATTTGGTAATCAGACAAGCTAATCTGACTCGTAACTTAGACGTCTAAGTAGGTCATAATATAAGTTGTTTTGATAAGTTTTCAAGTTAATATGCTCAGTTTTAATGTGTATGTTTAATTATAATGAAAATTATTATTTAGTATGTTTAATTGTTATGCAAATTACTATGCTTAATTGTAATGCAAATGAGCATTGTTACGCAAAAATGAGCCTTAAACTTGTCATGCAAACATCATCATACCCGAATCAGCCTACTCATCCATACTGTCATCACTGCAGACATTTGATTTGCCGTAAATACCCTAAATATTGGGACAGACAAGCCTGGAGGGTCTATACTGTTTGCCACAAATCAGGCAGTCTTTTAGGCACATCAGCAGATAGTAAAATGGTCTAGTTCAAGCTGTAGGACAAATATGGTTAGGAGATATATACAGTCCCAATATGGTTAGGAGATATATACAGTCCAAATATTTAGAGTTAATATGGTATAAGACTTATTGGATATTTTGAGGCTCTTAATCAGACTGCATGAGCAGGTATACCAACAAAGTCCAATCACAATAACATGGCATTCTAAAATGTTATTATTTCATTTTAACTTTGTAATACATTAACCTATAGATAATGTGCTATTCTATTCTGTTATTCACCCCCTCCACAGAAAAAACGACCTTTCAGTCGTTATAAAGTCTTAATTCAGAAGGTCCCTTTAACAGTTACCTGTATGACGTAGTTCCTCCCGCTCAAATGATCACGTGTCAGTTTCTTTTCTGTGGACTTTGAATGTTCAAGGATTATTATTCTGTGTTAGAAAAAATGGATTAAAATTATTCTACACGGTTAAAATTTTTATATCCTTGACTTTCACTGGTTCTATATTCACTCCTTCTACTATCTATGTACTTATTTTCGAAATATCGATCTTAGATTTCTTGTTTTCTCAATGTTAAATTTCTTCCTTTGTTTCCGCGTCAGTCGATGCATTTCGCCCGCGGCAACTGTGGCCATTTAAAAGCTAAATGGGATACACATTTATCTTGTCTAACTTGTAATTCTTGCACACGTATCTCTCCGTGTTATATTTGTAGTTCCTGGACAGAAAAAGTTTGGAACCTAGCAGAAAGAAGACGCCTTCATGCTACTAGAAAATCAGTTATGACGCAGAAGAGAAAACAGAAGAAATCAAAGAAATCCAAGAAGTCCCAGTCAGACATGTCTGACAACGGGACAGTTGATGGGAGCACCGCCCCTCATAGCTTTACTGCTCGGGGCAGGACCCATCAAGGTGGCAGCCTGGCGGACAGAGTCTGACCGGGCACTAAGCCCACCAGTCACCAGTCACCAGTCAACCAGTCACCAGTCATCCAGTCACTGGGCAACTTATCTCCGTTCATCCAGTCACCGGTCATCCAGTCGCCAGTCAACCAGTCACCAGTCAACCAGTCACCAGTCAACCAGTCACCAGTCAACCAGGCACCAGTCAACTAGGCTCCAGTCAACCAGGCATGGGTTTACAGTCATTCGCTTATGACCTACAAACACAAATTCCGCCTGGTTATATTCCTATAAATGTGCCTGTACAAAGCTACGCTCAGTCCATAAGTAGCCATATTTCACAGGGTAGTGTCCACAGACTATCCAATGTCTTTATTCCTGGTTACGAACGTTCTAATAGACTAGAACTTCCTAATCCAGCTTCTTCCTCTAGACAGATTATTCCACTCGAACCTGATTTTTCGCAGGTCTCAGATCCGAGTGTAATGATTGAGCCTCCAAATTCAAATGATTTATCTATCTCCAGACCTTCAAGGAAGGATCAGTCAAAAAGAGAGCATAAATCTAAAAAGAGAAGAAGACATCGATCGTCCTCTTCTTCTATCTCTACTTCCAGATCAGACTCTTTGAGTTCTTCTCGGCGAAAGAAAAATTCAAAGAGATCTAAGCACTCTCATAAAAAGAGAAGAAGACGATCGATGACGCCTTCTTCTTCATCAAATTCCTCCCAATCTCAACTTGACATTGGTAGATATACAAGGGCTCATAAATCTCCCCAGGTTGTTCAAACGCCAACTCTAATACAACCTGAGGAGACTAATTTTAGTCAAATCACTAATCAACCTATTAATTACGATCAGATTCAGCCGAATCTCACTCAACAGAATAAGGAGTCAGATTCGGAAACTGAATCTGAAGTCTGGTCATTTGATCGTGCGATTAACGAGGTCTTCCGGCTTCTTCCTCCTGAGTTATGCCCCAAAACTCAGCAGGATCAAGCTCCATTAAAACCTCTCTCTGGGATCGAACAATTAATGGAGTCTCGTTCCACTCCATTACTTGTCCTCCCACAATCCAAATTAGTACAAAATACAACAAAATATATTCAAAATAGACTAGAATCGGACAAATGTTCAAGAGATTGGATTTGCCCGCAAAGCTTGGTTTCGGCTCTTGCTCCGACTAAATTCTACAAGAGCCAAAACCAATATTTGCCAACTGATAATATCCCTCAATTAGAAGCGGATGCGTCGCTCCTAGACATTTCTAATAAAGGAAGAGCTTCTATTCCGCTCAAGAATCTAGAAGCATGGGAAAGGAAGGCTAGAAAACTAGTCGCTATTAATTCTCATGCTGATCTATTTTCTTCAGCTGCCTTCCTTTCATTACAACAGGAATCGATGTCGGTTGCGGCCCTTTCCAGACTTCTGGAGGCCGTAGCCAAATCGATTAAACATGCTACTGCCATGTCTACACTTTTAACTACTGAATTATTCCAAGCTAGGAGGGACGCAGCCCTAGCTTCGTCTAAACTACTACTCGACAATTCCACATACGAGTTAAGGAACGCTCCTATTAACTCAAAATCCTTATTTGACGGCAGGATAAAAGAAATAGCTAAATCAAACTTCGAAGCTCAACAGCAAAGGTTTCTAGCTTCTACATCCATTCAGTCACAATCTCATTCTTATAAGCCTCCTTCGCAGAGCAGAGCTTTCAAGATACCTAAATATCCTGCTAAACAAACAATATCCAGACCTAAACCTACGCAGTCGTATAGGTCCAAAAATATTCCTCAAAGCTCATCTTCTCACATTAAGAAAGATAATATCAAGAGGACTGGTAACATCCGTCAGTTCCCCTCCTCTAAACCTGCCTCTTCCTCCGCAAGATTATGAAGGCCCGCCCTTTCCACTGCCTGCTCTTCCGCTCGCGGACATTCCAGTGGGAGGACGATTGGCCCATTTTGCGGAAAAATGGGAGGAAATAACAGACAACAAATGGGTCCTCTCTATCGTACGAAACGGATTCAGGATACCATTCATCAAAATTCCTCCTTTGTCATCTGTTCCGATCAGAATGAGTCAATCCTCCTCCCCGTTTCTCAGAGAAGAGATCGAAAATCTTCTCAACAAACGGGCAGTGGAAAGGGTACAGAATCCGGAAACTCCCGGCTTTTATTCCCGGATATTCCTTGTGCCAAAAAAGAACGGAAAGTTTCGTTTAATATTAGACCTGTCTTTATTAAACCGTTACATAGAGAAACAAGCATTCAAAATGGAGACAGTCAAATCGGTAAGACAAGCGATGAGACTCAACGATTGGGCTGTCTCCATAGATTTAACAGATGCATATCTACATGTGCCGATACATCGTCAATCCAGGAAGTATCTTCGCTTCGTACACGAAGATCAAGTATATCACTTTTCGGCCCTACCGTTCGGAATGTCCCTAAGTCCGTTAATTTTCTCGAAACTGATGGACGTTATTGCAGCTTTTCTACGCCAACGTGCCATATCAGTTTTTCCATACCTAGACGATTGGCTGATAAAAAATCTGATTCACAACCGTCTGATTACTCAGACAAAGATTTGCATTCAAACTATTCAAAGCCTAGGTTTTCTGCCAAATCTCAAGAAGTCAGACCTCTTTCCTGCTCAGAAATTCACCTTCATAGGTATGGAATTTCTGACGCAACAAAATTTAGTCAGGGTTCCAGCGGATCGTGTACAGAACCTAATTCTAACAATCAAGAAAATAATGTCAGCAAAACATGTATCGGCACGAACTTTCCTTTCTCTTTTGGGCAAACTCAGTGCTGCAGCGGACCTTGTTCTCCTGGGCAGACTGCACTTACGTCCTCTTCAGATGTGCCTGCTGTCAGTCTGGAAACCTCATATTCTTCCTCTCGATCACCCGATCTCGATAAACGGCATGATTCGATCTCACTTACAATGGTGGATAAACCCCATTCGATTCGAGACAGGGACTTCAATCCATCCTCCAGACCCCAAATTCTTCCTTTATACGGATGCCAGTCATTACGGATGGGGAGCTCATTTAGAGCCGACAACACTGTCCTTTCATGGTCGCTGGACAGAAAACCAATCCCAGCTCCATATCAATATGTTAGAAATGATGGCCATACGATTAGCACTGAAACAAGCCAAAACATTTATTCACCATTCTTGCATCATGATATCCACAGACAACACAACGGTGGTCTCATATATCAACAAACAGGGTGGCACTCATTCCCCCAATCTTTGCGTAGAAGTTTGGAAAATACTCAATTGGTGCCTGGAACAAGACATAGTTATCAGAGTACGTCACATCCCAGGCAAATTCAACATTCTTGCAGACCGCCTCTCAAGACTAGACAAACCTATCAAGACAGAATGGTCTCTGGATCAAACAGTTGCAAATTCAGTATTCCAGATGCTCAACTTCCCAAATGTGGATCTGTTTGCGACAAGATTCAACCACAGACTCCCATTATATGTCTCTCCAGTACAAGACTACAAAGCACTAGCGATAGATGCCCTGTCCATGGACTGGAATCATCTTCATGCATATGCTTTTCCTCCTTTTATTATGCCCCCAACTTCAAAGAAGTTGGAGGGGCATATTGCTTCTGGGTTGTTCGTTCGTCCGTCCGTCCGTCCGTCCGTCCGTCCGTCCGTCCGTTCGTCACGCTTTTTGATGCATAGCATAACTTTAAAACCGTGAATGCTACTGTTTTGAAATTTCATATATGGATTCCTCATGAAAAAATAGCTGACACATATTTTTTTTCTTGACAGGATTATGCCCCTTTTCTGAGTTATGGCCCTTTGAAAAAATATGGATGCAATCTTGTCAGCAAAATATCTCAAAAACTATTAAAGCTAGAGCCTTGAAACTTTATGAATAGACTGGTAGTGATGAGTAGACAACCTGATTAACTTTTGAAGAAATTTTGAAAAATACTTCTTGAGTTATGGCCCTTTGTAATTTTGGGCAATTTTACCTTGTCAGCAAAATATCTCAAAAACTGTTAGAGCTAGAGCCTTGAAACTTAGTAAATGGATTTGTAGTGATGAGTAGATGACCTGATTAACTTTTAAAGAAATTCTGAAAAATACTTCATGAGTTATGGCCCTTTGTAATTTTGGGCATTTTTACCTTGTCAGCAAAATATCTCAAAAACCGTTGGAGCTAGAGCCTTGAAACTTAATGAATAGACTGGTAGTGATGAGTAGACAACCTGATTAACTTTTGAAGAAATTTTGAAAAATGCTTCTTGAGTTATGGCCCTTTGTAATTTTGGGCATTTTTACCTTGTCAGCAAAATATCTCAAAAACTGTTAGAGCTTGAGCCTTGAAACTTAGTAAATGGATTTGTAGTGATGTGTAGATGACCTGATTAACTTTTGAAGAAATTCTGAAAAACACTTCATGAGTTATGGCCCTTTGTAATTTAGGGCATTTTTAACTTGTCAGCAAAATATCTCAAAAACTATTGAAGCTAGAGCCTTGAAACTTGATGAATAGACTGGTAGTGACGAGTAGACAATCTGATTAACTTTTGAAGAAATTTTGAAATATACTTCTTGAGTTATGCCCCTTTGTAATTTTAGGCATTTTTATCTTGTCAGCAAAATATCTCAAAAACTGTTGGAGCTAGAGCCTTGAAACTTAGTAAATGGATTTGTAGTGATGAGTAGATGACCTGATTAACTTTTGAAGAAATTCTGAAAAATACTTCATGAGTTATGGCCCTTTGTAATTTTGGGCAATTTTACCTTGTCAGCAAAATATCTGAAAAACTGTTGGAACTAGAGCCTTGACACTTGATGAATAGACTGGTAGTGATGAGTAAACAACCTGATTAACTTTTGAAGACATTGTGAAATATACTTCTTGAGTTATGCCCCTTTGTAATTTTAGGCATTTTTATCTTGTCAGCAAAATATCTCAAAAACTGTTAGAGCTAGAGCCTTGAAACTTAGTAAATGGATTTGTAGTGATGAGTAGATGACCTGATTAACTTCCGAATAAATTTTGAAAAATACTTATTGAGTTATGGCCCTTTGTTATTTTGGGCATTTTTATCTTGTCAGCAAAATATCTCAAAAACCGTTAGAGCTAGAGACTTGAAACTTGGTGAATTGATTGGTAATGATGAGTAGATGACCTGAATAATTTTTTTGTAAATTCTGAAAAATATTTCGTAAGTAATGGCCCTTTGTAAATTTGGGCATGTTTCCCTTGTGAACAAAATATCTCAAAAACTATTGAAGCTGGAGCCTTGAAACTTGATGAATAGATTGGTAGCGATGAGTAGATGACCTGATTATGCCCCCAGTTTCGAATGAAATTGATGGGGCATATTATTTTGCCTTCATTTGTCCATCCGACTGTTTGTCCGTTCATCAAGCTTTTTTTGTGCATGCCATATCTTAAGAACCCTGCACACTAGGGTTTTGAAATTTTATATTTGGGTTCCCAATGAAAAATAGCTGACCCCTATTTTGTTTCTTGTCTAGCATGTTTATTTAAAGTTATGCCCCTTTGAAAAAAATCAGAATTAAATCTTGTGAGCAAGATATCTTGAAAAGTATTTAAGCTGGGTTCTTGAAATTCAATACAGTGAGTGGGAATGATGTGTAAATTACCCGATTATATTTTGAGAGAATTCCATGAAAATATTGATAAAGTTACGGCCCTTTGCAGTTCTGCTTATTTTGACCTTGTCAGCAAGATTTCTCGAAAAGCACTTAAGCTAGGGTTTTGAAATATTATATGCTGATTGGGGATGCTGTGGAGATTACCTGGTTTGTTTTTTAGGGAATTCCATGAAAAATTGATGTAGTTATGGCCCTTTGTAGTTCTAGGCATTTTGACTTTTTCAGCAAGATATCTCAAAAAGTATTTAAGCCAGAGCCATGATATTTGGTATACTGATTGGGATTGAGGAGGAGATCACCTGAATAAATTTTGAACCAATTAAATGAAATGTTGGAGTTATGGCCCTTCACAATTTCTGGCCATTTAATGTCGTTGCTTTATTGTGTATAGCATAAGTTTAGAACCATGTATGCTAATGTTTTGAAATTTCATGTTTTGATTCCTCATGAAAAACTAGGTGATCTGTATTTTTTCTTATCCCAATCATCTCCTATTTTAGAGTTATTTCCCTTTGATAAAATAACATTGAAATCATATATTTGTACTGTTGTTACCGTCATGGCTAAGCAGTGTTGGAGTCAAACAGTGTTAGAGTCAGGCAGTTGGGGGCATAGTGTTTTACAAACACCAGCTCTAGTTCTGATACCTGCTGTTCTAGAGAAAATCCGACAACATCAGTGCAGAATAGTTCTCATAGCTCCATTCTGGCCACAGCAACAGTGGTTCTCAGAACTTCTTCTTCTATTAGTGTCAGCTCCGATTCGTCTGCCACTAATTCCAAGACTACTGACTCAATCCAAAGGAAGATTTGTACATCAAAACCTCCCAATTCTCGACCTTCACGCTTGGGAGTTATCAAACAATCAATCAGAGATAAGAAATTTTCACAAAACGTTGCAGATTTTGTCTCCAGATCAAGAAGAGCATCTACACAAAAAGTCTACGATGCAAATGGACCATCTTCTCTAATTGGTGTCATACAAAAAAGGTTAATCCGATCTCGGCCCCTATTACAGTTATAGCCGATTTCTTAATTTTTCTTTTTTCAGAAAAGAAATGTCAGATTAGTACTATTAAAGGTTATAGATCTATGATCTCTAACACTTTAAAATTCAAAACTGGTAATAGAATCGGATCTAATCCAGTTTTATCTGAACTTATCAGATCCTTTGAACTTCATCGACCAGTACAAAGATCTCTTACACCTAAATGGGACTTATCATGGGTTTTAGTATGTCTACAAAAACCACCTTTTGAACCTCTTGATAAGGCTTCTAAATTTCACGTTACTATTAAGACAGCCTTTCTCTTAGCTCTTGCCACTGCTAAAAGGTGTAGTGAAATACATGCTCTAGCTATGGATTCACAACATTTAAGATTTAATCAATCTGATGGTTCAGTTTCCTTGATTCTTAAATCTGGTTTTTTAGCAAAAAACCAGCTTCCTTCTGTTAAACCAGATCCTATTGTTGTTCCTAGTCTTGCTCGAATATGTAAATGGGAACATACTGACAGACTTCTTTGCCCCGTTAGGGCTCTGAAATTCTATCTCAAAATGACTAGCTCTTATCGCCAAAATAGAACTAGACTTTTTCTTCCTATTAAAGGCAATAAGGATATTTCTAAAGATACTATCTCGAGATGGATATCTTACACTGTTAAACTTGCCTATAGGAAACTCACTAAACGAGATATCTCTTTCCTTAAAATCAAAGCTCATGAAGTTAGAGCTCTTTCCTCTTCTTGGGCTTTCTTCGACAAAGTTCCTCTCAATGATATACTTCAAGCAGCGGTTTGGAATAGTTCATCAACTTTTGCCAAATTCTATCTCAGAGACATGTCTCAACAAGCACAGAATCTCCAAAGTTTGGGCCCCATTGTAGTGGCCCAAAAAGTGGTGGGGGGCCAACAGCAATCAGCTATGGATGTGTAGACAACGTCAACAGCCCCCCTAGACCTGATGCTATACTAGAGAGGTACTAATTATATCTTTATTATATATATATGTTAACCCTGGATTACTTTATCCTTGGTTAAAGGATCTTATTATTGCCTTAAGCACTAATTATGTCCTCATTATATATATATAAAAAAATAAATCTTTTTAATAAGCCTTAATTCAGAAGTTGGGACTAACTTATTAGGAGAAATCCTCCCTCCTATTCTACAAATTCTAGCACATTATCTATAGGTTAATGTATTACGAAGTTAAAATGAAGTTTTTTAAAAGTAAAACATATTTTAACGAGTAATACTTAACCTATAGATAAGTATTTATCGTCCCACCTCCCTTCCCTCGCTCCTTTCTCCTAATTGTGTATTGTTTTACACATAAAAGAAACTGACACGTGATCATTTGAGCGGGAGGAACTACGTCAACAGGTAACTGTTAAAGGGACCTTCTGAATTAAGACTTTATAACGACTGAAAGGTCGTTTTTTCTGTGGAGGGGGTGAATAACAGAATAGAATAGCACATTATCTATAGGTTAAGTATTACTCGTTAAAATATGTTTTACTTTTAAAAAACTTCATTTTTGAGAATAAAGATAATAGGCGTAATAAAAAAAAAATTGATATTCATGTGAATTATCTGCTAGACAGACAATGCACATGAAATGTCAAGCTTTATTTTCTTGGAAAATTATATAAAAAGTATTGTAGAATGTCCTCTGCTAGAATTTTGAGTGGTGCTTTAATGGTTAACCACCCATTTTGAGGAATCTTAGATATGTTTTGCTTACATATTCTTTTCCTCATACCATATTTATCCTAAGTATTGGGACAGCTTAACCCATTACCATACTTGTCCTAAATTTGCCTTATTCTGCAGCATTTGATCTGGTTCTACACTGTTTGCAAAGGCCTGTCTGTCTCAATACTTAGGGTTACCAAGGTATTAACACTGGTAAAAATTTTCAGCCAATGATATTGTTAAATATGAGGTTTCTGCTTTCTGGGAAAATATTGTTTATTTGTTGTCTGCTGAATTTGCCAAGAGCATGCTAAGTGTAAAATAAACAGTCATAAAAGAAATGATCTCTGGCATCACCTTGACAAATCACACTGATCAGCATGTTTTTGTCTCAATTCTCAAAAAGTGCTTCTCTAAGAGTAGAATTTTCTCCTCCTGGGAGCAAATTATTTTCTCTAAGGGTAGTCCCCTTTTGAGATTGACTACTCATTTTCGTATACCAGAAAAACAATACCTTTCTTTTCTGGGGTTATCTCCCTTTGGAAAGAGAGACAAAAACTTACAACTTTGAACACTCTCTTTTTAATATTCTTTCACACCGAGTGCTTTGAATCAGTTTTTGCATCAAGATCTTGTAAAAAGCTAGACAGAAATTTTCAGTTGCTTTTGGGGCTTGCAGGCAGATATGTATAAACTGGAATAAAAACTTTCTTGTCATTTCTATTTTGAAGGTCTTGAGAAGGAAGATTTACGGCCAAGGGAAGAAATTGTCCGAGAGAAACTTCTCCAGGTTCTGGAGTCAGCTTATCCAAATGTTCTGTCTGTGGAAGATTTGTGCAGGTATATTTGGGTTGTGCTAAGCGAAAAGGCATCTTCGAACATGCGCAAAATGCACAGATTCAGGCAACAAGGTTATGAAACTTTTTTCATGCTCAACTCAGCTGAGCATGAAATTTCACTTGGTCATAAAAATAAAAGTACCAACAATTGAAACTTCTTTCATGCTCAACTCCGCTGAGCATGCTCAGCTGAGTTGAGCATGAAAGAAGTTTTAAAAAATTGTCAGTATTTTAAGAGTTATAAGCAAAATAAATTTCATGCTCAGCTGAGTGCAAATGCGCAGGCTGATCTGGGCCTTTGCTGTCCGCATATACCTGAAGATACAGTTTCGCATGGCATGGCCCATTTTATTGATGATTTCACATTATCCAAGACGCACTGATAAAGAACAAGGCAAGGAAGTTGGGGAGGGTGGGGTGTGTGTGTGTGGGGTGGGATTCGTCGAACAGTTGTAGAATGTTTGGAGAATCTGAAGGAATCAAAGGCATTTTTGTCGATTTATAGTGTGTTAGAATTGAAATAGAACAGCTCTAGTGCATGAATTGTTGAATAATAAATCACAGTTTGTTGGTCAGTTGTTAGTAGATAAATCACTCATGCTTTGCTCTCATGATTTAATCTATATTACATTTGACCTCACCTGTGATTTATTACTGAACAATTTAAGGCTAGAGCTGTTCTGTTTCATAAACAAAACTTAAGTCACACCATAAGTAAATCACCAAGAATTAGTTGTAACAAATCACATTTCGTATTTGTTGTGTTTGAAACTTCTAAGAGTCGGACTGCATTGATCAGTGAGGAGAATGTCTTGACTGCAGATCTAGGGGTCACAAGTTTGAATTCCAGCTCAGCCACGTAACTTAAGTGGGAGTTAATCATGAAATTCTATAATCGTTTTCCCCCTTCTGCTGATTCAAGAAGAGCAGTTGTCAGTTAGTGGTAAAAGACTGGTTAACTACCTTCCCAGGAAAAGGGGTGAGTAGGTCAACTGACCGGCTTCATAAGACAGTATTGACTGGGCCATAAAACTCCAAATAAAAAAAAAAAACACCAAGAATTACTTCTTATTAACAGTTGACTCTTGTTATCTCAAACACTGATAACTCAAACTATTGCTAAAGTCAAACTTAATTTTGGACCATATTGGTTTAGTTTGCTTTATGTTCTTTACAGTTCAGATCCTGTTACCTCAAACTCCTGTTATCTTAAACTGACAACTCTGGTCCCTTGGAGTTTGAGATAACAAAGGTACACTTTATGTTGTGTCCTGTATGGATATACCATATTCGACCTAATTACCGCACTGTGCACTTAGGTTTTTCAAAATTACAGGGAACACTCAGTTGTGGTAAAATATGTATCTACATACAAAGGATACACTATAAAAAAGATCAGAAAAGGACTTACTTGATGATGATTATGCAGTTTGTTTCTGATTTTCTTTATAAAGGCATATGTTGTGGGAACTCATTTGAATTGCATTGACAAGTCAATGCAATTCAAATGAGTACCCACAACATATGCCTTTATAAAGAAATAAAAAAAGTACACTGGCTGTAATCTGAAGACTACTGAATTTCTTGACTTTGCACTTACAGGGTAATTAGATCAAATACGGTATATACATTTTTGGTTTCTAAATGTTGAAACATGTGTCATTTTGGGATCTCTTTCTTATAATTTTGTTTCATTCAGACATTATGTCTTTCTGTATGTGCTCGTATGTTTGCCAAAAAGTTGCAATAAAGAATCTTGTATCTATCACACTGTGGGAAAGTAGGGCTGTTTATCCTAAAATTAGAACGAGTTGATTTGATGTTATAATGCTTTCAGGGCCCAGTTGTTCAAAGCATCATTAGCTTAACGAGCTCGTGAAGGGCCATTTCGTTAACTGTTTTAGCGGATTCAATACACAATATTCTGATATTTTTTGCTGAAAAATGTGAGTAGCTTTTGCACTGCAAAAGCTACTCACATTTTTTCAGCAAAAAATTTCAGCATATTTGCGTATCGCTTGATGTAAATTTTAACGAATCGTTAACTAACGGCATCGTTAGCTTTGAACAACTGGGCCCAGGATTCTTGGTCATTTTTAAAATTTACTACATGTACTGTAAAACCTCAATGACTCAAACACTGATTACTTGTTTACTATGGCTAATTGGAACTCGTTTTTGAGTCCCCAGGAAATTCCCTTTATAGCTCAATAAAGCAAATATTTATCGATACTTAAGGGAAAATTTCTTATTTTATCATAAGATGTATGTTGTGCATACTCATTAGAATTGTCTCTTTGAGGTGATTCTAATGAATACACTCAACATATAGAAGGTCAAAAAGACATCCCTAAATTATATCCATTTGCCTCCTGACCTGGCATTATGATTAACCCTCAGTGGATTTAACTACTCATGTCTAGAATAAATTTACATGGTCTCAAAGATGTTCGAGTTATTGAGGTTCAACTGTATATGTCACTTTCAGAATTTGCCAAGCAGAGGAAGCTATAGTTATATTACAGCTAAAAGAATTAGAAAGTAGAAACTTGATTAGAGAAATGGAGAAAGGTGGATACGTTAGACATGTATTAGATGAAAAAACAGGTTTGTAATAGCTTTATAATTTCAGTGTAGTTTATTTTTATTTTTTTTGTATAACATCTACACAAAGTATGGAAAGAACTCTTGTATTACTTCTGGTTTTGGCATTAGTGTTGCCACTTTCATAGTTTTACAACATGACTGAAAAAACACAACCTAAAAAAGATGCCCCCCTCCTAACAAACGTTTAGCATGCCAAAAACACCTGTTGCAACGAAAGAACCAGAGAATGTTCAAATTGTCCGGGTAAAGATCTGTGATTGGTGATGTTAGTCCCTTATTTACCTACAAACTCAACATTAATGTGATTTAATTACCTGTAATAATTTAACAAATTAAAGATCTGATTATTAATTAAAATTAATATTAATTAAGAGAAATGACCTCTTTCTTATAAAAGATTAAAGCATTTAGCAGATGAGACGTCATCTACCGGATAGTTGCTATTTTGATGCAGAAACTCATTCTGGACAGAAATCAGGCAAATAAATTCTTTGTCTTGTAGAAATTTGAATATAGAATTTCTTTAGTGAGTCCAGCCTCACACATTCCAGAGAAATAAACAGGTATATGTTAATACTAAATGTCTGAAATGTCTGAAATATGTTAACTCGATTATGGTTGTTTCTATAGAGGTACAAGATTGTAGGTAAGTATTGGGACAGCTAAAAAAAATTTCCCATGTCTCAATACTTATGCACATTATGGTAATTTGTATTCTTACAGAAATTTGATCATCAATCCTAGGCCTGCTGAACCAGGATATGCCCTGCCTTAAGAAGCCAACTGATCTGGATCTGCACTGTTTGTCATTAAGTATGTGAATTTGTATCAACAACCTAGATCAAGCATTCGGATTGGCTGACAATCAGAAGTGGGTGTGACATCTTTATTCATACTGACGAGGGTTAAATGAGTCGCAGTATGAGAACATGTACCTTCTGACGTGTACAAAAAAGACTTGGATCAGCCTGTGTATCCACAACGTCTGATCAGAGTCTTTTGTTGTCTACATGAAGCAACTTTGCATCCAAAATATGCCCAGTGAAGATTCTGGTCTGCAGACTGCACAAATGGGCAGACTGATCTGAATCTTGCTGGGTGGACATATCCGGAGGTATGTTTACTGACATTGTGGCTTAAATTCAGTTAATAATCCTAAACATCAAACACCTTATAGCAGAAATAAGCAGGTATGTGAAATACTATTGTCTGCTATGTGCTTACTTGATTATGTTTTGTTACTGCAGAGGTACAAGATGTTAAACAGATGGCGACTGTCACATCACATCAACAGCCCACCATTGCCATAATAACAGCAAACTACTGCGAGAAACTTGCTGTCGATGCCATGATGCAGGATAAAACAACTTTTGTTAAATTTAAGACAGGAGGTAAGCTGGATACCATTTAACTCTTTTATCCTTGAATTGGGGGTGGTTGGGTGTGGCGAAGGTGTTGTGTATCTTATGTCACAGGGGCGTCCAACTGATATTGGCTTAAATTGGACAAGGCCTGCTATCCTTGTAGCAGGTAAGGGTAGAAGGGGAATGTTTTATTTCTTTTCCTTTTTCTTCCCTGTCACTCTTTCATCTCCTCTACTATCTCTTCTATCTCTTTTCTCCTTTTCTCCGGGAGAGGACACAAAATGACCCACAAGGGTTGACGTGTCGTTAAACCCCCAGCGCAATCAATTCATCCTTGAATTTGGACATGTCCACTGATGCAAATAGGGGTTTCAGTCTATAATCAAAAATGGAATGGCAAACAGTGTAGATCTAGATGAGACTGCTTGTTACAAGCAGTCTCATCTGGATCTACACTGTTTGCACACACATCTTAATTACACACACTGGTTTCAACATGTCATCCTAGCTCCAGATAAGGTGGGTTTCCACCAAAAAGTAGCAGCATTCTTATTTCTTCATAAAACATAGATTTCTGAATATTCATTAGAAGCACCTTGCTATGAAGCTTCTGATGCTAACCTGAGCCCGAAGTCATTGAACTTTTTTATGCTCAACTCAGCTGAGCATGAAATTTGTCCTACTAATAAATCTCAAATTACTATCAATTTCAAATTCTTTCTTGCTAAGTATAGCTGAGCATGAAACTGTCTCTACTAATAAATATGAAAATGCCAACAATAAAACTTTCTCTGCTAATAAATATGAAAATGCCAACAATAAAACTTTATCTGCTAATAAATATGAAAATGCCAACAATAAAACTTCCTCTGCTAATCAATACTTTCTCTGCTAATAAATATGAAAATGCCAACAATAAAACTTTCTCTGCTAATAAATATGAAAATGCCAACAATAAAACTTTCTCTGCTAATAAATATGAAAATGCCTAATAAATATGAAAATGCCTATAAAACTTTCTCTGCTAATAAATATGAAAATGCCAACTATAAAACTTTCTCTGCTAATAAATATGAAAATGCCAACTATAAAACTTTCTCTACTAATAAATATGAAAATGCCAACAATAAAACTTTATCTGCTAATAAATATGAAAATGCCAACTATTGTTGGCATTTTCATATTTATAAGCAGAGAAAGTTTCATGCTCAGCTGAGTGAAGCATGAAAAAAGTTTTATAACCTCGGGGCCTGTTATTGGAGAACTAAAAAAAAATGTGTATCTGAATTCCTACTTATTTGGAGCTCGAAATGTATGCTCTTAAGTGTCATTTTCCATCAGCAGTTGCTAACACTTTCGAAAATAACTTGTTAAACTGCCGATAAAAGTTTTGCAGTACAACAAATTCATTATTTGGAATCTTGAATGAGGACATTAGCTAAAGACTTCCTGCCTGAGAAGTACTCGTATATTTGCATTTGCCTAAGCACTCAGGAAATTGAGCTCAGTATACCCCTGGCATACATGTATGCCGAGGGATAAAAAGTTTTTGCTTTTCCATTTCTCTGTTCGCTTGTTTGTTCATATGTATGTTTGTTCTTCCATAGCATTTGTGGACATTTGCCTAAGTGTTGCATCAAAGTTTTAAAGCCACTGTTAACAAGGCCTGCTAATGGATTGTAACTGATTTATGCAAGCTGATCAGGATCTTAGTGCTGACATTTTTATATTGCATCACATATGATGTGCAACATGGGGAAAAATGGCTTTACACCATTTGCAAACAGCAAAAGTCTAGTTAAGTGTGCGCATTGGTGCAGTGTGATCCAGACATCCGCTATTCATCGACATATACTACAATATCCATTGATTCTTTAAGCAGTTGATGAAAGCCCTGGGCCCAGTTGTTCAAAGCATTGATAGCTTAACGAGCTCGTTAAGGGTCATTTCGTTAACTATTTTAGTGGATTCAATATACAATATTTTGATATTTTTTGCTGAAAAAAATGTGAGTAGCTTTTGCACTGCAAAAGCTACTCACGTTTTTTCAGCAAAAAATTTCAGCATATTTGCGTATCATTTGATGTAAATTTTAACGAATCGATAACTAATGATATCGTTAGCTTTGAACAACTGGGCCCTGGTGTGTAGGCTGATCAGGGTCTTCTTTGATCGCAAACTGGGGGTGGTCGGGAGTGGCAATGGTGTCGTGTATCTTACGTCACCGGGGCGTCCGACTGAAATTGGCTTACAGTTGGGCAAGGCCTGCTATCCTTGTAGCAGGTAAGGGTAGAGGGGGAATTTTTTTATTTCTTCTGTTTCTTCACTTTCATTCCTGTTCCTATTTCTTCCCTAATCGTCTCTTTCATCTCCTCTACTATCTCTTCTATCTCTTTTCTCCCTTTCTCTGGGAGACGACACAAAATGACCCACAAGGGTTGACGTGTCGTTAAACCCCAACACAATCAATCAATCAATTGATCGCAAACTGCATAAGGGCCCTTTTTTAGCATTGCTTATCAGATGTTCCTTTTTTTCAGGCGAATCTAATGTATACACCATAGGTTTTATAGGAGACCACAAAGTAGTTTCGACCAAACTTCCAGCGATAGGTCCAGGGAGAGCAGCTCAAATATCTTCAGGCAATACAACTACTAGGTTACTTGGTGAGTAAAGTTGGGTACAGGAGCTTAGATTGTCACAGGATAGAGAAGATAAATACACCACTGTGCAGAAAACATTGTATACAAGCAATAATTTGAGCTACAACATCAAAGTATCTTTGGACATGTGTGCCCAGTGAAGATTCAGATCAGACTGCGCATTTGTGCATTTCTTCATGTGGACAAACAAGATGGATCAGTTTGTGCGGATGCATAGGCTGATTTGAGTCTTGTTGGGTGCTCATGTCAGAAGGTAGCCGGCCATGGTGGCTCAGTTGGATACGCCGTCCGACTGGAGACCAGGAGGTCGCTGGTTCAACCCCCGCCGAGGTCGGCAACATTCTTTCGTGGAGATTGATCATGAAATATTTTCTACGGTCATTCTCTCCCTTCCGCTGATTCAAGAAGGGCAGTTGTCAGTTTCTGGTGAAAGAATGTGCACAATACTGGTTAACCACTTAGAGGACTAAGCCTGCCCAGTAAACGTGTGGTTAGGTAAACTGACCGCGCTCGACATGATCCCATTGGGTTGACTGGGCCGTAAAACTTCAACACAAACAAACTGCCCAGTAAATGTGTGGTTAGGTAAACTGACTGCGCTTAACATGACCCCATTGGGTTGACTGGGCCGTAAAACCTCAACACAAACAAACATGTCAGAAGGTACATTTTCTCATGTTTGGGCTCTTTTGTAGATCAAGATAAAACTTGTTCTGAAGAATTCAAGGTAATTTCATTGGTTTGGAAACCAAAAGCTACCATGTGGATTTTGACTTGTATTGTCCACCAGGGCCATTTTATTGAGTACCTACAAGATACGCTTTGTGAAAATAATAGGAGTTAATCTTAATTATCACAAGACATAGACATTTGTTATTTTACACAATACATAATATTATGAGGTGGCCATGATAATGATCTCTTTGGTATGAAGAGGCTTGTCTGTATAGCATCCCTCCATATAAGATGCTTTTCTTCATTCAAAAAACTTATTGACATATAATTCTCCACTAAAAGTGTTGCAGATACTCATTATAGATGCCTCTCTGAGAAACTTCTAATGAGAACCCACAACATAAATTATCGTTGTGAAATGAAAATAAGTACAGTCGACTCTCATTATTTCGAAGTCCAAAGGACTCTCTGAAATACTTTTAGATATCCGTACCTCGACATCAGATTTTTTATTTACAGAATTGAGGAAAAAATAAATTGAATAACCACATTTCATAAATGAATATGTAATTTGACTCCTGAAGTTAGAGATATATTGAAAATATTGTGGAAAAGAGGAGAAATTGCTCCTTAGGAGCAATTTCTCCTCTTTTTCATAATATTTTGTTATCAGTTGTTAGATTAGGGACTGGATTTTCAGTTCCAGATAAGCGGTTATTCGAGATAAGCGAAATCGAGATAACAAGAGTCGACTGTATCTGGATTTTTCCTTTTGCTGGAACTATAGTAACCTGTCTTAAAGAAGCACCTATGGGAAAACCAAAATTTGGTTGCTTAAGACAGATGCTTGCTTATAAAGTAAATTTCTGCTTATTTATTCTTTTAATGGATCAGAAAAACTGGCCTTTCTTCAGAGTCATTGCTTAATACAGGTCATCTTTGATACCGGTTTCGCTATATATGGAAGCTTATTGCAGCTAGCTCAATTACTTTCTGCTCCATGCCTCTTAGGTTGAGCACTGGTTGTTCTTTGCCCCAAGCCAGATCTCATTACATGAAATGTATTGAGGTCAGTGGACAGTTGAATTGATATAGTTATTGTCATACAATGTTCTCTTTGGGGCGTGGTTTAAATAGGCCAAGTGGCTCCACTTCCTATGTTGTGGGACTGAGTGCAATATAAAAAACATTGTTTGTTTGTCAATAACTTAAACATATAATGATCATCTTGTTCTAATTTCCAGTGAGCAAATAATCTTATTATGTTATAAAATTTCATGATAAAATGGTCTACATGCCTGTAAATCTACTTTAAAGCTAAATATGAAGTAAGTTAATCTTTGTTCTGAAGTAAACACATGGAGTCTATGTAAAGACTGGTCAGCTGTTTTTTGCAATGCAAAGTGTATTACGTTTTGCTGTTCTGAAAAGTTATTTTGCAATTGCATAAACAGACAACAGGCAAAATATTTTCCTAGCTTGCAGAAAGCACCCAGGTGGCTGTCCAACTTGGAATCAGGATGTGTAGGTTTGGAGCCGGCCTCAGTGGCTCAGTTAGATGCGCCTCCAACTGGTGATCAGGAGGTTGCAGGTTCATCCCCCGCGGGGTTGGCAACAACATTCTTTCAAGGAGATTGATCATGAAATATTTTCTAAGGTCATTCTCTCCCATCCGCTGATTCAAGAAGGGCAGTTGTCAGTTTCTGGCGAAAGAATTTGCACAATACTGATCAACTGCTTAGAGGACTAAGCCTGCCCAGTAAAAGTGTGGTTAGGTTAACTGACCGCGCTCGACATGATCCCAGTGGGTTGACTGGGCTGTAAAACTTCAACAGAAACAAAGCACAGGAGGTTTGAATCCTGTTGGAAGTTGAATGATTGTATGGAGCTTTTTTGCACAGATTCTTTTATTATCATCCATCCCTCATTTCGAAATGACTTAATATTGAAAGGGATGTTAAACACCAAGTCATTAGCACTTTCCAAGTTTGCAGGGAAGGTAACAGTCCATCATTCAGAAACATATAATGTTATGATTATTTCTAATTATTAGCCATATTTAATATAATAATATGATTGTTTCAAATTTTCAGGTACATTCCAAGAAATAGAGCATGTGTTTATAGTGGGTGTTGCTGGCAGTGTTCCGCATTTTACAGATTTCTACAAGCATCCACGTCTTGGGGATGTTGTCATTTCCAAAGCAGACAGTTCAGACAATGTCTATTATTACTGTGACAAAATACTGCAAGACCCAAAGGATGGAAGCATTGAATATCACACCAAGAAGTACCATCCGAAAGATTTATTCCTGCAAAGAGTAATTGAGAAGATTCAGGAAACAAGTGACAGGAAGAGTTTCCACCCATGGGAGAAGTACATTGCAGAAGGTTTGGAACTTTTAGCGACACAAGAGGCCGATTACAACAGGCCTCCACCTGATACTGATCGCCTTACCATGATGATCGGTGAGGGGAATATCATAGAAATGCAGCATCCTGAAAGGCCAGAAGGAGTTGAAGAAAGGAAAGGCATGCCGCGACTCCACTATGGATTAATGGGGTCAGGAAAGCGCATAGTATACTCAGAAGATCTACGCTTAGACTTTGCACAGAGATACGGTTTATGTGTCATTGACACTGAATTTGATCAGGTCTTAGAATCAATTGTAGGAAATGTGAAGGAGAGTTTCATTTTCATCCGCGGTATCTCAGATTATAAGGATGGGTTATCTAAGATGGAATGGCAGCCCTATGCTTCTCTTGCCGCGGCAGCTGTCATGAAATCAATCATCAAATCATTCTTAAACCCATATGCCTCTGAGGATGAAATCTAATGAAAATTAGGAAAATACCTTTTATATGTAGTATAGAGCAGCTACAGCAAAAAAGAAATCATAGGGCTTCTGTTAATAGCTAAGACTGACAGTCATTTGAAAATCAAGTTTTAATCAAACAAAGTTTCCACCTGGCATTCTAATCAAATCTATATCGGACCATTTTCGGCCCAAATAAATCATATCGGGCTGATAATTGTCCGATATAGATTTTAGTAGTATGCTATTCGGGTTGTAATAGCATTATCAGACCAAACTGCCGGCTTAAGGTGAAAGGATACGACTGAAAGATTTTGCCCCTATTTTGCAAAGGGAGAAAATTTGCAGACAGGTAGTTTCCTCCCACTGTAGAAACCTTTTAAAGAATTGGGGCTACTCTTAAAGGAAATATTTTTTACTATAAGAATGAGAAAGGAGGTAATTATCTACCTGTCTTGAGTTATTTCCCTTGGCTCTGTATCCATTCCCCTTAATTTCATTATATATTTATTGAAATCATACTAGATAGACTGTCTGCCTGTGAAGTGCTGTCATCGTTCAAAGCACAGTAAGCTTAATGAGCCTGTTAATGACAAACTCATTAACTGTTGTAGCTAAGGTATTTTCAAATACATGTACATTGATATTTTTGCTGCAAAAAATGTGAGTAGCTTTTGCATTGCAAAAGCTACTCACATTTTTTTCAGCAAAATGTATATCAATGTATTTGCCATATTTCATGATAGAAATTTTAACGTCATGTTAGCTAACAACTCTGTTGTTTTGAACAACTTGGTGCAGGATTGTATTTTTTAGCAATATTTTTTTACTAAAATTACAGTTTTTTCTGTGGATGAAATAAAACTTTCTGTAAAATTAGTAAAATTGATATTTTAAAGATAAAATTGATATTTTAAATGTAGAGGTACAATAAAGAGGCACAGCTAATGAATACCCACAACAAAATGTTTGTGTGGAGAAATAATAAACATATCCGTATATTTTAGTTGAAAATAATTAACACCAAACACCATATCTGGAGCTATGAAAACAGTCCTGATTAGCCTCTTAATCCATTAGGTTTCTCACCTCTGTGGTTCAAGCCTCGCTTGGGTCTATGTGGGAAAGCCAAGTTCTGCTTACGGATGGTAAGATGGTTTTTCCCTGGATTCTCCAGTTTTCGCCCACCTTTGATGAAGGATCGGCTCCATATAAGTGAAATATTCCTGAAATGGCCATAAGACCCAAGTCAAAAAAAAAAAAAAAATAATAATAAAGGTCCTGATTTGCAGTTTGATAGTTATATTAGCAAGAATGGACAATTCCATAGGTTCAAGTAAAGAAATTTCCAGCAGATAAGTTTTGTTATTTTTACGTCAGAAAGTGTCTTGTGGGTTGGAATTGCCTTTTGTTGAAATGATACCACTGAGTACTGACAAGCCCCATTTTAGTACAACAATTACCTTAAATTATTAGTTTAAATACATTATCGTGGGCTGTGTTGAGTTCAAGGTAAAATTCATACCATCTCAAAGGAATTGTTATAGTAAATGTTCTAAAAATCTGAACATTAAAATTTTATTTCAAGTAGAAGAGCATGAAGAATAACTAATTTTGCAAAGGGAGGCAATTACCTTGCTTTGCAAAATTGATTACTTCCCCTCGCTGTTTTGATGAGGACAGACAATACATTCAGATCTTAATGTTTTTTTACTGTTCAGAGGTTCAGATCATTTGTTTGTTGTTCAGAAGTTTATATAGTCAGTTTATGTTGTTTACCACAATAACTTTATGTTTTTGTTGCCATTGACAATGATTGTTAGAAATATAATGGTGTTAACAGTGGCAGTGAAAATTGATAGCACTGTGCTGCAACAAAAGATCTCTTCAGGGTATAGAAGCATAGTTCCAGATAAGGCACTTTTTTTCAGTCGAAAAGTACTGATATTTTTCTTATTTTTCCAGGAAAACATACATTGTGGGTACCATTAGTAGTGCCTCACCGAGGTGCTTCTAATGAGTACCCACAACAAGCAAGATGCTTCTAATGAGTACCCACAACCCTGCTTGCCTTACCCTGAGGAGCCTTTTTCTCATGATGAGATGTTATTTTGTGGTTTGTATCATGTTTTCAGGTAGACATACAATTCTGTTAAAACAGCTCTGTAAATTAGATGTGTTTCTAGACTTGTTATAGTAGATAAAGTAGCATACTTATCCGAAGTTTCTGGACAATCATGACTGAGCAAACAGTGTAGACCCAGATCAGATGCCACAGAATGTGGCATCTGATCAGGGTCTACTCTATTTGCTACTCAGCAATTCACCTCAGGAGATAGTAAAAGTGAACTTGTTTAAAGTTGGTGAGGAGTTAAGGTGTTCGAGTTCTTAGGATAACTATGGTAGATGCTTTAATATATTATTTGGTGGCAGAAGTAGGGATTCAGCCTTGTTTGTTTTTAGAAATATTTAGGTACTTTATAGATAAGCTTCAACACAAAATGCTCGCCGGCCTCGGTGGCTCAGTTGGATGCGCCGTCCGACTGGAGACCAGGAGGTCGCGGGTTCAACCCCCGCCGAGGTCGGCAACATTCTTTCGTGGAGATTGATCATGAAATATTTTCTACGGTCATTCTCTCCCTTCCGCTGATTCAAGAAGGGCAGTTGTCAGTTTCTAGCGAAGGAATGTGCACAATACTGGTTAACCGCTTAGAGGACTAAGCCTGCCCAGTAAACGTGTGGTTAGGTAAACTGACCGTGCTCGACATGACCCCACTGGGTTGACTGGGCCGTAAAACCTCAACACAAACAAACAAATCAACACAAAATGTACCATATGCCATGTGACTGGTGAAGACTTGGATTAGCATAGCTTCAAATAAGGTGCTTTTTTTTTCAACCAAAAACATATGTTGTGTGTACTCATTAGAAGATCCTTGCCGAGGCTAGCAAACAATTCACATGAAATATCAAACCTTTTGTTTTTTCTCTGTAAGATGTATAAAAAAAAAATCAAAACGTCATCTGCTGCAGTTATGATTGGTGCTTTAACTGTAACTGAAAGGAAGTTGTTTTTCAGTATTATTTTCATGTTTCACAGTAGATTTCATAGGGCCAGATATTTCCATGCTTCACATTAGATTTTACAGAGTCAGATAAGTTTGAGTAGTCGGAAGATAATTTTGTTATAATTTTGTTATTTTTGCACTGAAACATATATGATGGGTACACTCGTTGGGGTGATTCTGATGAGTACCATATTTATGTAATTCAACAGCTCAACTACTTACCATACTTGGAAATTTTAACCCTTGTCATGCTGAATAAATTAAGAGGCCATGCCCACTTCTAATTTCCTGCCAATCAGATTACTTGATCCGGGTTTTTGATAGAAATTCACGTATTTAATGACAAACAGTGCAGATTCAGATCAGTTGGCTTCTTCAGAAGCCAACTGATCTGGCTCTACACTGTCTGCTAAGACAGGGCATGACGTGTTCAGCAAAGGAAGGGTTAACAGCAGGGCTCGGGAAAACCGGAAAAATAGCCGGTCTGGACCGAAATTAAGAATTCTGGACCGATTTCAAACACCCCAAAACGCTAATAAATCGGTCCAACAGGTTTGTGCCTTGAACCCCATTTTTCCCAAACCAACCAATTTTCACGAATCAATGATGTCTAAAAAATCACAAACGGTCAAGTCTTCCCAAACTGACAACGTCCGCGCACCTTTTAAATGCGATATTATGGTAGTTAAAAGGCTCTAAACGGTCATTTGACATGTATATTGGAGAGACAGCTGCATAACGGCAACCTACCCGCAGCACAAATTAATTACGTCATTATCCAAACGTTGTCAAAAAATCAACACTTCACTGACCTGTGTGCGGTAAACAAGCGATTAACACGAATCATCAGTAACGGTAGTCTGATAATTAATCCGTTTGTGTGACACTTGTGAATACACTGAGACTGCAAAACATCCAGGAGCAGTCGGAGTGTCCAAAAGATCAAAGGTCGCTTTACGGAGAGTGATAAAAGAATGCACAGCTTGAACGCACACGTTTTCTCCCTCTTCTTTTTTGTTTTGATCAACACGGTTTGTCGGTCCCAGATTCGATAAATGAATTCCCAAACCGTGTACGTCCTGATCAGATGTTGCATACAACGGCGTCTGATCTGGGTATTATTGATTGCTTCTTTTTTTTTTTTTTTTTTGTTGATTGCCGTAACACGCGAGTATAATTCAAGGTAGATTTCACGGTAAAAATAAGTAATGCACCACTTGCGCTAGACAAGATTGGTCAGTGCTTAAAATTTAAGCAGTCTGATCAAATCTTGAAACACTGAAAACTGCAAAACCCCTTTTTTATTAGACCTAATTAGGTCCATGAAAGTCGTTTCGTTCCTTCTCTCCTGTTTCCCGCCGTCTTCGCGCTTATACAAGACGGGAATCAGTTGTTTATAAATAGTTTAGGAAAACCCTGCAGAGGTGGAAATAACGACAAAACCTTTTTTTTTTTTTTTCTTTCTTTTTACATACCTGACTGTATTTATTGATGACGCCAGCTTTGATCATGCTCGTTATACCCGGACTTCCGTCATATAACGGAGTTGAGGTGTATTATTTAAAAGGAGTTATAGGACTGCCAATTGTCATTAGTTTTCGTGACAGGTGATATATACATATTTTTTTTTTTTTTTTTTTTTTTGGAAATGGTCTCATTGATGAAGTCATCGTCATCGGCTGGACCGATTCAGATTTCAAAATTTCCAGAGCCCTGGTTAACAGGCCCATTTTATGGTCTTTTGCTGAGTCTGAACACAGCAGGATGGGTGACATGGTGTAGACACTGATCAGATGTCACATTTTGCAGCATCTGATCTTTGTCTGCACTCTTTGCTCAGGCACGTTGATCAGAACATTCGGGGGAAAAAATCAGGTACCAACAGCATATGTTATCGTGCAAAAGTAACAGAAATTGTACTAAAGTGTTGCCATAGTTACTGTATAGAGGACTATTTCTGTAGGTGTAAAATTCATCAGTTTTTAATAATGTTTTCAAAATTATTCTACAGTTTTTATTTCTGCAAACCTCAAATGCTTGAAAAATCATTATTTATTAGATACAGGTAAATTGCGTGTGTTAGGGTGGTCTGAGCGTAACTTTTAGAGGGTTGGTCCTGCTGTCATTGGCTTTTGTAGAAATTGGTTCGTACTTCACTTGAAGCAAGACCATGGTTTTATTCTCATCTTCCTCATTCTTCTTTTCTTTTATTTGCTCTTTGGAGACAGCTTGACGTGACTTGTTTAGAAGCATTAAACCTCAAACAAAATATACGGGTGAATGTAAACAGCGCAATAAAGAATCATATATGTAATGGATTTGAATAAGACACTCCGCTTTAAATGACATTTTTCATTTAATCTTAAGATGGCAGGATTGCTGTTTAGGCAAATTGATACTTTTCCAGGGAAGACAACTCTGTCAAAATTGTTTTTGCTCCCATCTGAAAAGGTGCCTCCAAAGGGAGCAAATTCTTTCCTTAAAGAGTAGAACCTTTCTCAGAAGGGCATTGGTGTACAGGAAAGCAAACAGGAAATCACAAAAAGTTGTTTCCCTTGTCAGAGCTGGCAGAAAAACTACCACATGTATCCAGTTACCTTAAATGCCTGTTGAAGATCAAAGTGATAATATCATAATGCATTAATTGCTGCATGTAATTTATACTTGGGAAGAAATATTTGCGATTAAGTCAGACCACTGAAATTGCAAAAATTTAAACCCCACAAATAAATGGTTATACAGTATTTTCTTATCTGGAGCTATGTTAACACTTAGCACGCTGTGGGCTAATTCAGCAGATGATTATGATTACCAGAAAATAGGATTTGACATTCAAAATTGTCTCCTTAGCATGAAATGTCAAATCTTATTTTGTGGGAAAAATAAAACAGAATTTGACATTCTATGCAAATTGTCTCATAAGACAATTTGCATGAAATAGCAAATCCTATTTTCTGGGTAAAATACAAAAAAAAAAAAAAAAAAAATATTCCGAATGTCATCATTCAGTTGATAGTTTTTCCCAGCCTGCTAAATATTAATAACTCATTCTGATTCTGATTCCAGTCACTTAGTGTTTTTTTTGTTTCTTTTTTACAAATGTGCAATTTTTTATGAAATTATAATATACATTACACCCATGCTAAAGGTAGTAGATAGTTATAGTAGATTGTGGAAGAATAACCAACATACAGCAATGATTTGAGTAGCCTGTACAGTGTACAGTCTAGTAAACTTGCTGTTTGTATGTACAGTCTGCAGTGTGTCTGTATTGTTATTGCTATGGGTAAGATTCTTCGTTAAAGGGAAGGGCCCACAAACTTTAACTGTCACTTCAGTAAAAAGCAGTTAAAGAGGCAAACATTTTGCCACAAATTTTATGTAAATCGGTTGAGTGGTTTAGGAGATATAGCCTTTTGTACATTTCACAATAGCTTTCTGTGGAGGCCGCCATTTTGTCAGTCATGTCACGTGACGAAATAAGAAATTGCTAATTTCAAGCATAAGGATAAGTTGTTTTCTCTTAAAAACAGTAAATTTTCATTATATGCAATAAAAGGGATATAATTTGGCCATTCATTGAAATTATCTTGTGTCAGAATGGCTGTTATTTGATATTTATGATTGTGAATTTATGACGTCATACTCACTTCCTTGTCTTGAACTCACATTACCATTTTTTTTTAAACCTTTATAATTTTCTTATTGTTTGGTCGCTTTTCATGAAACTTGCTGCAAAATGCTAAGCTACTGAATGCCTTTCTTCCAAACTACAAATACTAGTTTATGGGCCCTTCCCTTTAAACTAAAAATACTGATATCCATGAAAACATATTTTATGGTTCTTGCTAGAAGTGCCTTGGTTAGGTGCTTCTAATGAGTACCCACAACAAATGGTTTCATGGAGAAATAAGAAAAAGTATTTCTCGGGATACCCTACTTAGGCCAGACAAAAAAATATGTGTGTTTAGGTAACATGTTAGTAAAAAATGGGTAGGGTAGGTAAGGTTTTGTTTTTTTTAATTTTTTTTTTTTACATTTTTTTATGTGGAATTATACCATAATTGTCAAATATAATATAACTTCATGCTTACTTTACATAAAATTTTACTTCACATAAAATCTACTTTACATAAAATTTTATGGAGGCTATCCTTAGATGTGTCTTAAAGTACTGATAGAATGGCAAACAGTGTAGACCCTGATCAAACTGCTCCTGTGGGAGCAGTTTGATCTGGGTCTACACTGTTTGCTCAGACCTACTTGTCCCAAAATTTAGCATCAATATTTTTTATCCAAGTAAAACAGGAAAAAAATTGCTAGGTTTCACCTGGAAAATTAGGTAGCGTAGGGTTACCCTAACACATATTTTCTTTAATTTGGCCTTAACTAGACTATGCGGATGCACAATCCAGACAGGGTCTTTGCTCTTTGTATCTGGTCAAGCAGTTTTCTTCATGGAGGGTTCAGTAGTATTTCTAGAAGATCATTGCAGAATTTTCATTATTTTATTTTGTAAGCACAGCCAAACTTGTTCAAACTGTTGAAACTGACATTAAAGTTGGTCCGGGATCATCGTGGTGTCCCTACTAGATGTTTGTTGAATCTTGAACGTTTTTACCAGATAATAACAATTTCTGTCAGAAGGAGAGATTGCAGTGAGTTATTCCCATTAACTCTCACCCTTGAGTTTCAAAATAAACTTTCCATTTCTGACTTTGGACACACCCATTGTTGCAAATAAGGTTTTCAGTCAAAAATCAGTAACAGAATAGCAAATAGTGTGGATTCTGAAGAGATGTCTCATCTTGATCTACACTGTTTGCAAATGTAGCCATTTGTGTCTGTAGGGCTGAAAGGTTAATCAAACACAAGAAAGAAGATATGCTTTGGCCAATGCTTCAAAATCAGTTTTCTGATTTTACTACAAGAATGTTTTGTTTGTATCATATTGCTTATTTTTGAGTGTGAATTTTATTTTCTAGGTTATTCTGCAAAATTCAACATTTGAATAAAAATTAATAAATAATAAAATCATAAAAAATAATCCATACTGTTTTTATTTTATTTAAAAAATGTTCTTATTTTATCAAAGGAATATTCTTGAAACATTATTCAATGAGGTGTAAAATACAGGCTTTTTCCAATACACATATAACAGTAAGAAAGAAATTTATTCAGTTAGTAGGTAATGGTAATCATGGGTAGATAACACTACTGTTTCCCACTGGCATCAAGCATTTTCTCAAGGCCCTTGTATGTTTAATAAATAATTATTGCCATTTTAACCCACTAGTCAGAAACCTTACCTGTGTGGTTGGTCCCGGAGAATACCAGTTTGGACATGTACTATAATAATAGGCATAACTTTAGATAAGAGGGGTATCAGGTTGATATTTTTCTTACGTCTACATGAAACCACGTGGTGTCTTATTAGAAGTGCATCAGTGAGGTGCTTCTAATGAGTAACCATAGCATCTGGTTTTGTAGAGAAATAGAAAAATATCAGTACTTTTTGATTGAAACAGTGCCATATCTGGATCTATGATAGCAAAATATGGCATACCATTACACAGGTACATTTGCTGTATTTACTCTAAATATTGGGATGCCTTATCTACTTACCATACTTGTCCTAAAATTTGAAATAGTCCATACTACTACCTGTTGATGTGTCTAAAATATTGCTGTATATATGGCAAACAGTGTAGACCCTGATCAGATGCCGCATTCTGCGGCATCTGATCTGGATCTACACTGTTTACAAAGGCCTATCTGTCCCAATACTTAGCATTATTATGGTAATATGCATCATTTAAACGGATTGTCATGTGGAAAGGGCCTT
This sequence comes from Anodontia alba, assembly GCA_964016985.1. Classification (NCBI taxonomy): domain Eukaryota; kingdom Metazoa; phylum Mollusca; class Bivalvia; order Lucinida; family Lucinidae; genus Anodontia; species Anodontia alba. The sequence goes on along the minus strand of OZ024831.1, from coordinate 83,254,015 downwards.
TATTGCTCATATGCTGATAAGAGATCAAAGTCAGCCTGCACAACCACAGACTTTGATCAGTGTCTCCCTCGTCTGCTATAGAATAGTTGGATGCTGTTGAATATAGTAAAGAGCAGTGAAGGCAGATGCACATTCTGAACGGGATTTATGCTGTTCAAAATGACACTATTTCTCACTGCAGGTATACTTTATACCTGTAAAAACTACCTGTTCTGTGAGCCACAGCTCAAACTGTCTTGTATTTTTATAGTTAAATAAACAAATGTCTTTTTAGAGATGTCATAACGGTCATGTACTGTAATACATGTAATAGCAAACTTTTGCTGTAAATACTCTAAAAACTTTAATAGTAGACATGGTTCAGTGATGTAGGTAAAGGAAGTAATAAATTTTCCAAAGGGAGGCAATTAAATCGTATCCCTTTGCAAAATTGTTTATATACCATATTTACCCTAAGTATTGGGGCACCTTAACCCATTGTTTGTTTGTGTTGGTTTTACGGCCCAGTCAACCCAATAGGGTCATGTCGAGCTCAGTCAGTTTACCTAACCACACGTTTACTGGGCAAGCTTAGTCCTCTAAGCGGTTAACCAGTACTGTGCACATTCTTTCGCCAGAAACTGACAACTGCCCTTCTTGAATCAGCGGAAGGGAGAGAATGACCGTTGAAAATATTTCATGATCAATCTCCACGAAAGAATGTTGCCGACCTCGGCGGGGGTTGAACCCGCGACCTCCTGGTCTCCAGTCGGACGGGGCATCCAACTGAGCCACCGAGGCTGGCTTAACCCATTGTAGCCTGGAGACCGCTGAAAGGATTATTGGCAAACAGTGTAGACCCAGATCAGAAGCTGCATAATGCGGCATCTGATCGGGGTCTCCATTGTTTGCAAATAGTTTAGCCATTTTTCTCTAGAAGTATCTAAATCCCGTAGCCAGACATACATAAAATTGAAATTGGACTCTTCCAATATATAGTCTATTCAGTCTACAATGGGTTTACTCCTTCTCATACGTGGCCTAACATTTGAGCAAGTCCATTTTATTGCCTGTTATATCAAAAAACTTCTGAATGAATAGCAAACAGTGTTGAGCTTGATCTGATGCCTAGTTCTGAAGTATCTGATCTGGGTCTACACTATTTACTCAGATCTGTCTGTCTGAATACTTAAGGTAAATGTGGTACTTTCCATCCCAGTTTGTAGAGTATTTATCTGTGTTAGAAATAAGCAATTGCTAGATTGCCTGAAATTAGTAAAAACCATGCCGGACAAGTCACTTTTCTCGGTAGGCTGACCTGGCAGACGATATGGAAAATGCGATCCACTTCACCCACGAAAATTTTCCATTTTTTTTCATCCCGCCCTGAAGCAAACTAATGGTATTGGGCCCAATTAACAAACAGGTACCAATGATCCTTTAATTGATTAACCGTTTTGCTTTACGAGGCTGAATTATGGTATGCATAATAATCTTTATAAATTTAAAGGGCACAGGCACATATATAAATAAACCGTGTCACAAGAACTGGGTCCTTTAGACATGATCATATTATTCCTAAATATTTGTACATTTTAACATTTTAACTGCTTACCGGACTTGTCCTAATAAATTTGAACAACTCCATTTTATAAGCTACCTAGGGATGTTTCTGAAATCTGATGAATGAGTGGGGTATTGTGTAGACCTTGTTCAGATGCCACAATTCAAGAGCATCTGATCTAGGTCTACACTGTTTGCTCGATCCTGTGTTTCAGAGTTCTTAAGATGAATAGGGTTACAGATTCATAAAATCATACCGTGTTGGTGTATCTTTGTCAGTTGGAAGTTGCGGGTTCAACCCCCGCTGAGGTCGGCAACATTCTTTCGTGGAGATTGATCACGAAATATTTTCTACGGTCATTCTCTCCCTTCCGCTGATTCAAGAAGGGCAGTTGTCAGTTTCTGGCAAAAGAATGTGCACAATACTGGTTAACCGCTTAGAGGACTAAGCCTGCCCAGTAAACGTGTGGCTAGGTAAACTGACCGCGCTCGACATGATCCCACTGGGTTGACTGGGCCGTAAAACCTCAACACAAACAAATCTGCTAATAAATCTCAAATACTAACAATTGTAAGTTCTTTCTTGCTAAATGTAGCTGAGCATGAAATTTTCTGTGCTAGTAAATATGAAAATGCCAACTTAAGTTGGCATTTTCATATTTATTAGCTGAGAAAATTTCATGCTCAGCTGAGTTGAGCAAGAAAAGTTCTAAAACCTAGGGGCCAGGTATAGAACTGCTGTGTTGGACTTTTAGCATGTGAGAATCAAATGTGCTTTCTGCAAGTTTGTTCTGTAAAGTTTTATCTAAAGCTGTTACAAACATTAGATGAAACATATCTTACGAGTGCTCAGTGGAAATAAGTCTTAGAACATGTGCAAACAGTATAGACCAAGATCGGTCGGCTCATTCTTGAAGTTTGATTACGGCCTTTGTTGTCCACTTACAGGGTCAGTTTAGGTTGTATATCTGCATAGAGTGATACGTTGTAGATTCATACAGGTTGCAGGTTTGTACACTTAGAATTTAAAGACTTCTGCTGGGTAAACAATAATTTACAAGTAAACACTCTTCCTATAGTTCACTTTGTGCAAAATATTCCAAACATTTAAAATGTTCATTTTTCTGAGCTGGGCTGTAGTCATGAAATATAAATTATTCGTTTTCAAAGGTTTAGGTAACCTGTTGTACAACCAAATTTAATGTTCACTTCCCCTTGACGGATAACCTTGAAATGTTCAATATTTGAATGAAAATGATTGTTTTTGTTCTTGACACTGTTTGTTTGTATTGATTTTTGTTTTTCATGTAAATAAAGTGGTGTAGGAATCAGCAAACTGTTGTATGCTAGAATTAACACATTTATCCCAGAAGAATACCATTGGATTCTGAGCTAAGTGCCAAAGAAAATCTAATTTTAGATTACCAAAATTAGATGGCAAGAGTTGTACTTTGGTTGATAATGCCTGATGAAAAGACAGCTGTGACTGGTAGGAAAAATACAATTAAAATACATACAAATACATGCAAACTGTATGAATCTGCCATCTCTCACTGGGAGCAAATTCTTACCTTTTAGAGTAGACCCCTTTCTCTGAATGTGCTTGGTCTGCAGAAAAGCAAACAGGATGTCACAAAGTTGTCTGCTTTGTAGAAAGTGTCAGAAAGTCCACCAAGTGTGTTAAGTTTCTTTAAGTCCGCAGCAGTATTACTGTAGACCTTTCCAAGAGGGGTGCTCTCAGAAACAAGAACTCGCAACACCAGGTGAAACGGTATCTTTGAGTATATGCATTCTTCAGGGCTCTTTTCTTTTGACATGGTAAAATAGTGTGACACACTTGCAATACATACATGTATCTGTTTTATTTCATTTTAGCAAATAGATTTATGTGTAAGAACTGAATTAGCTTATTTATATGTTGGCTTTCTTTTGGTAGCATTTAAATGGTAGATATGTTTTATTATACGTTTCTCTTACTACATATACATGTATATTTTTGGCAAAAAGTGAACTCTTTATTCATTTTGAATGTTTATATTTTTGTATCTGTTAACAACGTAACAATCAACATTATTTTGACAATTTTGGGATATAAGAGTTGAATCTGTACCGTAAAAATATAATAAATATCCTAAAATTTCATATGTCAAAGTAACTCATAAAATAGCATATACAAACAGAGCAGACTCAGATGAAATTGCTCAAGGAGCAGTCTGATCAGGGTCTACACTTTGCCATTCTAGTAATTATTTTAGGAAATAATTACATAAAAGGCAAAATTTAGTCCGAAGAAGTATGTAATAAAGTGTTTGAAATTTTAGGACATTTACCATACCATTTTAGAAAGTTATCAATCTTGGTGTAGAAATACCATTACTGTAATTGCCCTAATTATAGCACTTTGCGCTTAAGTTTTTTCAAAAAATCACTGGAAAAACCTGTAGTAAAATAGCCTCATAATACGGGTATACTTTAAAGAAAGATGAACAGAGAACACCATGATGATACACAGTATTTTTCTGACTTTTTTTATATGTTGTTGGTACTCATTTGAATTGCCTCGACTTATTTAAATGAGTACCATCAACATAATATGCTTTTATAAAGAAGTAGATATATGTATATGACCTGTAATCTGAAGACTACGAAATTGCTTGTGTGCTTATAGGGTTATGTGCGGTAACTGGATTGAATACAGTGTACAGATTTTTCTCATTTCATTACTTGTATTTTTGGAGGAAGTGTCAGCATTAGGCTTAGCTCCAAATCAGGTGCTTTTTTTCCAAGTAGAAAGTATTGGTAGTTGTTAAGGGGAATAAATATACTTTCAGAAGATGTAACTCGTCAAAATATTTTTGCCTTCCTTGTGAAATGAGGTTTATCAATTCACGTCAATTTCTCGCTCGAGAAAAAAATGTGATTATAATCAGAATCAGCTCCTTTAGACAGGACTAATGAGTACTTGTTGTGTAATATGATTTTAACTCTCTCCCCGCTGGTGGCAACTTTTGTCGTCTGCTGATAACCTTTGCAAACAGTTTGGACCCAACGTTGGTCCTGATCTGGATCCAGACTGTTTGATACTCTCATGATATTCCTGAAAGAGTTTTTTGAAAAAGTTGATTTTTAAACAAAAATTCAGCAGATGACAAAAAAAAAAAAAAAAAAAAAAAAAAAAAAAAAAAAACACATACAAAATTACCCAGCATGCAAATGAGCCTGTTTACTAGTTTATGTATAGACTTTGAGCCAAATTATTTTGTATGCAGTTATTGACCTTTAAATGCAAGCAAGGATGTGTAGAGCCAGGGAGATGCAGAGCACCTACGCTGTGGATTAGTTTGATAACTCGACACATTCAGCCTTTAGCCTACTTATGCTTAGCATACTGGGTAAAAATTGTTGTTTTTTATTTTTCCCAGAAAATAGGGTTTAACATTTTATGCAAATTATCTCCTTGTACAGAATAGAAAATAGTTGACATTTCATGTGAATTGTCATTGTAGGAGAAAATTTGCATGAACTGCCGAACCCTATTTTTCATTAGAGACAATATGCATGAATGTCAAGTTTCCATTAATTTTTGTCCTTAGGGGACAGTTTACCTGAAATCTTAAACCCTATTTTCTGGGGAAAATGTCACAGCATTAAAATAAAGCCTTAACCTGCCAAAGAAGTTATATTTTTTTTATTACTCTCTGAAGACAGGACTAGTTATTTCATTCAGTTGTCACATTTGAATGAGATGTCACATTTTGAATGATGTCAGACCCTGTTTTCATGGAAAAAATAAATAAGTAAAGTTTGTGTACTAATATTAAGATTTGGCAAAGTGTTTATGCTGAACTTTTTTTCAGATATTTGAAGCATTTAGGAGGATATGATTTCTCGTGACAGTAGGGCTTGTCCTGAATCTGATCAGTACCTTCTCTGTTTATCTATACACACCACAACCTCTTTGTAAACACTATTGCTGGGATCCAAAACCCAAAAACATGTTAGTTAAACAACCCTGTTGAATGCAAACAAAAATGTATAGATTATATAGAAAAATGACCATAAATGGTCATTTTTCTATATAATCTATACATTTTTATTTAGAACAACACTTTTAGGGTCCACCTTTAAATGGTCTTATATCCAAAACCATCATATAATGAACTATCTTATAATTCATTGTTCATCATTGTCTGCATATGTGATAACAACAATTTTCTCATACAATTTTGGACCTCACCATTATTTCGCAGACATACATGTAAGATATCTCCACAGAATCACTTGTCTGTTGTTAAAAGATTAAGGTTTTTCTTCAGCAGTAGCTAGGCAGTAGCTAGTCTGTATAGAGAGTTTGTATAAATGCACACAATTGAATCTAGCCATGAGCCCTCCAGGTCGAAAACAAACTTAAGCCATATGCATAGACTTGGATATATCTGTGCATCTGAGCAATCTGAACAGTCTACATTGCTTGTTAGATGATTCATGATTCAGACTCATTTTTGAGTCCCTATTCTGATAGCTCAAGAAAACAAATATTTAGGGAAATTTTCTTATTTTATCATGTCAACATACCATTACTGTCTAGAAGATGGAAACCACTTACCTAAATTATCACCATTTGCTTCCTGACATGGCGCCATGATTAACCTTCAGAGTGTTCAACTACCTGTATCTCGAATAAATTTCCATGGTTCCAAAGATGTTCGAGGCATTGGGTTTTACTGTAATTTACTACATGGCAATATCTTAACCCTTGTCATGCTGAATAAATTAGGATGACACACCCATTTCTAATTGTCAGCCAAATCAGATTTCTTCATCCAGAATGTTGATATAAAACCTGCATACTGAATGACAGATAGTGCAGATCCAGATCAGTTGGCTTCCTCAGAAGCCAACTGATCTGGAACTACACTGTTTGTGAGGGCTTGGCATATCAGGTTCAGTAGTACAAGTGTTAAATATTGTTGGATGAGTAACAAACAATGTAGATTTTGATCAGATACCACATTCTGTGGCATTTAATCTGGGTCTACACTGTTTGCTCAGGCATCTCTGTCCAAATATTTTGGATAAATATTTTGGGTTACCATTAATGGTCACTTATGAGAGAAAGTAAATTATTAAAGATGTAAAATGTACCTACATGTTCTTGCAAACAGGATATGAATTTCATGTTAATTATGTATTATTTCCTTGCTACTGAAGGTTGTTAATTAAATTAATGAATTTTATTTATTCAGTCAGTGAATGTTTGAGGACACTTTTGTTGAAGATATGTTACAAACTCTAATTTCTGACAGATATCTTTATTTTGGTAATCTCTTCACAGATAAGCAGACAGATAACTGACTCACAGGCTGGCCCTTTCATATAAAGTCATGAATTAATTATTCCATGCAGTAGATCACATAGCGCTTGCTTAAGGGGAATTTGTAGACTTTCAGAAGTGCCAGCACTGTCAAAATGTTTTTCCCCTACGGTCTAAAAACGGGAGTTCTCCAAAAGGAAAGAATTTGCTTCCAAGGGGAGTAAATCTTTCCTTTTAAAGTAGACTCCTTTTCAGGATGGGAGTATGCATGAAACAAACATGAAGTCATAAAAGTTGTCTCCCTTTGAAAACGGCTAATAATCTGCCAGACATATCAAGTCCTTTTAAACATGGAGATAAGAAAATATTTGATGGGGATTAGTCTTACGAGCAGATAAGTTCATATCAATTTAGATATATTTTTAGGAATTTCATTTAAATTTAATAAGAGGTCTTAAACATTTACAAGTCTACAGACAATATTCAGTGTATGAATTAACTATCATATTCAAACCTTTTGCATTCTAAAAGTGCTGTTAGCATTTTTCAAAAAATAGGGTGTGGCATTTCATTGAGGGTATCTTCATGGAGAGAATGCAAATGAAATGCTGAGCCTGTTTTCAGAGAAAGTTACGGTAAATGTCCTAAAATTTCATACACCAAAGTTTCTGACAAAATGACATATGCAAACAGTGCAGACCCTGATCAGACTGCTCCTGAAGGAGCAGTCTAATCATGGTCTACACTGTTTGCCATTCTATTAAGTATTTTAAGAAAAGACTGCATAAAAAGTAAAACAAATAGGTAAAAAAGTATGGAAGAAAGTGTTCCAAATTTTAAGACATTTACCATAATATTTAAAGTTTTGTGTTGTCTACTAATTTTAATGCAGCAGTTTATAGGTCCAGACAAAGGGAATAATTAGAAGATAATTTTTGTTGGTACACCACAATCTCTTATAGCACTGTGCTAGGATCCAAAACAAAAAAAAAAATGTTAGCTAAACAACCAGATAGTATCCTAACAAAAATGTATAGATTAAATAGAACAATGACCATAAACAGTCATTTTTCTATATAATCTATACATTTTTGTTTAGATAAATTTGTGTTTGTTGTATCCAACCGAAAAGGTATAGATTACATAGAAAAATGACCATAAATGGTCATTTTTGTTTGGATAGATTTGTGTTTGTTGTATCCAACCAAAAATGTATAGATTATATAGAAAAAAATGACCATAAATGGTCTATACATGGTGATACACTTTTCGGGTCCATCTTTAAACCATCTTACAGCCAAAACTATCTTATAATGAACTGTCTTATAAAGATATTCCATTTTTTGTACAAAAACATGCCTTGTGAATCCTCATTAGAATTGCAACACTGAGATTGGTCTAGTGAGTAGTCACAAGATGCGTTTTCATGCAAAACAAAAGAATATCCAAAATTCACCTCAGTAGTGACCATGTTGGACCTGTGTGATACCTGTCCACTGCTGATGAAAGTTTTTATTTACTTAGGTTGTCCATAGCTTTGTTTATAGTTTGGTTGTCCATACTTGTGTTGTGAAAATCTGAGTTGTCTCCCTTATTCCACTGATATAAAATTGACTTCAATTATCTGTTAACTTTGTTATGATGTATATTTCAGGTAACTGTTTAACATGTACATATTCTTTGTTACATTCTTTTTAAATTACTTCTTGCTTTTTTTTTTTTGTTTTGTTTTTTTTTTTTTGAAGAGAGGTTTTGGGAATTACATGTGGAGTATTTTACACCTTTTACCAACTTGTATCATAGCTCCAGATTAAAGGCATATTAAGGTAATTTTTTTTTTTCTAATCTATCTGTCTAACTTTCTATACTGCAACACCTCTCATGAGGATAATATTCCAGGAAATTTACATGTGTATATTATGGGTTCTAATGAGCATAATGGCATATGTTTCATGGAGAAATAAGAAAACAGTCAATATTTTTTGTTAAACAGCAACACCACAAAAAAAAAAAAAAAAAAAAAAAAAAAAAAAAAAAAAAAATCCCCTTTACCTGGAGCTATGTACCTGCTAGAAAATACTTATGGCCTATTTCAAGTGTTAACCCTTGTCCTGCTGAACCGGGATATCCTTGCCCTTGCAAACGGTGTACGCTCGTAGATCCAGATCAGTTGGCTTCTGAAGAAGCCAACTGATCTGAATCTGCACTGTCGTTAAGTATTTGAATTTGTATGAAAAACTTATATCAAGTAATCTGATTGGCTGAAAATTAGAAATGGGTGTGCATCTTAATTTATTTAACATGACAAGGGTTAACTCACTGAAGCGGTTATTATGGTATTCATAATAGAGTTTGGTGCAAATCTAACAGGAAATGACCTTCTGGAGAATACTATTATATGGACCCTTGCTCAGAGTGAAATCTCACAGTATTGTGCAATTATTTGTTACCATATTTACCTTCTGGCCTGGGTGGTTCAGTCTGATGCTCGTCTGACTGGTGATCTGGAGGTAGCAGGTTTGAACCCCACTTGGACTGGAAACATTCTTTCATGGTGATTGATCGTTAGATATTTTCTATGGTCATTCTCTCCCTTTTGCTGATTCAAGAAGGACAATTGTCAGTTTCTGATAAAAGAATGTACACAAATAGTAGTTAACCACTTAGAGGACTGTGCCTGCACAGGAAAAAGCGTGGTTAGGTAAACTGACCATGCTTGACATGACCCTAATGGGTTGACTGGGCTGTAAAATCCCAATACAAACAAACTGTATTTATCCTAAGTATTCAAACACTTTAACTTCTATCATAAGTCCTAAAATTTTAACAAGTTCTTTTATACAACCTGTTAATATGTCCAGATTTGCTGGATGAGTGGCAAACAGTGTAGACCCAGATCAGATAGGTTTACATTGTTTGCTCAGGCCTATTAGTCCAAATATTTAGGCTAAATGTTTTACTCGTTTTAGCCAATCAATAAGTAGAGAACATGAGCAATATTTAGTAGTATTAGTCATAAGTTGAAAATTGAGATTCAGGATAAGTCCTGCACCAAAAATTGTATTTTGTGCAAAAAAAAAAAAAAAAAAAAAAAAAAAATTGCAAAAATAATTTATCCTACAGTTTATCCTAAAACTTGTTTGTGATAAATTGCTCAGATTAGATCAGACCCTGCAGAATGCATCATCTGATCAGGATCTGCACTGTTTTGCACTCATCCAGTGATATTTAAGTGCATCAACAGGTCATCAAATGGATGTTCAAAATTTAGGAAATAATGTGTAAGGTTTTAAGTATTTGTATATTTAGCTTAAATACAGTATGCTTAGCATCCTGGGTAAAACATTTTAGATGACATTTTGAAACATTTTTCTTATTTTCCCCTGAAAACAGGCTTTGACCTTTCATGCAAATTGTCTCTGACAATTTGCATGAAAGGTCAAAGCCTGTTTTCTGGGAAAAATAAGAAAAATTGCAAATTGCCTGGAGAGGAGTGAAGGTGAAGTATTCAAGGTGAAGAACACACACACACACACACACACACACACACACACACACACACACACACACACACACACACACACACACACACACACACACAGAGTTTTTTTACAGAAATAAAATAGTAAAATACTTCAGATAACTGTTAGACTAGTGCAATACCTCGTCTGTATCAGTTTAAAGTTTACCCAGTTATTTATTGTAATTGTATTTATTTAAAACAATGTATTTTCATGATAGTCATATACATGTATCTGCAGTTTAGATAATACCCACAAAAAATATTTTTATAAAGGAAAACAAACTTTATAGGTTGCAGCAGTATTTGAGCTATGTGGGCCCCCGTAGCCTAGTGGATAAGAGAGTTGACTCTTAATCCATTAGGTTTCTCACCGCTGTGGTTTGAGCCTGGCTCGGGTCATATGTGGGAAAGCCAAGTTCTGCTTACGGATGGTCAGGTGGTTTTTCTCCGGGTTCTCTGGTTTTCGCCCACCTTCGATGAACGATCGGCTCGATATAAGTGAAATATTCTTGAAAGGGCCGTAAAACCCAAATCAAAAAAAAAAAAAAAAAAAAAAAAATTTGAGCTATGTAATAATGCATTAAAAAAGTTTTTTTGTCAAATATGTCACATAGGTCCAGGTAAGAGGTGGTAGTTAGTAGTAATAGTTTTTTCTTATTTCTCCTTGAAAATATATGTTGTGGGTACTCATTAGAAGTGCCTCGGGGAGGCACTTCTAATGAGTACCCACAACATATATTATCAAGGAGAAATAAGCAAAAAAGCACTTTTTGGAATTAAAAAGAAAAAGAATCTTATCTGGACCTGCGTATAAACAATGGGCTTATATCACCCTGCTCTTCAGCACAGTCTGATAAGGGTCTTCTCTCTTTTCATTTTTAAGGGTATCCTGTGAAATATGTATTAGGTAGCAAAGGTGGCTATAGTGCATTCTTTTCTGTACCTTTGCTGTCTGCATAAGCAAAAGGAACCTTTTCTTATGACAGCTCATTTAGGAACCTTTTCTTATGACAGCTCATTTAGGAACCTTTTCTTATGACAGCTTATTTAGGAACCTTTTCTTATGACAGCACATTTAGGAAACTTTTCTTATGACAGCTCATTTAGGAACCTTTTCTTATGACAGCTTATTTAGGAACCTTTTCTTATGACAGCACATTTAGGAACCTTTTCTTATGACAGCTCATTTAGGAACCTTTTCTTATGACAGCTCATTTAGGAACCTTTTCTTATGACAGCTTATTTAGGGGAACTGATACACTTCCAAGGGAAAACAATCTGATGTGACAGTATTTGCCTCCCTTCTCATTAGGGGCTACTCTTACGGGGGAGCAAATTCTTTCCTTTAGAATAGTCCCTGTTTTAAAATATTTCAAATACTAGGGCTATGTGATACTTCATTACACAGAGCCATGAGTTATCACCCCTTCATCGTCTCAGTATGACTCATATTATGTTGAAAGAGAGGCATCATATACTAGGAAGGCAATTAACTCTCTAAATGTTATTTCCATTGGCAAAATGGCAACACAATCTGCAATCTGTCTGGTGTATTTTTTCACCTTTATTGGCCATAAAATGTCACAAATCAGATAAATGCATAATCTTCTGTCTGTAGAAATACATGCAGTTACGCCTAGATGTATTTTGAATTTGTCTGGTGATAACATGCATTATTGAACTCATATTAAAAACAAATACAATTTGTATAATGCCATTAAACCATAAAATTGATGTCAAGATCACAATTTATTATATGTGAAAACCAAATGTATGGAATATATAGGACATCCTGTCAGTGGGACATGATTGGGGCTGATGTAGTTTTGAAATAACCTTGAGATATACCATAATAACCCTAAGTATTAGGACAAATATGCCTGAGCAAAGAGTGTAGACTCAGATCAGATGTCACAGCATGTAGTTGAGTGGAATTGTTCAGATTTTAGTGTTGGGGTTTAACAACACGTCAACCCTTTGTGGGTCATTTTGTGTCGTCTCCCAGAGAAAGAGAGAAAAGAGATAGAAGAGATAGTAGAAGAGATTAAAGAGAGGGACAGGGAAGAAAGAGGAACAGGAATGAAAGTGAAGAAACAGAAGAAATAAAAACATTACCCATCTACCCTTACCTGCTACACGGATAGTAGGCCTTGTCCAACTGTAAGCCAATATCAGCTGGACGCCCCAGTGACGCATGATACATGACATCTTCACACCACCCGATTACCCCCGTTCAAATTTTAGGTTAAGTATTGTAAGTTGTTAACCCATTGAAGACTGGAGACCCTTAAACGGGTAACCTGCAAACAGTGCAGACCCAGATCAGACACCGCAGAATGTGGCATCTGATCAGGGTCTCCACTGTTTGCAAATAGTTCAATCATTTTTCTTTAGGAATATCTATATAATATAGCCTGACATACCTAAAATCGAAAATGGACTCTTCCAATATATAGTGTGGGAGAGTTTATTCAGTCTTTAATGAGTTAAGGTGTCCCATTATTTAGACAGTGCATACAATGTTTCCAGTAGGTACACATTAGCCTCTTTATAACACGGTTCATTAGAACACAGTTTTGGCTATTATATGGTTCAAAGATGAATCCCAAAAATATATAGATTATATAGAAAAATGACCATAAATGGTCATTTTTCTATATAATCTTCACATTTTTATTTAGATATAACATGGTTTTTTAACTAACACAGTTTATGCTTTGGCCTCGGTGGCTCATTTGGATGCGCCGTCCGACTGGAGACCAGGAGGTCGCGGGTTCAACCCCCGCCGAGGTCGGCAACATTCTTTCGTGGAGATTGATCGTGAAATATTTTCTACGGTCATTCTCTCCCTTCCGCTGATTCAAGAAGGGCAGTTGTCAGTTTCTGGCGAAAGAATGTGTACTGGTTAACCGCTTATGGACTAAGCCTGCCCAGTAAATGTGTGGTTAGGTAAACGGACCGCGCTCAACATGACCCCATTGGGTTGACTGGGCCGTAAAACCTCAACACAAACAAAAGTTTATGCTTTGGACCCAAAAAAAAGTGTTATGAAGAGGTTGTGGTGTATACAGTGCTTGTGCTGTGCAAGGCAGGTGTATATATTTATTTTGTTAAACACAATGTACAATATAGTGGTTAGAAGTAAGACAATATTTTTTACATTCTAAGAGCTGAAATAATCATTTGTATAATTTGTACTGAATGTACAACATGTTATCTCTATGAACAGTCTGTTGCTTGTTTATTCTTAACACTTCCTATATTTTATGCTTTTATATATAAACAATAAATGAAAATTAGTCAGTAGTTTGTCTTTATATCTTCTTGCAACAGTTATGAAAAAAGTCTCCTTTTGGAAGGGTTATTGATGTGATATGTAATGTCACTTTAACCCTTCTCTTGTTGAACACGACATGCCCTGTCTTAGCAAACAGTGCAGGTCCAGATCAGTTGGCTTCTTCAGAAGCCAACTGATCTGGATCTGCACTGTTTGCATTCAGTATTTGAATTTATATCAACAACCTGGATCAAGTAAATTGATTGGCTGAAAATCAGAAGTGGGTGTGGCATCTTAATTTATTCAGCATGACAAGGGTTAAACTAGTTGTCATTAAATTAACAAGTCAGTGCTTTGTGGATTCCCATGCTCCCCTCCCAGCAATCACACAGCGTCACAACAACGTCGTTACAACGTCGCTGCAACGTCGTGACGTTGCAGCGACGTTGTAATGACGTTGTTGCGACATTGTGTGTTTGCTGGGCTATAATATGCAGTCAAACCTGTGTTAAGCAAGCATCAAAGGGAAAGCTAAAACGTTGTTGCTTAAGACAGATGCTTGCTTAATGCAGGTAAATTTTCACTTGTCTTTGATAGGATCTGAAAAACTGGCCTTTAAATATAGGTGACCTTTAAGACAGGTTTGGCTGTATAGTGATATGGATATGGAGGGATTTAATCTGAAATATATTATTAGGCTGCTTTTCAGAATTATGCTGTTTATTTTTATGGCCCGGCCTGCCAAAGGCAGCAGCGGGGCATAAAGCATTTTGCTGCGATGTTCGTCCGTATGTGCGTATGTTACGTTCGTAACCAGATGTCTAACAAATGTTTAAGTTTACATTCATATTTACATTCACATTTACGTCCGCGTTTGTCTTGGAGGTCATAATTTGGGAAACTTTTATGCTAGGAAGTCGGAATTTGGTAAGCTACTTACCCTGACTTAAACCTTCTACTCTATTCTAGGGTTCCCCCTGGGTCATGCCCTGGGATGGGGCTAGGATGCTGGTATTTATGTACTTTGGACACGTCTAATTAAACCAGATTTTTAATATGTTTTATACATCTGGCAACCTTTGTACTCCATAAATCTCTTATTTTGCTTGATAACCGAAATATTCCTCATTTCCCATATTATAGGGTGAAAACGCCACAGCCTACATACTTCTAGATAAGTTGAGTATTAAATTTCTTCATAAATGCATATGTTGTGGGTATTCATGATTAGATGTTCTCACAGCACATGTTTAGGGAGAAATCAGAAATAAAAAGGTATTTTTGTTCAAAAAATGCCCAAGAAGTGAACATTACTTTCGTGGACACTGATCATGAAATATTTTATACGATCATTCTCTCCCTTCCGCCGATTCAAGATGGACAGTTGTCAGTTTCTAGCGAAAGAATGTGCTGAATACTGGTTAACCGCTTAGAGGACTGAGCCTGCCTAGTAAACGTGTGGTTTGGTAAACATGACCTCATTGGGTTGACTGGGCTGTAAAACCTGAGCACAAAAAAAAACCAAAAACAAAAAAAACCAAAAAAAAACGGAAAACCCGAACTTGTACAGAGCGTTTCGCTTTGGATGAAAAAAGTGCTGTTTTCTATTTGTAGGAGAAAAATGGACCGTGACATGCGAAAACGTCTCTTCGGCATATGCGGACAGCGAAGGTCCAGATCAGCCTGCGCATCTGCGCGGTCTAATCAGGGCCTTCACTGTCCTCTAATGGCATCATTGGATACTACAGAATGTATGAAGGGAGAGCAAAGGCCCGGATGAGACTTTGCGCATGTGCGGGATGATCTGAATCGTCGCACTTTGCGCATGTTCGAAGGCAAGTTTTCGCTTGACATAGCCCAAATACGGAATGTGAAACATAAAAGGTCCTTAGGCTATATGCAAACTAAACAAAGCCCATAACTGCCCTTGCATCCTTGTGGACCAAAGCTCCGGATAAGACAATTTTTTTTTAACCAAAAACTTTTTTCAACCGAAAAGTTCTGATAGTTTTCTAATTTCTCCACAAAAACATATGTTGTGTACTCATTAGAAGCGCCTCGCCGAGGCGCTTCTAATGAGTAACTCAACATATGTTTTTATGGAGAAATAAGAAAAATATATGGCTGCGCTACCCCCACTTATCTGGAGGTATGATCAGGGCCTTCTCTGTATGTAGATACCCGATGGAATACCTAGTGTTTCTGTAAGAGGGCACTGAATGCGCAAGCTGCTGACCTTGACCCTCTTTGCATACATATGTAAGAAGGCTCATTTTTTCTCATTATGTCACATGGTGGACATTGAAGGGGTGAGAGTCAGATGCCACTTTGTTGAGCTACAGACTATGACAGGTGAGGCCCAATCCCCTCCCTTTGCTGCCTATAATCCGTTCATGCATAAACTCTTTGGACCGGTCCATTTCAAATAGAAGAGGCGTCTGGTTAGATTAGCTCACCTGTTGTCAGCCTATTTCCGTTGTGCGTCGTCTGTCGTGCGTCGTTCGGCGTCAACAATTGCTTTAAAAGCCTACTCCTACACCCCTGGGCCAACTGACTCGGTAGAAAGCATCAGGTTGACTGTTAGATAAAAAATAGCTAAAATCGTTCCGATCGGAAATCCATGATGGCCACCATGGCCGCCATCTTGAAAATTTATTTTTTGCTTCTCCTGAACTAAAAGGCCAATTGACTCGAAACTTGGTAGGAAGCAAAAGGGTTACTTGTAGTTCAAAAATAGCTAAAATCGGAAATCCAAGATGGCATGGCGGCCATCTTGAACATCTATATATTCGCTTCTTCTGAACCGAAAGGCCAATTGACTGGAAATTTGGTAGGAAGCATCGGGATGACTTGTAAATCAAAATAGCTAAAATCATTCTGATCGGAAATCCAAGATGGCCGCCATCTTGAAAATCCATTTTTCGCTTCTCCTTAACAAAAAGGCCAATTGACTGGAAACTTGGAAGGGAGCACCGGGATGACTTTTAGATCAAAATAGCTAAAATCATTCTGATCGGAAATCCAAGATGACCGCAAAGGCGACCATCTTGAAAATCTATTTTCGCTTCTTCTCCTGAACCGAAAATTGACTTGAAACTTGGTAGGAATCATCAGGGTGACTTCTGGATCAAAAATAGCTAAAATCGTTCCAATCGGAAATACAAGATGGCCTCCCATCTTGAACATCTATTTTTCGCTTCTTTTCCCGAACCAAAAGGCCAATTGACACGAAACTTGGTAGGAAGCATCGGGTGAATTGTAGATAAAAAAAAAAAAAAAAAATAGCTAAAGTCGTTCCGATCACAAATTCAAGATGGCCGCCATGGCGGCCATTGAAAATCTATTTTTCGCTACTTCTCCTGAAACGAAAGGTCAGTTGACTCGAAACTTGGTAGGAATCATTGGGGAGATGTATAGATCAAAAATAGCTAAAATCGTTCCGATCGGAAATCCGGGATGGTGGCAATGGCGGCCATCTTGAAAATCTATTTTTCGCTTCTTGAAATTTGGTAGGAATTATCAGGATGACTTGCAGATCAAAAGTAGCTAGAATCGTTTTTAATCGGAAAATCTATTTTTCGCTTCTTCTCCTGAACCGAAAGGCAAATTGATTCGAAACTTGGTAGGAAGCATCGGGGTGACTTGTAGACAAAAAAGAAATAAAATCGTTCCGACCGGAAATCCAAGATGACTTCCATGGTGGCCGTCTTGAAAATCTATTTTTCATTTCTTCTCCTGAACCGAAAGGCCAATTGACTCGAACCTGGGTAGGAAGCTTTTGGGTGACTTGTAGATCAAATATAGCTAAAATTGTTCCGATCGGAAATCCATCTTGAAAATCTATTTTCGCATCTTCTCCTGGACCTAAAGGCCAATTGACCCGAAATTTGGGGGGGAGCATAGGGGTGACTGTTAGATCAAAAATAGCTAAAATCGTTCCGATCGGAAATCCAAGATGACCGCCAGCGGCCATCTTAAAAATCTATTTTTCTCTTCTTTTTCTGAACCGTAAGGCCAATTGACTTGAAACTTGGTAAGAATCATCGAGGTGACTTGTAGATCAAAAATAGCCAAAATCGTTCCGATCGGAAATACAAGAAAGCCACCACAGTTGTCATCTTGAAAATCTAATTTGAACTTCTTCTCTTGAATAGAAAGGCGCATTGACTCGAAATTTGATAGGAATTATTGGGGTGACTTGTAGATCAAAAACAGTCAAAATCATTCGGATTGGAAATCCAAGACGGTCGCCCCCTAGCAGCCATGTTGAAAATCTATTTTGAACGTTTTCTCCTGAACCAAAAGGGCAATTGGCTCAAACTTCATTTGAGGTATCGAGGTGACTTGTAGATCAAAAGTAGCTAAAATCGTTCTGATTGGAAATCCAAGATGGCCGCCATTTTGAAAATCAATATTGGATTTCTTCTCTTGAACCGGAAGGCCAATAGACTCAAACTTGTCTGGTAATCAGGTGAGCGATACAAGGCCATCTTGGCCCTCTTGTTACCATGTTTTTTTTTAATTTTTTTTGTTTCTTTTTAGAAATTCCTGTATTTAATGCAAACAATGTAGATCTGGGTCTCCACTGTTTGCCAATGTCCCTTTTATGGGACGCTAGATATAAATGAGTTAACATTCCCCCTCAGGGGTACCTATTCACTGCTGGGCTGTAACCTTGAGCAACGGTCAAACGCACTAGATAGCACTATATGATCACATTAACGCTTGGCACTCTGCGAAAAACTTTGAGCAGACGACATATTGAAATATTTTCTTATTTTTCACGGAAAAGAGGTTTGAGACATTGGAGACAATTTGCATGAAATGTCAGATCCTGTTTTCTAGGAAAAATAAGAAAAAAAAATATTTCAAATTGCCGTCTGCTGAATTAATCCAGTGAGTGGTAAAGGTTAAAAAAATGGTTCTCTGAAACAGGTATCGAATCTTTCAGCATGCATGTATGCAGAAATGAATGTATCCAAGGCTCATTTGTCAAAGGGACATTCAAATATAAGTGTATAAATGTGAGTAACTGATCGGCTCGACATGACCATAACTGTAACTGGGCTGTAAAATTTCAGCGCAAACTCAAAACTGTTTACGCGAATTTTAAGGTTATTTTTTTTTTCCAGTTTTTAAATCTAATTTCGGTTTGTTTCATTATCTCTATCAGTCTTTTATACTGCATAAATATATCTCTTAATGTACTTAACCCATTTTAGACTGATTTTTTTTTTTTTTTTTTTTTTTTACAGATTTTTAACGCTGCCAGGCAACTGAGTCACATAGAGGCAGCGCCAGATAAATCTGGATTAGTTTTACTGGACTACTGGTTTGGCTTGAAACGGTGTCTAATTATAATTCATAACTAGGTTACCTCGCCCAGACACAGACACCGTGCATACAAATAGTCGTCCAGTCTGTAAGTTACAGGATTTGGAGCGTTGGTCTAATGTATTCGAGTTTAAAACTAACATCATGGTGTTTTTGTCCATGTGTTATTCTCGATAGACTGAATAAACTCCACTACACTATATATATTGGAAGAGTCCAATTTCAATTTTAGGTATGTCCGGCTATGTGATTTAGATATTCCTAGAGAAGAATGACTGAATTATTTGCAAACAGTGGAGACCCCGATCAGATGCTGCATTACGCGGCATTTGATCTGGGTCTGCACTGTTTGCTAATTACCCTTTATGGTGTCTCGACTAAAATAGATCATTTTTCCTCTTTTCTCCATCTTCTAAAAGTGAAATGTCATAGCCTACAGCATATGTTTTCGTGGAGAAAAAAAATATCAGTATGTTATGGTTGAAAAAATAAAAATCCCTTATCTTGAAGTATTCAGATCACACAAGTGTATTTGTCACACATTTGGAAATGTGCATGTTCAAATTCTCAAGTGCATCTGCACTCATCGGAACATTAGCAGTCCATTACCATTACGAAAACACGCCTATTCAAATATATAGAAAATTTTATCTCCAAAAACTGAAATTTTTCAGATAAAAAATTCAGATATTTTTCATATTTCTGCACAAAACATAGATTGTGGGTACTCGTTAGAACCGCCTCGTCGAGGCGGTTCTAACGAGGACCCACAATCTATGTTTTGTGCAGAAATATGAAAAATAATGCATACCCCTGTAAACCCCAGTTTTACTATATAAAAGTGGGGTTTCAGGGGGTCAAAATTATATAGGCATGTTTCCGTGATGATTCTTTTGTATGCAGTTAAAGGTCTGATTTGTCATTCTCTCCTTTTCCGACAATTGTCGGTTTCTGGCGAAAGATTGTACACAAGTACTAGTTAATCGCTTAGAGGACTAAGCCTGCCCAGGAAAAAGCGAGGTTAAGTAAACTGACCGCACTCGACATGATCTTAGTAGTATTGACTGGGCCGTTAAACTCCAAATCATCCAAGCACGATCAGATTCAGCTATGTACATGTAGATCAGACTGTATTTACTATCTACTTACTTATCAATGCCACCGTTTCGCATGGCATGACCATTTGATATACTCAGAAGACGACAAGATAGTTATACTTTTTTTTCTTTCCCGGAAAATAGGCTACACATAACATGTCATATAAATTAGGAGAAATATCAGCTTATTTTCTGCACACACACACACACACACACACACACACACACACACACGTAAATAAACGAAAACAGCAGACTCAGTTTATTGAGTCTGTTCATGAATTCAGTAGTGATGCAATGTGCAACCCCGCTCATGCTTCCTAGCCCTTGGTCCAGCAGTTTTACATACATTCATAGGTTGTTAAATGGACTTGCTGAAGAGAAGCATAAGGCAAAGTGTAAGAAGTGTGAATATTTAGGGTCTCCAAAATTTCCCATGAAAATGAATTTTTGAGTCAAAGGGGCGTTCGACTGAATCCCACGAACCCCCCTCCCCACACTGAATCCACCCCTTTAGAAGAAAATACGCCGTCACGTAAGATTAAGATAAACGAAAATAGGAGACTCGGTTTTATTGAGTGTGTTCACGAACAGTAAGCACTGCTCGTGTCTCCCAGCCCCTGGGTCTGCGATATTCTATTTTCAAATAAACCCAAAAGAGCTCACTGATTCCGGTTTTACAAAGAACCAGAAAATATAAATTGCACAAAATTGAAGTACCAGGAAGCGTTTTACGGCCACACAACACTCATCATTTGTTTTAGTTTTGTGCGTGCGTACGTGTGTTTTGTTTCTGGGCAAGCCCTAAATACAGCAACCTACAATCCATAAAACGTCAGTTTCTCTTGTCCATTGTTTGCTTAGGGGTGTTAGTTAAATATTTTGTGTTACATCACTCTCTCATTACTATTGACCAGTCCTCTACTAATGTATATTATAATGGTCCTAATTGCAGTTTCATCCACCTTGATCTCAACGCAAATATTCTCGCTGAGCCCTTACGTTTCTCTGCCTCCAGTACAAACTTGGAGTAATTATCACAACTTTTTGCCAATGTTTTCCCTTCGATACCTAGGCAAACAATTGAGTATTGCCTCGGCCATTTTGTTACAGAAAGGAAAACGACATAATCTGTGTCAACTAAGCACTCTTATTTTGTATAAACAAGTCGCCGTCCAACAAAGGCTTGGAGGAGTTAACTAGGACTGATAATAACTTGGGGATTTGCTTTAGGCAATTTTAACAGTTTAAGTACGAAGAAGAACAAACGACAAGGCGGAAGTCAGTAGAGTTGAATCATAATATTGATGTATGTTATTATTTCGAGTGAATAAATTTTCACTTAAGGAGAATAGATACACGTGGTAGATTGTCCGCCATTTTACAAGGGAGACAACTCTTGTGACTTCCTATTTGCTTTCCTATACACCAGTCACCTTCTGAAAATGGATATATTCTAACAGGAAAGAAATGACTCCCCTTTGGAGCAAATTCTTACCTTTTAGAATAGACCCCTTTCAGAAGGGACGCAAAACCAATTTTGTCGAAGTCGCCTCCCCTGAAAGTGTACTCAGTCTCATTAAGTCGTGTAATAAACTTATCTTTTCGGACTTGGGTGGCAAACACTAAAATCATTTATAGCTATAAACAAATAAATTTCTCGCCCACCATTTTACTAGCAGATGATGCGTATTTAATTAAATTTGTGCAACTCCTTTCCGAGCAAATATAAACGTTGCGTGACGTCGCCGCGACGCCATGTTGCACGTCGGAGTCTTGAATTCACAACCAAGTCTCAAGTTACTGAACTAAACTGAGTCCCGTGAATCGATGCTACAGTAATAACGTGGCAAGGCGGTTATCTTGAATTTCCGATCCGAATTATTTTAGGCAGTAATTGTTTCGAGTAATCAGCTAATAAAAGAAGTTTTCAAGATGACCGCCAAGAAAGAGATGTTGTAAACAGACTTGATTTCCGACAGTCTTGGTCCCGAGATTATAAAACTTTTTTTCATGCTCAATTCAGCTAAGCTTGAACTTTGTCCTGTTTATAAATCTCACATTACTAACAAATGCAAATTCCTTCTTGCTAAACATAGCTGAGCATGAAAATTTCTCTGCTAATACATATGAAAATGCCAACTTCTGTTGGCATTTTCATATTTATTAGCAGAGAAAATTTCATACTCAGCTGAATTGAGAACGAAAAACGTTTTATAACTTCGGGGCCTGATTTAGATTTTTCTCTACAGGTCATTCTGATGACACAGTTACAAGTTTGACTCAAATCGTCCATCGGTCGGGAGATTATTCCGCAAGTAGATTTTCAAGATAGCCGCTATGTCGCCTATCTTGGGTTTCCGTCGGCGGCATGATTTTTACATGGTACAATTAGATCTATTAGCTTTCACACGTAGACGAAGATTTTTTTTATTTTTTATTTTTTTATTTATTTATTTATTTATTTATTTTTTTTTTGCGAAGGCTAATACTTGGTTAACTTTGAGCAGTCCATGGAAAATGTCGTTGGACCAGTCTATGACCTTTCATAGAGTGCTTCCGGAGCTGTGGCAAACTGTAAGATTGTCTACGCCCATGGACGCAGACAGTTACACATATGGAGATATTTTCAAGTGAAACTGTACATCGATTTTCAGATGACCACGACCAGTCGACTCGTGGATTCCCGACTGGTACGATTTTAGCTAATTCTATTTATCTCTTAGCTACTCCGATGCTTTCCATAGTTTCATCAGTACAAACCGGTCGCAGGCTTGACAGGTGTCCAAAATGCGACTTTTTACATGTGACCAGGAAAGTAATATATGACATTTTGATTTCAAATATACAAGGCCCAAAATCGCTGAGACAACCAGACAAAATGGCTAACTGGAATGATTAAAGATGCTTAAATCATTCAACTCAAATCGGCTAGGGCTAGGAGGCGTGAAGAATGATGTACATTGCATTACTAATTCTTGAACAGACGCAATAAAATTGAGACTGTTGTTTTCTTTTATTAAAGTGTGTGTGTGTGCGTGCGTGCGTGCGTGCGCGCGCGTTTGTGTGTGTGTGTGTGTGTGTGTGTGTGTGTGTGTGTGTGTGTTGATTTGCTTCAATGGAAGCCTTCCTTTCAGAATTTACTAACCAGTTATAGCCAAGCGTCCTACAAATGGACCTCGGGCAAATGGACACGATCAGAATGTAGCGTCTAATCGGGATACACGCAGCTTGCCGTGTCATTAGCAGTTATAATAAAGCCAACCCTCTTTTTTTTCCGACACTCGATACAACAACAAATTTTGTTAAGCGATATAAATTTGACTACAACGAAACCTTCGCTCAGAAATTATGCAAGAATATTGTATTTAATGCGTCAAGAAACATATGTTTTGGATATTTGTTAGAATCGCCTCAGTGAGGCGATTCTAACAAATATCCAAAACACATGTTCTGTGGGGCAATAAGAATAAAACAAGGTCTTTCTTACATATCATTTGCTCATTAAAAATCTTTACAACAGCAAATTCATTTTAATGGCAACATATTTGAGGAACACATGCTGTTGTTGTAACGAGGGTTTGTAAATAGATAATGGACTCGTCCACGGATGACTGCTCATTTTCGCAAACAGTTTTTATACATTGAGTAAGAATACCCACATGCCATTTGAGCTGGTCAGCACATTACATGCTTACGTGATTTACCAAGTTCATTTTGACACTGTATTTCAAACGTCTGACAAAAATAGAAGATTAATTCTTGCCTGGGTAGACAAAATAAATGCTATCACTCCCAATCATTCATTCACACAGGTCTGTTGATTTTTCTTAAGCCGATAAACTCCGTTTCTGTCCATTTGGAAATTTAAGAATAGAAATCAGCCTTAATGGTGTATTTATGTTTTCTGTATAATCCCCCGAACAATGCTAACAGGTATAAGTATTGGTTTATCCTCTTTAACATATTAATTTAAAATGAAGTGATTTGGCGAAGTTGGTAAAACAGTACTTCTTCAAAAATATTTCTACCTTTTGCATTTTTTTTTTATACAAGTTTGCTTTCATATACAAGTCATTGGCTGATTGCTACACTATTCCTGTCTTCGTTTTAGTACTTAAAAAACAAAACAGAAAAAAAAAAAACAAAAAAAAAAAAAACAAAAAAAAAACAAAAAAACGGGCTACTCTTACCATTGTATTTGCCAATCTCATGCTTTCTTAGATGTTGTCTATTTTGTGCAATTTTTTATTGAATGATGTTTTTGTGCAAGATCACACCATTTTAATATCTAAAATGTTCTGTGCACCATTTAAAATCTAAAATGTTTTGTGCACCGTTTTTATGTCTAAAATGTTCTGTGCACCGTTTAAATATATATCTAAAACGTTCTGTGCACCATTTTAAAATATCTACAATGTTTTGTGCACCGTTTTATACGAGTATCTAATATGTTATGTGAAACATTTTAATATCTAAAATGTTTATGCACCATTTTAATATCTAAAATGTTATGTGCACCATTTTAATATCTAAATGTTATGTGCACCGTTTTAATATCTAAAATGTTCTGTGTACTATTTTAATATGTTGTATTTTATAAGGGCCACATGGTAGACTGGTATTTTAGCTAAATGTGTAGCCCTCTTGAAATATTGTACAAATAAATAAATAAATAAATAAATAAAGTATTTAAAATGTACTGCGCACCATTTTATGTCTAAAATATTTTGTGCACTATTTTAATATCTTAAATGTTCTATGCACCATTTTAATATGCAACATGTTCCGTGCATCATATCACGAAAACATGCTTATATAATTTTGACCCCCTTGAACCCCACTTTTATATAGTAAAACTGGGGTTTACAGGGGTATGCATTATTTTTCTTATTTTGCTAAAAATATAGATTGTGGCCTCGCCTAGGCGGTTCTAACGAGTACCCACAATCTTTGAGAAGAAATATGAAAAAAAAAAAAAAAAAAAAAAAAAAAAAAATCAGAATTTTTTATCCGAAAATTTTCCGTTTTTGGTTGTAAAATTTTTAATATATTTGAATAGGCGTGTTTTTGTAATCGGTGGTAAAATGGACATGTTCAAATATTAGGACAAGGATGGTAAGGATTTAAATCAAAGCACTGACAGCACTGTGGGTTGATTGGCTCTGAGTGTAGACTGGGAAAATGGTCCAGAACGGGGCTTAAGACGGTTTCATTTAACCCTTAACTTCCTGTAATTTAAACAAACAGTGCAAACCTTGATCAGACGCTGCGTTCTGTGGTGTCTAACCTCGGTCTGCTCTGTTTGCCAATGTCCCAGTCCAGGTTTTACAGATAACCTTTTTACACAGCACTCTGACGTCACAGTAACAAGAATAGCGCGCTATAAATAACCGTTACCTGGATTTCGTACAAACGCGCGGTTTGCTTTCATTGGTCAGTGATAATCACGTGTATGTGTAATACGGCTCGATTATAAACAATCGACTCAAAAACCGGAACATTTAGAAAAAATACATCATTGACACTAACACTTGGTTTTGAATTAAGCAATATTTATCAAATGAAACCTAACAAATGCATTGGCTTCGATTTTCTCGACATTGAAAATAATATATAGTACTCAGTCGGCGATACTGGTACCTGCAAGATACGGGTATCTTAAACTATAGATGTTAATCTTTTTCATCCCTACAGACCAATAGAGGAACCTTTGCAAACAGTGTAGATCCAGATGAGATCAGGATCTACACTGTTTGCCATTTTGTTATTGAATTTTTACTGAAATTCCTATATGCAGTAATGGATGTGTCCAATTTCAGAGATGGAAGAGTCCACTTCAGAAATTCAGAGGTGAAAGGGTAAAATAAGGGAAGTACTTAACATCTGTACTACTAGTTTCCAAAACCGCTGAATCCTGGTGGATATGGACCACTAGAATTATATATAATATAAACGGGGAAATATTTATCAAACATAATTTGTTTCATGCAACTTATGGGTACGGGACTGGTTTCAACAGTTATTGGGTAAGTAGAAGCAGCTTTCAAACAAATACACGACGGTTATTCTGCTTCCTGTTTTTAATGATATATTTCATCTGTCATGTTTCGTTATTATCAACTTTTCCAGTGTTAATGGCTTTCACCATCACCGAACATGCTTCCGGACAAAAAGTAGTGCAACCTATACTCAGGTTTTGCGGCATTTACAAATGCAAATTTATTTGATGTTTAAGACCATTACCTTTCGGATTTTGAATATAATTTTGGATAAGTATGAGTAAATCAGGAATGAAAAAATGCGCAGTTTAAGTGAAGACTGCATATGCATGAGGAAAATGTAAACAAACGGAACTTATTAATACATGTATATATGATATATAAATACACCATCGTTGTTTCTATTATAGAGTGAAATTTCTGACAATGAAGTCGTACCTCTCGTCAGCGTTAGCTTCTGCCAAGAAATCTTGCACGGTGTATGTATTTCGCGCCGTCATCCAGACACAGGGAAAGAGAAGGATGGAGAGAATGGAGAAGAGCCCCACCCACCACCACCCCACTGACCCAGCCACCCAAACCTGGCGTAAAAGCATGTTTCTTGTCCTACCTATATCAAAGATTATAGGGCGCTCCATCATGGCAAGCCACAGGCTACACTACCCAGTGGGCTCACAGCGTTAAAATGACGTCGTATCAACGTCGATGCGACGTCATTTTGATGTTATGTGCCAGCTGGGTAGTGTGTTGGTCTGACCAAACCGCCGGCTGATTATTCTGTACAGATAGGTTATATTTTAACCGCGGAAGCGCAGACTGAACTGTGTCTTCGCTGTCCGCATACAACATAAGGCGCTTCAGAATAGTAATAATTGTTGTGTAATACCTGCAGTAATGGAATCTCTACCATATGTGGAAGCAAACTTAGAGAAACTTTCTGCAGGCTGTAGTATGGCTAACCGCTAAACAGCCCTTGGTGACGATAATCATACCTCTTCGCGAGATTTAATACTTAGCATGGTAGGAAAAACTTCAGCAGACGACATTTTGAATATCTATTCTTATTTTTTCCGGTAAACAGGTTTTAACATTTCATGCAAACTGTCTCCAACAGAGAAATATGCATGAAATGTCAAATCCTGTTTTCCGAAAAAAAAAAAAAAAAAAAAAAAAAAAAAAAGATAAGAAGACTCTTGAAATATCATCAGTTTGTCATCTGATAAATTAGCCCAGGGAATGGATGGTAAAGGTTACATTCCCATCACTATTACACCAGAACTAATGCTACAATAGTTATGGTGTAGTACTTGAAGTAGTGGAATCTCAGACCATCTTTGGAAGCAAACTTCTAAAAGACTTCCCGCCGACTTATAAAAGTCAATATGATATGACTGACCGCTAAACAGCCCTTGGTGACGATAATCATGCCTCTTCGCAAGATTTAATATGTTGAATTGACGAATTACCGGATTAATATATTAATTTGTTGTAATAATCTCTCTAAGCACTCTTTTCTATTGTGTTTTATATCAATAAGTACCGAAAATGTCATAATTATTGTCGGTACACAAAGATTTTACATGAAAAATATCAACGTATTATCTTCAAGATTTCACTGAAACACACTCAGCTCTGTGTGATTATAACATACACAGTCGAACCTCAATTGTACGAACATCTTTGGGACGTTGCGACAAAACCGTGTCCTTGACGGACGAAAAAAAAACAACAAAAAACAAAAAACAAAAAAAACAACAACAAAAAACAAAACAAAAAAACAAACAAACAAAAAAATCAAACATCTCAACACTGCGAGAATGTTCTTCACACTTCTCGTTGGTTTCTGAAATCTCTAGGAGGGCTAACATTCAGGACTAGTCCAATTCATGATTTTACTTTCAAAGCAAGGTACTGTATTGGGATGAAGAGCTATACAAATCTGACGACTTTCTTCTGAATCCCATTTGTGTGTTAGTATCTTTTGTTTGTATTTCATGTAATTGTTGTTTCATTACATGAATAAATAAAATACTCACGAAATAGGTTTAAACCAAAAATAGAATGTTATTTATGGTATACTTAATATAATACTATTGCGCAATATTATTAGTAGCGATAGAATTCCCACATGTCAATGCTTGTATATATACTTAGCCAAATTCTTCAAACTTGTTATATCATCGTTTTGAAATAACTGCACAAGTTTATGCATACTTAGACGGGTATAATAATACTTTTTAAGAGACATTATCATTATATCATTATATTGCAGACATACAGAATATAGTGATACTCGTCTTCTATATCGGCACATTAAGGGTTGATACCGGAGCTGCTTTTGACATAACTTTTCTTTCTTGTTATCTGAAAATATTATTTCCAAAGGGTATCGAGGACGAGGCAGATCGTCCTGACCTGAAATTATTTTCCACAATTCTAAAATTGGGGAGGATTGGGTGCGTCGGACTATTTCAAAAGAAACATTCCATTTTTTCCCTTCATAGCAGTATCCTTTAAGAACTAATTTATATACAAGGGAAGGAAATTTCTTTTGCTGGATTGTGTTGTAGTTGTCTCCCTTTGAAAGAGAGGAGTGGGGGAGATAAACCTACCAGCTTTGAGTGATCTGTTTGTTTGTCTGTCTGTCTGTCTGTCTGTCTTAGGTATGTATATTCACTATAAACAATATTTCTGAAATTAATCTGTTCCAAGAGAGATCACCCCGACCTGAACGTATGTGCCCAACATCTAAAAGAGTGTTGAAAGGGAAGACCCCTTTATGGAAATCTTTTTTCCTTTTAGAGTAGGCGCCTTTCCAGAAGCCTTGGATACAGAAAAGTAAAAAAAGAGCCCATAAAAATTGCCTTACGTAAAACTGTCAGAATTTCTACCAAGTGTACAGATCTTGCACTAACATTCAAAAGCAGGAAGCCCCAAGGCTTCCTGGCATTTTAATTTAGAAGTACAGCTGAGCATAAAATTACATATTTTGCCATAATGTTTTATCAATGTGTGAATTTCTTCTTCTATCAGTCTAATAGCATTTATATACTAAATAATGGAGTTCAGGCTAAATCTGCTTTATATATGACACTGTATGTTTGAAACTTTGAGGTTCTGACTTTCAAGCATCAATATTTGGAGGTCTAACAGCATTACAGTCGACTCTCGTTATCTCGAAGTCCAAGGGACTATCTGGAATACTTCGAGATATCCGTACCTCGACATATCAGATTTGCGGAATTGAGGAAAACAATAAATCGAACAACCACATTTAAAATATGAATATGTTATTTGACTCCTGAAGTTAAGAGATATATTGAAAATATTGTGGGAAAGAGGAGAAATTGCTCCTTAGGAGCAATTTCTTCACTTTTCCACAATATTTTGATACCTGTTTTTAGATTTCCATGTTAGAACAGGGACCAGATTTTCACTTCGAGATAAGCGGTTATTCGAGATAAGCGATGTCGAGATAACGAGAGTCGAATGTATTTGGTGTTTCTGACTCCCAGACTTCCCTCATGCAAGCACTGAAGTGTAGCCAGTTCCCGGCTTGAATGAACTGAGGGGAGTTGAATGAATGCCAGTATCAGCTTAAGAACGCATGGGATAAAATTCCAAAGGCATTGTTTTGCGGAGGGGCTGGGCCGAGGAGGGTAGGGAGAGGTTAGTAAATATAACTCATTTGTCGTCTGCTAATTTCGCTGAATCAGTGCACAGGGAAAACAGTGAAATGGGGCTGCGTTCAGAAGTGCAAAAACTATCGCGAACGTTTTACCCTAGAATCCTGTACCTAATGGCGACCGCCAATAGAAGCAGGAATCCGGTACAAAACGTTTGCGTGTATTTGCGCTTAACTGAAAGGGAGAGCACTCTAAGTTAAATGTTGATGCCTCCTTCTCAAAGGGAGACCACTAAGCAGAAAACAATCTGATTCCCTGGTATCTGAATCCCTTCGAAAGCTGACCCAGCTAGCATTTTAATAAATCTATATCGGACCGTTATCGGCCGATAACGGTCCGATATGATGCAATATTAATACATGTACTTTCAAATCAGAGTAATTTCCCTTGAGGGTGTACCCTCTCATCTTAAGGTTGGGCAGGACAAAGATTCGCATAGTCTGATTTGGGTAGTTCCTTTGTTGTTAACATGTTTTGTAAAAAAAAAAAAAAAAAACATCAGCAGACGACATTTTGAAATATTGTCTTATTTTTGCAACAAAATAAAAAAGCGTTTTATACAAATTGTCTCCTTAGAAGAAATTTTGCATGAAATGTCAAACCTGTTTTTTGGGAAAATATCTGCCGCCTGTTAAATGCTCCGTATTCCTAAAAAATAGACAGTTTATTATCCAAGAAAGGTTTAATAAATTGATATATGGTATTAATACCATCATAAAATGTGGCACCTGACAATCTGTGAAATTTCAGTAAGTCTCTCGTTCTTGAAGTGAAATGATTTTTTATCGTATCTCTAAAGTAATGTTGGCAACATTAATTCACAGAGACGATAAAAATCATTTCATTTTTGATTCAGTTCAAAAAACGAGAGACTAACTGAAATTTTCCAGACTGTCAGATGCCGCATTTTACGATCGTATTAATACTATATATCATTTTATTAAACCTTTCTTGGATAAAAACGACTATTTCTGAGGAATATGGTGCCTTTAATTTAGACCAGAGAGAGCAAAAATATCCTTCAAACCGATAGTCCTGTGAGACTTTTGAAGTGCCTTCCTAATACAGATCGTATGTTAAAAAGTGGGCAGGGCTCGAGTTATTGTATTTCTGACCATAACCTTAGGAGCAAGAACAGTTGTGCTGTGATGCATTTACAATGGAAATCAATTTTGTATACTCTTCTCCGAAAGAAACGCAGTCAAAATAAATGAATAATGTCAGACAGTCAGACAACGCGCGTGCAAATATGACCAGTAGTAATCCCAGCGGGCACATGACGTTCATACAACGACGTTAATGCGACGTTGTATGAACGTCATGTGCCCGATGAGATTTTTTTTCTATTTATCTATAGACATTTTTATTCTGGAGTACTTTTGTTAAATGTTCCCAAATTTCATTACCAATAGGATCCGGACTAAATATTGCACGTGTTTGCGCAACGAAAATAGAAACACTTTACAACGGGTCATTCAGAGAAATCAAGTAAACCACATGAAATTCACCGAAGAACAATATGAGATAATACACCTTCGGACATGTGATCAGCAAGTCATCAACCAATGCATTCGCGCAGTCAGGTTGATCTTCAGTGTTCGTTTTTAGCTTGAATCCTTAGCAATCCGAAGTGAGAAGCGCATGCGCATATTGATCTGATTCTTCGTTGGGTGTACATGACTAAAAGTATACATTGTTTTACTGCGGCACAGATTTTTACATTATGTCACGTTATAGCAGACCACAACTCTTTCGCTGCCACAGGCGATAATAATAGGCTTTCGCAAACAGCATAGATCCTGATGAGACGGCTCATCATGAGCCGTCTCATCTGGATCTACGCTGTTTGACATTCAGTCTTTCAACTTAACATATGAACTTCTTTCCAAGCGATAGTTTGTTTAAAAAAAAGCAGACGACAACTGTCGTCTGCAATTTGGCACCGAAAGAGTTAAAGAGTTGAGCGGATAGTGTCTGGTTTCCACAAACGCTCTTATTTCATATTCTGGCCATTGTTCAACACATTGCAATGTCCGCAGATAAAAAAAAGCAAGACTTCCGTTACTGATCACAATCATTTTGTGACCCCTTAGAAACTGGCCTGTCTTTCTTTTTCCTGTGAATAGGAAGCAAGTCGTAAATTTTGGACATTTGTATTGGATGTCTGATAATGGTTCTGAACTAAGACTGCAGATAAAATAGTGCAAGCTCATTACAGCACAAAACTTATTGAAACCTTTGAGAAGTTTTGTAACGACCTTTTCACTTAGATATTTCCAGTGGCAGTTCTGTGGAAAGAATATTTTTACCAGGTCACAGGAATACGGTTTAGTCTTATATTGCTTTTCTGAAGATTTTTTTAAAGAATTAACACCCGAGTATCCCCGACAAATTTTGAGTTGTCTGAGCAGATGACATTTTTGCAATTATTTCAGAAAAAATAAAGTTTGAAATGTCATGTGTATCATCTACTAGGTAAACGATTCACATAAACTGTCCAGCCTTATTTTCTCTAAAGAATAAAAAAAATCAAAATGTTGTCCGCTGCATTTGTAATTAGCGCTTTAATGGTTAAATACCGAGCAGTGTAGACCAAGATCATAATAATATTTAAAAAAATGTCGTCTGCTGCAGATGTAACTGGCATTTTAAGGGTAACGAACAATCAAGGTCTTGATCAGACTGTGAAGCTTTGTAAGCCGAGTTTTTCATAAATCGGTAAACCAGCCGCGCTAAGTGAGGGTCTCCGAGATATATGTGGACAGCGTACGTAGTGATCGGACTTCGCGAGGGACATCGTTCTATATTGGATACTGAAGAGTGTATCAACGGAGAGCAAAATTACAGTCGAAGCTAACTAGCTCGAACACCGATGACTCGTTTACCATGGCCAATTCGAACTCGTTTTTAGTCCCTACGAAACTCAAGAAAACAAATATTTAGGGAATTTTTCTTATTTTTATCAGGATATTATATGTTGTGTGTATTCATTAGAATCGCCTCATCGGGGCGATTCTAATGAGTACACACAACATACATTTATTGTGTGGAAAATCGAAAACAGTTCATAACTTTTTGCTTCCTGACATGGCGCCATGATTTAACCTCAGTGGCTCGAACTACCCATATTTCGAACGCAAAGACGTTCGAGCCATTGAGGTTCGACTGTAATGCCCTGGTGAGGTCGTGAGGATGCGCGGAATGATCTCATTCTGCGTATTATATGCATATGTTCGAAAGACACATTTTCGCTGGGTGCGATTCATTAATAGTAGAGTGAGACCATTAATGGCTGCAACGCATAGCCACGCCTTTCTAAAGCGATTGGTGCAAAAACCGATGGTTGGGAAACGACACTGCATTCAACGGTGATTTATTGACAAAGCAAGGAATATTTTAATATTTTATAAACTTTCTGTGATTTTTTTTTCTCTCTTGGTATTCTAGTTGATCCAACTGGGACCGCGGTTTAAAATACAATGTGAGGACATATAATATTAATTATAAAGTTCCTTTCTGTCCCTTTGGAACCCAGCGTTTTCGGTTAAGATAGTAAAAATGCGAAGCATTTGATATCGATTTTGAATAGTTAGTTTGTTTGAGGATTTATGTATTTCAACTAAAAATAGAGCATTTTTTGTTTCTCAGAAACAAATAAAATAATAATAATAAAACATTTTTAACTAGAAATGTGTCCAAAGATCATGGACGCCCCCTCCTGAAAAAATAAATAATAATAAAAAAAAAATAAAATAAAATAAAAAAAACAAACAAAAAAACTAAAAAAAAAAAACAAAAACAACAACAACATCTTAAATTTAAACTGCTAACGCCTGAAAAACTTGAACGCAAATTGCTAACGCCATCTCGCACGCGGACGGAGACGGACGGACGGATGGATAGGTGTAACACTATATTCCCTTTCCATCATTCTTCGAATGGTAGGGGCATAAAAATAAAAACTAATATAAGAACGTAATTTCTGTACCATAGGCAGAAAACATCGGCAACAAACAAAATACAATAAAACATAACTCCATCGAATTCAGAAGGAATAAAGTGAAAAAAAAGAAAAAAAAAAAAAAAAAAAAAAAAAAAAAAAAAAAAAAAAGAAAAAGAAATTTGCTATAAATTGTGCCTTTGTCAATATTTCCAAAAATGGTTGGAGGATAATTCACCAAGAGTGCAGGAAAGCAATATGCAGAATGTCATCAATAAACGAGATAGGTCTATAATGTTCATGTTTGTTTCTTTATTTACTCTAAACATATTCTAAACATGTAATAAACATAACAACAACATATTCTTTTTCATCGAAATACATGCCATAAACATACATTTTGGGGAAAAAAATGGTCACAGTTTATTGTGAAAATGGGTTTACTTCTGGAAAAAAAACAAGCGCATAATGAAAGTAAAAATAATAAAAAAGTCAACACAGTCTGACTGCGAAAGGATTAGATATGTAACAAAAAAAAAAAAAAAAAAAAAAAAAAAAGGAAAATCAGTAATATGTGTAATATGGAAATGCTTGTTTTACCAGAACAAAATGTGTGTGCCCAGTCTCCAGAAAAAAAACATCTGAATTACAACAAGAGAAAATAGCCTTTATCACATGTGCGAGAAAGTAAGGCCCAAATCAGCTTGCACAGTCGCACAGTCCGACATGGCTTTCTTTGCCGACATAAAGGGACCGGACGCGGTAGATTTTCCGACATTTTTTTAAAGGGAGGCAACCTTTGTGAGTTTCTCTTTGCTTTTGTAGATACCAAGTCCCTTCTGAAGAGGGGTCTGCTCTAAAAGGAAAGAATTTGCTCGCTTGGGAGCAAAGAATTTGCTCACTTGGGAGCAAATTCTTTCCTTTATAGAAGATTCCTTTTCAGAAGGGAGGCAAAACAAATTTCACCGAGATACCTCCCCTAAAAGAGCATCCCCCTTATAAATCACTGTATACTATAGAATACATAGAGGAACGGAGAAAGTCCTGATCAGACTGCAAGAATAGGGAGGCTGATCTGGACCGTTTTGGTTCGTATCTGACATTAGGACTTGCGGTTCGTATATGACATTAGGACTTTTTTTGACGTTGCGGTTCATTTTAAGGAAAATGGATCCTGGTGGTTGATTTTCCTCCATTTTTACAAGGGAGAAAACTTTTGTGATTTCCTGTTTGCTTCCATGCGCACCAAGTCCTGTCTGAAAAGGGGTCTATTCTAAAAGGATAGAATTTGCTCCCCCTTCTATCCTTTAAGAATAGATCCCTTTTCAGACGGGAGTTAAACAGTTTTGAAAGAGTTACCTCCCTTGAAAGTGTATCTATCCTCCTTAATGCATTTTGCTGATCAAATAATGTTACAGTAATCAGAAAACTTAAGAGAAACCCTACTCTGGAAAGGAATTCATATACTAGGGGACCAAAATTTCAGGCTCTGCTAAAGTAGTCTCCCTTTGCGAAGAGGGCAACAACTTTCTTCTCAGTTTCTCTCTTTAACCTTTACCACTCTCTGGGCTAATTCAGCAGACGACAAACCGATAAAACTTATCTTATTTTTTCCCAGAAAATAGGCTGTGACTTAACATGCAAATTGTCTCCTTTGTAGGCAATCTGCGTGAAATGTCAAAACATATTTTCCGGGGAAAGTAAAAAAAAAAAAAAAAAAAAAAAAATAAATAAATAAATAAATAAATAAATAAATAAAATAAAATGTCGCCTATTGATTTTTTTCACCCAGCATGCTAAGCGTTAAAGAGCATTATTTACAATTTCAGTGATTATTGTGACCAGTTTCATTCAATTTACTTGAACAAAAATTTGCCTTATTTTTGTTCAAGTAAATTGAATGAAACTGGTCACAATAATCACTGAAATTGTAAAAAAGTCTGATTTTTTTTTATACTTGTATCAAATAAATGACAGAAACAAAAAAAAAAAAAAAAAAAAAAAAAAATAAGAATAAAATACTACTTTAACCACCTGGTTTCCAGGAAATGCAACTTGATTCCTGCATGAAGCAGTTCATCAATGACAGTCTCTCGTGATGGTCGGCCATTTTTAAAGTGTAATCTTTACCACTCTCTGAACGGATTCAGCAGACGACAAACTGATAATACTTTTTATATTTTCCAGAAAATAGAATTTGACAGATTTCATGCAAAGTGTCTCCATTTGAGACATTTGCATAAAAAGTAAAAAAAAATGTTTTTCAGGGAAAAAAATATCAATATGTCGTCTGCTAAAAACATTAAAACCAGCATGCTAAGCGTTAAACTGTCTTTGACCAATTGTGCGATTTTCATATCGTGTTCATAAAAAAAAAAAAAAAAAAAAAAAAAAAAAAAATCACAATTTTCCCATCGGCTAGAATTTCTCTTGAAGTTCCATTTTCTCGTCGATCATGTCGCTGAAACTGTTACCATTTTTTCATATTCAATATACAGTCGACTCTCGTTATCTCGAACCCCAAGGGACTCTATGAAACACTTCGAGATATCCGTACTTCGACATATCAGATTTGCGGAACTGAGGAAAACAGTTAATCGAACAACCACCTTTAACAGAATGAATATGTAATTTGACTCCTAAGTTAGAGATATATTGAAAATATTGTGGAAAAGAGGAGAAATTGCTCCTAAGGAGCAATTTCTCCTCTTTTCCACAATATTTTGTTGTCTGTTGGTAGATCTCTGTATTAAAACTGGGACCAGATTTTCACTTCGAGATAAGCGGTTATTCGAGATAAACGAGTTCGAGATAACGAGAGTCGACTGTACATAATGGGCAGTTGCAGATAAGTCAAAAGAAAGAGAAATAATCTCAATTATCGGTGATCCCCATTACCCTTATCCCCCTCTTACACACGCCACGATGGTTAAGACTAAGGGACTGAAGAGACTTAACCGTTAAACCGCTAAACAAATTTGCAGAAGACGACATTTTGATTTACTTTTATTTTTCAGAGAAAACAAAGCCCGACATTTAATGTGAATCGTCTGTCAAGGCAGACGATTCACATGAAATGTCAAGCCTTATTTTCTCTGAAAAGTAAAAAAAAAAAATATATATCAAAGCGTCGTCTGTTGCTGTTGTAATGAGCGCTTTAAAGGGTTACTAGGTTTATTCAAATAAGTGCAGTTTCAAAATAAATAAATAAAATAAAATGTCGCCTATTGATTTTTTTCACCCAGCATGCTAAGCGTTAAAGAGCATTTATCCCCCTCTTACACACGCCACGATGGATAAGACTAAGGGACTGAAGAGACTTAACCGTTAAACCGCTAAACAAATTTGCAGAAGACGACATTTTGATTTACTTTTATTTTTCAGAGAAAACAAAGCCCGACATTTAATGTGAATCGTCTGTCAAGGCAGACGATTCACATGAAATGTCAAGCCTTATTTTCTCTGAAAAGTAAAAAAAAAAAATATATATATATATATCAAAGCGTCGTCTGCTGCTGTTGTAAAGAGCGCTTTAAAGGGTTACTAGGTTTATTCAAATAAGTGCAGTTTCAAGAAATATTCCTTTGATGGTAGTTTCTATTTCAAAACAGGAAAAATGAAAAAGGAAAATATTGACTAAAAAATAATAACAATAAAAATGCCCTGACAAAAGCACTAAAATCAAGGTATAACACATAATGCAAAGCGACATGGTACTACAGACAACCTCTTTATAACGAAACTCGATATAACGACTAAATTCGTTATAATGACAATTTGAGTGTCACGGAACTTTTGCTCAAGATGTAATAATTGGTCACAAATTATGCAAAAATATTGTATTTAATACTTCAAAGAAACATATGTTTTGACTATTTGTTAGAATCGCCTCAGTGAGGTGATTCTAACAAATATCCAAAACATATGTTTTATGGGGAAAACAAAACAAAACTAGACATTTCTGATATATCACTCTGCTCATTAAGTATTCTCTACAACAGCAAACTCATTATAATGGCAACGTCTTTTGGAACAAATGCTGTCGTTGTAACGAGGGTTCACTGTAGTATTTTGCCAGAAACATAGAACACAGAAACATAACCTTAAACCGTAGTGTGCAAAACAAAATTCTAGCAGACAAGTTTGTTTTTTTTAATCTTATTTCAGAGAAAATTAGTCTTAATATTTCATATGAATCATCTGAACGCCAGAGTCATATTAAATATTATTTTCCAAAGAAAATAAGTCTTGTAAAAACATCCTGCAGAAGTTGTACGTTAAAACAACTGGCAATTGGCTACCAGTGCATTTACGGTTAATTTTCAAGGGCGCCCTTAGATTATTTACAGGAATCATCTCGCTAGGCAGAGCAAAATAGGACAAGAATACGTAACGTAGGGCACTACAGCACCGTATGTAAACGTTCTATACAGGTGCCCGTTGCACAGGTGTCTGTGACTTTACCGTAAGACCTACGAAATTTTTTACAGTGCCTGCAGATCAATATATATATATACCTTTGCAAATAGTGCAGATCCAGATGAGACGGCTCATAACGAGCCGTCACATCAGGATCTACAGTGTTTGCCATTCTGTTATTGACTGATTTTGACTGAAACCCCTATTTGCAACAGGGGTGAAAGAGATAAAGTCAACTTGTACAAAATACACGGTTCTCATAGTGTACCACATCTCGCAATAATCCATTAATGCCTAGTGGATTCTTCCGTCCGTGAAGTTTGGACTATTCCATTTAGAATTACAGGGGTGTTTTACAGAGCGGTGGATTTCCGTGTATTTTATTGAGAAACAGTCAAGATCCTGATCAGATTCCGCGTTCTTGATCTTCAGGGTCTTATGCAACCAGTGTCGATCCGGATCTGCCTGCGCATCTAACCATTTTCGTTGACCAAGAGCATAATATCCACACCGCAATATGAGAAAGGACCATAATGTTATACGCAAAAAGCGAATGCCCAAACTAGCCTGCACATCTGCGCTGGTCTGACCAGGGCCTTCGTTTTCCGCTTACAGGATCTTTGAACTGACGATGCCCTGATCAAACCGTATAGACAAATATGAGCAGACTTCCGTGTGTTGTGCCTCACATGCAAAACAAACAAACAAACAAACAAAAAAAAAAACAAAAAAACAAAAAAAAAAACAAAAAAACTTAAGACCCAGATCAGGCTGCACAAGAGTGGTTCTAGTTAGGTTCTTCACTGTTCAGTTCTTATACACAAAAATGTTAAACATACAATACTGAGTATACGAATAACCAGAGCCTTGATCAATCCTGCGCGAATGTGCCGGTTGCGCAGCCTCATTTTCTTCGTTAGAAAAAAATCAAAGCACTGACAGCACTAGTGGGTCGATTATCTCTGAGTGTAGGCTGGGAAAATGGTCCTGAACGGGAACTTAAAGACAGAGTCTTTTAACCATTAACTTCCTGTGATTTAAGCAGACGGTGCAGACCCTGATCTGACGCCGCGTTCTGTATTGTTTACCAATGTCTCAGTCCAGGTTTTACATATAACCCTCGTTACACAGCACTCTGACGTCACAGCGACAAGACTAGTGCGGCTATAAATAAAACCTTTACGTGGATTTCGTCTAACGCGCGGTTTGATTACATTGGTCAGTGATAATCACGCGGGAAATTTTAGCGTTTGTTTACTATGGATCGATTGTAAACACTCGACCCCAAAACGATGCAAAAGCTACCTTTCTGGATAAATATTCCTGTCATGGTTACCCTAAATATTCAGATACCATTACTCCTTTCTATACTTGCTCTGCAAACAGGTTAAACACTGATCAGGGGCGGATCCAGGATGATTTCTGAGGGTGTTCAATTTGATCAAATTTCCATACTTACTCCACGTATTCGGACAGACAGGCGTGAGCAAACATTGTAGACCCAGATCAGACGCCGCAGAACGCGGCGTCTGATCAGGGTCTACATTGTTTGCCACTCACCCAACAATTTTACACACATTCACAGGTAGTTAAATGGACTTGTTGAAGGGAAATATAATAT
The DNA here is from genome assembly GCA_964016985.1 of Anodontia alba. NCBI lineage: Eukaryota > Metazoa > Mollusca > Bivalvia > Lucinida > Lucinidae > Anodontia > Anodontia alba. The sequence continues at coordinate 83,214,260 of OZ024831.1, read as the reverse complement.
AAAGAGAAAGGGGTATGAACATGAAGGGTAAATACTGTATCCCAAACTTATCATTGTATTCAAAATTTCCAATGAAAGTGAAATTTGGGTCAAAAGGGGGTTCGACTGAACCGCCCCCCCTCCCTCCCCCAAACCATCTCTGACACCGTCCCTGCTGATTAAGGAGCAATTTAATCAGGATCTACACAGTTTGCTCAAACATATATAGGGGAAATACGGTAATCTAAAATAAATGAACCATGAGCATCGGTATACTTGTCAGTGTGGTACAGAACATATCGGATGACCATGAAGGACTGAGAGAAAATAGAAACCTTCACAAAATATTACATAGCACATATAAGGTAACATAAAAAGTTATTTGAAACTGTCAGCAGACATAGGCTGACACAGAAATTTTAGTTTAGTCAGTGAGCACTGAGAAGGTAGGTAACAGACTTTAACTGGGAAAAACTGGACAGACCTTATGGCGAGTGCGAATAAATAAAATCAAACTGTGCGCAAGGTGCGGACTGATCTTGCCCGCATGTGGCATAATGGCGCTCTCAATGCGATGTACTTCATATTAATACCATGTGATGTTTCAGACCATAAATAAAACAAAACAACAATAATAATAATAATAATAATAATAATAATAATAATAATAATAATAATAATAATGATAACAAAAATAATGATTAAACTTTCAAAATATTGGATTCTTAGAATTAAACACTAGTAAGGTAAGGCTTTATATCCAAATTTTCGGGGGCTGTGCCCCCTTCTTCAGGGGAACCACGGAAATTTTACAAAATTCTCTTTCTTCTGAAGCTTTGCAGTGCCTACAGATTCTGTATCTGTAAGCACTGCAAAGCTTTGGAAGAAAAAGAATTCTGTAAGCACTGCAAAGCTTTGGAAGAAAAAGAATTCTGTAACATTTCCGTGTTTCCCCTAAAGAAGTGGGTACTGCCCCCGAAAATTTGGATATAAATAGTTGGCTTATTAGCGTTAGATAATAAAACTACCGTATTTATCGTACATATTCGGACACTTTAACTTCTTACCATATCATACTTACTCTAAATTTTGAATAAGTTCAATTGACCGCCTGTTGATGCGTTGATGACTGGCAACAGTGTAGACCCAGATCAGACGCCGCGTTCTGCGGCGTCTGATCTGGGTCCACACAGTTTCAGGCCCGTCTGTCCAAATACTTAGTATAAATACAGCAATATCCTTATTGTACTGGTATATGTGACAATGTGACAGTTGTTGATTCAAAACCCAGAAATCCAGAAAGGAGAAAATGTTCCTCTCTATCAACAAATATAAACAGCATCAAACAAGGATGAGATGAAACATCTGCGAACAGTATTCACCTAATCAAGACTGATCAGCCAGCAGTCTGCTCGACGCATTCGTAGTTCAGCTACAGATGCACAGAATCGAGTAGCATCGATTTCCGGATAGGGCAGGTCATGAACACACAGCGGATGCTCACGCAGATCGGTACCTATCAAGGGAGATCACTCTGACTAAACGTGTCCCCATCCCTCTCAAAGGGGTCTACTCTAAAAGGAAAGAATTTGCTTCCCGTGGAAGCAAATTCTCTCCTTTAAGTGTAGACCCCCTTGAGAAGGAATTTATGTACAAAGGAAACAAATTCTTTTCAGCTGGAGTTGTCTCCCTTTTAAAAGGGAGACAAACCATTTGAGAGTCTTTTAGAGTGTTTTTTTCTTTGAAAGACTCCAGTTATTTAAAGCTGGAAGCCTCCTTTTGGCTAGTCACTTCTCTTGAAATAGCACACATAGAGCAATTCACAAACAAATGATTGTCATTTGAAAAAAAAAAGAAATGATTTAAAAAAAACAACAACAAAAAAACTGGCCATCTTTTTTGGGTGAGTATCAACACTTTTGGCAGTAAATTATGCTTATAAATACGTCGACTAGATCACGTGACAAAAGTCTCACGATTTTTCCGTGTCCGACTCCACAACATCTATTTCTTCGTTCTCCTCCTCTGAATCCGAACACGCACGTGTTTCATCAAGGTCTCTTGCTACATGATGGTTAACTAAACTATCTACGTCAAAGCCTTTCAGTTTATTTGGCACAGTTGCGTTCGCAGGAATGTCACTAAGATTTGATTGGTCTTCATAGCTGACGTCATCACTTTCCTCGTGATGATCTGAGAGTTCATTGTCGTCACCGTTATGTGTTTTCTTCTGTAGTTTCTTGTGCTTCATACGGCGATTTTGAAACCAGGTTTTTACCTGAAAATGCAAAGAAAAACATTATTTTTGATCGGCTACTCATAAAATAAAGAATAATGATTGACTTCAGTGGAATGGATACACCTTCAGGGAAGGCAACTGCAAATTATTTCCTTTTAGACTAGACCCCTTTTAGACCCTTTTTAGAAAGGGGTTCGTGCACAGTAATAGTAATCAGGAAGTCACAAAAGTTGTCTCCCTCGTATGTGATGGCGGATAATTTACCAAGTATATCTAGTCCCCTTAACTGATTCCATTAATCAGAAATCGTAACAGAGAACTTATTGGATCGATTGTTTACAATCGAGCCATAGAATACAGACGCCAAAATTTTCTTAGGTAGTTGTCTATGTGATGTAATCAAACTGCGCGTTTGTACGAAATCCAGGTAACGGTTATTTATAGCCGCGATATTCTTGTCGCTGTGACGTGTAAAGAGGGTTATCTGTAAAACCTGGACTGAGGCATTGGCAAACATTGCAGACCCTGATCAGACGCCGCAGAAAGCGGCGTCTTATCAGGGTCTGCACTGTTTTCTTAAATTACAGGAAGTTAAGGATTAAATAAAACCGTCTTAAGTCCCAGTTCAGGACCATTTTCCCAGTCTACACTCAGAGAAAATCGACCCACTAGTGCTGTCAGTGCTTTGATTATTTAATTTTCTATAGAATAGAGGATAAAAGAATTTTCGGAAGATACTTTTGTTATTTCGGCTACATAACATAGCTTGTGGGCACTAACAAGATTGGCCTTGGCGGGGCGATTCCAAGTTGCAACATCAAGATATATTTCGGTACAAAAAATAACAAACATTGTCACCTCGGGTACAACCTATAATGAAGCTATGATTTTTTTTTTGCATTTTATATCTAAAATAATTCGATGGAACCGGAAGTTCTACTCAACACTGCTTTAAGGGGACTGGATATATTTGGAAGAATATCTGCCATTTTTTTTCAAAGGAAACAACTTCTGTGATACAGTAAAACCTCGATGACTCGAACACCGATGGCTCATTCATCTTGGTTGATCCGAACTCGTTTTTTGAGTACCTAGGAAATTCGTCCGATAGCTCAAGAAAACAAATATTTAATGATATTTTAGAGAAACTTTCTTATTTTATCATGAAAATGTATGCCGTGTGTACGAATTAGAATCGCCTCATCGAGGCGATTCTAATGAGTACACTAAACATGCCATTACTGAATAGAAGATCGAAAAGACATCCGTAAATTATTCCTTCTGCCTCCTGAACTGGCGCTGTGATGAATACTTAATGGCTCAAACTACCCATGTCTAGAAGTGATTTGATGGTCCAAAAGATGTTCGAGCCATTGAAGTTCGACTGTATCCTGTTTGTTTTTCTGCGTACCTACCCCCTCTGAAAAGAAATCTACTCTAAAAGGAAAGAATTTGCTCCCAAGGGAGGGTTTGACAGAATTGTCTCCCCTGAAAAGTACCCTGTCCGTTAGTCATGTACCATGGGTACTGGAGGTACAGATATTAAAAATCTGTACAAATATGTATAAATTATTAGCGGTATTAAAATCGTTGCTGCGTTGCTAATTTCCGCAGAATATGATTCCAAAATTAGGGGGTTGGGAACATGTCTGTGATAAATGGCAAATAAGTATCAGACAAAGTGAGAGACAAACTGGTGACAACGTGATTCTGTCTGATACTTGTCTGATAGCGACGTACTACTGGTGTGGTACTGAATCTCAAATTTCAAAAAGGTACATTTTTGCATATTAGCTTGGAACGTAAGCACTGATCAGTCTGTGTATCTCGCAGTCCATTCATTATTTATGGTTAGAAGGAGCTTAAAAAATGCGCATACGCGCAGTCTGATTTTGTTCAGCGCATTTTGCATATGAGGAAAGGCGCCATTTTTCTTGATATAAAGCATCAATTGAAGGTTTTTATCGGTTAACGCCCAGTAGAACCTGAACTTGTGAAGAAAGCAAGCCTTGATATGGGGAACCCTTATAGCAGATTTGATATCGCTTCCGCCGAGCTTGTCACATTTTCTGCTTAATTAACGCATTTTCCATTCTCACACCTGACGCCCGTTAAATGACGGGAAAATTGCGTGTAATGACAGTCAATTAGAAATATTAACATCCGCGCCTACCTCCCCACAGTCTTCGTGTAGCGAGTGTTGGATTCAATAAGGCAAGATGAGATAGACTGCGAAAAGATAATCAAAATAATATCACCGATTTGTGTATGTTTTCTTTCGATGTCGCCATGGGGCTTCCATAATTCTTCTCACTTATGATATTGAAACAGCCATTATTAATATTTGTTATAAACTCTTTTCTTTTACTTGTCGTGTTAAAAAAACAAGAAATAAACAAAAAAAAAAAAAAAAAAAAAAAAAAAAAAAGAAACAGAAAACAAAACAAAAAAAAAAAAAAACAACAACAAAAAAACAACAACAACAACAAAAAACAATAGCAACCAAACAAAAAAAAAAAATGTTTGCGGTTGTCGCAATTTTTGCGTACGCAAAGACACGTCTCTGTATATGCACACATGTAATGCCATAGATCATGAGATGATATTTCGTCAACCAGAATTTCATTAATTTCTCCGAATTTGTTACTGTATCAAAGTACTAGCATTCTTTGTACCTATCGATTCTGAAGTGACTTACTCTGCGTCTAAAACTGTTCGATGGATGGCAAACAGTGTAGACACTGATCAGACATCGCGTTCTGTGGTCTAAACTGTTTGCCCAGCCTTTATGTTCGATTACTTATGGTAAATTCGGTATATTAGAGCCCAGCTGTTCTAAGCATCGTTCGCTTAACGAGCTAGTTAATGACAAACTCGTTAACTGTTGTAGCTATAAAGGTATTTTCAAATACATTGATATTTTTGCTGCAAAAGCTACCCACATATTTTTCAGCAAAAAGATCAATGTTTTTGCCATATTTGAAGATAGAAATTTTATTTCACGTTAGCTAACAACTTCGTTAAGGTTTTGAACTACTGGGCCCAGAACTTTAATTTATGTGGACACACTACGACCAAACATTTGCAAAATTCCCATTAATTTACATGTATTTTAAAATGATAAACAATTTAAATGCGTTGTTTCTTCTGTGCCAATAATAAGAAAATGTATACTGTCAAAAAGGAAACTGAATCATGCAAAGTACATAATTATTCAATAGCACAGAGTCTGCATATTAAATACGCTGTCATTTTTATAGAACTTGATTTTCCATTGACTTCAACGTTGATGTGGAAATGTGACGTAAAACGACCTCCAGTCATATTTAAATGCTGCTATTCTTGTTAGTCAGTAAGCAATTACAATAACTATTTTTGATGCTGCACTTGTTTATTATTAGAATCGGAATTGAAACACTGCATCAGTTATCCTCGCAGATCAGATTACAATGCAGCAATTACAATAACTATTTTTGATGCTGCATTTGTTTATTATTAGAATCGGAATTGAAACACTGCACCAGTTATCCTCGCAGATCAGATTACAATGCAGCTAAGGAAGGTTAGGGGAAGGGTATCATTACAAAACCACGCCTATCCAAATATATTGAAACATTTTCAGATAAAAAAAATTCTGATATTTTTCATATTTCTGCTTAAAACATAGATTGTGGGTATTTGTTAGAACCGCCTCGGTGAGGCGGTTCTAACGAGTACCTACAATCTATAAAAATAATGCATACCCCTGCAAACCCCAGTTTTACTATATAAAAGTGGGGTTTAAGGGGGTCAGAATTATTTAGGTATGTGTTCGTGATGAATGCAGTCAAATAGTACCTGTGTTTCTGACAGACTCAGTTGACTAGCGAGTTCCACTCGTTCAGGCGTAGACAGATACCTTTGGGATTCAAACCTCTTCTCAAGTCCGTTTAACTGTTGGTCACTGAACACGGTTCGAGCTTTCCGCCGTCGGCAGTGCTTACCCGGACTGTCATGTTGAAATAAAGGAGCTAGGGGAAAGCCTATAATTAAAACAAAATTTACATAAATTGATAGAGAGAATATGTTTTATCTTTTGCCCCAAAATATTAAGAATTTTCATCTATACTTTGAATTTTGGAGCAGTTTATTAGTTACTAGAAAAACAACAACAAAAAAACAACAATAATAATAATAATAAAAAAAAAAAAAAGAAACACAAAAAAAAACAACACACAAACCCCCCCCCCCCCCCCCCCCAAAAAAAAAAAAAAAAAAAAAAAAAAAAAAAAAAAAAAAAATAAAGAACATCAAAAAACGAATAGCCAAGTTGAAGAGACAGATAGAGACATTCCATATTAAGCCATTGTAGACTGAATGAACTCCCCCACACTATATATTGGAAGAGTCCAATTTCAATTTAAGGTATGTCAGGCTATGCGATTTAGATATTCTTAAAGAAAAATCATTGGACTATTTGCAAACATTGGAGACCCGGATCAGACGCCGCGTTCTGTGGTGTCTGATCCAGGTCTGCACTGTTTGCCAAATACCCTTTTAGGGGTCTCGTGACTACAATGGGTTAAGTGTGTCAATGAAACCTAGTCTCCGTTTTTCGTTATTGTTTTCAAGCGCAATCTTTATAGAATTAATTTGACTTTACTGCAGCTGGTAATAAGTGCCATGTAGTGGCCATATAAAGTCTCCTCGAACTTCAACATGGTGTAGTTATATTTCTATTTTTATCGGCATCATTGCCCTCGTTTTGTCTTCTCGTCCTTATACAGATGTCAGTCTTATCTGTTGTGCACAGCGACCGTATTTTCTTAAGTTTTGGAGGAGGAGGTGGGGTGGGGTGGGGTATATGTATGTATTGACGCCTGAAGTTAGAGATATAAAATCAAAGTATTGTGGAAAAGAGGAGAAATTGCTCCTTATGCCCCTTTTATTTTATTATTGAGGATAGTTTTTTCTATGGTCCTTTATGTTATATTAGAGATTATTTCATATTGCACAGGATATCTTTATCAAACTTTGTGTAACTAGAGTATCTTTTCTGGATTAAATATCTGTATAAAGGTTTATCATTAGCTTGTTGTCCTCTGATAGCTGTTGTTATCAGCTCTAAAGTAGTTTTCAAGCCACTTAACACCCTATGTGTTTGCATATGTTAAAGGCAATTAAAGATTTGATATGTGAGGCGCGAGACATCTTAATTGCTATTTGTTGGTCCTCGGTATTGTAGGACTAGTTTGTAACACCCAATCGGGACACCTCGGCTATTGTCATTCTTTGAGAAGCATTGTGTCCCATGATGCAATGTATTGTTGAGTTGATCCCAGTATGCAGTTTGGCATGCGATAAAGAAAAAGTACAAAATCTTTGGCTTTTGTTATTTATGAAAAAGAATAACACATTATGTCATTAAGGACATGATAAGGTCGCCATTAAGGCTAAAAAATCCTTGGTGATATCACCAAAAGTAGTAATTAACACATAGAGAGAACGAAACATAATTTATTTTCTTTATTTCTTTAACCAGTAAGCGCAGAGGACGTGTTTTGATGATAATTCTGAGTTATTCTGGGATAATTTTCTGTAACATTCCCTAAAAATATAGGTTTTTGGCACTCACTGGAAGCGCTTATTCTAATGGGCATCTACAGCATGTTTTTATGAAGAAATAAGAAAAATATTCCGGAATTATCACCGAATAGTTGTCGGCCTCGGTGGCTCAGTTGGATGCGCCGTCCGACTGGAGACCAGGAGGTCGCGGGTTCAACCCCCGCCGAGGTCGGCAACATTCTTTCGTGGAGATTGATCATGAAATATTTTCTACGGTCATTCTCTCCCTTCCGCTGATTCAAGAAGGGCAGTTGTCAATTTCTGGCGAAAGAATGTGCACAATACTGGTTAACCGCTTAGAGGACTAAGCCTGCCCAGTAAACGTGTGGTTAGGTAAACTGACCGCGCTCGACATGACCCCATTGGGTTGACTAGGCCGTAAAACCTCAACACAAACAATCACCGAATAGTCTCCATAACAAGTTCTTTGAGTAATCATCTGCTTTCTTGTTTTCTTTTCTTTTTTTTTATTTGAGTTCTATTATACTCAGCCGAAGTTCTTAAAAAAATGAAAAAATGAAAAAAAAAAAAAAAAAAGTATATTGGTTATCAGAAATGAACGCATTCGGCGTTGCATAAGCTACAAAGTCTCCTGTAAACTGTATTTATGATTTGGTGTGTTATGAATTGATCTGGTATTTTTTTCAGAGAAAATAAGGCTTGGTATCGCACGTGAAATGCCAAGTCGTATTTCCTCTGAATAATAATAATAAAAGAATTAGAATGCCGTCTTCTCCAATTTGTTTTGTTAATACAGAACAGAAAAGAATTTTTATCCAGACTTAAATTTTTCAGTTTCTAGTCTTTCTAAACATTATATGATGCACATGTACTAGTCAGTCACATTACAAAATATATAAGTTTTCAACAACAAAATTAGCACTAAGTGGTGCATGTTTTCTAAAGTGTATACATTGTATAATCTTTTAGAGCAGAGAAAGAGAAGACAGACGTTTAGGATACAGAAGAGAACAAGAACAATCCATTATCCAATCCTTTAAGGGTCAGTAAACAAACAGCCCGACAAACAAAGTATCGCTATCATCCCTATTTCTGAGTGATTAAAGACCAATTCAGGATGATCTATGTAAACAATGGACCTATTTATACAATTTTAAGAAGACACTTACTATCATGTATTGTCATAATGCTCGGCAATGGGATTAGAATTTTCTTTATCGGCACCTTCTTATTGAGAGATAACTATATCATATTCATGGAAATATTATTATCTGTCTTTACTGGTTGGATTTAGTTGAAGTATGTGTCTGTTCACATACTCATATCTGAAGAAGATTTAACAATAAGTGCTAAACAGACCAAACAAAACCAGCTGACGTAATCAAACATAGATTGTTTGGAGAGCTTGGATTCAAGATTTTAAAATTTTCAATTTCTCAATAAATTTACTGTGTTAGTGCCGTGTGTCGACCGTAAAACGTCACCCCTACCCTTTCCGGGATAACGAAAATTTACATGAGGGTCACAGGTGAGGCCTTATCGGGCCGAAACTAAATGCTCTGGTCAAGAAAACTCGGCCCATCGACCGTTTTCAGTTCTGTCCCAGTGAGCACACAACGTCAAGACAACGTCTCATCAACGTCGATGCAACGTCATTGTATCGACGTTGATACGACGTTGTATAGACGTCATATGCCTGCTGGGATGAGTGCAGTGCCCTGAAGGGTGATTCCTTTCAGAATCTATTTACGTCAGCGTAAGATCGCACATTCTATTACTGGGTCAACTTGTTAGTCCATAAGCATCTCCAAAACTGTAGCTTAGTAAATAAGTGCCACCCAGATCAGACACCACAGAACGCAGCATCTGATCAGGGTTTGCACTGGTTCGCTGGACACCATCAATTTACAATGACAGACACAGCCTATCTGTATATCGTATTTACCCTTAGTACAGGGACAGACAGACAGGTCTGGGCAAATAGTGTATCCACAGATCAGACGTTGCAGAAAACGGCGTCTGATCAGGGTATACACTAGTTGCCATTCATCCAGCAGTTTAAGGCACATCGACTGCTTTTAAAATCGAGGCGCTTCTAATGAGTACCCACAACATATGTTTTCGTGGAGAAATGATATATGATTATTAAAAAGTGCCATATATAAACGGTGGATTAGAAGAACATGAATATATTTTGTATGTGTGTCGAGGTTTTACGGCCCAGTCAACCCAATGGGGTCATGTCGAGCGCGGTCAGTTTACCTAACCACACGTTTACTGAGAAGACTTAGTCCTCTAAGCGGTTAACTAGTACTGTGCACATTCTTTCGCCAGAAACTGACAACTGCCCTTCTTGAATCAGCGGAACTGAGAGAATGACCGTAGAAAATATTTCATAATCAATCTCCACGAAAGAATGTTGCCGACCTCGGCGCGGGTCGAACCCGCAACCTCCTGATCTCCAGTCGGAAGCGCATCCAACTGAGCCCCAAAGCCGGCACATGAATATATATTTCACATAGGTGGGTTAACATAATGATGACGATCAACAACAACAACAACAACAACAGCAGCAATAATAATAATAATAATAATAATAATAATAATAATAATAATAATAATAATAATAATATACACTTACCTGAAGATGGTACCAGGAAAGGATGATCGGCATGCTTGGAAGCCAACCCTTGAACATGCGATAGCATGTGTGGAAAGAACACAGGTGGCGCAGGGATACAATGATACCCGTATTCCGCCGGCAAAGTAGGGCGAATGAGCGCCGACAGATTTCCATATTCCCGACAGAGCTGTTTGGGTTTGCTAAGTAAGATGTCTTCAATGAAGAAGGATGAAGCACGGGACACGTTGGTATCCGACAAATGCCCAAGATTCATGGCTTGGTGTCTGAAATCAAGTAAAAAGGACGAAAAATAAGTCAGAACAAAATAACATGTAGTTAAAATTAAGGGGCATAGATATATTTTCAGGGGAACTAAAGCTCAATATTGTTTTGTCTATCTTCTTGCAAGGGGTCTACTTTAAAAGAAAAAAATCTTTCCATGTAGAGCAGACCCAATTTCAGAAGGGGTTTGATTTGCAAGAAAACAAACAATGAGTCACAAAAAATGTATTCACGGTAAAAATTACGGACTCACATGTTATTACATAGGTGTGTTATCATCCCTTAATATGGTTACCATCCCCTTAATATAAGAGGCATATAAGTATATAGAAATTAGCTACAGGACTGTGTTCGTTCGCACTAAATGTACGCATAATGAAAAACAACCGGTCCATGTGACTTGCCGCGCACTCGCTTAGTATGACATGATTTTTTTTTTTCGACGTAGTCGTATAAAATCATCGTTCTGAGCTTGCGACGCAAAACGACATTTTCCGCTATTACCGTAAAAGGGCAATCCATCTCATTCATTGTAAATTATGCTTTGAAAAGTGTTTTCAAAGAGGACGGTAAAACTGCGTGATTAGAACAAACCCAAACAGGAAGATGATAAAAATAAAAACAGGATACTTCTTCTCGAACGATGAAGTCTCCCTTGTCCTTCCATATGCATGTTATTAATTTATGTGTAAGAAATATATCAGCTCTAGCAGTGATTTGTTGAGTAATAAATTACTGCTTGGAGGTCAGTCGTATGTTGATCAAATCACGAGCCCGGAGCGCGAGTGATTTATCAACTTACAACTGACAGATAAACTGTGATTTATTACTAAAAAAAATCACGCACGAGCTGATCTATTTCGATTCAAACACATAGAAAACGACGATAAAGTAATTGTAGTCTTCAGATTCTTCTAACTTTCCGCCATCGCATAAAGAAATCCCGCCAACAAGTTTTGACTGTAACGCTGATGTTTGCATGCATTTCTTTCGTTGTTGACTCGAGAAAAACGACGTGACACCGTCTAACGTCGTGGCAACGAAGACAGACGTCGGCAAAGTGACAAGTGATGTCGGAACGGCACCAGATAGTGTCGCGCGCTTCCGCCAAGTGATTTGTTCAGAATAAATCACTGGTTTCCTCCATTGCCTATATAGGCGCGCTGTGTTAGAATTATTTTCGCGTTAGAAAAATGTAGTTGCTGAGCAATATATAATTATTTTTCGAGGGGCGCCGAAACAGCACGTGTAGCTGTCGGGAGAGCACTCGGCTCCCACGCGGAAGGATGCAGGTTCGAAACCCAGGATTTTTATTTTTATTTACGAATCTGTCGTTAGTTCCTACGTCGTGTTTCTCTTTTTTTTCACATATATTACTTATTATTCGTTAACGTAAATATACATTCAAAAATTCTATAAACGGACAGCGAAGATTCTGATCAGACTGATTTGATCGCAGGTTTTTGCTGTCCACTTATACACGATAATTCGTTTTCTTATGGCATCTGTCATAATTTGGGAGCTGACTCTCCCTACAAATGTTTTCTTTATTTATTATAGAGGCTTCTCTTAGAGGAACGAAGCAAATTCTTTTCTTTAAGATTAAAGTAAACTCTGTTCTGTGCGATGCGCAGGATTGTGAGAATTTGCGCATTTCGCATAAACGCGATGACACATTCTCAATGGACGCGTTCCAGAATTTGTGTAACCCTACGGTGAAAATTGTTTTGGCAAGATAATTCGGATGACTTGAATACAACAGTATATGCTACCGCGGAAAAAAACAAACAAACAAAAAACAAAAAAAAAAAAAAAAACAAACAAAAAAAAAAAAAAAAAAAAAAAAAAACACACACAAAAAAAAAAACAACAACAAAAAAACAAAACAAAAAAAAAAACAACAAAAAAAACTTAAAATAAAATAAACCCTGAACATACCTTGTTTACTCTGAAAAATAAAATGAAATGAAAAATAGTATTTTAGAATGTCGACTGTTATAATCGACATTCTAAAATATATATATATTTTTCATTTTATTGTATATTTCTGAGTAAACAAGGCTTAATATTTCATATGAATCCACCAGCAGACACATTTACATGCTTGACAGACGATTTTAGTGAAATATTATGCCCCGTTTTCTCAAATTGACCAGACAATTGAAGGGAGGTAATGAAAGACAGTCGAACAATCATTAGTTGAATTTCGCCTCAGAAGGGTTTCGACCCGGGACACCGTGGTCCGATTTTGAGGCGCATTGCGTTCCGAAAGGGAAAATGCATAAACGGGCATTTTTGCAACCATTCTGAGTTATCCAGGAAACAAGAATAGCCCGAACGCGTTGGCTGGCAAAAGTTTCATTTGCTAAACATATTGTTAGCGTAATACCAGGAAAATACCACCGGAGGTACCGGCAATCAACTGTTATTACTTCATAATGAAATTAATTATCACATCAAATTGGACATTCTTGCAACAAAAAATCCTTAATCCGCGCCTCCGTCGAAACTAGACAGTAATTTGGATCAGCAGTCAATTTCATGTCCATTTGCAAGTAGTTCCGGAATAAGCTTTGATTAACAAATAGGCGGAATAATTCAACGGAAGTCAAGTTCAGATATTCTATTTATAGATAATTTTCTCCTTGAGACTATTTGCTTTAAGAGTGTTGCAAACTGATCCTGCTGCTGGTCGGAACTAATTATCAGTTATTAAAGATTACGGACAATTTAATTATAACCCAAGGTTGCAACATCGCCCATTATAATGTGATTTAATGCACGCAGTTAGTAGCTCGGATGCATTTGTCCTTGTATTGTGCTAATGTGCGAGCGAAGGCGCACAAGATGTAACGTCTGGCCAAGCTGTTTATGATCAAATTCGTTGAACAAGTATAGATCAGCACTTTTGCAATTATAGTTTAGCATGCTGGATAAAAAATTTCAGCAGATGACATTTTGAAATATTTTTTCTTATTTTTCCAAGAAAATAGGCGTTGATTTTAAGTGTACATTTCCTCCAAGAGACAACTTACATGAAAGGCCAAAGCCTATATACTGAAAAAAAAAAAATATAATAAAATGATCATAAGTTTGTAGTCTGCTTAACCTATTTAAGCCTGGCGTCCCATAAAAGGGACATTGAAAAAGATAGTGTAGACCCAGATCAGACGCCGCAGAACGCGGCGTCTGATCAGGGTCTACACTTTTTGCATAAAATTCAGAAATTTCTACAAAACATGATAATAATAAAAACCAACCAGACACACTCTATATAATAAATGGACCTGTCCAAAGAATTCTGGGAGAAGAATCCACTCGGCATGAATGTGTTAATTTATCCAGAGAATGCTAAGGGTTGAACCAATTCCCTTAAATTCTATTTCTTGGATGGATTCACATTTGACCTCTAAAACATTAACAAGCACTTTATTTCTTAAATGTTTTAACCATTATTGCCCAGTGGGCTCTCCGGTCCCACTTTGTGCACGGGTCCATTGTTAGTTTAAGGGGAATTTGTTTTTTTTTTGTAATTATTTATTTTGCGGAAATTCTCTGAGAGCACAACATTTTACAGAATCTATTTTTTTTTCTGATTGGATAAAATGTCTGGAAATGTGTATGCAAATGATCCCTCTTTACATCGACAGCATTTGTTCACCAATATTTTGGCGCCAACTGATTTTGTTTTAAATTTATAACTGAATTTGATGTACATTTATAACAGTAGAACGCATTTGTAGAAATCAAAATGGCATTATAAAAAGTCTGCTGTTATAATGAATGTTGTTATAAAGAGGATACTTTGAAGGATTAAAGTAGACAATTTTGATCAGGTAAGCCCACCACTGTTGCACTACTTTTCAAAGTCCCCTCGTACTAGCAATTCAGAGGAAAACACCCAGCGTCATCTGTTTCAAGTCTTCTTACCAATCAATGTTTGTTTCTGCTGAATCATCTGGTAAAGAGATACAGAAGCAAATTCATATCACAATATTAAAAATTCTTGATTTTTGGGGAATCTTAAAAATATGACGCTTCTGGTGAGGTATATAATTTGTATTCTGTATCAGCCTGTGTAGTTTACATCGTTATACAAGGTCGAAAAGAAAATTTCGATGGAGATATTTGATTTAGAAAACTAATATCATATTTAGTCACCTTCTGTCTCAAGGATTATTGGTAGTTTGAAGAATTGAAATTCGCTACAAACTAACGATCACTACGTTAAAATTGTTTTATATGACCGTAAATGAAAGCAAAAATCTCCGTTTGTTCTCTGTTTCTATTTTGGATAACACCAGCTATATATAGTGACCGTCGGTTCTAACTAATTCTTACTTTTTCATATGCAGTAAAACCTCAATGACTCGAACACTGATGACTCGTTTACCGTGGCTAATTCGAGCTCGGTTTTGAGTCCCTAGGAAATTCATCCGACAGCTCAAGAATGAGGATTTTTTCCTATTTTGTCATGAAAATGGTATGCTGAATGTACACATCAGAATTGCCTCGATGATGCGATTCTAATGAGTACACTCAACATACCATTATTTTATAGAAGAACGAAAAGACACCCATATATACCTGACGCTATGATTTTCAGTGACCAAGAGCTCATCACACATAAGATAAGTTCCTTGCAGTGACTTGACCTACCTATATCTACCTATATCTAGAACAAATTTCCATGGGTCAAAGGTGTTAAAACCATTCAGGTTCGACTGTTTTATGTTCCTTTTCTTATAATGTGTTGAATGACTTGTATCAAACTTGTGATAAATGATATATGTATACACTTTGTACGAAAGAAAAATAATTTAACGATAAAACAAAGACCCATTTGCGAATGGTGCGATCCAGTTGCCCAAGATTACACATTTGCAATTCTAACATCCCTCAACGGAAATAAGATTCTAAGACGTTTTAGGTGTGAGCAATTCCGATTCATCAGAGATCTGATCAACAAATCGTATTTTCTGATAATTTAAGTTAATTTAGGATAAAAACAGCTTAATTGAAGAATTACGGAGTGTCCATTTTCCTTTTGAATTTCGCCGTGATTTTTTCTCTAGCGCAAGAGCATCGTATTAACTTAATAGCAAGGATCATCTGAAGGCTCCAAATGAATTGATTGCTACGGAAAGCACACGGAATACCAATATCTCCTAGCTCTATCAAATCCTTAAGAAATAATAAGCGAATTATCGTAATTTCTAAGCCAGTGCGATGTTTGGCAAATTACTACGGCTTATGGAGATGAATTAGTTTTCAATGCGTGGAGATGCGCTATTAAACATTCGCTCAGCATCTCGCCTATTTGCAACAGTGACATTTAAACATCGTTAATTTTGCGACAACGTTTTCGGTGCGGTCTCAAGGGAGGCAATCGCAACCTTAATCAATGTCGTAAAAACACAGTTTTCCGACCAAAAGTGATTATTTTACCAATAAGAGACTCTTACTGTGACTTAAGGTCTTAGATTCTTGATGTACATTATGTTACATTCATTACATTCTCCTTTTCATCTCCGGGTAGCAGAACAAAGTGTTCGTTTCTAACAATGTTGCGAATCTGAATCAAATTCTTGACTTGATCGTATATGTGTGCTCTCTCTCTCTCTCTCTCTCTCTCTCTGTTACTGAAAACGATGCCACTAGGATGGAACATAAAAACTCTTCCTGCGAAGAACGGTATCTCTCTGACAAAAGAGAAGGAGAGCAATGGCGCTCGTATGCCTGTGTGGCAGTAAGACCACCCCAAAGTATTTGTTTTTCTACCCAAGATCGAAACTATAAATGTAACTCAGGAATGGTCACAATAAAAAACCTAGGTCTTCGACATCAAAAGAAGACGGAATGTGGAACAAACAGTGACAATTCAAAACATTACGCAAGAAAAAAAAGTGCAACAGACGCACCGCTTTGGAACAGTCAGCAGAAATCACTACTGGGTACTGAGACCAGCAACATCTCAACAAATTCTCTTAGCTCTAGACCTTAACCCTTAAAGCGCCAATCACAAATATTGTCGTCTGCTTTGTCATCTGCTTGTGATTTTAAAAGTCATTTTTGCAAACAGTGTGGACCCAGATCAGACTGCTCCCTTAGGAGCAGTCTGAACAGGGTCCACACTGTTTGCCTGTGTGCAGAAATAGGTTTGAAAAGTCTGCAAGAATATTCAGCAGACGACATAAACAGACGACATTTTCAGATGCAGTTTTTCTTGGCGCTTTAAGGGTTAACAAAATCACTCCAACATAAATGAAAGCACAAACGGAAAAAAAACCAAAAAAAAAACAACAACAAAAAAAAAAAAAAAACAAAAAAAAAAAAACAGAAAGCAAAGGGCGGCGAGGTTGGCGTTGAGAGACAATGTGCCAGACAACAAACATCGACAATTTGGCGCCAATCTTCTGACGCAGCTTCAGGAAGGTGCCATTCTTAGGTTGAGGACCGACTCGCCGCCCAAAACATTATGTAACTTCATCATTGAGTTTCTGAAGTAGACTCTTTTATCTTTGTATATGTTAATTTCCACTGTCGTCAGTTGTTTCTTTTACTCAAAAGCATCAACGGACTGGAAAACAGTGTAGATCCTGATGAGACGGCTCATTATGAGCCGTCTCATCTGGATCTACACTGTTTCCATAGGTACCTGTACCGGTCTACAGGGCTTAAAGGGTTTATACACACGTTTCCCTATAGTTACTGGCTAGAAACTAAGAGCTTTTAAACAAGATTCGACTATTAAAATAAAAAAAAATATCTCTTATTTACATATCAGATACACAAAAGGCTTTTATCAACAGTACATGTATTACCATTTGAAATCCCAATTAGAACCATGCAAACAATGTAGACCCAAATAAAGCTATCCCTAAAGAGTTCTCTGCTGACATAATCATTTGATATTGAAGCTAATATTGATAAGTACTAAAGGAACTGACCTGACAGGATAGATGCAATGCTGATCTTGGCCTTCAGTTTTCTCATATCATAATGTTAGCACGATTATGTGAAGTGTTCCCACGTGATATATAATAAAAGCAGGGGTATGCAGTGATCTGAATAATTAGGTGGATTTTCAGGATGCTTCTCAATGTGTTGAGTACTTTTTAGAAACATTAAATACTGTTTAAATGTGTCTTAATGTGCTCAATAATAAAAGTCTTCCACATTCTCCATATTATATGGTGAAATGCTATGAATTACATAGCTCTAGATAAGAGGTATAAATATTCAATATAAATATTTTGCTCACCATTTCACAAAAACATATGCTATAATAGAGATTATTATATGGCAATTTTAATATCATACCCCATATCAACCCGAGACACCCATATCAGCCCGAGGGCCGAAGGCCCTCTGGCTGATATGGATGTCGAGGGTTGATATGGGGTGTGATATGAAAATTGCCATATCATAATCTATTTATCATACATTTTTCTTTCTGACAAGTTTGCCTATTTGATATCGTATGCGGAGTCAAAGGCAAGACCGCCGAGTGCTCCGAATGTGGTGATATGTTTTTTTTTTTTTTTTTTTTTTTTTTTTTTGCACGGGCAAAAGTCGTATCACCCACGTGACCTGGTGATATGGGTTTTTTTGCCCGGGCAAAAAAAAGCCGTATCACCCACGTGACCCATTATCACACCTTTTGCGCTCCACAAGGGTGATATGTGCTTGAAAGCCGTGTTAGTATCACATATGCAAAATGAACATATATTCTTGTAAATGTATGATAAGGGTACTTATTAGAAGGGCATCTGCGAGGCGCTTCTAATGATTATCCACAACACATGTTTTTGTGAAGAGACGAGAAAAATATCATTATTTTTTTTATTAAAAATGGCCTCTCTTGAGCTATGATTAAGAAGTATACATTTCACAGAGGCGTGTTAACGTTGTTGCCCTGAAGACCCCTTTTCACACGGCGCGGTCCGCCTGAAATCGCGTCTCATGGTATTATGCCGTAAATCAAATCTTTGAGTCCAACTTATAGCGTTTCAAACAGCGATCTAACATTTTCAGGAATGCTGTCTGGACTCCCAGCGGGGTTAATTCTTGTAAATTGTATCTCGATTTTCACAATAAAACGTATTAAAGATGAGAGAAATGTTCGCAAAACATATGAGACTGTCGCCAACGTTTGCAATTAGCGGTTAATTGGACGCTTATAAACCCTCGTGAGGAGAATCTAACCAAGATTTATTTCATTTTCGCGTTTATGAAAATCAGTCCGTGACAATCAGAAGTCTTGAATTCCGACCTCGATGATTGGATAAAACCGAAACAACGAGATGTGCTTGAAATCAATTTCTGATGCAAATTCAATTGTTTAACTAAGGCTTCCAATTTCCTACCTTAATTGCAAATAAGCATCTGTTGAACGGACAATTAGAGAGACGATAAACTAACAAGAGAAATAATATTCTTGACAAGAGTTTGTTTTTCATCGAATAAATGGGAAGACGGTAATCCGTTTTTCTCTTATTTATTTCCCAAGTGCTAATACGGACGTGCTCCATCAATAAACAACGTTTAAGGGAGGTAACTCTTCCAAACTGGTTTTCCTTGTAAGGGTGTTTTTTCTAAAAGGAAAAAAAGTTGCTCCATGGGGATTAATTTCTTTCCTTTTAGGATAGACCCAGTTATAAAAGAGGCCCTTGGGAGCAAATTCTTTCCTTTTAGAACAGACCCCTTTTCAAAAAGGGATTGGTGTGCAAATTGTACTGGTACAGCTCTTACACTTTGGAGGAAGATAAGGTGTGCCGGCAAATACTTTTTGAAGGAATCTAAGATCAAACAGAATATGTTCATATTAAAATTTATTTGGTCTCCCTTCTGAAAAGTCATCTTTTTAAAAGGTCTAAAGGTGTGCAGGAACGCAAACATGAAGTCGCAGATGTTATCTCCCTTGTACAAAATGGTTGAAGTGTATAAAAGTAAAGTGTAGTTTCGTTCCGTTTCTTACGTACAAAGATCTAGAAGAGAATGGACAATGGTAATTTTGAAAGAAGAAAAGAATTCACCAGCAACAAAAACAAACAGCAGCAAACAACAAAACATTTCCCCACAGAAACACTTAATGGAGTTGAAAATACCGTAGGTCTTTGCTATAGTTCTCCTTTTTAACCCTTAAGATGTCAAACACAACAATTGTCGCCTGCTTTGTCTTCTGCCGGTTACTTTAAAAGTCATTGTTGCAAACAGTGTGGACCCAGATCAGACTGCTCCTCTAGGAGCAGTCGGATCAGGGTCCATGTTGTTTGCCTATATGCAAAAATATGTTTGAAAAGTTTGCAAGAAGACGCAGCAGACGACATAAACAGATGACATTCTCAGATGTAGTTTTTCTTGGCATCTTAAAGGTTAAGTTACTTTAAAGGCAACTGAATTCACTCATCAGATTTTCCATCCATTTTACAAAGATTTATATATACGACTTTTGTGACTTCCTGTTTTCTTTCAGTTACATCGAACCCCTTCTGACAAAGGATCTACTTTAAATGAAAGAAGGAAGACAAAACATTTTTGTCAGAGTTGCCTTCCCTTGAAGTATATCTATTCCCCTCAAAAATATAATCTAAAGTGCAACTACTTATTACTGAGCATTATTAATCAACTATGATAACATTGCATTTATACAACCAAAACGGCCTGCTTCATACAGATGACAAACAGGGCCATTACGAAATTAACAGGTCCAATACGGAAAAATCCTATATTGGCCCTGTTTTTCTCGTACTGACCCTGTTGGTCATCCGCTTGAGTTTTGAAGTTATTACATAAAATCAGTGATTGTACATGGTTCAATGGTTCATGGACCATGTTCAATAGTACAAGCTCCGTGTATGAACGGTCCATGTACATGATTCATGTTAACTGGTACATGGTCCATGTTAGCGGATACAGAGTCCAACTGCCTGAAACGAAACAGAACTTCTAGTTTTGCCTACCTTTTGTAAAACTCACAAAATAATGCCCCTTTCCTATATTTAAATCAATTTTAGCACAATTTAAAGAGAAGACATTTTGGTGCAAGGATGTCTTCTGCTCTTTGAGTTATTTAAGGAAAACCATGTCCATTTCACTACAATGGTGATGTCTATTCCACTGTCAGTTGGCACTCTGGTGTCAATCAGATGGGTAGTTTTGTGTCACCAATACAGTAAATGTTCTAAATATTTGGACATAGTTATGTTTCCAATTAATGCTATTAATTATTGTACATCTATCATCACATTAGTGACATCAAAAATAAAAATAGAATTTTAATGAATAAAATTGCCATGAATCAAGTTATATACCCTTCCCTAAGTTTTTTTTATTATTATTATTGAATTTAATTAATAAAATTGCCATTAACCAAGTAATTTCATATTGGCCCAGTTACAGGTCCTCGATCTGATGTATTGGCCCGAGGCCGAAGGCCTCGGGCCAATACAGCAGACCTCGGACCTGTAACAGGACCGAAATTACTTGGTTAATGACACTTTATTATTATTTGTGTTGAAATAACCCTGGTTTTATCAAAGATGATGACTATGGGGCATAACGCTAGCAAAACAGCTTGAAATTGAATACAACAGCAACTAGTAGTAATGAAACTCTTTTACAACTACCACTACCAGCAGTGATTAAACTTGAGAGCACAATAATG
The DNA here is from genome assembly GCA_964016985.1 of Anodontia alba. NCBI lineage: Eukaryota > Metazoa > Mollusca > Bivalvia > Lucinida > Lucinidae > Anodontia > Anodontia alba. The sequence continues at coordinate 83,192,903 of OZ024831.1, read as the reverse complement.
CTTCCTTATAAGACAGTCTCAATTACAAATAAATGTGAACATTTAGAATAAAAATGCCAAACGTCTTTCCAAGTGATGTCGAAAACACAGTATAGTTGTTGCCCTTGTGTTACGACACAGAGCTTGTCAACTGGTACACAGCATATCATTACCGGGTATATGACGCATTTTGACATTGGTAATCGACAGCTCGGGATGTAGATTTCACTGTCTGTTCTGATTCCCGACATAGCCTACCATAGCATGTAAGATGCATATCAGATAGCACATGGTCTGGGGAACCACAAGACGGCAACCATAATAACCGGAAACATCTTAGCAGTTAAATGTCGTCTGTATACGGACAAGACATGTCAAAAAATAAGAAAAGAGTCAGGTAAACATTTTTATCATATATTCTATAGGTAGTGTATATTGAATTACACGAACATAATGTTTTCGTGAAAAAAAGCTATGGATATTCGGAAATATAGTTTCGGGGTTTGTAGATTTAGCGGTGTTTTCAAGATATTTATATATGTATATATATATATTTTCTTATACAGATTAAAATATTTCAGGGTATTGCAAAGAACTATACTGAGATTGGGACATATTTTGGAATATTGCTGACTCACCCGGCAAACAACATTATTTAACGGATGAATGCAAGTAGCAATTTCACAAATAAATAAAACAAGGAAATAATAATAATAAAAAAAGTTTCTATTCAGACAGGCAACATGTTTTATTTGTCAGGGAAATCGATGTACATTAGAATATAAAGACAAACAAAACGCCCGCTACTAGTTCCTCCCATTTTAACTAGGGAAAGAATAATTTGCTGTGCACCAAGCCCGTTATGAAACGTGGTATTCTCTTATATAAAAGAATTGCGCCATCCGCTACACCCCCCACCCCCACCCTTCCCACATCCATCACTGCTGAGAAGAAAGGCAAAACAGTTGTGACAGAGCTGCCGTTGCTCTGCTGAAAGTATATCTGTCCCTATTACATGGCGCCACAGGAAGCAGAACTTCCTTTATACATGTATTTCATTTAGTCGCTTGACTTGTGATGTCAGTATGAATAAACAAGTTAAATCCTAGTGGAATTTTTTTTTCGGACCGCGTCTCACACATAAAGACAGAAATGTAATTTTAACCAAAATAATTTCTCCATTTTACGCAACAGTGTCGATCATTTTAACATCAGAAAATATTTTTCAGGACTCTATAGATCCACTTATTTGCAGCTCTGCATGGCTCTTTAGCCCCCATCAGCTGGTAACTACGTAATCTTAAACATTTCTTTAATTGCTAATAGTTACTTCCAATTAAATATCGTTACCTGCTTCATTTGATAGCTTCAAACGACTTGAATGACAAAACTTGAAAGTAACCGAAGAAAAAACAATTAAAGCATCCTTTAAAACGGTAAAACTAGTAGCATATAAAATTTAATAAAGACATTTTTTTTCATACAAGATTGCAATTCATACCCTAGTACAACTGAACTGTGTCATGCGAAAATGTTTTCAAAGTAAATGCCGACAGCGAATGTACATTTCGCGCAGTCTGATCAGGGCCTTCTGTTGATAGAAGATGTCCGCTTACAAAATTACTGTTTACTGTAAATATATCTGTAGATAACAGTCTTATGTAACTGTATGGATGCGCATGGCGATCTATAGATGTGCATAGCTCCAGATAAGGCACTTTTTTTTTTTGCAAAAAAAAAAAAAAAAAAAAAAAACTACTGAAAGTTGTCTTATTTCTCCACGAAAGCATATGTTGTGGGTATTCATTAGAAGCGCCTCAGCGAGGCGCTTCTAATGAATACCCACAACATATATATTTTTTGTGGAGAATAAAATATTTACCAGATACCCCCGCCCCCCCCTCTTATCTGGAGCTATGTATGTGCATTTCGTATATGCTCAAAGACACATTTTCGCTTGACGACTGGAGGTTTCCCAGAATTCCATTAGCTTGAGTTTCGTGACGCCTTAATGTAGTACGCTACAGGAGTTTTATGGGGCTATTAGGACCAATACAAGAATTATTCTCCTCTTTACGACGCTGAGCATCAACAAATGACGAAAATACTTTAAAAATGGGAGAAATTATATTGATAAGTGAACATAATGTGGGCTAATTTAGCGTAATATAGGAAAATGCCAGGAAAATTGTTGGAAAATGCCACTCACTTAGTTTATTCAACATTTCACGGCGAGATCGAACGCTGATTGAATTTCCTTAACAAATGAGAGAAACGTTTCTCGCGATACGAAGACGTAATTTAGTTATTATCAAAGCAGAAATTTAAAGGAAGAAAATTACCGCATGCTAGGCCAATTTATGACAAATATCAGGACAAATTGATAAATTAAAGCTTTTAAATAATTTCCAAAAAGCTGAGAGGGGGCTTTGCAACAATTTCTGAAATTTCTAATTGCTGAAGTCTGGCAGGGCTACCAAAGCATTAATGATAACCATATAGCAGGCTATCTGTATGCAGCCCACTAAGATTACGTGTTTGACCATACACGTATTAGCTTTCACAAAAAAAGCTTGGTCTAGCGTGTGCTAAGCGTAGACAAAGCTTTTTTTTGTGAAAGCTAATACTTGGTTAATGTTGAGCAACTGATGGATTAACATGAAACTTGACATTTTGCTGCCAGTCTTCAATCAGCTTTAACATTGTGTGTTAAGCATAAACCAAGATTTTTGTAAGAGCTAATACTTTTTTATAATAACGTTGAGCAGTCTAGCGCCCAGTTTTATCAAAAATTTTAAACGGCAAAAATTTTAAACGGTTCATAAAATGCGAGTGCGAAACATGATGGAAGGGGGATAAATCAGTACAATAACCAAGTACGAATTGTCAGTCTTGTAGATGCCAAATCATAATTACCTGGCAGGTTTTCTGTCATTTTTAACCCTTGTCAAGCTGAATAAATTAAGACGCCACTCCTTCTAATTGTCAGCCAATCAAATTTCTTGATCCAGGTTGTTGATACAAATTCACATACTTTATGACAAACAGTGCAGATCCAGATCAATTGGCTTCTTAGAAGCCAGTTGATCTTGATCTACACTGTCTGTAAAGGCAGGGCATATCCGGGTTTAGCTGGACCAGGGTTAAGATACGAAAAATCACATTTAACTCTGAAACACTAATTTTATGTGGATTTTGTTCCATCTTTGATGCTATTACTAATATTTTCATAAATCCGAAAGTTCTTTTCCCAAGGATTTTCATACGTAATTTGAACCCAATCGGCCTTGTAGGTCAGGAGAGAAGTCCACTTCTAGGTTTTACAATCTGATGCGTAATGCACAAAAAGGTTCCTTATGTAATTTGCGGACAACGTAGGCCCAGATCAGCCTGCGCATTCGCGCAGTTGACCAAGGCCTGCGTTGCCCGCCTACAGAATTAATGGATACTGTAGCATATGTCGACGAACAGAAAATGCTCAGATCAGCCTACATGGATGCGCACGCTGATCTGGGCCTTCGTTGTTCGTTTATAACATAAGGGACGTTTACGCATGCTGCGCATTATATATGATCATGGTGGCCATATTTGATGTCATTTTTCATTCTTTTTCGTAAGCTTGAAAGACCTTGTCTTGTCTTTCTTGGATGCTTCATGTGCATGCAATTTCAGCTCCATCGGTCCCATAGTTTTGGAACAGTCGTTTATAGGTTTTACAAGATATGGTCATGACGGCCAATATTATACAATTATTTACCATTGAGGTATTGGATAAATATGACGTGATATCCACCAGAAAATACCACTATTGACCGAGGCGATAGCCGAGGTCAATATTGGTATAAAATGTGGATATCAACATCATATCCAATACCTCTATAGTCAATAATTGGTTTATTATATAGTTTGTCTTTTCTCTTGATAACTGTGGCAATAACAGTCAACACCTGACCCCATTAATATATATATATAAAAAAAAAAAAAAAAAAAAACGCGCGTAGACGTCACTAAAAGTTGATATCTAATTCTAGAAACTGATTTTTACTGGAAGGCGCGCGCCAGCCAGTGAACATCAGATATATTCACTGGGCTGAAAACAGCTCTCAGCCAATGAAAGACAGTCTATTTATAGGTTATATAATAATGACCAATATTTAGTCTTAAGGATGCTTCATATGCAGTTTGAGCCATTCAGCCTTGCAGTTTGAATTAAAAACACTTATAGGTTTACAATATATGGCCATGGCGGTCATCTTGGATACCGGTTTCCATTTTTTTCACAAATTAGAGTCTCAATGACTTTTCATATGCTAATCAAGTTTAATCTGTCTTGCAGTTTAGAAGACAAAGCCATTTGCATGATTTACCGTATATGATCATGGCAGCCATCTTGGATGCCAGTTCCCGATAAGTTTGCAAGCTTGAAATAATTTGTATATGAAATTTGAGCTCACTTTAAAGGTTTTACCATATTTGGTTATTGCAGTCGTCTTGGATGCTGGTTCCCAATTATTTCGCGAACTTGAAAGATTTTGTCTCAAGTATGCTTCTTATACAGTTAGAGCTTATTTTCCTCAGACGTTTTTTTTTTACCATATATGGTCATGGCGGCCATCTTGGATTCTGATTCCCAATATTTTTGCAAATTTGAAAGCTGAAGTGTCTGGAAACTCTACTTATCTAGAGCTATGGAAGAAGTTATTTGAATAAATTATATTAGTTTTATAAGTCTATGGGAGATCAGCATAAATTCCGTAACCTTGAATTCCCCATGCCCAAGCAACACCGGTATAACTAGATACCAAACTGAGATTTTAAGTCTATCTTGTATCTGAATTTGTGACAAAAATATGTAAAAAAAAGTAACATCGCATTCACAAGATTTTTCACATTGATTAAGGAACGTACGATTGGCATTTTGAAATAGATTCTTAATCCTTGAACACAATGAACACACTAAACAAATGAAAACAACCGAATTATCAAATTTTCTTGGCCAGACAAGCTTGTTTCGGCCAATTAGGCCTCATCCGTGACCCTCATTTTTTTTTCCCAAACTCTCATATTAAATGGGCTCAATGATCACAAAGAAAAGTCCTGCTATATGTTTTAGGGGTTTCCGGTTTATTTTTTTCTTTTTGCACATAAAAAGATGTATATGTTTAGAGAGCTTCATCCTTTCTGAGCAGACGTAAAACAATGCCCGCGTATCTATGCATTTGCAGTTGCTTCCCTTTACAGTTTGTATAAATTGCAAATATGGAAAATGAATAAAATTAATAATAAAAAAAAAACAACAACAAATAAATTTGCATATAAGAACCTCAACGTGAGAAAACGTACCTTCTGACATGTGCGCCCAACTAAGACTCAAATCAGCCTGCGCATCCCGGCAGTTTGATCAGTATCACTGTCCGCATGAGGAAACTTTACATCTTTGGCTATACAAGATGCACCCAATGAAGATTTTGACCAGACTGCGCGAATCTTCGTTGGGTGCAGCATGTCACTGGGTACATTTACTGTTTGTTTTCTCACATTGCTGCTTTGCAACAGTTTCCTGTCTTTCACCCTTAAAGCGCCAAGCAAAATTTATAGCAGACGACATTCTAATTTTCTTCTTTTTTTTTTTTCGGAGAAAACAAGTCTTGACAAGCAGACGATTCACATGAAATCTCAAGACTTGTTTTCTCTGAAAATAAAAAAAAATAATAATAAAAAATTGTCGTCTGCTGCTGTTGTGATTGGCGCTTTAAGGGTTAAAATTCATGTATATACTTCCGGTACAGGGGCGGGTCCAGGTGGACTTCTGAGGGGTTCGATTTCTGATCAGAGTCTATACTATTTGCCACTAACCCAGCAATTTTACACACATTCACAGGTAGTAAAATGGACTTGTTGAAGAGAAGTAGGAAGTGTTTAAATTTATCAAATTTATCCAAACTGTCCCATAAAATGTAATTTTGAGTCAAAGAGGATGTGTGTGTGTGTGTGTGTGTGTGTGTGTGTGTGTATGTGTGTGTGTGTGTGTGTGTGTGTGTGTGTGTGTGTGTGTGTGTGTGTGTGTGTGTAGGGGGTGGGACTGAACCCCACGACCCCCCACCACCTCTAAATCCGCCCCTGCGGTAAATTAATACTGTATGCTCAAAATGTTGCAGTGCAAAATAATTTTAATTTTCTGATTTCGGACAGCGCTGACACCATTGTGATCATACAGATTCCACTTTGCTTTCTCTGAAACGATCACGAATTTTAGAATGGACTATTCGAATATATGATATCGCTTACAACTTCCATATGTACTAAATATAAAATTAAAATGTTATTGGTGAATTGTTCACATAGATGAATGTTTCATTTTCCAACAGAAAAGGATGCTTTAAAAAATAATGTCAGCTTCAAATGGAATGTGACTTCTAGGATATTATATGCTTTGCATATATATAGAACAATTATTTTTTATTCATGTATTTATATAAATCAAACTGTTATAATTACAAATTACTAATGGGTCAATTTACCTCACTTTCGCCGAAACAGGATTTTGTCAAATGAAGCCTAGGATATTTACTGATCTAATTAAAAATAAACAGTATTCCCGAATAGTTATAAATCTATTTCTCTAGTAAATTATTCCTTTTGTTATACAGTGAACCCGCATTTGTTTCCAAAGATGTTGCTATTAAAATGAATTGGCAGTTGTAAAGAATCCTTAATGAGCAGAAAGAAATTCCTTGTTTTAATCTTTTTCTTCCGTAGAACTCATGTTTTTGGATAGTTAGTAGAATCGCCTCAGTGAGGCAAATCTAACAAATATCCAAAACATATGTTTCTTGAAAGTATTAAATGCAACATCCTTGCATGATTTCTGATTAACTGTCACCTCTTGAGCAAAGGTTTCATGCCAGTCAAATTATTATTATAACGAATTATGTCGTTGTATTGAGTGTCGGTATAAAGAGAGTTGATTGTATCTTAAAAGCAGAACTTTTTCAGATATAATATCAAGGCAATGGATAGTGCAACTCTGATCTTTATAAAAAATAAATAAATAAACATGTTATAAATTCACAGGAACTGTTTTGACAAACGTAAAGCTTCTATATCGTTGTAGTGGTAACTATACTCTCCAAGCTATACAAATTATCATGCAGTTTTAAAGAATCTTGCATTTCACCGAATGTTATCAAAACAGCGCTTGAAAGTACATGTCCGTAGTTTCTTGAACGAAAGGCTATTGCACATTTACACTATTAACCCTTGTCCTGCTGAATAAATAAAGAAGCCACACCCACTTCTAATTTTCAGCCAATTAGATTACTTGATCAAGGTTGTTGATATAAATTCACACACTTAATGGCAATCAGTGCAGATCCAGATGAGTTCTTGATCTACACTGTTTGCAAAGGCAGGGTATATCCGGGTTCAGAAGGACAAGGGTTAAAGCAAACTATCAATATATTATTACACATTATTGGTGAAACGTTCATGTATTACAATATACATTCTTTTATAACTTTATTCTAATTTACCAGATTTAAGAGAACAGTTGCAGAACTTTCAAAATGTGTCGTGAAATTCCAACATTAATAGTCCGACCTGGCTCAATTCGAACTCGTGTTTCAATGAGGCTCTCCCAGCGGTACAGGGTTTTAAGGTTCCCATGTTACTTCTTCCCTAAAATAATGGACCATATTGCCATGTTTCCCCATTTTTCTTTTTCTTTTTTTTTTTTTTTTTTTTTGCAAATGTACCCTAAAATAAGATAATGTAACCCTGTTCCCTACAAATAATTGAGACTCTTCCCTTGTTCTATGAAGATAAATGGTCATTTTCCCTTGTTTCCCAAAACACCTGGGGGGTCACTTCTAAGTAAGTTCCACAAGACCAAAGGAACAATAAAGATGCACGCTATCGCGTTCAAAAGGAACTCAAGCAACTTCTGTTGCATATCTTTGGCAGTCTTCCTCGATTTCGAACTCAAGATCAGTATACATGTGACACAAGATTTCGTTTAAAAATTTGGGTGGACATCGTATTCACAAGCCTCTCTTCCTCATTATAAGTATAAGCCAATGGGAATTTCAACCAGTTTAAACAGACTCGCTCTAAAACAAGTGTTCTATTATTAGAGAACGGACGGACGTAGTTACGAAAATTGATTTACAACTTATCCTAAATGGATGGATGAATGTGCACTGCATGGACGGGTAGGTAGTTGGTGGATGGGCTGACGGATGGTCAGTGGATAGATAGATTAGTTGGTACACAGGCACTTAAATATATAAATTATCTTAATTTTCTGTGAGCAGAGTGACAGAACTTGTATAATACAATGTTACGGGAAATATACATGTCCAAACTACATGTACATACGCAGTACGTGTCATTTTTCTTCTTGAGCTGGCTTAATATTTCTGAATTCGGCCAAAAAAGTCAGGGCCAGATTTTCACAATGACCTCTTGATGATTTTATTTAGCTATTAATATGTATTTACAGAAGCACACAAATTCCTGCAAAACTGTTTAAAGTTGAACGCTGCTAAAACGCTAAGCCCAAGCATACGAGTTTTATCTTATTCCACGGAACCCTATATTTCTATGTGAGGAAACACAGAAATATTTGTACAAAACACAATCAGAATTCATACCAGAGGTGTTTAATAAATTTTGAAACAATTTATAAAATATATATTATAAGTTATTTAATGAGGATTCTTTAATATTTCTGTAGTGGTGGGGTGGTGGGGGTGGAGGGTTGGGAGAGGTGTACAAGCCCTGATCAGATTGCTGGAGTTATGAGTAACAACACGAGAAAAAGACCCTTGTGTAATATGCAAATAGTAAAGGCATTTCTTCTTGCGCATCTGCACATTCTGGCCTCGGTCGTCTCCTTTTGTAGAAACATTCTACAATATATCCAATAATTCAATGTGTTGGTTGTATTTTAGAACAACTGCACCAACAGTTTACTTAAGTCTATTCATCGGTCAAAATAATACAAAACGTGAGCAGTTTTTACTTTTTTCTCACATTAAAAAATTGCCGTGAAGTACAGTGTACCTGTATATCGCAAATGAGCGAACAAAAAGGATCTTGCAGGAAAGACAGAATGAAAAAAAAAAAAAAAAAAGAAAAACAGAAAATAAGGAAAAGAAAGAACCAGCCGCATATAATTGTTTTTGTTGGAATTTCAATGTTTTGGGATGTTATAAAGCATCAATGGATGAAACGGATTATGATGCTTGGTTTTTGTGCGTGCGTATGTATGTGTATACTCACATAAGCGCAATACAAAAATAACCTTACGCCATACACAAATAAAGGAAGTTCCAGATCAACAAGTGCAGTCTGATCAGGACCGTCTTATCGTCGATATACATATATTCTACAATAACCATTGATTCTGTAAGCGAACAAAAAAGGTCCTGATCAGTCTGTCCGAATGCACAAGCATTCCCTACTGCGAAGTAAGATAAATATTCTTATAAATAGTTTTCTTATTTCCCTACGAAAAAAAGTGTTGTGGATAGTCATTTGAAGCGCCTCAGTGAGGAGCTTCTAATGAGTATCGACAACATATGCTTTCGTGAATAAAAAAAAAAATACCAACATATTCGGTTGAAAAACAAAAAAACAAAAACAAAACAAAGAAAAAACAAACAAACAAAAATACTCAGGATCTATGCCATCATGTGCATGTGTACATGTATATTTCTAAACATTTCCCTGTCATTAAACGTCAAACTGTTTTATCACCTGAAAGTATTTTAAAATTGGAGAAATACAAAAGAAGTTGTCATACCACAAAAATCTCAAGGACATTTTATCAATCTCGACAGATAAAATTACCCTTCGCACTCACTTTTTTTTCCATTAAATTGCGGATGAAAACGGTAAAAAAGTAAAATATATTCAAATATGCTTAGAGGACTAGCTATGATGAATATAAAATGAAAATGCCATATATTTCAGAAGCAAAAATAAAATAATTAAAGATCAATAAAATAATGTCTGGAAATGATTTGATCATGCAAATTATATAAGTACAGTCGACTCCCGTTATCTCGAATTCCAAGGGACTCACTGAAACACTTCGAGATATCCGCACCTCGACATATCAGAGTTGAGAGAGTGAAGAAAACAATAAATTGAACAACCACATTTAACAAATGAATATGTAATTTGACTCCTGAAGTTAGAAATATATATATAAAATAATGTGGAAAAGAGGAGAAATTGCTCCTTAGGAGCAATTTCTCCTCTTTTCCACATTATTTTGTTCTGTTGTCATAATTTCATGTTAAAACAGGGACCAGATTTTCACTTCGAGATAAGCGGTAATTCGAAATAAGCGAGTTCGAGATAACGGGGTTCGACTGTAAATAAATTTGTGTTAAGGAAGTAAGTGATACGTGATATCAAATGAAATTAAATAGAAATAAGTAAAAATTTAATTTTATATTTATTTAAAAAATTACTCCCATTTTCTGATCTGCAGTGTGTTTTTTGTTTCCAAAGGCAATATTTTTGACGTCTATTAAAATTGAAGACTAATACAGTTCTTTAATTTTAAATCGAGCCCCCTTATTTTCCTAAATCATTCCCCCATCACTAGCATTGTTGCTACGAATATTATAGTTGTAATTCTAGCGAAAAAAAACAACAACAAAAAAACAAATAAAAACTGGATGATTTTATAGAATTATTCTTTCAGTATTCTGGTTTTTGTTTTTCGCTCTCATTTATTACAGCCCATTTTATCATTATTTGTTTTCTTTTTTTCGTTTTCTTTTTTACATTTTTCCCGTTTTTCTTCTTTTCTTTGAAGTAACGAACATTATAAAATTCTAATTAATTTATTATCATTACAAGTAAATAGCAACCTATTCACCCTACACAAAATTCAGTTCATTCATTCATATCGTGATTTTAAAAATGTTAAAAAGAATTTGGTGCAAATTTTCAAGGAAACAAATAAAAAAAAAAAAAAATGTTTAAATTTCCCCTCTGTGAAAGACGCTTGTTTTTTGTTTTTTTTTTTTAGTTGAAACAACCTTTGAAAACTCCAACTTATATATTATTCTTTGCTCAATTAATTTGAGACAATATTTTCATGTAAAGTTTACTCGACAATAACATTCACCCATGTATAAATGTAATTTTTATTATCAAAAACTATTTAAAATTGAACGCTTAGAAAATACGTGGTTTTCTTTAATCTTATTTTCAAGAATCGCGGACTTTTTAGAACGAATAAAAATATATTTGTTTTCTTCCGTTCGAAATACTGGAAGTAGACGTATTTTATCATATATTCAGAGGCATATATTAATTCTTCATAATTAATTTTTTTTGCCGTCGGGTTTATTAAATAAAATGATATATAGATAAGTAAATGTTAATTTTAGTTTTACGGCTCGTTTTGTTAATTGTCGAACCAAAGTGTTGCAAATTAAGTTAATCTTAGTTCTGTTCTTCTCTATGATTTTACTTGCCAAATGTACGTTTTATTTTATTTATTTTCATTTTTCTTTCTTCCTTTATTTATTTATTTTTTTTTTTGTTTAGAAGTAAGCACTATATGTTGTCATTTGTGATCCTTAATTTCGCACTGAAGGTAAGCGCATTTTCGGCACGTTTCTTCATTTTTTCATAAACTGTTTTGTGTCTTATATTTTTATAATAAATAAAAAAATAAATAAATAAATAAATAAATAAATAAATAAATAAATAAATAAATAAGTAAATAAATAAATAGATAAATAAATAAATAAATAAATAAATAAATAAATAAAATAAAATTCATTTTGTTAGGATTCTGCTGAAATCATTATATGAAGAATGAACTGAACTGATTAATTATTTTTAATAATTATTATCTTTTTGTCATTTTCGGAAAATATTAATGGGAAAACTATTCAGAATATGCCAGGAAATATTCAATTGACTTTTTTAGGAGGAAAAGAAATGAAACAAAAATCTTTGCAGTTTATTATTTTAAAGAAGAAATAGAGAGTTGTTTTATTTTCATTCAGTTTCATTTTATCCGAGGATAGGATGCTTTTTTTTAAAAGTTACACTTAGATGAATTGAGTAATATTTTTGAGAGAAAAAAAAAAAAAAAAAAAAAAAAAAAAAAACAGAAAAGGAAACAAATTAATAATAATAATAATAATAATAATAATAATAATAATAATACTGAATCAATTAAATTTGTGTATCTAATACATGCACATTTAACATGCACTATTTCTCTTTCATTCTATTTTTATTCCCTCTACCTGTCCCGTTTTTAATGAAGAAAACTGTTTAGTGCTGAAAGAGTGTGCGTGCGTGCGTGCGTGCATGTGTGCGAGTATGTGTTGGTTTGACTTTGCTGTCAAATCCTATATAAATTTGATTTCTACTTTTTGTTTTAATATTATAATACATACCATTCCATAATTCGAAAGCGAACAGTCAATGCCTAACAAAGCAAGACATTTCGATAGAAAATGTGGAGCAAATTTATAAATAATAGAAAAAAAACATAAACAAACAAAAAACAAACATTTCCAATATTTTACATGTTTGCGTTTTTTATATTTAGTCGAAAATATTTTGTTTTATTAAGTGATAACCAAGCTAAATTTAATGCCTTTTGTAGAAAAGGAAGCAAAATAATAATAATAAAAAAAAAATGATTTGCTGAAAATGATAGGAAACTAGAACAGTACTAAACATTTGATAAACACTACTGAGTTAATCAACTAAATAATATGTGTGCGTAAAAATATGGTCAGTTTCAGTTAAAAAAAAAAAAAAAAAAAATGGCCACTACGTCAAAAAAATTAATGGGGTGTAGTACAATGGCGAATATGAATGATTAGGAAAATCCTGAATATCTTCCCTTTTCTCTCTCTGTCAAGTTACATTTCCATTCTAAAGATTGTTAACAACGCAAATGCTTCTTAAAATTTCATTTTGAAAAAAATATATATTGAAAACAATGCCAATATTTCTTTACATTTTGAAAAAAAAATGTAAAGAAGAGACACTAAAGTATGAGAAAACAAAAATAATCATATAAGGAAAATATGAATACCAAACAAATAGAAGTATCTCACCTATTTCGATGAGTTGAAATCAATAATTGTTGACGTTATCTTCCTCTGTAACTACTCCACTTGCTAGCAACACTTAGAATGACAATACACTCATCATGTGACAAATTAATCATAATTTATTCTCTCATCAGCAGGCAAATTTTACGCAAAAATGTGTTGATTTCTCGCGGAAATGGATTCCAGTCGCTGTTTCGCGCATGGTCAAAACGGAGTCGCACAAATCAATAAGACAAACGTGTGACTGCTAATTTGAATATTGACACCTTATCAAGCGATGGGCGGAGAGTTCTGTTGACAAATTAAGTTTTCTGGTTTAAATTTGTTCATTAAAGGCTGAAAGACCTACCTTTCTATTTTCTTTATTTTTCTATTTGGCAGTTTAACCACAATGGACGTTCGTTAGTTTATATATAGAAACGTGAACGTTTATACCATTCATTTTTTTTTCTTGCCCTTTTTTCTTTTCCCACAAAAAACAATTTTCTATCGTTTTTCTTTTTTTTTTTATGAAAGCACTTAATAGATTGGATAACACGCTCAGTATCTTCGTAAAGCAACAATAATTAATTTTTATTCTTAAAACAACAAAATATATTTTTTCTTAATTCCTAGTAATGGCACTTTCTTTCTCTACATAAACTTGGCTGACATGTTTCCTTCTTATTTTCGAAAATGACACACACACATGCATTATATCCAGAATAGTTGGCGAAATATCGTGAAAAATAAATTTATGGATATTATTCTCCACTGGCTGAGTTTAATTCAAATTATATTGTTGTTTGTTCACTTCTGAATCCTTATTTCGAACAGAACCATAACTATAGTTTTCCAGTAAATTTAGGTGACTTTTGGCTGAACCAAGCAGCCATCAGAAAGAAAATTCATAAATGAGCCTTATCTACAAAAAACACCCTTTTTAATCGTGGCAGCCATGTTGTTTTTACATGTAGGGTGTTGAAAAGAATTCAATGACGTAACAATATTTTCGTTTTGGTATTTTATCTTTTGGGTATATAATGATTGTAATAAGGACTGAGCATCACTTTGCTTAGGTATAAATTGGACTTAATTGCGATTACACCCAGCTAAGCCAATTGAGACACATAAATTGCAATTTGCTTGTCGCATTTTAGTTTTTTTGCAACTGCGCAATACGCCTAATATGTCTGAAGAAAAGATTACGCTACTGTGTTGATTTCTTATTGTATTGCTTTTCGGATTTATTCGATGGTTATCCTCAGGTCTTAAGCAATACGTGATATCCCGAATATCGCGCAAGAATATATGTATATGCAAATCAGTGAGTGGGCTACTTAATACTTTTTATAGTCCCATAATTTAGTATTTTGAATAGCTGATAATTGGGTGAATTAGCTGGCATTAGCCGAAACAAGTCATCGATTTGTTTAAGGAAGAAATCCAAAATCCTGTGAGAGAAATTAAATAATTCTAATACAGAGATAAAGAGAAATAATAAGCGACAACAATGAACTGTTAAATGAAACACGAGCTTTAAAATACAAAATGTTATCACATTTTCATCTCTTTATGTGTTGAAATGAGGAAGCTGTGGGCGAAATGGCATCATTATTTCAGACTTAACGCGTAAATGATGCAGACGGTTTCATGATAATAATAACTGTGTACGCTTCAATATTAGAACAATTAAAAAGAAAAGATAAATAATGATTAAAATGAAAATAAGAGAAAGTTGTACTGCATTTATCTTAAGAATTCAGGCAGACAGACCTGAGCAAACAGTGTAGACCCAGATCAGACGCCGCAGAATGCGGCGTCTGATCTGGGTCTATACTGTTTGCTATTCGTCAAGAAAATAACTAGTAAATTTTACGACTTGATTAGTGTTTGAATGGACAAAACCCACAAACCCCAATAATATGGTAAAACATGATAATAATAACAGTAAAAATAAAAAATAGTAATTATTCAATTAGTAATTATGATAATTATAATAATAACAATAGCGATAATAATAATTTTACTACATCTGTTACTAATACTAACGATGATAATAATGGTAATAATAATACTGAAGATTATAATCCTATCTCTACTGACTATAACAACAACAATGATTATAGTAAGAATTATATTAGGTAATGCAGCAATGTTTAAAATTATTATTATTGTTATTATCATTATTATTATTATTATCGTCATTATTTGAGGTCCATTCAAACACTAATTAAAGGCTCCATGTTGTCAACATTAATTCAGAGATACGATAAAAAAAAATCATTTCATTTTTGATCCAGTTCAAAAACGTGAGACTCTTACTGAAATTTTACAGGCTGTCAGATGGCACAATTTATGTTCGTATTAATACCATATACCCATTTATTAACACCTCCCCCCCCCCCTTTTTTTTTTTTTTTAATAAAAATGTCTATTTTTGAGAAATATGGGGTCTTTAAGTGG
Organism: Anodontia alba; assembly: GCA_964016985.1. Classification (NCBI taxonomy): domain Eukaryota; kingdom Metazoa; phylum Mollusca; class Bivalvia; order Lucinida; family Lucinidae; genus Anodontia; species Anodontia alba. Next base: position 83,177,373 of record OZ024831.1, on the reverse strand, counting down.
TAAAATTTACTAGTTTTTTTTTTTCAGAGTTTTAGACATATCGATATTTAGTAAAACGAACTTATTCAAAGTTTAGGACAGCTGTGATAAGGAGATGAGATGTCCAAAGAATATGGTAAATTATATTTCTTAACAAAACAGAAATAATAAAAGAACGATATACAGTCGGCTCTCTTTGTCTCGACTCCGCTTATCTCGAATAACCGCCTATCTGGAAGTACAAATCTGGTCCCTGTTTTAACATGGAAATCTAACAAAAGGTAACAAAATATTGTGGAGAAGAGAGGAGAAATTGCTCCCAAGGAGTAATTTTTCTTTTTCACAATATTTTCAATATATCTCTAACTTCACGAGTCAAATGATATATTTATTTGTTAAATGCAGCTTTTCGATTTATTTTCTCCTTAATTCTGCATATCTGATATGTCGAAGTAGGATATCTCGAAGTAGTTTAGAGAGTCTTGGACTTCGAGATAACGAGAGTCGATTATATATATATATATATATATATATATATATATATATATATATATATATATATATATATATATATATATATATATATATATATATATATATATATTGTCTGCCAAAGGATCGAATAATGTGATAGCGTTACTTAACTAGCCTGATAATTATTAAATGATATACCATGTGTAAAATTATCACTGAAACCGTTATTGTAACTGAATTGAGAGCTTTTATGACCTAGCATTATTGTTTTAGATATTGGTTTTATTCGTCAAATCTTAAAGCACTTACAAAAACTGTGATAACATATAGATTTGTCTTTGATATAATTAAGTGCCATGTTTGGTTTAAAATCACTTGCACATACCTATTAGTACTTTTTATTTTGACAAAAACTTTATATAAGCATTCACTTCGCTACAAGCTACTTTTATCCCATGAATTTCTTAGCTGTTAGTTAAGTCTTGTTGTATATATGTATATAAATTTTAGTTGGAGGACCGCAAGGTAGATTATTTATTTATAGCTAATTGTGTCATCCTCTTTAAACATTGTTTAAATAAATAAATAAATAAATAAATAAATAAATAAATAAATAAATAAATAATAACACAGTATGAAACAGCGCGCTTCCGTACGCGAACATATGTAAAACACTCAAATTCAGACCAACCTGTGTCGATCGAAAACTTGTCTTCAAAGCATATGCGGATAGCGAAGGTCCAAGATCATAAATATGACAAATAAAAATCTAAAAGGTTGCCTTTGGAAACAAAGAACACACAAAACAACGAAAATAGGAGACTAGGTTTTATTAACCCTTAAAGCGCCAAGAAAAACTGCATCTGAAAATGTCGTCTGTTTATGTCGTCTGCTGAATATTCTTGCAAACTTTTTTAACCTATTTTTGCATACAGGCAAACTGTGTGAACCCAGATCAGACTGCTCCTAAAGGAGCAGTCTGATCTGGGTCCACACTGTTTGCAAAACTGACTTTAAAATCACAAGCAGATGACAAAGCAGAACAATAGTTGTGATTGGCGCTTTAAGGGTTAAGTTTCTGCATATGCAGCAATGCAGTCCAAAGGAAATAAAAATATAATCTGCGTATGGTAAGGAGTCCTTTACTCAACGTTGGTACAGTCTTCTGGGTAAGCAGTCAGCGAAGGCCCTGAGCAAACTGCGCTGATGAACAGGCTGATCTGAACCTTCGCTGTCCGAACATGCTTTGAAGAAACCTTTTCGCTAATCGCTTCTCAAACTGGGCGGGGATTCCAGGGAGGATCTAGGCGGATCTAGACTTCAAGAAATTGCGGGCACTATTTGGGAAATTTATAACAAGATTTCTAGATTCCACATTGCTGTCTCCTAAAATTACCAAATGGGCCGCGCCGTGCGAAAACGTTTCTTCGGGCATATGCGGACAGGGAAGGCCCAGATCAGACTGCGCGGATGCGCAGTCTGATCAGGGCCTTCGTTGCCTGCTGACAGAGTCATTTGATACTACAGAACGTACGAGTGGAGAGCAAATGCCCGGATGATACTTTGCCTATCTACAAGATGATCTGAATCTTCACGTTTTACGGATTTTCGAAGACACGTTTTTGCTTTACACGGCCCAATGAAAGTGAAATAATGAACAGCGGTAAGACCATTTCATTGACTCTTACATCTTGAGCAACAGCTGGAGCCGCCACCCACATACAACCCAGCTAACACACAACGTCGTAACAACATCGTTTCGACGTCGCCGCGACGTCATGACGTCGCGGCGACGTTGGAGCGACGTTGATACGATGTTGTGTGCTTACTGGGAAGACAGTGCTCGGACATATATGGTATTGTCTGGTCATTTATTGTTCTCATATTTTCGTGATGCGTTTAAGCCCGGTTTGGCTGACCTCTGCCGTTCAAGTTATGAAGAGAGAGAGAGAGAGAGAGAGAGAGAGAGAGAGAGAGAGAGAGAGAGAGAGAGAGAGGCGTGACGTCTGGGACAGGAAAGCAATTTGGCAATTTACAGTGTCGTATGGTGTCAGGTTGCCTCTAGCACAGAATCGTAAGTAATGTCGTGTTGCATAATATGGTCTCTTTTCACGAGTAGTTTGGAAAGTTGAAATTACATGGTATACTTTTTTAAAATTGATTTTCCTTTTATAAAAGCTACAGTTTACAACGGAAGCGGCTAGACCACATAAATCCCATTTTCCTTGCAAAAAATAACCGTATTGCATTATAAAAAGAATGGGGAGATTGTGGCTATTATTGGATGAAAATCAAGTTAGTGGTTATATACAGTAAAACTTCAGTGACTCGAACACCGATGTTCCGTTTACCGTGGCTGATTCGAATTCGTTTTCGAGTCCCTAGAAAATTCTTCAAGAAAACCAATATTTTAGGGAAATTGTCTTACTCTACCAAGAAAATGTATGTTGTGTGTATCCATTAGAATCGCTTCATCGAGGCGATTCTTATGAGTACACTCAACACCATTATTTCATTGAAGATCGAAAAGCCATTTCTATACGATTTCCATTTGCCTCCTATACCGATGTGTACTCGCCTTTCGACATCTTTCGCCGGGAAAGTCGTTTTTGCCTGGCACACTGAAGAAGTAAATTTGCAAACAATTAGCATGATTTATGCTTAAAAATATTTATGCTGTTACCCAGAAAAAATACAGTCGGGAAGCACAGCTTTCCCGAGGCACCGAAAGAAGAGATGAAGAATAAGCAGTGACAAGAAACAATGTTACATATACACGCTGTAAAAAAATCCCGTGGATTTTACGGTAAATATTGGAACTGGCTGCCAGTACATGTACCGTAAATTTTACGAGCGCCTGTAGATTATTTATAGTAATAATTACGCACGGTAGGGTAGTATAGGGCAAGGTAGGTAACGCATAGGACATAGTAGGGATGTGTGCTACCGCACCGTATCTTACGCTTACATATCCTTACCCCATCCAACGCAGAGGTAATTCCTGCAAAAATTCTACGGGCCCCCGTACAAAATTACGGTAAAGGCGCTGGCAGACAGTTGCAAGTATTTACCGTAAATATCCGGATTTTTTACAATGAATAACAGACATACGAACAAAGAACTACAACAGCTGCACCGCCTTGGAACGGTCAGCAGAAAAAATGAAGAAAACGACGGTGAGGGGATGGAACTAAAAAATAAAGGAGGGGACGGTGAGAGGATGAAACTAGTGTTATTTTTCTAGCACTGGAACTGTCATTAATTAACTTGAATAGTTTTTCGAAACGTAAGATTTCCATTGATGTTTTATGGTGGCGCCGCCATTTCTCGCTTGAACTATCAGGCTATGTATCCCAGTTAGAAAAAATACTTCGTATACAACATCTTCTCTAATAATATTTCAACAACAGTTTCTTATCAACATTTTATTTCATATACTAGAAGCATTTGTATTTTAGTTGGACGTATCAATATTTCATGTATATGTTTTGTAATAACGAATCTCATTAATCCGATTTTTTTCAACAAACTTTCGCATTTTACTCTCGCCATTTTTATCCATTTTATTCTCACCATTTTAACCATTTTACTCTCGTCATTTAGCACTTGCGAGTTCAGCTACGTGTTCAATTACGTGGCCATCTGCATTATCTTCAAGAGGAATGGAAACGCTTTCAGGGGAAGGTAGCTCTGTCAAACGTTTTTGTCTTCCTTCTGAAAAAGAGTCTACTCTTTAAAGAAATCATTTGCTCCCAGTGGGGAGCAAATGATTTCCCTTTAGAGTGGAGCCCACTGGGAGCAAATGATTTCCTTTTAGAGTAGAACCCTTTTCAGAAGGGAAAGAAAACAGGAAGTGACAAAAGTTGTCTCCCTTCTAAAATAGAATGTACGGAGTAGATTGAGTATATAGTGTAAGGTTATAAAAGACTGCATTGTTCTGTTTATTTCAGGCAACAGCATGAGGGGGGTCTTGGAGGAGAAAATCTCCAGACAGTAAAATATTCTATGGGAAACTATTTGGCTTGGTGGAGCGCTATAAAGAATCGCTAGATCATTGCAGTTTGTGTGTGCAGACATGTCATATATTTTCGAAGCGATGAGGAGGACTCGAAAATCCTAGGATCTGTTGCTGACAAGTAACCATCGTATCATACCAAAACCAGGATCTAATTGGGAACCAGGGAAATGTAGCAGGTGAGAGACTTTTGGAGTGGGTGGGGTCGTGTCACCATATGTGAGAAATGCGCTTGTTATTTGCCGAAGGTCAGTGGTACTCTTCGAGCATTCCGACAGCTCCCACCATCAAACTGAGCTGACATATATGATATAGATATTAATTAAAATTATATTAACATTTACCGCTCTATGGGCTGATTCAATAGACTACACATTGATGATACTATTATTTCCTCCAGATAATGAATTGTCAAAACCCATTCTCTCGGTGGGGGAGGGGCGCGGGGCGTCGGGGGTGGGGGGGGGGGGAGGGGGATAAAGAAATATTTCAAAATGTCTTTTGCTTATCTGTCAAGCATTCAAAACCCAAGAAGTACCTCCCTCGGAGAAAAACAAAACAAAACAAAAGAAAAAAATACCCTACCCCCCCCCCCCCAAAAAAAAAAAAATAAAAAAAAATAACAACAAACAAACAAACAAACAAACATGCGCATGTGATCAAGTTTTAAATAGAAAAGCCTTCACAGTCAAATATTATTTTACCAAACCTATTTTACTGGATCTAAGTTGTGAAGACCTTACAACGCGCTCCTCACTCGTATCCCTCGTGTCCAGCAATGAAATATATATTTTTCTAGACCAAGCTCTAGTCTAAGATCATTCTTGACTAATTTAGATTGAACACATTTAGCTCTTTTTGTAGACTGGCGCTAGTCAGTGATCTGCTTCTTACCAAGTGCAGCGCCGGTGGTTCCAGCGTAACCACACTGTTGTCATGACGTTGGGCTCCAAAACGTGTTGCAAGTCGGTTAATTACAGACAAAAATGGTGGACGGTCTGTGTCTGATAGGCAACCGTAATCCCTGACTTAAAGGCATCCAGAGACAGACCATTTACCAAGGTATCTGACAGCTGCATGGCTCCACAGTGTGAATCTCGATGGTAAGTAGGACTCTTTATGCGTGTTAGTCCTGCAGCAGAATACCCTGAAAATGTACTGGTGTTTCTTAACTCTTTGCATGCTGGGTAATTTTGCATGCTTTTTTGTCATCTGTAGATTTTTTTTTTAAATTAACTTTTAAAAAAAACTTTCAGGAATACCATCAGAATGTCAAATAGTTTGGATCCAGATCAAATTGTTTTTAAAGGTTAACAGACGACAAAAGTCGCCATTAGCGGGGAAAGAGTTAATAATTGATGGTGTTACTTATGAGTTCATCACCTGAATCGTCTCGGATCTTTGTTTGTGTCTGTTGGAGGCTTACTGATCATGGGTGTTACATTGCTATGTGCAGCGATGTAACAACCGTTCAGCAGGTTTTGGTTTAAACTTTATTTTGATTGCTTCAAGTACAACATAATTTACAACGATACAATATTTTCCAGGATCTGATTGTAAGCTGTAGCTTGTCTGAAAGTCATCTCCTGGCAATAAAGGCATATAATTTTCTTTGATGTTATGCGTGGCTGAGCCGTTTGACATGTTTGGTTGTAAACAATTAAACCAAAAGCTTAATTACTAAAATTCATGTATGTAAACCGTAACATACATACATACATACATACATACATACATACATACATACATACATACATATGTACGCACGCACGCATGTACATACATACATACATACATACATACATACATACAGGCACGTACACAAACGCATGCATGCACTTATGCGTGTACGCACAGATACATCAAACATGCAGAGAGAGAGAGAGAGAGGGAGAGAGAGAGAGAGAGATGTTCCATGACTCCAAAACTTGATTCTTTCAATATAATCTGCATCAATGTTACCTTAGTACCTTTATATCATACATTGTAAGAAACGCTTCGACTTTACTATGAATTCTTGAACGTGACAAAACATGGTTTCGTTATCTTCATCGGTGGCTGTCACTTTACCGTGAAGCAATTCCTGAACAGAATGCGTGTGCAAATAGCCAGACAGGTAAGTATTCCTGACGTTGGAATATCTAGAACAGTGGAGAAAAAAATGATAACAGCTTTCAAATTCACCGCATGCACAAGACGGGCTTGGAACAATATTTTTAGAGTATAAATGTGAATTGAGTGGGCTATACCCCATGCGCAATCTTGCGTGTAGGATTCGGCCAATTCTAGATCCAGCATTATAGTACTTAGGAGGAAGACTTCTGTGTCTATTGAGGCAATATTTAAATGCTGTGACAGTGTTTGCATCTTTTATATCTTGGGCAAGCCATTCCAAGCTCTTATAGTGGAAGGGAAAAAGGAGTTAAAGAAGAGATTAGTACGAGCGCGAATAGATTGTATATCGTTTGCGTTTCTTAGGCTATAGGGGTTACTATCGACAGCAAGTGGGAGCACAAGATCAGACAGGTAATCAGGGGTGATCCCATTAACAATCTTATAAAATATAACCAACTTGTGTTTTGTGCGTCTTTCTTGGAGTGTTTCCCATCCGAGCTCTGCAAGAATGGGAAACACTCCAAGAAAGACGCACAAAACACAAATTAGTTATATCCAGCAGTTTTAAACACCAGGGCCCAGTTGTTCAAAGCATCGTTAGCTTAACGAGTTGGTTAGTGGTCAAAATGTTAACTGTTCTATTAAGTACAATATCTAATTCACAGGTATTTTTGCTGAAAAACTGTGAGTAGCTTCTGCAAATGCAAAAGCTACTCACATTTTTTCAGCAAACATATTAGCGTACTTGCCGTATTTATTGATCAAAGTTTTAACGGTACGTTAACTAACAACATCTTTAGTTTTGAAAAACTGGGCCCCAGAGGTTAAGTGGACCTGTTCACATTTGGTGAGGAGTTAAAATTTCCGAATATTTAGGGTATTTACGGTGTCCTGTGAAATTCCTGACTTGTTTGACCCGTACAAACTTGTCTCTGCTTTACAGCATTATAACTGAATATTGTGCTATTTCGATTATAGCGAAAATAAATTCCAATGTACATTTTTCTTGTTAAATACCAGTACCGAAATTAATAACATTTAAGTTAATCAATTTAAATAACAGCTTTATTTTTCAGTTTGTTAAATGCACATATAAAAAAAAGAAATGAGACAAAGCTTTTTTGCTTAGTTTAACCGGAATAAAAACATTAGAATCTTTCAGGATTAATCATACAAGTTTATATTTTGCAATGATACTAGAACACATGTATACCGTAACAATTGACATTTGAGCGGGGGTACAGCATTTCTGACAAGATTGCATGTGCGCAAGACTTAAATCAGCCTGGGCATCTCCTGATTCTGATCAGAGTCTTTGCTGCCCGCCAGAGGACGCTTTGGATCCTTGACTACCCGCAAATTGCCCTGCAAAGACTCTGATCAGACTGCGCAGATGCGCAGGCTGATCTAATTCTTCGCTGGGCGCATATGCAGCCTTGTAGTAAATGCTGTGTCCCGGCTCAGTTAGCAATATTACCCTCGATGCACAATTATTTAATGTTTCATGGAATTTATATAGGATAAACTATAGCGCATATACGTTCTCTGTTAGAGTAGCTTTTATTTTTTAATTTAGGTTCTGATCCAGATATATCGATTTATTGAGTTCAACTGATCTGCTATAACAGAGACATCTGGCAGATTATCACCTCGTTTAGGATACAGAAGCTATAGTCTGACTTCAGTACTGACACTAATGAGCACCAGCAGTAATGTGTTAAGCCACTTCAGCTTCCGGTTCAGCAACTGGTTCCGGTCTCTTAGAAGCCCTTCTCGGTTTTGGTGGAACATACTCGTCTTCTTCGTCTGTTGGATATTCATCATCCGCCCCTTCGTCATAAAGCTGTGTGACTTTAATATCAGACACGTGACGAACTGCTCCAAATGACGTCATGCCTGCCTGAGAAGCATATTGGTTAGTTCCTGTCTGAAGAGTAAGGAAACATTGACCAGCACGGAGCTGCTTCTTAGAGAACTTTTTCTTTGGTTTTTCCATCTTTCCGGCTTCCTGAAATATAGATATGCAAAAGCTCATAAGATATCATAATAATCGAACATCTTTTCTTCGGTACCGTAGAGCTAGTTGAGATCAAATGGTACATTCTTTTGAACAATACATTCATATTTATGAAATGTTTGGAAATCAGTAGTCAATATAGTCGACATGTCAAATTTTGTAACTTCAACATGGGTTCTTTGAAACTGTAAGTCCGATTGAGTTCACAATTACTACGCAATATTGTTAAGACAAGATCATTAAATTCTGCGATAATATAAATGAAATTACCCAGGAAAGGCCACAATTACGAAGTACAGCCAACAGCCATCCCGAGCCACCGAAAGTAGAGGATATGAGGAACTATGTCAAAACACAACGTCAGAGTTGCAATAACACACACACACACACACACACACACACACACACACACACACACACAAACAAAAAAAAAACAAAAAAAAAAAAACAAAAAAAAAAAAAACGGACTGCAAGAGAGGAACCACCTCGGAACGGTCAGCAAAGCATGTATGGTGAAAATACTAAAGATTTTGTTTCTCTAGAACTACAAAGCTCTTGTGCTTTAATTGCATAAGGGATTTTGTGGCAAGGTGCTTCAAGTGTGCGTACGTAAATATTTGTCAGTCGAACGTACTGACATTTTACTTATTTCTCCACGAAAACATTATGTTGTGGTACTCATTAGAAGTGCCTCGTCGAGGCACTTCTAATGAGTACCCACGACATAATGTTTTCGTGGAGAAATAAAAAAAAAAATGACCTAGATACACATCTTATCTAGAGCTATGAATTTATGTGGATATAAAAATGCTGAAATTAAATTTGAAACACCGCATGACAAAACCAACAAACTTGCATGTGCGCCCAGCAAAGACTCGGATCAGCCTGGGCATCCGCCCAGTCTGATCAGAGTCTTCACTGTGCGCTCAATAGGTACCTAAGGACCGAAGGCTTTTCAAGCGGACAGCAAAGATTGATCAGACTGGGCGGATGCCCATGCTGATCTGAGTCTTCGCAGGGTACACCAGCCTTTTCGTTGGTTTTGTCATGTGGTGGCTCATTTGTAATTGTTTAGAAAATTCTTGGAAATCTGGAGTTATATAACTAGGAATCGGAATCCAAGACGGCTGTCATGGAATTATATTTTTGTTCCTATATCTTCATTTGTTTCATTGGCGTGGCTAACCTGTTGAAAAAAAAAAGGAAAATGTTTAATGCTATTTCCAGTTAAACTGTTGGAGTAGTTTCAACTCTGAAGCAATTTGAATCAAAACATGCAGTTGTTAAACTAGACTAAAAGTTAGTTACTACATCTTATCAAACTAATTTCTATCATGACTTTTGCATTGTGCCCTTTGGACAGCTTTATGATCTGCTGTATTTTCTATTTTCTTTCTAATTAAAAAAAATATTCGGTGTCTTTTACTGACAAATCAACAAATGTTTTCATGGAGTGCATGGAATACGTCGCTGCATTTGTGTGTAACTGCATACAATTGTGTTACTAAGCGGTAAGCAAGGTAGAAGTTTAGATTCCACAGTACATGTCGCGATGCATTTGTATTGTCTGCGCATATTTTGGCTCTAAGTTGTTGGCAGGCTTGAAATTTAAATTCACAGTAACACACAATACGCATATTTTTGAAAATAAATTGAACGCCGACGACAAGCGGCACTTAATCAAAAGTGTAACCGTTGCAATATTTCAGTCCTCTTGTTCACCGAATGTTTTGAAAACGTAAATTTGAAAAATACTTCTTAACGTCTCTGAGCAGCAATATCCCTTCTGCACCAGCATACAGTGTTTACGTTTCACAGTTAATCCATTATGCTATAGCCATTATCGAACAGAAAGAATGTGCTCACTACGAGACTGTTGACTCAAGGATACCAAAGAATAAAACTTGTGTCAACACTTAAAAAGTTCTATGGGAGACATCATGACCATATCAGTCCCTACAATGTGGCTGTTTCCAGACTTAGATCTGATGGTTTGCGACACCCAAACCATTAACAGACTTTCTAAATCCCGGACATATTTTTCCAAATCTCTGTTCAGGCTGAAAGTCTTGGTGGGCGAAGCGTGCTCACCAAGTAATGCTTACTTTCCATGGACGCCTGGGCCCAGTTGTTCAAAGCGTCGTTAGCTTAACGAGCTCGTTAAGGGTCATTTCGTTAACTGTTTTAGCAGATTCAATATACAATATTCTGATATTTTTTGCTGAAAAAATGTGAGTAGCTTTTGCACTGCAAAAGCTACTCACATTTTTCAGCAAAAAATTTCAGCATATTTGCATATCACTCAGTGTAAATTTTAACGAATCGTTAACTAACGATGTCGTTAGTTTTGAACAACTGGGCCTGATTGCAATCCATTTATGTTTGGCCCATGTCTGTCTGTCTGAACATTCCTTAATTTGCCTTTGTGTTTATCGACTTAATGATTTTTCGAAATACAATTTTTGTATTTTGGGAAACTCTGTAAGTAATATTTTCTCCGAAACTTAGCGGCTAACAAAGCTCAAGTGCAATAAAACTTACAAAGAACAAGAGCTTTGATTTGCAAATGTTTGGCGAACCGATATATAAGATGGCTACTCAACCATTTTTATTCAGTCAGATCTCCAAAATAGAAGCTGGTTCCAGTTTTCAAAAATGTTTGGGAACGAGCTGGCAAGATAGGTGCTAAAAGGCTTCAAAATGACTTCCTCGGTGAAAATTTAACGCTTAGCTTGCCCGGTAAAAATTCAGCAGACAGCAGTTTGAAATATTTTTCTTAGTTTTCCCAGAAAATAAGCTTCAATATTTTATGTAAATTGGAGACAATTTTCGTGAAATACCAAAGCCTATTTTCTGGGAAAACTAAGAAAAATATATTTTTTTCGTCTGCTGACTGCCGAGAGAACAGTAAAAGTTGAAGGGACATTGTGCTCAAAATATACTGAAAGGAAAAAGAAACGCAGGGTAAATTTTATTCCTAAATTTCATTCAAGTTTGAAAAAGTTTGTTAAATATTTTACTATGATTACAAAACAGTACATGCATGGAACAAAAGTTCCAAATTTCATTGGTTTGTGATCAACAAGTCTCGAGTTATTGAAGTTCATTGGTAGCTACCCCCCAAATCTTGAAATCAAAATCAAACTGAAAATCAATATCGGGTGTGCCCCCCCCGCCCCCCTCTTGCTGCCGTTGCTGCCCTAATTCTCCTTTGGATAGAGTTAACCAAAGCATTGACAGTTCGCATCGGGATGTTATTCCATTCATCGGTCATCGCATTCCTTAGTTGTGCGAGAGTTGCGGGTCCTAACCCTTCTGTCCAGCTCATCCCACATGTGCTCTATTGGGGTCAAATCTGGACTGTACGGTGGCCATGCTAATGGTGCGATGTTATTGTTTGCCAGGAAATCCTGACAAAACTCGGGCAACATGTGGTCGGGCATTGTCCTGTTGCAGAATCAGATTATGTTGTTGCACAAGCGGGACTGCAACAGGACGCAAGATCTCATCCCTATACCTTACTGCGGTCATATTGCCCGCAACAATAATCGACTGTGATTTTATCCCGTGAGCAATGCCTCACCAGACCATAACGGAGCCACCCCCAAACCGATTCCGTTCGACAACACAGGCGTCGGCAAAGCGTTCTCCGCGACGTCGGTACACACGATGTCGACCATCTGCGCGATAGAGAGAGAACCTAGACTCGTCCGTAAAAAGAACTCGTCTCCACTGTCTCATCGGAAATAGCCTGGGCGCATGCGCCGTCAACCACGCCATACGACGCAACCTACGTGCCTGGGTCAGAGGCAGACCAAGGTATGGACGACGAGCTCGAAGACCAGTCTCACGCAATCGACTTCAAATTTGTCGATTATGCGTACCTACTGTATTAAGGGCAGTTTCGGTAGCAGTGAGATGACGATTCCGCAAATGTGCCAGACGGATTGTCCTGTCTTGACGTCGCGACGTCACGCGTGGACGCCCAGACCGCGGTCGGTCTGCTAAATGTCCTGTCTCCCTTAAACGTCTAACAAGATGTTCAATTGTTGAGACGTTAACCCCAAAATGATTGGCAACTTGCTGTTGCCTCTGACCTTGCATCAGCAACGCAATTGCCCTACCCCTCTGAACATCAGTCAATCGTACCATGATTGAAAAAAAGTTCAAAGTAGCGTAAAAATGAAAAGAAAAATCGGTAAAAGAATCGAAGAGCGTTGTGTATCGTTGAAGTGTACCAAATGGTGTGAGGAAATCTTGTGCTGAAGGTTTAAACATGCTTGTTTTGCACGAAATTTTGGCTTTCCGTATTGTCCGTGCAATGCACTGTGTAGTGCACGGTTGAATGATTTCACACACTGGGTAGATAGCACATCGACCAAAGACTCGTATACCCGCGGTTCACATTCACAGGACAATCTGTAAAAGTGTATGGCTATAGTAAACACCGTAAAAAATGGTTAAAATAAGAGGGAAAAAAACTCTACCCTGCGTTTCTTTTTCCTTTCAGTACACATATGGAGAGCCAGGGGGTAATGTATTAATTACGTGGTGACAATTGTTGACAGCTGGCATCAAATATGGCTGCCATGACCATATAAAATATATTTCTATTTATTTCTATATCCGTGGCTTCGGTAGTTTGCTGCCAAGGCAAACAACATGTTTTCTGTGTTCTGTTTTCATTAAAAAAAAAATTCTATTAGGATTAGGAAAAAAACATACTTGTGTTGCGTGAAAACAAAGTGACAAATATTTTCATAAAAAACGAATAATCAAAGGAAATCTTGGACAGATACATAATTAAAATAGTTGACTTATTGTAAATCGACTGCGTATATTTCATTGTGTCTGTGCATTCGCGCTTTTGTGTACAGTTCGAGACCAAGATGTTGGCGTGCAAGAAAAAGGATCAGTGTAACTTTGAAAAGCCAATTGAACGTTAAATACCAAATGTGCAGCTGTTGCAAAAGGTCTGACATTATGGCCGGCTACAGTTTTGAAAAAGTAAATATTCAGATTACTGCTGATTTACATTGGCGGAAACTTTGCAACAATTCATTCATTCATTTGATAATGTTTTTCTCATAAACGCACGATACTTTACATATATACTTTTGCACAGTTTATTTCACAAACAAATCTCTGAGAGATTTGTTTGTGAAATTAACTGTGCAAAAATAGATAATGTTTTTGTTTTGCAGTGACATTCACTATATGACATGCGATAACACCATGGACTTACCATAGTCCTATTATGGAAACGGTCATCTTCTACAAAACTGCTGAAGCGGTTCTGAAGAAACTTGGCAAGCAGCGGTATTCCGTGAACAGTTCAGTTAGATGCTTTGCGTTTTATGGCAACTGTCAATGCGTTTAGATTGCAAATATTCTATCGAACATACGTCTTTAATTGTAATACAAATGATATATATGTAAAATGTTAACCGATTTACTGAAACTGCAGCAGTGTTTTGTGTTGTTTCTGCCAAAAGACAAGATCGTTTTTATGCCCCCAGCCCCCACCCCGCCCGCCATTCGAAGAATGGTGGACACGACATATAGTGTTATCCCTGTCCGTCTGTCCGTCCGTCTCCGTCCGTGTCCGGCGTTAGCAATTTACGTAATTTTTTTTTTTCAGGCGGGGACATCCGTGTCCTTTGGACGCATTTCTAGTTTATTTCAGCTACATTAGTGATACAGGATTCATTTTCCAGGAAGACAAACTTTATCATAGTGCAGTTTTCATTTTCATTTTCCCATGAAACCGTATCCATTTCCTTTATCGTCCTGTTTATACGACTTGGCTTTCAGCAAATTACTCTGCTTTACTGAAAGTCGTTTAATCTTATTTTATGCATAAATGTAGGTTGTAGGTATACAATTTTATTTGCTCTTCAGGTGGGTTCAGGTAGCAATGGCTGGTAAGAGTTAGTGACAAAGGTAATATCCGGAAGGAAAAGAAAAAAGAATAACAGAATTGATATCATTAACCACTTCATATGCGCCATTATCAGAAAACATGACAGATATTAAAAAACAACCAAAAAAAAAAAAAAAAACAAACAAACAAACAAAAAAACAAAAATATAACAACAACAACAAAACAACAAAAAACAACAACAATAGATTAACTTAATATAGATTAACTTAATCAACCTAAGCGCCTAGTGAAGATTCTGATCAGACTGCGCGAATGCGCAGGCTGATCTGAATCTTCGCTTGGCACGTATATCAGAGGGTGAGTTATCTGACGTTTCGGCTCCTATGCATTTGAAAAACAGTACTGAAACATTTCAGATTTTCTTATTTTCTCTACAAGCAATAACAAACCATAGTCATAAATTCAGCGTAAGGCAAGAAGTGTTGATCCGAGTTTACTGGAAGCCACTTTGGCATAAGTTTATCTACCCACATACCAAATTATGTTTTTTTCATGGAATTAAGGAAGATACATGTAGTATATGCTAGGAATTTAACAGTCAGAATGTTTCATATTGTACCACAGCTCCACAAAATTCGCCAGGCTCAAGGGTCTGATAAAATTGTAATGATTATTTCTTAAACGAGCTTCTAATAGCGTAAGAATAACAGAAAAAAAAAAAAAAAAAAAAAAAAAAAAAACCTCAGTACGCCGATGGCAAGGTTAACGAACTGTAATTGATTTATATTTTTCTTATCCTTCCCAGAAAATATAAGATTTGTCATTACATGCAAATCATAATGTCATATCCTATTTTCTAGAAAAAAAAATATCACAATACTTCAAGTACAGTTTGCTATTATATAAACTTAGCGTATAACGAGTAAAAACAGAAAAATGTTTATCTTCAATGGAATGAGCATTGCAATCCAGTAGAACGCCATTAACAGTTATAATCCCTTATCAAGGGTCCTTTGCAAATAAACAATTTCAAGCCAACCCTTAACAGGAATATGATTTTGGTGTCTGCACTAAGAAACAAATACAGACAATCCTTTTTATACCGACACTCGATACAACGACAAAATTCGTTACAATGACAATTTGATTGTCACGAAACCTTCGCTAAAGAGGTAACAATTGATTACAAATAATGCAAGAATATTGTATTTAATACTTTAAAGAAACATAGGTTTTGGATAGTTGTTAGAATAGCCTTTATGAGGCAATTCTAACAAATATCCAAAACATGTTCTATGAGGAAATAAGAACAAAACAAAACATTTCTAACATATCAATCTGCTCATTAAGTATTCTATACAACAGCAAATTCATTTTAATGGCAACGTCTTTGGGAACAATTGTCGTCGTTGTAACGAGGGTTCACAGTAGTTATTGTTAAATTTCTGTTTGTGTATCAGGCAGATTGGCTTGTTGAACTTAAGCAAAGTTGGGTAGATTATCTCCTTATCAAACTGTATAAAAGCAAAGTCCGTGTCTTGTGCTGACACTACTCCGCATCAGCATCAGCTTCTTTAGCAACTTCCGTTTGCGGTTCAGCAACTGGTTCCGGTCTCTTGGAAGCCTTTCTAGATTTTGTTGGAACAGACAGCTCTTCTTCGTCTGTTGGATATTCGTCATCGTCCCCTTCATCATAAAGTTGTGTGACTTTGATATCAGACACGTGACGAACCGCACCAAATGACGTCATACCTTTCTGAGTGGCAAATCTGTTGGTTCCAGCTTGTAACGTAAGCTCATTTTCCCCCTCCTTGAGCAAGTCGTCGGCACGGATATCAGCCCCGTGACGAACGGAACCGAAGCTCATGCCCTTCTGGGAAGCAAATTGGTTAGTTCCTGTCTGAAGCGTAAGGAGACAATGGCCGGCTCGGAGCTGCTTCTTGGAGAACTTCTTCTTTGGCTTTTTGGGCTGCCCTTCGTCCTGAAATGTTTCAGAGACTACACTGTAAGAAACATCGTGTTATGTTGCCCCAGAATTGTACTGCATCCTGTTCCAATTGTGGTATGAATTGCCTATAGATATAGAGGTCGAATGACAAACGAGTCCAAAACTGCAACGCTAAAATAATACAGGGTTATTGCGCTGATATTAGTGAATATTGTTCCGAATTTAGATATCAAAGGACGTACGATAGCTCGCGTCCTTTGATAACCGAACGCGGGGCAATAATCACCAATATCAGTGCAATAGCCCTTTTATTATATAGCCACAAATGTTTTTCGTCAATTTCAGTTGTTTGTAGCTTCAAAATAGCTTTTAATATTATCTTAATTTCAGCGCCTACACATATGCATATTTTGGCGTGACGTCATTGCCCTAAGACGTCATCAAAAACAACGTCATGTAACGGTAACATTCGAAGGCAACCGGGTAAGCGTGCAAAATCAAGTAAGCGAGCCGATATCGAGTGTTATCTGCATGCTTGTTCATCGGATTTTGCACATTTATAATCATTATATATTTATAATTACAGTCGAACTTCAATGGCTCGAACATCTTTGGGACCATTGAAAATTGTTCGAGACATGGGTAGTTCGAGCCACTGAGGGTTAATCATTGTGCCAGGTCAGGAAGCAAATAGCGATAATTTGAGGGATTTTTTCTCGACTTTCTACACAACAATTGTATGTTGTGTGTACTCATTAGAATCGCCTCGGTGAGGCGATTCTAATGAGTACACACAACGTACAATTCCATGCTAAAATAAGAAAACAAAATCCCTAAATATTTGTTTTCTTGAGCTATTGGAAGAATTTTGTAGGGACTGAAAAACGAGTTCGAATCATCCACGGTAAACGAGCCATCCGGGTTCGAGCCATTGAGGTTATACTGTATGTAATAAATCAGTGATAGTTTAGCTTCCACCAGCGTCACGACAAAGCTTGTTTGTTCATGCTCATGTCAGAGATTCTTGATATAGGCTGAGATTGACACTCGGGGGCGGGGGGGGGGGGGGGGGGGGGGGTAACTTCCTATATATGGCATAGTACGGATGTGCGTGCCGAATAGCCCCCTTTTTCAGCGCTGCCAGGTATATGATTGGCCCCCTTTTTTCAACAAAAAGTATATGAATGGCCCAATTTTTCTGGATTCCTATGTGAAAGGCCCCATTTTTCTGACATCCTGGTAGATGCACATATTTTTCGCTCAGAGATTTTTCGTGGCTGCTTATCCTCTTGGTATTACATGAATTGACTATGATATTTGTGTAATAACCAGCAAAAATGGGTACAAAAACTCAAAGGTCAGTATATGAATAGGTCAGCATTTTGGATGATCAAGTATATGAATGGGTATGTTTTTTCGAAGTCCAGGTATATGAATGGGGTAGGTTTTGAAATACTGGCTCGCACACCCGTACCAAAATTACCCCCAAGTTACCCCCCCGAGGATTGACATGTACGAGTACATCAATCTTCGTTGCCCCTTTTCAGAATTTTCATGTCCATATATTATATTTATGATGATCTGGGGTTACGCTGCTCTTACAAGTATTTTTCAAAGTTTTGGCTGAAACATGTGGTAATGCATTTATGACATGGATGATCATTGAAACCGCAGATGAGACTCGACGAAAAATGTCAACGTTTTCTGAATCCTAAAACTATCCATAATCAATTGCTTGTTATCAAAAATTATATGTCGATAAAAATAATTCAGCTATAGTTTTCAATAGATACTATATAAAATACCTGTTATTAAATTACAGATAGACACAGAAATAATATTATATTGAAAGTTGAACATTTTTTCATAAACAAAATGGAGTTTTATAGAACTAATATTGTATTGTGGATATCCGTAATTCAGTTGTGCATATTGTTAGTTTAGTCAGAGATATATTCAAATTACATACATACATACATACATACATACATACATACATACATACATACATACATACATACATTTGTTGCACATGTACATAGCCCCTTGGACAAAGGGTCAGATGCATCGGGGAGCCGAAATTGTCAGTATGAGAGCGAAATGATTTTTTTTTCTACTTCTATCACACTATATGTTTCTCCCGTAAGTCTTTTAATATTTTTTGAGAAAGTTACTTTGCAATATTTTTCTCGCACGAAGATGCATCGGGAAGCTAGTCTGAGCTTCCGTCAAAATGTCAAAGTTTAGGATTATCATTTTGAACAAACTCGATATACCATCTCCGATGGTTTTGCTAAGATTCAGCATCAGAACTTTTTAGGTTCTGGTGAAGATGATTTTTAAAGTGTTTTACCATATGTGGGCATGTTGGTCATCTTGGTCAACGATCATTGGCACAAACTTTCAGTCTCGTTTTAAAAGAAAGCTACATGTTGGATTTGGTGACAAGTGACCCACCCGTTTCGGCAGAGAAGTCGTTTAAGAGTTCTTGATGTTGGACACCTACAGAAATCAGGACAAGTACAGGCATCCATTATGAAAATGAGATGGAGCTAAAAGCTATTTAGAAAAAAGTAGCGACTGCGATTGGGCTGCGAAGAATGCATTTTTAACAAGTTGATCGATCGACTCACAATCAAGACATGGCTAGAAAGGTAGAGGTATGCTTATTGGATAGAATATAAATTTTGTTACTGCTGTCGTCTACGTCCGTGTAATGAACAAGATCAACCGCAATAATAAGCAACATGTATTATTATTATTATGTATGGACGTATTTATTGGGACATTTAAAACATTGGTGCATTCAAAACATGGGTGCGACCAGAGCCCAGGTATGTCACGGTATGCAACACGTGTTTGGCATTCTCATTCAAGAGGGTTAAGAGGGCTTCGGCTCGATGGACGCCGGCGTCGGCGAAATACCAGCAATATTGGAGAAACTCTGATGGATTCCATGGCCAGTACTTGAACCCTGTCAGGAGTAGATCGCTCTATCCTTCCTATATATGATTCATATTGGTGCGGTTTCAGTTGACAAATCTAAACGTTTGACTCCAGCGCAGAGACCTAAGACGGACCACATTGCGCGGATACACAGGTTGAATTGAATCTTTGATTGACACACTTCACAAATTATGTATATTGTTTTCCATGGAGGCTTCAGTTAAACGCGTCTCTCTCAGCATGCACTAGCCCTAAGAAGGTTAAATCATGTGTTGCTTGTAGATTTCTTGGGTGTTTTCTTTCTGTTTGCTTTAGCAGTCTGTCCAGTACTTCTCTAAAACATGACACCAGCTGTGTGTACGTAAATACACGTCGGCATTGTATACAGAGCAATGGAAATGCGGAGTGAAAATGGTAATTTGGTTTCAGTCCAATCCTTGCAATATGGCGATTTTCGTGATTTCGCATTAAAAATACTTAGCAATTATATTTTAAATTGGTCTTTCAAGGGAAAGTGTGTCTTAAGGGAACTTGATACATTTGGTAGATTTGCTGCCATATTTTAGAAGGGGAAAATGTTTGTGACTTCCTTTTTTTGCGTTTCTGCACAACAATCCGCTTCTGAAAAAGGGTCCACTGTAATAGGCAATAATTTGCCTCCAAGAGGAGCAACTAATAATTTGCTCCAAAAAAACCCAATATGCTTATAGAACTGACACATTTTCAGAAGGGAACCAGCACAACTTTAACGGATTACCTCCCCCTTGAAAGCGTATCCATCTCCTTTAAGGCATGTGTGCACAGCGCGTGTTCAGATAATCCTGCGCATCCGTACAGTCTCCACCAGCGCCGCTCTGTTTTTACAGTCTGTAGTATGCAGTAATTCAGTGAGCGGAGAAAGATACCTCGATCAGACAACGAATACACAAGCACATCTAGGCCTTGGATGTCCGCGTATGTTTGGGTCTTTTCCTGTCTACACACAGTCGACTCCCGTTATCTCGAAGTCCAAGGGACTCTAAAATACTTCAAGATATCCGTATCTCGACGTCAGATTTGCAGGATGGAGGAAAAATAAATCGAACAGCCACATTTCACAATTGAATATGTAATTTGACTCCGGAAGTTACAGATATATTGAAATACTGTGGAAAAGAGGAGAAATTGCTTCTTATGAGCAATTTCTCCTCTTTTCCACAATATTTTGTTGCCTGTTGTTAGATTTCCATGTTAAAACAGGAACCAGATTTTCACTTCGAAATCAGCGATTATTCGAGATAAGCGAAGTCGAGATAACGAGAGTCGACTGTATATACATCGAAGTCTCCTTTTCGCATAACGAGTTCATGTAAGAACTATAATATAAAATATTTTCAGATTCTTTTCATCATTTTAACCCTTAAAGCGCCAAGAAAAACTGCATCTGAAAATGTCGTCTGTTTATGTCGTCTGCTGAATATTCTTGCAGACTTTTCAAACCTATTTTTGCATACAGGCAAACAGTGTGGACCCAGATCAGACTGCTCCTAGAGGAGCAGTCTGATCTGGGTCCACACTGTTTGCAAAAATGACTTTTAAAATGACAAGCAGATGAAAAAGCAGACGACAATAGTTGTGACTGGCGCTTTAAGGGTTAAACTTGATTTTCTTTTACTCTGGCTCACGGCTGGGAAATTTTATAATGAGAGCCAGTTGCCCTGATAATCAAATGCTATGCGAGTGTTCCGTAGCAGGCGCGACTCCGAATATAGCGGCCCAAAACAACTATCGAAAAAGGTAGGTTTAACATTCGTCGTATTTTGTTTTTTTACGGAAGTTTGTAAAACAAGAGAATGTCTTGCAGTACTCTTGTTTTTTTACTAGCCTCACAAACTACAAAGCTGCATAAGAAGTGTCTTAATAAAAACCGAGTTTCGATTTTCGTTCTTTTTTATGTTCTTTCTTATCAAAGGCAACCTTTTAGATTTTTCTTTCATTTCACTGGAACTGGTGTTTAGTGCCGTGTGGCGGCCGTAAAATGTCTCGCTGTTAACCATAGTGCAGATTATATTTTTTATTTCATTTAGGATCATTGAGCCCATTCTGGTTACTTTGAAAATCGAATACTACTTAAACCGGTGCTAGTGGGAATATGCAGCCTCGCAAACTACATAGGTGCATTGGAAGAAACTTGATAAAACCGAGTTTCCGATTTTCCTTCTTTTCTGTGTTCATTTCAAAAGGCAACCTTTTAGATTTTTAGCTCACCTGAGCAAGGCTCAGGATGAGCTATTGTAATCACTTGCCGTCTGTCGTCCGTCGTCGTCCGTCCGTCGTCCGTTCGACCCTTTGAACGACTTCTCCTTTGTAACCCCTGGGCCAATTTTCTTCAAATTTCATGTGGCGCCTTCTGTTAAAGGAAGATTGAAAATTTATTCAAGTGGTCATGGTCCATTAATCAAGATGGCCGCCATGTCCATAGATGGTAAAAACACTTAAAAATCTTCTTCTCCAGAACCAAGAAAGCTTTAAAGCTGAATCTTGGTACAAAGCATCATGGACTCAAGGTCTACCAAATTTATTCAAATGATGACCCTAGGTTGACCTTTGACCTTTCTACGGCAAGGTCAAATTTGCGTCTCCATGTATTTGTATGAGGAGAATGTTGAAGTCATTAAAGTGTATTAAAGACTAATGGCTGAAACTTACAATGAGTGATTAAAGTAGTAAAACATTTTAGTTATAATAAAAATTTTGTCCCCTGGGAGTTATCTGCCTTTGCCTTTGGGCTATACTCATGTATAAAATTGCGTAATTTTTCAATGTCTTCTTCTCTGAAACCGCTAGAGCAATTTTCACCAGATTTCACATGGGGCCTTCTGTCGAAAGGGTATTGCCAATGTGTTCAAATGGTTTCGCGCCATTTAACAAGATGGCCGCCATACCCAATTATGGTAAAAACACTTAAAACTCTTCTTCTCAAGAACCAAGAAAGCTTTGGGGCTGAATAATGGTATGTAGCATCTAGGACTCAAGGTCTACCAAGTTTGTTCAAATGATTATGGCAAGGTCAAATTTGCGTCCCCATGCATTTGTACGGGAAAAATGTTGAAGTCTTTTTCTCAAAACGTATTAAAGACTAATGGCTGAAACTTACAATTTTTGATTAAAGTAGTAAAACGTTTTGTCCCCTGAGGGTTATCTGATCTTGCCCCTGGGTTATATACATGTATACAATTGTATAAACTTGTGTAACTTTTAAATATCTTCTTCTCTGATACCGCTTGAGCAATTTACACCAGATTTCACATGGGGCCTTCTGTTGAATGGGTATTGCCAATTTGTTCAAATTGTTCTGTGCCATTGAAGAAGAAGGTCGCCATGTCCATATATGGTAAAAACGCTTAAAATCTTCTTCTCCAGATACAAGAAAGCTTTGGGACTGAACCCCATCCCCCGGGGTTATCTGCCCTTGCCCCTGGGCTATATACAGGTATAAATTCATGAAATCTTTAAACGCCTTCTTCTTTGAAACCGCCTGACCCTTTTTTTTCAGATTTACATGGGGCCTTCTATCGAAGAGATGTTGACAATTTGTTAAAATGGTTTTGCATCATTGAACAAGATGGCTGCCATGCCCATATATGGTAAGAACACTTAAAATCTCCAGTACTAAGAAGGCTTTGAGGCTGAATCTTTGTATACAGCATTGGGGACTCAAGGTTTACCAAGTTTGTTAAAATGATGAGACTAGGATGACCTTTGACCTTTTTATGGTATGGTCAAATTGGTGTCCCAGTTACGGTGGCAGTACTGGAAGAATATTGCATGGCATTTGCAAATATGCAATAACTGCTTTTATCAGGTGAGCGAATTTTGGCCCATGGGCCTCTTTTTATTTTAACTTGTTTTCTACTTTAAGAAAACTTGTCTCATGTGTACTGCCTTGTCTGAATCATTTGTGGCATGGAGTGAGCATTGGTCAATTTACATGTCAGCAAGCAAACATTGACACCAGTTTAGGCTGGGTGTTGCCTTCAAATTAATACCAGCCTGAGGAGTTCGGTAGTCTAAAAGTATTAATTTATTGTCCGATTTTTACCCATTCGCAAAAAATAAGAACTGGAACCAGGTAACGAATATCGACAATTAATTAAACAAGGTCTCCGATTATGTCGAGCGGCTCTTACTATGTTGGTCGGCTCTAATGTTCGAAGATTTGTCGTCTAAAACTCTGGTTTTCAAAAAGGAAACGTGAAATAAATGAAGAGTAGAACATTGAGTGCATGTAGTTTTAAGTCTGGTTAATTTCAAGTCAGACCTACAGACATACTTGGATGAAACTGAATGAATTTTAAACAAAAAAAAAAAAAAAAAAAAAGAAACGCCTAACGGCATTATGGACGGGGTTTTAAATAATGAAGAAAGTGAGAGTTGTCTCTCTTGCATAGGAAACCCCTACTGGTCCTCCTCATCATCCCTTATGAAAGCAATCCACTGAAACACAAAGGTAACATATAACTTTGAAAAAAGGTTAACCTGGGACGACGCACGGCGCCCGCCTGGATATCGCCATTTCGAAGGACGGATTTTTTTGAAAAAAACAAAACAAAAAAAAAAAAAAAAAAAAAAAAAAAAAAAAAGGAAACGTCCAAACAACTCGGAGCCGACCGATATAGTAAGAGCCGCTGGACATAGTCGGGTCCTTTATTTATTCTCAAATTTCGTAATTTTGTTTACAGTTGTTTTTGTTTTCATTTTCAGTGCCTTTAAATGACCTTTCGATTTTTCCCTATTTTATAACCTTTATTCTGAAATTGTATATTCTATGGATTCCTAGGATAGAATTTTTCAAAATTTAAAAATATATCTTAATTCTTCCCTTTGAGTCCAAAATTTGAAACTTTGTTTTGTAAAATGAACTGAAGGCGGACTCGTAGCCAGTTATTCTTGAAATTTGATGTTTCGTTAATCCCCGAGAAACGACAAGGGTTTGATGTTTTATTGTTGTGTTTGTGGGTCCTATCTGGCATTGTGATCAGCACGTTAGAGAAGAGGGTTGCTTTACTTTCGTTGCTTTGTAACATGTGCTGTCCGTCGCAATTTGCTATTTTTCCTGTAGGCTATGGTAAGCAATGTTTTGTGACTGTGGCGGGGGCGGGTCCAGGAGTATTTCTGAGGGAGTTCGATTTGATCAAATTACCGTACTTTCTCTACGTACTCGGACAGATAGGTCTGAGCAAACAATGTAGACTCAGATCAGACGCCGCGTATCGCGGCGTCTGATCAGGGTCTACACTGTTTGCCACTCACTCAGCAATTTTGGACTTAAAACTGGACTTGTTGAAAAGAAGTATAAGGAAAAAAAATAAGGGTATGAATATTTAGGATAAATACGGTATCCCAAATCTATGATAGTTTTATAAAAGAAATCCCATGAAAATGAAATGTATAGTCAAAGGGGGTTCGACTGAGCCCCACGAACCCTCTCAGAATCCACTCCTGCTGTGTAGATAGCTTCTTTGCTATTTTTCTATTCTCTGTTGAAGCGGGTATTAAGTGCCGTGTGGCGGCCGTAAACCGTCTCCCCGTACTGCACTATAGTGCAGATTAGATTTTGTTTTTTAAGATCATTGAGCCTATTCAAGTTACTTTGAAAATCGAATACCGCTTGAGCCGATGCTGAGGGGTGTTTGCAGCCTGCCTCACAAACGGCATTGCTGTTTATGAAGAGTCTAAATAAAACCGAGTCTCCGATTTTCGCTCATTTGTGTGTTCTTTGTTTTGTAAGGGGAATAAAATCGTCTGGTAGACATCATTACTAAAATGATACAACACAATAAAAATCTACAAGGTTGCCTTTGGGAACAAAGTATATACCAAAGAACTAAAATCGGAGACTCGATTTTACTAAGTCTCTTCATATATACTCGTAGCAATGTTATTTTTGTCTACGCCTATCGTTATAGCCTCAGCATCATTGAAGGTTGTCGTCATTCTCATTTACCGCATAGGTAATGTACAAGTCGACAAAATTAGGCAAGGGCCTTCTGAAAAGATGTCTACTTTAAATGGAAAGAACGTGCTTCCCAGGAGAGCAAATTATGCCTTTTTAGAGTAGATCACTTTTCAGAAGGAAAGCAAAACCGTTTTGACAGAGTTGCCAACCTGAAAGTGTATCAGTTCTCTTTAATTTTCCTAGTTGAATCGCAGCAGTTATTTTGTCATTTCGTATGTTAATCCCTGTGAGAGATTTCCGTATATTATTCAGTAAAATGAAGTACTATAGAATGTTTATACTCGTGCTCTTCCATCGCTCGCGGGAAGTGGAAGGGACCGGCTGTTCCATAGATAGAATTTACTGGGATTATCTAATTTAGGCTTTTTATTGGAATAATCTGTTTCATGTTTTTATGACATTGACTTCTATATTTCTAGGTCATCACTTAAAGTCTCTGGTAAAACTGTTATCTTATGAACCAGTCGATCAACAAATTCTAACCTCCTTAAATGGTATAGATTGCCTATCAGAGAAATGGAAGAACTGATTAAGTTTTTGCATTACGAAAACACGCCTATTCAAATGCACTAAAAATTTTACCACCAAAAAATGGCAATTTTTCAGATAAAAAATTCTGATATTTTTCATATTTCTGCTCAAAAACATAGATTGTGGGTACTCGTTAGAACCGCCTCGTCGAGGCGGTTCTAACGAGTACCACAACCTATGTTTTTGAGCAGAAATAACAAAAATAATGTATACCCCTGTAAACCCCAGTTTTACTGTATAAAAGTGGGGTTTAAAGGAGTCAAAATTATATAGGTATGTTTTCGTGATGGTGACATTGATAGATTTTAGTCTTCAAGCAGCGGCCTTTCCGGCTGATTTGTAAGTATGTGTTATTGTTTGCCAGTTAGTTTGTGGCATCAAGTGCGTATATGGTAAATTCACTCATGTTTTTCTCTTCAAATACTGTAGTTTGAACCATTGGAATTTGGCAGATTGTATATGTTTTGTATACTTTTATTTTAAATGTGAATTTACTTATGTACACATGTATTGACTGATGGCCGACTTTGGATTTTGTATTGAATTTATTAGTAACAATATCCTAGCATGCTTTTGGCCCCGAGGTTATAAAACTTTTTTCATACTCAGCTCAGCTGAGCAGGAACTTTGTCCTGCTAATACATATCAAACTTGTACTAACACTTACAAATTCTTTCTTGCTAAACATAGCTGAGCATGAACATTTCTCTGCTAATAGATATGAAAATGCCATTTATTGTTGGCATTTTCATATTTATTAGCAGAGTAAATTTCATGCTCAGCTGAGTTGAGCATGAAAAAAGTTGACCCCGGGGCCTGGTTTTGTTTGAGAAGTAACATCATGCTTTCTATGCGTCTATGCTGCTTTTACGTGATAATTCACAAGCTCGTTCATTAAACTGTTCGTGGACATTATCTTTTCAAACAAAGTCCATTCCAAGATTTTTAAAAAATTTTTTTAAAATTATATAGGGGTCATTGACGAGGCCTAATTGTCGGAAATGACTGGTCTGCCCAGAAAACTTAATGTTTCGATGTTTTCGATTTTGTGATGAGTTCATTGCCCTTAAAGATAATTCCTTTTAGATTCTATTTTGCCAAATATATATGTAGTTATAAAGCATACTCATTGAAGCCTTTTGCAACTGAAAGGAAAGCATTCATTTTAAAATCTCTTTGAGCCAGCGCACAACAAAAACTACAATAAGACGTGCGACCAGCGAAGACTCAGATCAGCCTGCGCATCAGAGTCTTTGCTGTTCTCATGTGCCTTTTACAGCCTCCAGGCTATCCAAAGAGGGATAAACGTGTACCCTTGCCATACTGGGTGGTTGTACAGGCTGTGCTGGTCACACAATTCTTATTGTAGGTTTTTTCGGGCGCTGGCTCATTTATGTTCACTACAGTTGGTGTAAGTGCTTTATGGCGGCCGTGCAACGTCACTTCGTACTTCACTATAGTGTAGTCTGTATTTTCTGATCCGGTTTGGATCATCGATATGAAGGGTACTTATGAAACCTAATTGGCTGAAACTTGCTAGTCTGGCCCAGAGGTGTTAGTGCCGTGTGGCGGCCGTATCACATTTCTTATGTAGTTTATGCTTTCTGGTCCTTTGTGGATCATCGAGCCCATTTTGGGAATTTACAGGTAGTAAAAAACGCCATTCTTTTAAAAGTCTACCTTCACCGCAGTTGGTGTTAGTGCAGTATGGCGACCGTGAACCTCCACCGTACTTGGCGACCGTAAACACCCCACCGTACTTGGCGAACGTAAACACCCCGCCGTAATTCATTATAGTGCAGTTTATATTTCTGTTCCTTTTAGGATCATCGATGCTATTCGATGCTATTCCGAGAATTTTGAAAATTTACGTGAAGGACTTAATGGAGCCTAAATGGCCGACACTAGTCAGTCTGGCCTAGGGCACTTGAAACTTCAGATTGTTTTGCCAAATTTGATTATAAAGCATACCAAACAAGCCAGTTCATGTGAAGTCTATTACAAGCAAAGGGAAAGCATTTGTTATTGATAAAAACTAGCTGATGCCACAAATAATCACACCCACTTTGATTAGTAAGTTGCTTTTTAGTGACTGCTTACTACAAATTTAGACATAGCTAGAAGCTGATTAGTAGATTATAATGTGCAACATGGAAAAAGGACCAATATTGCATAGACGGACAGCGAAGGCCCAGATCAGCCTGCACATTCGCGCAGGCTGATCTGAGCCTTCGTTGCCCGCTCACAGAATCGGTGACTACTGTAGCATATATCGGGCGAACAGAGAAGGCTCAGATCAGACTGCGCAGTCAGATCAGGACATTCGCTATTCGCATATGCCATCAGAGCCCTTTTTGCGCAGCACATCTTATATGTACCAATGACAACTGAAATAATGTGGGTGTATTAACAAACAATCGCTTGTATGAAAGACGAGATTTTTAGTCTTTGGACTTCAAGCCCTATCGCAGGATGCCTTTGAATCTTTAAGCGCATTCGCTCATGTGCATGGCGAAGACTAATCAGACAGCGTGTATATTGCCTATTCGCATATGTACGTTGTCGCCTTTTTGCATGTATTTAATGAGCTCATCACGAAAACATGCCTATATAATTTTGACCCCCTTAAACCCCACTTTTATATAGTAAAACTGGGGTTTACAGGGGTATACATTATTTTCTTATTTCTGTTCTAAAACATAGATTGTGAGTACTCGTTAGAACCGCCTCGACGAGGCGGTTCTAACGAGTACCCACAATCTATGTTTTGAGCAGAAATATGAAAAATATCAGAATTTTTCATCTGACAATTTTCATTTTTTGGTGGTAAAATTTTCAATATATTTGAATAGGCATGTTTTCGTAATGTTGAGGCAGTTCAGTTTACAAGCAGCGTTCGAACATTTTGGGAGGTATATGGTATAACGGCCATTTTATTGTGTTGAACATTTAATATATTTCAATGTTTTTTTTTGTTTGTTTTTGTTTCTGCTTAACTTTTGTGTTTTTTATAAGGTTTTGATTTACTCTTTTTTGTAATATCTGTTTTTTTTTAGTTAATTTACATATATTAGGTACATAGAAAATAAGTACAATAACATCGTGTTTTGTTAAACCACCAAGGTTAGGCTGCAGTGATGTCTGGC
The DNA here is from genome assembly GCA_964016985.1 of Anodontia alba. Classification (NCBI taxonomy): domain Eukaryota; kingdom Metazoa; phylum Mollusca; class Bivalvia; order Lucinida; family Lucinidae; genus Anodontia; species Anodontia alba. Next base: position 83,148,320 of record OZ024831.1, on the reverse strand, counting down.
ATATGATACTAGCCGTATACATGAGTTTGCTTAGGTTTAGCGTTAACAGGTATAGATGGACCAAATGGACTTGTTGCTTTGACCTTTTACATTTAATATTCATAAGGATACGTGCAGTGTAAAATTCAGGTCTGGCAATTAGAAATGCAAGCGTTCCACGTTAGACAGTGATTCGTTCACCTTTACGCAGTAAACGTACACTTAATATTGTATACTTAATATTGTAATCAAAAGGTCAAAGTGACAAGTGAATTTGCTAGGACTTTAGTGCTTAACCCTTGTCCTGTGTAATAAATTAAGATGCCACGCCCATTTCTAATTTTCAGCCAATCAGATTACTTAATCCAGATTGTTGATATAAATTCACACACTTAATGGCAGACAGTGCAGATCCAGATGAGTTAGAACCAACTGATCTGGATCTGCACTGTTTGCAAAGGAGGACATATGAGGGCTCAGCAGGAGTAGGGTTAATAAAAATAGAGTGTACTGGGTAGATAATGTATACAGTATAAGTAAAACGGACTACATTATTCTATTATTTCAGGCAAGAGGAGGTACCTGTGGAAGAATAATTCCAGACAGTAAATGATTGTGTGGGGAACTATTTGGCTTAGTGGAGCGCTACAGTGTCGGTCGGTCGTTTCAGTTTGGGATCTTAGATTGGAAGAGTTTGATGGCTGTCACGTGGACAGATATGTCGTTTTCGGAGTGGTGAAGAGGACACGAAACCATCTAACCAGTTGCTGGCTCAGGTGGCCATCAAAATCCAGAATCTGATTTGAGACCAGGAAAGCGTAGCAGGTTAGAAACTGTTTAACTCTTAGCAGTGTAGCCTAGGGTTGTAGTAGACTACCTGCACACAGGTAGTCTACTAATGAGCTTGTCCGCCATTCTTTACAAGGGAGATAACCGTTTTGCTTTTCTGTTTTTCCAAATTCCTCTTGAGGAGCGGTCTATTCTAATAGGAAAAAAGCAAGTTCTTGCCTATTATGGAAGCAAATTCTTTCCTATTAGAGTAGACCCTTTCCTGTTAGAGTAGGCCCCTTTTCAGAAGAGAGGCAAATTAATTTTGGTAGTTACAGTTTAATGCCAAACAGAACAACAAATGCCTGTACTGCAGGGCTGGTCAGAAGGTTCGCTTATCGCATACATTCTAATTACATTTGGCATGTAATATGAAAACATGTCTTCTGGGCATGATCAGCCTGTCTCATTATGACGTTTGCTGTTTATTTGCATGTTCTACAGTAGCTAATGATACTCTGCTGGCGGGCAGCGAAGACCCTGATAAGACAGCGCGGAATCATAGTCTGGTTTCGTCCTTCACTACCCATACATGCCCATGACGTTGCTTTTTCCTTTAAGACTTGTAAATGGATTGTGCAGCCTATTCAGGTACTGGCTGTTCTTCAGTCAAACTCACTTGGATCGTACATGTTGATGTTGTCTGTGTGCATTCTAGCTAATAATTTCAGCAGACGTCATTTTGTGTTACTTTTCTTTTTGTCTAAAAAAGATTAGACTTTTAGCATTTCATGCATATTGTCTCTTCAGGAGACAATTTACATGAAATGCCAAAGCCTTTTTTTCCTAATGTACCATGGATATTCAGTCGGGGCACAGCATTTGCTACAATATTGCATGTGCGACAAGCGAAGTATTAAATCAGCCTGCGTGACAGCGCAGGCTAATCAGTCTTCGCTGTCCGATCGACCACGCTCTGGATCCCTCGCTAGTGCTCTGCGAAGACTGATCAGACTGCGCGTATTCGCAGACTGATCTAAATTTTTGCTGGGTGCACATGCAGTCTTGTACGAAATGCTTTGCCCCGGCTCATATGCAATGGGTATCCATTGCAAACGCCTGCGAGGCGAGGGTTCCCATAACAAGTGCCCCGGTTTTTTTTTAAATACCCAGAGCATATGGTTTCGTTAAAAAACAAAGAAAAATAAATTTAATAGTTTTGGTTCAAACATCCTATCTAGAAGCATGTATTACCATGTAAGACGAGCACTACTTAAAAATTGATCTTTGTGGCATTTACCAGTGAAGGCTTGGCTCAACCTGCACATCCGTACATTTCAAGTTGACCTGTTGATCAGGGCCCCTAGTGTCCGTTTGCCATGAAATACTATAGAGTATGTCCGTATATTAACCCATTTAAGCCTAGCGCCCCATAAAAGGGATATTGGCAAACAGTGTAGACCCAGATCAGACGCCGCAGAACGCGGCGTCTGATCAGGGTCAACACTGCATTAAATTCAGAAATTTCTACAAAACATGATAATGATAAAAACTAACCAGATCCCCCTATACAGGAAATGGACCTGTCCAAAGAGTTAAGGTAGAAGAGTCCACTCGGCTTTAATAGGTTAAAGGACTCTATGAGCCTGTTAGGATACGCAGGATGTTCTGGACCATCGTACATCTCATATGTTCCGGAAACCACTTTTGGAATGCCGATCTCTGTCTGTACTGTTCGCATATGCGATAAAGGGCCGGTCTTCTTGTTGACTCATGCCATAATAACATTATTCTCACATTGTAACTGCATGCCATACATATCCTAAATTCTGTTAAAGTCCATTAGACTTGATGGCAATGTGTCTAAAATAGGCTGACTTTTCGCAAACAGTGCAGACCCTGATCAAACCGCTCTTGCGGTTTGATCCGGGTCTGCACTGTTTGCTCTGACGTATCCGAATATTTAGGATAGCTACGTTTTATTTGCGAATCTAGTTTGGTCAGGATCCTGTCGGATCGCATATATTCCTCCGTGAAGTAGCCAGTAAGGTTTCCAGGACTGTTTACTTCGATCGGATTCCGTGTCTAGTTGCATATACGTATATACCGTGGTCAGCCCAATATTGTAAGTTGTTAGAAATGACTGGGTACAAGTACAGTCAACTCTCGTTATCTCGAAATCCACGGGACTCTCAGAAAGACTTCAAGATAGCCGTACCTCGACATATCAGATTTGAAGAAGTGAGGAAAAAACAAATCGAGGAAGCACATTTCACAAATAAATGTGTAGTTTGACTCCTGAAGTTAGAGGTATAGTGGAAATGTTGTGGAAAAGGGGAGAAGTTGCTCCTGAGGAGCAATTTCTCCTCTTTACACAATATTTTGTCAGCTGTTGTTAGATTTTCATGATTAACATCCACGAGATAAGCGGTTATTCGAGATAAGCGAAGTCGGGTTAACGAGAGTCGACTGTACTGCACTGAATGGATTTAAAAATAACGTTTTTTTTCACTGATAGTTCCGAAATTGCGCACCTGCTTAGGTAATAAAAACTGATAACTGAGACAGAGCACAGTGTTTTCTTTATCATTGCACGTGCGCCTAGCATCCGCGCAGTCTGATCAATCTTCGTAGGACACTCTGTTGGTAGCAAAAGGCCAATGCGTCTTAGGCGGACAGTGCAGAGTCTGATCTGTCTACGCGGACATGCGTATTCACAGAGTCCTCACTGGGCGCATATTGCAATCTTTTAGTAAATGCTGACCCCCTGCTCAACTTTGTTAAATTCGGTGTTTTGAAATTTAAGAGTATTGAAACCAACATATTTGTATTAAAGAGTACTTAAAAAACAAGAAAATATGTTAGGTTTTAAATAAATTGAAGGATTAAAATGTGCATGATTTTGGCTTGACTTTGATGCATATTAAGATGGTACAACTATTTGGTATCGCACTTTATTTTGAAATATGTTGAAAGCGGAGAAATAGTTGTCAAGTTTTATATGCCTATACAAGGCAAGCCTATGGAGTTTATATTGACAACATGGCGGTTTTTCGAGATCTTTCACTCACAGAAGACATTGATGAAAACCACATTAAAGAAAAACGTAAAGTTTTCTTAACTTCCATACTGCGGTGTTCTTTAATGTTTTCTCTGGGTAGAAAATCATTAAAAATCACTCTGCTTTGCATAGGCATATCTTCCATCGCTTTCAAAAAGATTTGCTACGAACATTTATACCATCCGAATACATATACAGGGATATACATGGTGTAACTAGTTCCGGAATCAGAAAAATGATTCGCAACATAAGCAAACGTGTCGTCTGACGTGCATCCAATGAAGACTCAAATCAGCCTGCAATTCGCACAACCTGATCAGAGTCTTCGTTGTCCACATGAAGAGACTTTGCATCTTGGCAGTTCAAAATTCGCGTCCAGTGAAGATTTAGATCAGACTGCGCGAATGCGCAGTCTGATCTGAATCTTCGCTGGGCGCACATGTACGAAGGTACGTTTTCTCACGTTGCGCCTCAAATAAATAACACGATAAAAGAACTATAAACGTAAACAGAATTTTCTATTTTGAAAAACATAAAGTATTACAAAATATGATAATAGGTGTGGGATGACCCATATGAATTTCATAATGTAAAACAAATGACAACTGAAGAAATTGTTGTGAAACGCGTACCACACATACACTAAATGATTGGACACCTGAACGCCTTACCACACTTGTCCTGAAAATTGAACAAGTCAGTTTTATAACCTGGGTGTGTCTTAAAATTATTTGGATGAGTGACAAACAGTGCAGACGCTGATCAGACGCTGCGCATCTGATCTGCGTCTACACTGTTTGCTCAGGCTATCTGTCCGATTACTTAGGGTATATATGGTAATTCTGTTGAGCTAAGATTGAAATTAATTGTCAAATGCACGCAGAGCTATTTTTGTTATATTGTACAACGTTGTGTTATATTTAATAAGCAAAGAAAGTGTTCCAAGATATTCTACTTTTTCTCACTAAAACCTAAGTCCTCCACAGCCAGATGGCCAGTCCTTACTATTTTGTAACTAGATCGTGGGTCTAGGCTATTATCTAATAAAAGGTGTCGTATATTTGAAATTGTTTATCATTTAAAGCAAACATAAAGTGCATACCGTAGTCAATAAATAAATGAATAAATTCAATATATCTTCTTATTTAAAGTCTTTTTTTTACAAACACAATTTTTTTTCTAAACTGAACACTACTCTGCTTCTTCTTCAGCAGCTTCTGGTTCCGGTTCCGGTTCGGGGACTGGTTCCCGCTTTGAAGCTTTTATTGGTTTTGGTGGAACGTATTCGTCTTCCTCGTCTGTTGGGTAGTCGTCATCATCTCCTTCATCATAAAGTTGCTTTACTTTTATATCAGACACGTGACGAACTGCACCAAATGACGTCATGCCTGCCTGGGTTGCATATCTATTGGTACCTGCTTGCAAGCCAAGTTCACCTTGACCTTCAGGTACCGCGTCGTCTGCCCGTATATCAGCACAGTGGCGTACTGAGCCAATGCGCATTCCTTTCTGCGTAGCAAATCTATTTGTTCCAGCTTGTAACGTGAGTTCACCTTCCCCGTCCTTTATGAGGTCGTCTGCCCTGATATCTGCACAGTGACGAACGGAGCCAAAACTCATACCCTTCTGCGAGGCATATTGGTTGGTTCCCGTCTGAAGAGTGAGTAGACCGTGGCCAGCTCGGAGCTGCTTTTTGGAGAATTTCTTCCTGGGTTTTTTGACTGGATCTTCGTCCTGAAATATTTTAGAGTTCATTTAGTTATTGTGCGTGTGTGTGTGTGTGTGTGTGTGTGTGTGTGTGTGTGTGTGTGTGTGTTGTGTGTGTGTGTGTGGACACTCCTGGATTCGCATATCATCAGGCAAGTCTCTGAACATTTCAATGCATGCCCTGTCTGTTAAACCTTAAAGTGTTAATCACATCTCTAGCAGATGAAATTTCGATTTCTTTTGGTATTTATTTAGAGAAAATAAGACTTAACATGGACGATTCACATGAAAAAGCAAGTCTTATTTGCACTAAAAATAACAAAATTAAACGGTCGTCTGCTACTATGTTGCTGAAGCTTTAAGGATTAACTGCTTTTCAAGGCATAAAAAATGATGTCTCAATGATGAAAAATGCCTGCGCGTATGAGCTGAACGTAAGAAAAAAAGGGGTCTTGCCTATACACACAGAGACAAGACTCAGATCAGAGTATGCATCGGGAATATATAATAAAAGGCTACTCTAAACGACTGCAGGATTACTGTCCGGGAAAATGTAGGCTTTTATCAGACTGCACGAACGTACAAGCTGATTTGCACCTTCGCTGTTCGCGTAAGCCCCAAAGACCCTTTATCATGGCATCTCTTATCCAGATGAACGCAAGGTGAGAAGATATACCTTATGGCGCGCGTCCAGCCATTACGAAAACACGCCTATTCAAATATAGTGAAAATTTGACCACCAAAAAACTGAAAGTTTTCTGATAAAAATTCTTTTTTTTTTCATATTTCTGCTCAAAACATAGATTGTGGTAATCGTTAGAACCGCCTAGGCGAGGCGGTTCTAACGAGTACCCACAATCTATGTTTTTGAGCAGAAATAAGAAAAAAAAATGTATACCCTTGTAAACCCCAGTTTTACTATATAAAAGTGGGGTTTAAGGGGGTCAAAATTATATAGGCCTGTTTTCGTGATGAAAGACGCGGAGCAGCTTGCAATTTCGCACAGTCTATGCTGACTTTTCGCTGTCCACCCGAGGGAGCCTCGGATCCTTTATTATCCTTCGAACACATAGCGAAGACTCAGATCAGCATGCACGGATAAACAGGCTTATCTGAGTATTCGCTGGATGTACATTATCTCACAGTATCGCCTTATCTCATGTTGTCGATCTCACATTTGCGCGCATATAGTGATGTATTGTAAACGCAGTTGGCATCCATGAATCTGAAATGAAAGTTCTGGTTAAGAATAGTAATAGTAATTGTAAACAAGAATTTGCGGTAAATATGAAAGTGATGAATGATGTTTTGAACTGTGAGCTCGGTAATGGTAGAAAGCAGTCCTGTGCTCAGGAAGCTTTTCGCATTATCTTTGCCCTGCTTACAGCTAAACCATATATATATATGTACTTCCCTCCTATATAGGAGTTCTAAAAGTATCTTAGCATGTTTGCAAACAATACGTTAAGGTATATATAGCTACAAGACAATATGTATATAATCTAGCGGTAAGAGAAAAAATACTACTGCGTAGTGCTTCTGAAGAAAAATAGTTCTTTTACTGAGAAAAAATGTTACTTTGTTAAAAAAAATATTTTACTAATAACACGATTCCAGATGGTATAAAATATAAAAATAACTGAAAATGATCCTAATTTGTTCTTTATGATGGTGATGATCACGACGACGACGATGATGATAATGCTTGACATGCAGCTAGGTAATTTATTGCATAACCATACACTACAGTCGACTCTCGTTATCTCAATGTCGGAAGAACCAGAAGTTTTGTGTTGCGATAGCAATAAGTTGAGATAAAAGTAATTGGAATACAAGCTTTCTGTAATTAACATTGCCAGAATTTCGTTCTATCAGGACGTATTTGAGATAAAGAGAGTCAGCTGTATTCAGTTACATGTAAGTCTACACATGCGCACAGTTTAATATGAGTCTTGTGATATTCACGCGAACGTGCTCGTTTTAGTACAAGGCATTGCGCCTAACCAGACTGCGCAGGTATCAAAATTGTTCCAAGGTTCACATTCATTGCTTAAGTTAAGATATATCTATTCTGACGGTAAGTAAAATTTACCGCTTAGCTCTAAGCACTGATTGTGAAACTGGGCCCCGGTCTGGTATGCTTTCGTATTGCTCCCCAGGCAGCATTCTTTATAAATCTATAGTGGGCCGTTATCGGCCCGTCAGCTACCCTGACAGGCCGATAACGGCCCGCTATAGATTTATGTAGAATGCTTACTGGGTTTCCAGTTCTGCACTTGCAGGACGGAATAACCTGAAGAAAAACAAGGACTAGTTAACTTACCACCGTCACAGAAGTGTTGGTAATGAGGTCTCGCCACAGAATCTTACTTCTGACAGAGCATATATTACGACCTGGCAGGAAGAGGCAGAATCTAGATAGCCAATGGTAATCTGATACAGTTCATCAGTGTCGCTGGTATTAAATGTTGTTACTTTGTTTCTGTACAGTCATCTACACACCTCGGACATTGCTTTCATTTGGTGCAAGCTACTAGTGCCATATGTCCAGGCCTGCAAGTACGGCTTATGGATACATGAAATCTTCTAACATGGCCTTAAATCATCGCACGTAAAGCCATATCTCACACCATATAGGCCCATCATCATCATCATCGTCGTCGTCATCGTCGTCGTTGTCGTCATCATCGTCCAGTCTTCGTCCTTGTCGTTGTTGTTGTTCGCCAACAGTACCGTCATAACCAACTTCATGATGATGAACAAGAGTATTGTGTATGCGAAATTTATCACTGATCTGAAGTTCTAGCTCGTAACTTCTGTTTTTCTCTGAATCGCCATAAATCGATTATAGTTTTGGCATTCCTTTGGTCTTAAATAATTTCATTTATTACGAATATTGCTTTTGGCCTATGTCCCGTGGTGACATAGTGACGGGGATAAAATGCGGATTGGCAATATAATTGTCTTTCAGATTATCAGGTAAAGGGAATGGACACACTTGGGATGTTTTCCGACATGTCATTCAAGGGAGATGACTTTTGTGACTTCCTGGTTCCATTTGTGCACACCCAGATCTTTCTGATAAGGATCTACTCCTAACGGGCAAGAATTTGCTCCCTAAGAATTTGCTACCAGGGGGAGCAAATTCTTTCCTTTTCAGAGCTGACCTCTTTTTAGAATGGATGCAAAACAATAACGACTGAGTTTGCTTCCCTGAAAGTGAATCCATTCCCCACAAGTTGAGTTAATGATTACTCTTTTTTTTTCTTCTATTGTCTTTGAAATCATATAATTATTTTGTCAATTTCCACTTCATCCCCGGTACATATGTCATGTTTGTTAGGTGTGGCCGGCCTCGGTGGCGCAGTTGGATGCGCGTCCGACTGGAGACCAGGAGGTCGCGGGTTCGACCCCCGCCGAGGTCGGCAACATTCTTTCGTGGAGATTGATCATGAAATATTTTCTACGGTCATTCTCTCCCTTCCGCTGATTCAAGAAGGGCAGTTGTCAGTTTCTGGCGAAAGAATGTGCACAATACTGGTTAACCGCTTGGAGGACTAAGCCTGCCCAGTAAACGTGTGGTTAGGTAAACTGACCGCGCTCGACATGACCCCATTGGGTTGACTGGGCCGTAAAACCTCAACACAACATGTTTGTTAGGTGGTTCAAATGATTGTGTATCAACCGACTCAGGCAAATTGATAGGGACCATAACTTGAATGGGTGTTGTAAAATATAAATGAAGATACCTAGGCAATGCCGCAGTAAGGAAACAAATCATGCCTAAATGTTGTCATTGAGCCGTAAATCCATTTTGATTATCTAGTAATAAGTCCCAGGTGTTGACTGGCAAAGAGTTCAGACTGATTCTTTGAAACAGTTTGTCTGGATCTGACTTATTTACTCAGGCATGTCCGTCCGAATACTTTGATAGAAAGCCGGAACATGAAAAATGCACTTTATAAAGTCCGTCCATAGAAGGTTCAAATCAGCGTGCGCATCCATACAATCTGGTCAGATTTACCTGTCTGCTTGAAGAAGCTTTGGACCCTTGGCTCTCCACTGATCACCCATCGAAGGCTCGGAACAGACTGCTGCAGTCTGATCCAGGTCTTCGATGGGCGCTTAAGTCAGAAGGTACAAGGGCAAGTCAATAAGTAACCAGCCTATCCCATTTCCAATTGACCGAGACGTCCAAGATTTTCATGCCTTGTTTCAATACATGTTTTAGGCTTGAGGGCAAAATTGCATCCTTATCGTGTCATTCAGTCATAAGATATTGAATGTCAAACATGGCTAGCGATGCAAAAGTAAGCTTTTCGTCAAAAGTTGAGTACCGTGGTGTAATTCGGTACTTGTATTTGAAACGGAAAACAGGTGAGGAAATACATTGCGAGTTGACCAATGTTTATGGGTCTTCTGCACCATCGTATGCACAAGTTAAATTCTGGGTTGGGGAATTCAAACGCAGTAGAACGTCTTTAGAAGACGAAACCAGGTCTGGACGCCCATCAGATGCCACCGATGAAGAAATGTGTAACAAAGTACGGGATATGGTGTACTCTGATAGGCGAATTAAGGTGGAAGAAATAGCGAATGCATTACACATTTCACATGGTAGCGTTTCAACAACTTTACATGATCGCTTGGGTATGCACAAGCTAACAGCCCGTTGGGTCCCAAAATCCCTTAGCGACGAGCAAATGGCAACCAGAGCATCAGTATACAGCGCATTGTTGAAGCGGTTTAGGTCAAAGGAAGATGATTTCCTTTCACGTCTGGTGACTGTAGATGAGACCTGGGTCTATTATTATGAGCCAGAGAATAAAGCTCAAAGTCGCCAGAGTGTGGCTCCGAGGCCAAAGAAGTTCAAAACGCAACCCTCTGCTGGCAAGGTGATGGCAACTGTATTTTGGGATGCACAAGGCGTTGTTATGTTAGACTTTCTAGCAAAGAAAAGTACAATAACAGGTGCGTATTATGCAAATTTGCTCGACTAACTGAGAATTGTGATCCGCGAGAAAACGCCGAGGTAAACTCTCCAAAGGGATTCTGCTCCAACAGGACAATGCGAGAGTCCACACTTGCAAAATTGCAATGAATGCTGTTGAGCGGAATGGGTACGAGCTAATACCGCACCCCGCCTATTCTCCGGACTTAGCTCCTAGTGACTATTTCCTATTCCCAAACTTGAAAAAGGATATCCGTGGACGTCATTTCCGGTCCAACGAAGAAGTCGTGGCGGCAGTTGAGGAGTGGGTCAGAGACGAGGACCCCGGCTTCTTCAGTTCTGGGCTGATGGCGCTGGAACACCGTTGGTCCAAGTGCATCGTTCTAGAGAACAAATACATCGAACAAGAAGAGATCGATCTCACCCAGAAATAAGTTAGTCTGGTTTTTTTATTGACTCGCCCTCGTACATTTTTCTATTGCTGATTCAAAACTGGTATCACTGCCCATAGCATTCTAATTGAATCTTTATAAGGTCATTATCGGCCAGACAGGATTCCTATCGGGCCGATAACTGCCCGATATAGGTTTAAGTAGAATGCTAGCTGAGATATACTACGGGTGCTTTTGGAGTAGAAATCTAGATCTGTAGAAATTGCGCAGCACAGGAAATACAGCCAGGTCCAGTCTGCACAGCGGCTGAATCTGGTCACTTGTCGGACAGCGAAAAGAGAGGTCTATGACTAGGCTGCCTGTGTGATGATATGCTATTTCCGATGTATCGGCTTAATGTGTTGCAGGTTTAGGATAAGACAGGAATGTTTTGCTTATTACTCTTTAGGATAGCGGACCCACTTGACAGGAGGGTTACCAAGTATAAACAGCCCCTTTGAAAGGTGACCATTGATGCTTAAACTCTAGCAAGTCAAATTTAAGATGAGTGGAAACACCTGAAAGATTTGGCCACTTTTTACAAAGGGAGACAACTTCTACAGATATGAATTCGCCGCCCTCGTATACTCTAAAAAGAAACGATAATCAAATTCTTTCTATTATAAGAGTAGACTGCTTTTCGGAAGAGTTTGATGTGAAGGGAAGTAAACAGGAAGTCTCACATAAGTTATCTTCCTTGTATAACATGTCGGATAATCCACCAAGTATATCCAGTCACCATAAATTTGAGCAGACGGCATAAGAAAATAATTTTCTTACTGCATGAAATGTTATATTGAATCGCAGAAGTAGGAAGTACCTCATTAATTTGTTGTCTGCACTTTCCATCTCTTGGAGGAAAGAATTTTATTTTTGTGAATGTTATCGATTTGTAGTCGTCGGCGAATCACCTAGAAACTAAAGCCAGATAACCCTTGTCATGCTGAATAAATTAAGATGCCACGCCCACTTCTAATTTCCAGCCAATCAGATTACTTGATCCGGGTTTTTCATAGAAATTCACATATTTAATGACAAACAGTGCCGATCCAGATCAGTTGGCTTCTTCTTCAGAAGCCAACTGATCTGGATCTACACTGTTTGCTAAGACAAGGCATGTCGTGTTCAGCAAGAGAAGGGTTAAGATTGCAAGAGACTCGCCAGTGATTACACATCGAAAAAATCCATAAAAAAAAAAACAAACAAAAAAAAAAAAAAAAACATTCCTTATGATAGTGAAATTCAGGGGGCTAAAGTTAATATTGGCTGCAGTTGTGTGTGAACAAATATAATAAATATAATACTGGGGGGTTAAATTTCATTAATGGGTCTTCTTCCAAACATGAAAGCGAACTTAAATCGTCCTTCATGTTATCTTTGTAGTATGTAAGTGGACGTCAGCGATCTTCGAGTGAGCAGAATGACTGAACAGGCTAGAATTCATATGGCGAAAAACGAATATTGGAGTTGAATGTACTGCAAAGAATGATCGTGGTCTTCACTGTTTGCATACATAGAAAAGTCGATGTTTCCTAGATGTTTTCAAGATGTACCTTCATTGCACTGTCCCAGCTAGCATTCTTTATAAATCTAGAGCGGGCCGTTATCGGTCCGCCAGCTACCCTGACGGGCCGATAACGGCCCGCTATAGATTTATAAAGAATGCTTACTGGGGTATGTCCTAAGAATACGTTATTATTAAGAAGAGCTATAGACTGGAATGAAATAATCATATGTTCATTTGTTCAGAAGAATGATGCAATTGGTATATTTTCCGCCATTTTCATAAGGGGAACAACGTTTGTGACTTCCTGTTTGCTTTCCTACACATAAAGCGTCATTTGAAAAGAGATCTACTCTGCAGGGGTGCAAACATTTCTGATACAGCTGAGCCCTAAAAAAGTATATCTATTCTCCTTAACTTGATTTAAAAACACGAAAAATTGCGACATGAATATATTTAAATAGTAAATAACACTTTCTCTTTTTACTAAAACAGTTTATATATTATATATACAAGTTCTAATTTGCATTCTTTCTAATGTGATCTAAATGTTAAATATACTGTTAAATCAATCTCGGATATATCTGTTAGAATGCAGGCAAACTAAAATAGTGTTTTGAAAATATAAAAAAAAGTGTTTTAGCACTGTTATCAAAACCGGAAAAAAACCCAAATGAATTACTTAGTGAGGATGAGGATAAAAATATTTGAAGTAATGACGTTAAGTAATCAGCCAGTAAAATGAAATATTATTTGTTTAGTCAAACGCTATCTGTTAATACAGAAGTTGTCCTGAGAGCGTAAAATATAGTTGAAATCCAAATTTCAAATTATCAGCTGGAAAAAAGTGAGGCGCAAAGATTTTTCTCGTTTGAAGATCAGTCAGTTACTAACTAGCTGAAAAAAGGAATACATATAGTTTATAGTATGGCAACGGGTATGTAACTTCAATACCATTGTATCGGTATAATGTTGATTTCATGTTAGAATCCTCAAATTGTGTTTCAGTCATCAATATATATATTGGACTAGACGAATATACAGCTGAGCTGTCTGCAGTTCCAAGAAATAGCGAGGATTTAAACTGCGTGATGTATCAATTTTGATTACAGGACAATTGGTAACGAGATTTAGACAGTATATCAATTCGTCTTGACTAAAAATATTCTTCAGTACGTTGTTCTGTCCATTAGAACTGTATCTAGCTATTGTTAGTTTATAATATTTCATCCATTTAGTTTGTTTCTTTGTAACCTTTACATTTTGCTTTATAGTTTTCTTTTTCTCCGCTTGCAGTTTCAGTTATATATTTCCAACACGTTAACAAAAGCGCATATATCCGCGGCATAGGACACCAGACTGTGTCTCCAGACATATCTTCTTTTTGTCGTATGTTTTTTTTATCTCAAGCTGCACTGATGTTTTGTTGTCCTTCAATATTTAACACTCCAGTACTCAAATACAGTATGCTACTTGCAAGCTTTTTGAATTCGGTTACAGTAAATAGCTTACACAAGCCGCTTGTAATAGACTTGTCCAAAATCAGCTTACATTAATTATCATATGTTGAAACGAAAATGACATTAACAGTTATTCGAGCAAGTAACAGCATGTAGCAAGCAACGACAGCGTGACAAGAGAGACACGAAGCATCTATTGACCTCCTGTACTTAGTTCTTGTCATCAGGATTATCAATGTCATCTTCACCCTCATCGTACAGCTCAGTGACTTTAATATCCGCGATATGTCGAGAAGCCCCGTAAGGTGTCATTCCTGCTTGAGATGCACCTTTATTTGTACCCGCCTGAAGGCCTACGAACGTCTGACCAGCCTTCAGTTGCTCTTTTGTCCATTTCTTCTTTGGCTTTTTCTTTCCTTTCTGAGCATCGTCCTGAAAGATGATTTTACCACTTATATATTTTATTGCTCGTTTTCATTGTATCGCTTCGGGCTTTTGTATCTATCGTGATTTGATGCTGCTCTAATATTGTGGTATTGCTATCTATAATAATTTCATGTTCTTGTTGGCCGTGCAAATATTCTAATACACATATTTCATCCAAAAACCAATGGTGGGTTTGTCTACAGAAGCTACAAAAAGTGATTTATTATCAACTAGAAGGTGACTCTATGAGAAGGCAGCAGAAAGATGAAGACCTAAGCACACTGAATTATTGTGTGTTTTTTATACATGAAAGCTGAATCATGATACGCCTTATAAATGCAAGCAAGGTGCAGCGTTATTATTAGTTAAATTTTCTCTTTGTCCAATTGTATGCACTACATTCATATTGCAGTTTTCCAAAATGCCTATATATGCGCACATGAACTAATCAGGAATACGAGTTCTTATCCCTACTCTCGCAGTTTTAAGGGGGCTTGTTACACTTTCAGGGGAGGAAGCGTTTTCAAAAATATTTTCCTCCCTTCGAAAAAGGGGTCTACTCAAAAAAGAGAGTTTGTTCCCTGTGGGAGCAGATTCTTTCCGTTTAGAGTAGATCCCTTTTCAGAATGGACTTGATGTGTAGGAAAGCAACCAGGAAGTCACAAAAGTTGTCTTCTTTGTGAAAACTGGCCGGAACTCTACAACGTCTACCCCATCCCCTTAAATGTATTGTGCTTAACGCATTTGGTGTGCATTCTAATACTTTTAACTGATCGGAAGTATGTTTTCTTTTCTATCTCGGCAGGCAGGCTCTGATCTTTGAATGTACTTTAGCAATATTTTACACTAGTTTATCCAAATAAGCAACAGACATCTTCCGGTCGCCGTGTAATAGTTTTGTTATGCCCTTATGCCTTTCTTTGTCTTTAAAAGGAAACAAACTAAAAAGGAAGGAAGCGTATCGTATGTCTTGGATAAAGGAGTTTTCTTTTCTTTTGCTTAAATAATAATGATATTATACGTTAGTTTTTCTTAATATTCGATGCTGGTTTAGTTAGAAGACGAATTCATCTGACTTCAAATAATATCAAAATGAACGTCAGTGTCGAGTTCAATGTGTATATGTGTTTTAACATTTTTTTCGTCCTTTACTGTGTTGTTTTCTTAAAAGAGATATTGCTTTTCAGGATCTGTGTTTGTATCTCAGTATTCTCAATCGTGCAAACACAAAACAAAGGGCCTCACCAAGCGAAAAAGTGTCTTCGGGCAAATGCGGACAATAAAGCCCCAGATCAGTCTACGCATCCGCGCAGTCTGATCGGGGCATTCACTGTCCACTATAAGAATCACTGAGCACTATAGAATGTAACAGTGGAGAGCCAATGTCCGGACGAAACTTTGTGCGTTTGCGGGATGAAGCTGAATTTGCATGTTGCGCATGCTCGAAGACACTTTGCGCGGCCCATATATTTTCCTTGATAGGGTGATCAGATTTACGAAACCATTGAAATGAAAACATCTTGGAGGGAAACATTTTATTGAAATTTATAATTTATTTATGCGTTTACGTAGTCTCGAACATATAAATTTGTTCGAAATATGTTAATCATTCTATCTAAACATTCCGGATGCAAGAGTGACTTTAACAATACACCTAACAAATTTTTCAGTCTAAATGTCCCTTTTTTGCTCTATTAAAATGGTTTAAAGACGAAACGTGTTTTATGTAATGATTAAGAAAATAGTTCACTACATCAATCTTAAACACATACACACTGACCCAAAACTTTCTTTAAACAACTCAGTCCGTCCATGTGTATCCGTAGACGATTTCTTCATTTTTAAGTCTTTAGCAGGGTATTTGCTTAACTTTAAAATATTAACATCTCTTCTGACAAAGATCAACGAAGAAATATTTTTAGGAATACACATGTTTGAGCCACATACAGTCACTACTTACAAATTTGCGCACAATGGTATAACAAATATTGAAAATGACAATAGCGTAATATTTGCAGTCAACATAGGAAGTATCTTTAATTCATGTTCATTTCTTATTCTTGTAGGCAATAATTGCTCTAGAGTGTTCTTGAGTCAGTAAAATTTTGTTCTACTCGTACTTGGTCGATGTTTCATGAGCAAGAATAAAATTTATACCACTGCCAGAACCATACATTGTCCACTGCGTAGAAAACTGAATTTGATTCAATTATAACACCAGGGGATAAATTGGAATGGTGAGCTCTGTTTTGCTGGACGAAAGAACGGACTGCTTTCCAAGCACTGCTTTGCGAGGTAAACGGCTTATTTCAAATCCAATTATCTATTCTGTGGTTATGTACTCAAAACCCTGACAGCACACTTCCTCTTTGTCCGGAAACGATAGAATGTTATTTTCTAATTTTTATTCTTCTTCTTCCTCTTCCTCCTCTTCTTCTTGTGCCTTTTCTTCCACCTGGGGCTCTGGTTCAGGTGCAGGTGCCGGTCGTGATCTACCTTCCTGGCGGCTAGGCTTAGGCGCTGGAGCCTCCTCTTCTTCGTCCGTTGGATATTCGTCGTCGTCACCTTCGTCGTATAGTTGAGTAACATGGATATCTGATACATGCCTTACAGCTCCAAATGAGGTCATGCCCTTTTGCGATGCAAATCTGTTCGTGGCGACTTGCTGGCCGAGCTCACCTTGGCCTTCAGAACACGCATCATCAGCCTTAATATCTTTACCGTGTCGTACAGCTCCAAACCCAGTCATGCCTTTTTGAGAGGCAAACTGATTTGAACCAGCCTGGAGACCAATGACGGCAGAGCCTTCTAAAGACTGATCGTCAGCTTGGATATCCTTGCCATGTCGAACAGCTCCAAAAGATGTCATACCTTTCTGTGATGCATAGCGATTCGTGCCGGCCTGAAGACCGAGTTCTCCCTGTCCTTCATTTACGGCGTCATCGGCTCTGATGTCGGCGCAATGACGTACAGAACCGAAGCCAGTCATTCCTTTCTGGGAGGCAAATCTGTTTGTAGCTGCCTGCTGAGTTAACTCTCCTTCGCCCGTTTTATCGAGGTCATCTGCCCTGATGTCAGCGCAATGCCGAACGGCGCCGAAACCCGTTTGACCTTTCTGGCTGGCATATTTGTTTGTGCCCGTCTGCAGTGTTAGTAGCCCGTGTCCGGCCCTGAGCTGTTTCTTGGAGAACTTCTTCTTTGTCTTTTCCTGAAACACGACGCATTGGTTTAGTCACATGTTAAGTTCCCAGGCGTGGAAACTACAATACATAGCGTGTTCTTACTTGTATATTCATTTGTTGTTTTCTTACGAAGTCTCACGTTAGCATTAAGACAAACATATTAATCCTTACGCGCTAGTATGATATCGCACGTTATTTGTCCAGCGCACAATGTCTTGAAATATACGCTGCGCAATGATTTAACCCCACCAGCTTTGACTCTGAGAAATTACAAAACAAAATTGTGAAGAAAATTAACATTTATCATATAAACAATGCAGTTTTACTGGAAGCAGTTTGTACAGAATTTATAGTACAGGGCTGCGTGCAAAATGTAGACTTATTATTCACATTGTGTACGACCACTGTCTATCTTGTTTGAAGGTTAAAATATATTACGTACTGTTTTCGTTAAAAATGTTATCAGTTTTTTTACTATATCAACTAGGCAGGCTGAATGAAATTTCTTGCAATGAATAATAGTTAGATTATTATATATATGGCAATGCAATAAATGTTTTAAATTATACTAAAAAACAAATGTTTTATCGTAAAATGAACTGTTGCAAATAAAGATAAAGGGAAGGGTTCGGATGTTTTGTGTGTCTGTTTGTACGTTACAGCAAGTTATAGTTCAGTTATTCTGGGATAATACTAGAGTAATTTATATCAAACGTATTGATATTTCACGTTCAACATTCTTCTCGTTATCAGCGATGTGTCAGAACCTCAGCTATCAAAGCTAGGAGTATTATAATCGGCAAACCTCGTAGCTTAGTAGAAGACACTCACTTCCTAAATATCTATATATAAATGATGCACAACATAAGAAAATAAGTCTTGTCGAATATACGAGCATTTAATAACCAGCGTAATTTGCGCATTCGCGCAGTCTGATCTCGGCCACAGGGTCTGCTAACAGATTCACGCGATATTGCAGAATAAATAAATAGGGTCCCAATCAGACTGCGCAGAAGGCAGAAGCTTTTTTCGAAGGTTGTGCAACAATTATATAAAAAAGAATATGAACGTGAGAGAGGAATAAATAAAGAGAAAAAAAAAGGAATATGTCTATAAAAATTGTTGAATAGTCAAACATACACTGATGTTTGATACCTTAAGTGAAGGTCCATTCAAAATGTTGAAAGGTGAAAATATATATATATATGTAAGATTATATATCAGATAAAGTCTTGCTTAGAAACATTTAGTACCTGTACTCTGAATAATAAAGATTTAGATAGATAGATAGATAGATGGATAGATAGATGTTGAAAGTACATACTTTTAAAATTGTTTTTTATCTTTTTATAATGACAGTATTTTTTTTTTTTTGTTTTAGCTGGAATATTTTGTTTCATATTCATTAAACTAACTATAAATGGCTATATAAAGAAGACTTTTCAACCGTGCTAAGGTAGACAATAGTGTTTTTATAGTGTAATGAAATAGTTTATGTGTATATATTTTAGAGTACATAGTTGAATGATTGGGAGTATAAACATAGGAACGTCAATCCACTCAGTAGGGAAGAGAGAGAAATGTGGTTGGGAGAATAAAACAGATAGTCATTCTAGGTATGTATGCTGAATAGAGCGGGACTGGTGCTACAGGAGGATATTCATACACTATAAAAGGAAAATGAACGCAAACAAGTTCATCATGTGCACTTGGGCATATGCCATTCCAGAGAATCGTAATCTGCTCTTAGACTTAGCCGTCACTTTATAGTCTTATTTTCTCGTTCTCTTTACCCAGTTGCATAAACCTGTAACACTTAAATTTAAGGCAATACCTGTTTTGATATGCCACCTTTCTCAAATAACGGAAATGAAATTCACAAGGGCTTAACCAAAATGAAAGCACACAATTTTATTTCGGTGTATTCATATATATAAATATCATCCTGCTTTTATAGTAGTTTAATAAGAATTGTTTTCGTTAAGACATTAAGCAATTCAGTCATATATGGACTGTTTAATAAAATATATTATCATCTTTTTAGTGACGTTCTGTTAAAAACTTGTTCGGCGATATACCAAGTCTGGCTTGAAGTTGTGCACTGTATGATTAAACTTGTAAACTATTGCATAAAACAGTTTTCCACATTCAGGCTGTTTCAATTCTATCATTTCTTTCTGTTAAATTTCATCATCGCCATAGTCTTCATCATATAGTTCCGTAACCTTAATATCACTAATATGCCGTACAGCGCCAAATGATGTCATTCCCTTTTGTGACGCAAACTGATTTGTTGCAGCTTGTTGGGTGAGAAACGTTTGACCAGCTCTAAGTTGTTCCTTTGTGAACTTTCTTTTAAACTGTTTCTTTCCTTCAGGTCGTTCTGTAGCCAGGATGGAAGTAGATGCAACTGATTTGTTTGTACGACGATATGTTTCATTTGGTTCTTCTTCCTGCAAAATGATACAAGAGCTGTTGTCCTGTGTCACTGTGCTCCTTTATTATTCGAAAACTTTTACAGTAAACATTTGAGCTTTTATTTTCAAGGTTTTGACATAACTTTCTTATTCCACTATGATGTTTAATGTATTTCCACTACATTGTTAACTATAGTATATGTAAGCACCATACGTTTTAACTAATGGTGTGGATATCTTCATTTATCCGTCGAATATGTTTTATGGTAAATGTTTAAAGTGCGAAAGTTTATACTTAGTCTTGTGCATAACGCCACTAAATCTGGTTCAATGTAGCTGCTTTTAACATAGGTCGATATGTAGAGAGCATGTTTTAAGTTTGTCGATATGCTGGAGACTAATACAGATGAAAGTCATTAGTATCCCATTCGGAGGTCACTCATATATCCATAAACCTACAGGTGAACTGTATAAAGTTGACTCTACCACTTTGAAGAATCGAGGAAGCCTGTGTACCCCAAAACACACTGATCAAGTCTTTACTGTTCGCTTTATATTTTTCATAATGTCAAACAGCAGAGATCCTGATCGAATCAGGCAATGGGTTTCACATGCCACATTTTTGCGCATACGCTGAATGACATTGTCCCATATTACGGTTAATTTGACCTAACACCCAGAACTTGACAGTCCAAAGAGATCTGTTTCATTTATTGAGGGTCATTTGAAATTTCAAAGCTATATAGTACATGCAAGATTAATCATATGAACGTGATTAAAGTTTTGCAAGTTTGTTTTTGCTCTCTCTCTCTCTCTCTCTCTCTCTCTCTCTCTCTCTCTCTCTCTATATATATATATATATATATATATATATATATATATATATATATATATATATATATATATATATATATATATATATATATATATATATATAGTAAGCTGCTTCAAAATCAATATGGTTTATCCACGCTAATAATGCAATATGCATAGAAACAAGTTGTAGTTTTTTTTTCGTTAGAGCCAATTGTTGATAGCGCTGTATAAGCAGGTTCATCTTTCTTATTTAATACAGTTTGGCAGCATCACTGTTATGCAAACACTTTTCTTAAAAAATAAACTCAGTCAAATTCTACATTTTAAGTGTCATTTAAGACAAAAGGCAAACATCAAATTCAAAGAAAAGTGGAAATTACTAATTTTGCATCATACATCTGTTGAAGTATACCATTGGGTTAATCCACAGTTTAAGTGAATTTCATTTACATTTATATTAAAAGATACACTTATCGAAATGTTTCATTCAGTCATTCCTGTACAAAAAGAAGTGTTCTTTGGAAACGAAGAAGAACGAAAAGCGATTAATGTGATTTTGAACTAGCTAACATATATATTATGAAGATGCAGAGAGATGCATTTCACTAATTATATTGATACGTCTCTATGCATTCCATGCAGATAAATTAGGATATCTTGTAGTTAAATGTGAGAAGTTATAGCGTTACACGGAGTAACTATTCCTGTTCAGCTTCGTCGTCGAATTCCTCGTCATATATTTCAGTTACTTTTATATCTGCTACATGGCGAACAGCTCCGAATCCCCGCGTACCTTTCTGCGAATCAAATTTATTAGTACCACTCTGAAGAATAATATCAGCTTGGCCATCCCTATCAACGTCGTCTGCTCTTATGTCCGCTACATGACGAACTGCTCCGAATCCTCGTGTACCTGCCTGGGAGTCGAAACGATTAGTCCAAGCCTGTTGTGTCAAAAATGTCTGACCGGATCTCAGCTGTTCTCGTGTGAATTTTCTCTTTGGCTTTTTCTTTTGTGCAGGTGGTGGTCCTGCTAAAATGGAACCAGCTGGGAGAGGTTTGACTGCTTTGACTGGAGCACGTGCTATGGGTTCATCATCCTGAAAGATGACATACGGTAAGCGCTAATGTCCTGTGTCCATTGAGCTGCATCGATTTCGTTGTTTTGTGCTTAAGCGCTAAAGATAACATCACTCAAGTTTATGAATTTGTTTATCTTATTATTTAAGACGCATTTTGGTAATTTTGCTAAACAACTCTTATATGGATCTTACGAAGAGTAATATTTTAGACTGTAACATTATGATGACATTTTATTTACAACACTGAAATGATGACATTCTTGTTGAAACGATACAAGTACTTTCACGTTTGAAGGCAGATTAATTAAAACTTTGCTGGTATCCTATCTTGACACATTTAGGCGGTACAAAGCAAACCATACATGCAGGTAAACAAGGATGAGGTGCACAAGGATCATGTACTAGTTAAGTACCAAACGCAATGCATCCGAACTCTTCAAGGGTACTTTTAATTTAGGAACATATAGTTGACTTGTTTAATATAATACAGACTGCAAACGACATAACATAATAGGCGCTTACAAAATTGAAAAAAAAAAAAAAAGCTAATGTCAGTGTCAGCAGATATGTCAACCAAATTAATGTTTAACAAAATTGCAGGTTGTTATGTCGACTTAAACATGTCATGGATAATCCAAAGTCTTTATGTTCACGATTAGGCTTTGTTTGTCCGTACAATCTTTTTAAAGAGTTAATAAATATCAACGAAATATCCGTTTTGTACGCATATCTAAATTCACTCCTTGCATATAGGTTTCATTCTCAAGCGAGTTTAAAGTTTAAAGCAGTTCCATTGTCTTATTTCTACCTAGTGTTTTTTGTCATCTTAATCTTCATAATCCCCTTCTTCGAATTCCTCATCGTATACTTCCGTAACCTTTATATCTGCTACGTGACGAACAGCTCCAAAACCTCTAGTGCCAGCTTGAGAATCGAACTTGTTCGATCCAGCTTGCAAAATAACATCAGCTTGGCCAGCCCTGTCAAGATCGTCTGCGCGAATATCAGCAACATGACGGACCGCCCCGAAGCCTCTTGTGCCAGCTTGAGAATCGTACTTGTTAGTTCCACTTTGTAAGATGATATCTTTGTTTCCCTCTGCGTTAAGGTCATCAGCTTTAATGTCAACACCATGGCGGACTGCCCCGAACCCTCGCGTACCCGCCTGAGAGTCGAACCTATTGGTCCATGCCTGTTGTGTCAAGAAAGTTTGACCAGATCTCAGTTGGTCTCGAGTAAACTTTCTCTTAGGTTTTTTCTTCTGTGCAGGCGGTGGTCCAGCTAAGATGGAACCTGGTGGGAGGGGCTTGATAGGCTTAATTGGTGCACGTTGAATTGGCTGTGTCTGCTGCTGTGGTTCCTCATCATCCTGAAAGATGTTACATAAGCGCTATTTTCCTGTGTCCCCTGGACTCCATTGCAAGTTAGTCGTCTGTTAAAGCTAAAAGCGCTTATGAGTAAATTAAAAGCAAGTAGATGCAAAATTTTGAAACGAACTTCGGAACTAAGAAAAATCTAATTGTCCATCGGCCGAAGACCGAGTGCAGTGTATTTTTTTTATTCTCCCGGACACCGACAGAAATTTGCTTAATATTCAAATTCTACTTTTGTTTGTTGTTTGATAGCTCTGTGATTTGAATAATCTTTGTATATGCATGAACTACACTATATATGGTGCTAAATGTGTATGTCTACATGTATTGTTTATCTTATTCGCAGATCACGAAAGGCTACAAGCAACACAACATGCAAGTAATAGGCAAAGTAGGTTAGGCTCTAAATATAGCACAGAAAGCATACACATATAGCCCAGGAAAAAGACATCATTCATAATATCAACTCAGATAATTAACGGTAACTATTATGATTATTAACAATATTGTGATTTGATAAAACTTGACCGTATCAGTTCAGAAATTTGAATTTGTTCTTTCTCTACTCTATTTAAAATGCATTGAAATTTCACCTAAAAGGGTTTCTCAAAAGTTCGACTTTAATAGGATGTATAAAAGCAAGTTAATTTAAGTTTAAATGCCTAGGAACAAGAAAGACAATGCAAGCATAGATGCTGTAAATAATGATGACCTTTGTTTACATACAAAATACACTATTTTAGTCACTTAACAGTAATACGTAACTACAATGCTGTCATATGAAGAGTCTCAGTGAAATCGAGAATCAGATTGTCGTTCTTTTGATGCGTTTTTTGTTTTCAAGGGCAATATTTATAGATCTTATTTAAACTTGCTTTAGCGACAACAAAGCAAAAACAAATCGTATCGTATTGGCAGATATGACTTGGTAATTTTTAAACGTTTTCTTTATATTTTAAAGAGATCCCAGACCTGACATGAACACAATTCTTTGGAGCCGTTTCTTTAATCTTTACCATTCTTTGAGCTTATTCATGAGGCTACGAATTTACGATATTTCTGTCAGGAAGTATGCTTTGACATTTCAGGCAAATGAAATTGTCTCCGAAAAAGACAGTTTGCATGAACTGTCATAGACTAATTTCTGGAAAAATAAACAAAATATTTCAAAACGTCGTCTGCTGGAATTTACCCCGCTTTAAGTTCTCTCTCCTCTATGCAAGACAAACCATGGCGACCAAAAGCGATTCTGGTTTGATACTTGTCCTTATACTTTTCGTTGTATTTGTCTGCTGATGCGATGCTAATACTGAATTTGCTGCAGTTCCACACATTGCACAATCAAGTTGAATCGCATGAAGTGAAAAACTCTCTTCAAGCATATACAAAATTGCATATATGCAGATTCAAATCATCTTGTCACACAGTCTAATCACAGAATTTGGTCACCGTTGGTACTTTTGACAGAAACCAGTGACTGTGACAAGCCGTGATCAGACTGCGACTGTGCAGATATGCAGGCTGATCTTTGCTTTAGGCATGTGCCTCTTAGAAAATCTAACCTTGGCAGAGTTCAGATGAGCAGTCACAGACGTCTGGTGGTAAAGACTTTATGCGTTGTGACACGCCAAAACGTACCTTTTGACAGGTGCGCAGTCTGATCAGAGTCTTCGTCGTACGTATGCAGAAACTTTGCATTCACGACTTTTCAAAATGTGCCAAATGAAGATTCTGATCAGACTGCACGAATGCTGGGCGCTGATGTCCGAGGGTACGTTTTCTGACGTTACGGCTCTTATATACTTGTCAAAATGCTACATAGAAGTTCAGAAAGAAAGAAAAGATAAACGATTAATACGATGTTTCTGTACGGCTATTATATACATAAATGAGTCGGTGCACGATAAAACCCACAAAATGTCATGTGCGCCCAGCGAAGACTCAGGTCAGCCTGGGCATCCGCCCAGTCTGATCAGTCTTCGCTGTCCAAATGAAGAAAGCCTGGGTCCTTAGCTACACATTGGACGCACAGCAAAGATTGAACAGGCTGGGCGGGTGCCCAGGCTGATCTGAGATTTCGCTGGATGCACATGCCATTTGGTTGTTTTTGTCGTGCGCTGGCTCAAATACCACTACAAAAATGTAATTCGTAGATACAGAGAAATAGATATATACTTCGCATTTTCTTGCTTAGTCGGTTTGGTCAATTAATTTCCATTGTGAACGAAGCAAACTACGTTTTTTTTATACTTAATGTAGAAACAAGCTCTTTGTGAAGCAGTTATAATAACGTTTGAATGTATTTGTTATCAAAATTCAATGACCAGTTTTTTTTATGTAAAAAATGGGACCCATTTAATTACCACTTTTTTTAACCATTCGATAGATTTTGCATTTTAATTCTGTAGTTACTTTGCTCAAATGTTGTGTCATTCCCTTATTTCAGAGAAAAGTGAGAATCTAACAACATCATGAAATGGAAACAGGTTTAAGCTTATTCTACGGAAATAAACGCCTAACAATGTGACTAAAATGCCATTCAATGTACTTATATTGAAACGGTACTTTATACTATGGAAATCAACGCCAACATAATGTATCTAACTGACATGATGTCAAATGGGCTGATTTACTTGACACAACACTATGAAACCAAAATATCTATTTGTCTTACATGCGTGTAAATTTTTACAAGGATGTGAATGTATGAAATCGAATTCAACACTGGTTCATAATATAAAGCTGAAAAGAAGTAAGTAAATCTTCAAGGAGTCTTCTCCTGAGCTCTATAGTTAAAGAAACTGGATACACCTAGTAAATTTTAAACCATTACCGTCAAGAGAGACGATTTTCTTTTTGCTTTCCTGCACAACAAGCTCGGTTTGAAAACGGGTCTACTCTAACAGGAAAAATGCTCATAAGGGCTGCAAATTCTTTCCTTTTAGAGTAAATTCCATTTTGAAGGGTACAAAACAATTTTTACAGAGTTGCTTCCCCAAAAGCGTATCCATTTCCCTTAATTACGTTTATGATCAGCAGCATTTTTTGTCTTCATTATAAAGCATGAAATAAAGTTTAGCTGAAGATACAACACAAAGACGCTTACATTATTAAGAGACATTAAAGCAGATAAAACAGCCGCAAAGCATGTGATTAATAAATAATTAGTATATTAAAGATATGCCCTAAAATGTGTGATACTAGATGCTGAAATCTGTCGTCTTCGATGAACATAATAACTAATCAGACAATACTTGGGTCGATATAACTAAACTCAATGTCCAATTTTACTATGTATTTAATAGCCATCTGAATATATTGGCTGTATTTTTGTAAAAAAGGAAATTACATTCAACTATAGAAAGAGACAAGCAAATATAATTGAATGCTAAATTCTTTTTTCGCATCAATATTGCAAACACTTTATAACAATTATTGAAGGAATAACAGGCATTCTATGGGGCACTATGTCAACCACTGACCTGGTAAATTGTTTGTTTGTTTGTAATAGAGAAACACAGGAATTCAAAGCATGCACAATTACGAAACCATCCACTTTCAAAGTATACCGCCAGTGTATGGCATTAATCCTTTTAAGATCGTCTGTATAATTCGAAGTTCTTGACAGACTAAATAACAATAATTCAGAGGTAGCTATATTGACTACAAAGCTAGATATAGCGTTACACTTAGTTTTGTTATGTAAATAGAAAACAGTCTGGTGAATTGATTATAGTCCAGATTGCAGTGTTTCATTATTTTCTAAAGGATGTGTTATTGTTTTTATTAGATAAGGGATATGACATTATACATCGAACTTTGTTAGTTAGCTGCATCAAAAGCAGAAAAAAAAAACACAGCTACACACTGAGCGAGAGAATAATAAAAGTAAAAAAGGATTGCCTTTGGAAACAAAGAACACACAAAATCACGAAAATCGGAGACTCGGTTTGATTGAGTCTCTTCATATGCAACACAGTAGCTTGCGAGGCTGCATACGCCCCGTAACACCGGCTTAAGCGGTATTCGAGTCTCAAAATAACCAGAATGGGTTCAATGATCCCAAAGGAAATAAAATATAACCTGCACTATGATGATGAACGGAGTGATATTTTACGGCCGCCACACGGCAAAACATCAGCTACAGTAGAGTAAAATAAAAGTTAAAAAGGATTGCCTTTGGAAACAAGGTAGTCAGTAATACTTAATGGGTCAGTTATAATAAAGGTTTAGTGCACATAAAAGTGTCATTTGAAATTATTTCTCCGGATGGTTTTCAATTTGAATGGACATATGTTTGACTGAATTTTCATAATTTATCAATATATATCGTATATGCCCATTTAACGTTAAAACCTGTAACATCCAGGTCTGATTCATAAGAACAATATATACTAAGAAAATGTAAACCAAATGTTATATTACACCGAGCAAGATCTGTAAGTTGAAAACTATTTAATATTGTAATATTCTTTATAAAGAAACATATCCTACCTGATTTTAGTCAAATTATAACGACTATACTGTTTGAGGTTTAACTACCTTGTCAGAGATATTTCAGCTTGTCTAACCGTCTTGCAGAGCAAGAAAGAAAAGAAGAATGAGTAAACATGAGGAAAAGGCCCTCATCCTTGAACTTGCTTAAATGGAGGCAAGAACATTCCTGCCAAAAAAACAGTGATAGCAGCCACAAGCCAGTGATAATCCTCGGAAAGTTTCAGTAGGCGGGTATGATGACGGTATAATTTTATTTCTAGTGTACCATCAAAACATTTTGCTTTCCTTAAGGATATATAAGAAACACTATTTTACTATTTCAGTGTAATGATATTTAACCTTCTTTTAAATATCCCCAAATGTTTAGAAAATGATATGTGCATTTTACAAAAGAAGTACATTTGAACAAGTACAATTACATTAACACTTAAAAATTTGGATGTTAATAATAGTTGTGCTCAGAACAAGCATATTCTTAGAAAGCAATGTTATTCATGTTAAAAATAGTTATTTCTAGTAAAAATATGTTTTATTTGATCATTTAGTATAGCGCACTATGTAATATCTAGTAAGGACACTGTAGGCATTAGTAATGTTAAAAAAAAACAAGACAAAGAAAGCAAAGCTTATTAGATACCAGTTTGTAAATCTACACAAGGCAGAAGCTAACTTAGAGTAACTATATTTGAACTTGTTTTTATTCTAATGATCTAGTACTGATTTTATTGTTTATAAAATTAATATCTGTATCTATTTAAATGGAATTGTTAGTCGGATGTTTTATAGAGTAGTTTAAGTGAACTGTTAAATTTCAACGAATGAATTATTTTTTATTATGTCTTAGCCTTTTTAGTTTAAACATGGACATACATGTCATTTGTTATTTATTTCGGAGTACTAATTATATGCTGAGTGTTGCGCCGTTGACATCCCTAGAATGTACTGATCAGGGAAATAGGATATATTCCCTTCCCGAGACATATGTTAATTTAAGATGTTAAGCGAGAGTCAACATACTTCTCAGGCAAGGAATATGAGCCTATGTCCCCTGTCAAGAATCCAAATAACGAACCTGTTATGCTGTAAAGCTTTTATTGAGTGGTTCGTAGGTTATTTATCACCACGTAACTAATCGTTGATTAAACTTCATCAAACAGCACACGACGTCAGTAAAAAGGGACATAACGTCACAAAACAACGATTATGTCAAATTTCGAAGTACGGGAGACGCTGGCTGAAAATCGAACTAAAGGCGATTTTAGGAAGACTTTAAAGCCTTTCAAGCTTTCTTCTAGAGCTCAAACGGACAGCTAAAGCTTATGTAAGTTGAATTTAAATTTAGTTTGAAATAAAAGACATAAACATGAGGAAATGCTTTGGTTATTCAATGATGCGATTGAAATTAGAATGGAGACCAGGCTTAGAGAGGAAACGTGTACAGGGAACATATCTACGGCTTGTTATATGATAAAATGCCACGAAATGTATTTGCAGTATAGCAATTGGTCACGTACCTATTAATCAACATATAAAACAGAATCTATTTTTTTCTTTCATCTTTTAA
Source organism: Anodontia alba (assembly GCA_964016985.1). NCBI lineage: Eukaryota > Metazoa > Mollusca > Bivalvia > Lucinida > Lucinidae > Anodontia > Anodontia alba. The sequence continues at coordinate 83,119,102 of OZ024831.1, read as the reverse complement.
AACCAACTGTTCGTTTTCCTTAGAACAATTTGAATGCAATAACTCCTACTTAGACAGTTGTTGATATTTTTTCAGAGTAAATGCCTACAAACCAATTTTTTCCAGAAGATGTCGAAAGCACAACAACTGTTAATGTTTCAAGATCTCATCCTGATATGTTAATGATAATATGTTAAAATTATTATTTAGTGCATGTTGTTGTAAAATTGAATCTCAGTTGCGATTAGGACTGTTTATAAAATGAAGAGGAATGGATACACTTTCTAGGGAGACAGCTATCAAAACTGTTTGGCAATCCTCCGATGGAGGAATCTTTTCGGAGGAAAACGTTTCAGAAAAGACCCTTTTTCAGAGGAAAGGTGCACTAGCTGTGTAGAAAGCAAACTGGAAAATATAAGAGAAGATACAAGAAGTTGTCTTCCTTGGCAGAAATTGCGTAAAATTTACTGCATGTATCCAGTCTCCTCAGTGATATATTTGGACGGGTTTTAAACAATGTTAGGCTCAGCTACAGCTTGCTAGTGGTAACAAATAGAGACAGCAAGTAACCTATGTATTACTTTCTTGCACACAGCTAAATTCAATAAAATACATGTGATTTTAAATAAGAATTTGTTTAGAATTTAGGAAGGTTATTGACAAAGCTCCTAACCTTAAACAAATAAAATGGGTTTAGGATGAATTGATTAACTTGTGCATTGATATGTTTTCTTATGGTGATTTACTCATCGTGTGTGATTCCTCATAATTTCTGTTACCCAACTCCACCACCACGTTTCCCCCTTTTTCACTGTATAAAGTAGTTAAAATGAGGGTACTTGAATTCTGAAATGAAGCACTTCTTTCTATGGTCGTGAATAAAAAAAAACCCAAAACACAGGAATAAGTTATATTTTGTTCATCAAACCGCCAACTGAAAAGAGGCGGAGTCTAATTATATTCAAGCGCATAAGAGAGGTTCTTAATTTAAAAGCTTTTACTTTAACCTGGCGACTATTTATTAAAACAGACGACATTATTAAAGTATTTGTCACAGACATAAGACAACATTTCAGCTAAACCCTTAACTTCATTTAAAATCTACCAATATATTATAAGTTTATGATTCTACTAAAATATTGTGAACTTATAAAGTTGCAAAGCAGATGAAATGAATAGAAATTGATTAGAAATTGTGTTGGTTTTACTAATCTCTTCAGAAGGTTATACTTATTTTGATGAAACAATATCCACTGACATGAGAACCACTTCTCAGCAGTTTGCTTTTATCTTACGAAAATATTTATTGTATTTCATTCCTTAAATGAAGCAAAGTCCTCTTGAAGAATAGGAATACAGATACATTTTCAAGCTGCATTATTTACAAGAACTGGCAAGCGGTTAAAAGCGGCACCAAATTATCGTAATTGGATTGACTTGAGTTAGAATATATTACTTTAACACTTCCATATTTATAACTTGATAAAATATCTGCCCTTCAATTCCTATGGGTATAATTAAATTCGAAAAATAAATTTTATGAATTGACAATAATAAATCATAACATATTTGTAAATAATAACAAAGATTGGGAAATGTCACAGAGAGAGAGAGAGAGAGAGAGAGAGAGAGAGAGAGACACTAATAAACACAAGCAGTTTCTAGAAGTAATATCTGGATGTACCCATATTATTAAAACATTATATAAACACGTTTAGTGCTGTTTAAGTTATGATATTTTGTACAGTTTAAGTCAGTATTAACCAGAGTTATGAGTTAGTGTATAAATATGTTTAGATTTTAAATACACCTTTGTTATGTTAGTTATTGCATTAGACATTTTCATAAAACAAGAATATGACTGGTACCTTTTGTCACCATTTGTGTTTGTATTATTACATTCTTCACTATATTCACATTATATCACATTTTACAACACTACTACAAGTATTACTAGCCGCGCATTCTGCGTTTCTGTTAATGTCAGCAATACCAATTTATTTTTGTTCGACGTTCACAGCAGTTCAGTTCTAACACTTAGGCTGATGTCTATTGCAGTAAATTAAATGTATTGGCTAGAAACGTTATACAAAATAAGTTTACAAAAACAGAGGATGTTCTGTTTAATTTAAGACAAACATAATTTTCATTACAGCTATTCACAATTTTAGTATAAACGACTAACATTTACGCAACGTAAGTACGTACAGTAACTTCGCAGAGTGCATATGCAAGTGTCAAACATATTGTTAAAGGGAACTAGATACACTTGGTGGTTTTCTGCCATATTTGACAAGAGAGACAACTTTTGTGATTTCCTGTTTGCTTTTTTTTTGCACTCCCACCCCCTTCAGAAAATGAGTATAATTCTTTCCTATTAGTGTACACCATTTTTAAAAGGGATTCAAAATAATTTTGATAGAGTTGTCTCTCCTGAAAGTGTATCAGTTCCCCTGAATTCTATTCAGACATATAGACCATTCTAACCATGCGGACAAAAACAGAGGCCTTTGCAAAGAAGACAGATCCAGATAGAATAGCCTATAATGAGCCATCTCACCAGATTTATGGGTGTTTGCCATTGTCTGACTTACAGCACTATTTGCGAAAATGAACACCTTCAAAATTAGAGATTGAAGGGTCCACCTCATAAAGAGGTGAAAATGTCAATAAACTGTGAGAAATGGAACACATCACCAATACTCTCAAGTTATCGCATGTAACTCAAACTGTAGTCCTCACCCCAGAAAAATAACACAACATCGCAAAAAAGTGTTTAGACTTCGTCGCAACGTCCTGACTTTGTTGTGACATTGTGTGCTTACGGGAATTGTTTGTATGAAGAAAAGTGTTGTTTTTCTCACAGTATTGTAATATATTCTTGCCGTTTAATGTCCGACTCTTTCAAAAAAAAATACACGGAAAGTAACAAGTAACAACGGTCGTAATAATAATATACTAAACACATCTTCTAAACGCACTACGTATTGTTAAAATGCGACGTAAAATAAGAAAAGCAAGGAGGAAAGGTAACTGTGAATTACGCAGGCTGGTAAAGATTCTTGTATGGTTTCTAAAAGATCCTAACATCCATTGTAACGACAAACACCCGTACGGAGACAAAAGTTAGGCTTCCCACATTAACTGTAATAGAAATAGACAACTGTATACGCTGGGAAGGTCACACGCACAAAAAACGTCCTCTACTGATACTGAAATAATTTAGGAGGAAGTGGAAGGTTTTCAACAACACGAAACAACCCTTCCTCGGAAACAGACTAAGCAAAAGAACCGATACAGAAGACCCGCCTTGGAACGGACAACAGCAAGACTGCTAGTCAGATAAGTGGGGGATTAAGTCAGTTTTATAAGGATTTAACCCTCATCCTTAGTCCCAATATAGTTCAAGCTATACCTATTGATAGGGGTAACCTAATTCATCAACTGATTAAAACAAATTTTACAAATTAAATTATCAACACTTTGATGAAATATAACTGTTCTGTATAGCTGAGACAGAACATTGTAGACCATTATCTCTGTTTAATAGTCCTATAATCAGTAATATCTTTTAGGCGTATTGCAACCTTATATCACACAGAACACATTTGAATTTGAAACCAAAATTGCAGAAATGAGTGGCGGGCATGAGTAGTCTTTCATTACTTTTATACATTGTTTGTGTGCTCCATATAGTTAACCAAGTATATAAAATTATATCAAACAGATTTTTATTACGTATCCTTTATTCAACAATATAGTGTCTGGTTAGAAGATTTGTCTAGCAATGCAAATAGTACTACAAGCACAGTTTCAAGTGCACCAGTTCAACGTTGACACCGATTTCAGAACTGATACAAAATATCAGAATATATCACATCTGTCACAAAGTCCTTTTATTTTTTTTGATATGTATTGGAAATGCCTAAACAGGAATTTTACACAACATATGAATTGACCGAGCAATATTTAAAGTGACTGCGCGATTTGATGCATGACTTTACATTTTAAGTTTTCATATTTTTTGAAAAGATAATACAGATAATCACATCTTCTGTCTTAATGAATCCCAAGTCAGTTAAGTACTTTCTAATCCACAAACAGAATTCAGCATTCTTTTTGGAGTTGCACAAGTATATATCTGATCCATCAGTTCGATAATCAACTTTTCAGAATCTATAGAGGGCATGATCACTGCACTTGATAATGGACTAGTAGTAACAACAGTAGCTAAAACAATAATAATAATAATAATAATAATAACGAGAAGAAGAAGAAGAAGAAGAAATAAAAGAAGAAGAAAAAATAGCAATACAAAAGGTATTATTTACAACAACAGTTCGTAATCCTTATTTGGAATTCATTAATGTGCGTAAAATGTAACTAAACAGTTATAACAGTAAGGAATCACGTGATGTTTTCATGAAAGGATAACCTTTTAGTTCGCGGAAATTAGCTTTACTACTGTTTTCAATATAACTTTATGAACAGCCCTAGACAAAGCACAGTGAGGTCCTATTCAAATATATAAGTACCCAGTCAGCATTCTACGTAAATCTATATCGGGCCGTCATCGGCCCGTCAGGATAGCTGATGGGCCGATGACGGCCCGATGTAGATTTACGTAGAATGCTAGCTGGGTACTATATCTTTGACGTGCCAGCAGTTTTATTCATTTATTGTTTATTATCCCCTCGTTACAAAATGTAGAGTGAGCGTTTAGCAAGAAAAAGTATTTCTATAAGATCATGGATATTGCAGGAAAATGCTTATAATATGTCACTCACTATATTACGTTTTAGGAGAACTCATACAGAAATACTGAAATTATATTTAAATAACAGTACGGCTTGGTGCACATCAGCCTTTTGTGACGTAATATGCCACGTGATCCCCACCCTGGTTATAATTACATACGGAAGTGCTAGATTTACAGCGATGTGAAATGTAAGCGCCTTGTAACAAATTATGGTCAAGCGACGTGTCCGGAAAAAAACCCATAATCTCTGGATTTGTAAGTGAAATTTTATCTGGATTGCATTGTATACTAAGGTACCTTGCCTCACATGTGGCCAGGCGAACATGTGCACTTGTCCATCTGCCAATGCTGAAACATTAATAGGTGTTCGAACTGAAAAGGCTGTGATACACATCGTGTTCATGCAGGCTGAATATGGTCTTCGATATTCACACATGCTCGGAATCCAAGTTTCCCAGTACAGGTGTCGTTTATGTTTCCTAAATCGTATTCAGTGTCAAAACATATTTCGTGATAGCAATTTTGGAATGTTCTAAGTAGAATTATTTACTGGGTTTATCTAGTACGACCATAATACCGTTCGAAAGTTTCATAATATTTCAAAATATGTGTTTATTTTATTACTGGAGCTTTCATTTAGAGTATTTTTATCATCTGCAAAAGTAATTCATAAAATTGAAAATTGTTAATCTAACCGATAAATGCGTTAGATATTTTATAGACAATATGTTTGCATACGATTAGTTAGTTAGACTATTTCATGTCATTCTGTCTATTTTGGCATTAATCTAACTTACATTCATTTTTACTTAGTGTAGAAATACAAATGTTTAAATTCGTAATGTGGTGAAAAGAATATATTACAATGGTTTAACTCTTTCGGCCGCGGAGGCTATAATAAGAGGCCTTTGCAAACAATATAGACCCAGCTGAGTTGCAGCTTATCAGCATCTATACCGTTTGACAATCAGTCTTTGACTTTTAGGTATAAAGTTATATATGCAACAGATGGTCTGGTAAAAATTGCAGATGACAACTGTTGTCTGAAATTTGGCATAGAAAGAGTTAATCAGATGGGTATTCATCAGAATCGCCTTCATCATATAACTGTGTCACACCGGTTGTACCACAATTCCTGACTGCTCCAAATGGAGACATGCCCTTTTGCGAAGCAAATCTGTTCGTGGCGGCTGATTGAGTGAGTAGACCTTGTCCTTCTTGACAGCTTTCTTCGGATTTAATATCTGCACAATGACGCAACCCACCAAATTGCATTCCCTTTTGTGTCGCAAACTGATTTGAACCATACTGCAGTCCAATATAAGCATTGCTTTCTAGCGTTGAATCATCAGCCTTAATATCTGATGCATGTCGAAAGGCACCCATCGGAGTCATTCCTTTTTGTGATGCAAATTTGTTTGAGCCTGACTGAAGTCCAATAACAGCATTACTTTCCATCACAGCGTCGCCAGCTCGAAGATCAGATGCATGCCGAACGCCTCCCATTGGGGACATTCCTTTTTGAGACGCAAATTTATTGGTGGCCGATAACAAACCAATAACGGTATTTCCGTCAGGAGTTGCATTGTCCGCTTTTATGTCTGCACAATGACGTACGGCTCCAAAGCTCATTCCTTTCTGGGAGGCGTATTTGTTGCTCGCTGAAAACTTTGATAACTCCGCATCGCCCAATGGATCCTTGTTGTCAGATTTTATGTCTGCACAATGGCGCACAGATCCAAAACTCATTCCACTCTGATTAGCAAACTTATTTTCTCCTGTTTGGAATGTAAGAAACCCTTGGCTAGCCCGAAGTTGCTTCTTAGAAAACTTTTTCGTCACCTTCTCATCGGCACTCGTAGGCCCATGCAGACCAGTCAAAATCTGTAAGAAGTAAATCTTCGTGTCCATATTACCATCAAAATCTTGCTGAGTATTACAGTTTAATACGTATCAGACTAAACAAATATGAAATATAACATTTCATCACGATATATTAAGCAAAAATGCATTTACAATGTCGCTGCGACTCGACACAAGAAACGCCGCTGCTGCATTTTTGTCTGGATTTAAAACATTTTATCGGACATCCTTTAATTTCAAATCCTTAGATCATACATGTCATAGTTACATTGAATGGAAGTTATGGACACGTCGATTTGCTTCATCACGGTTACTTATTTTGTTGATCTATTGGGCAGACGCTGTTACTCGATTATTCTACAGTCAGGTTTCATTATTCAGTATTCACTTTCTATCCCATCACTTCTTTTGTTAAAGTATTAAAGTTTTACTTGATGCTGTGTGTGTGTATTTGATGCAATATGGTCCAGATATGTGTGCGTATTTATTGGACCATTGATTGGTAACAATCTTTGTTTGGTATTCCTTATACATATGCTGGCAATCGTATCTATTCTAAACCGAAGAAGTGTTCGTAGCTGAGAATACTATATTGCATTTAACGATAAACTTTAACAGGATTTTTAAATGTAATTTGTCAATTATTAGTAACTAAATCACATCGTTTAATGAAGAATCAAATGTCTGGGTACGATCAACCAAAAGTAAACGTATATTAGTTGACATAAGTGAGCAAGGAAAATTATTGTATTGTGTGTTGCAACTGAAATTACTAGTGTAATGACCTGAGGTAATGGCTATTTTATTTTCTAAACTTTCACTTCTGGAAAGTTTGATATTGTCCTTGCTGCTATTGGTTCTTTAAAATACAAAGCGGTTATATTGTTCCTTGAAGAAAGTCGCAAATAAAATGAGAAACAGTACGCATTTATCAATGATGATCAGTTTTACACCTTCGACTCTAATTCAATGCCTTGTTCCCTCAACACCTTATCCTTGCAAATTTAACTGCAGAACAGATACAAAGTAAACTATTTGAAAAAAAAAGCAACTGATTGTGCCCCACTTTTAATTATTTATATGAAATACAAATCTGATTGTGCCCCACTTTTAATTATTTATATGAAATACAACCATAAATTTTTAATCACACTCACTAATAAATAATAAATATGTAATGAAAATCAAAATGTATCCAACTTGCATTAGCAATTAGATAAAAATGACGCATGTGCGAAAAACGGATACTTGAAAGACTCTGGCTAATAGTCCTGTGCTATTTTGTAAAAAAGTAATTTTTTTTGCACCAAAGAGAAAAGTACATAAAAGCGTACAGGTACATATAAAAGATCACACTAAGATCACAAGAATATAAAAAGCGCTTAGAAACGTTATGAGACATAGAAGCACTGCAATTCTGACAGAGGAAGCTAAAGCAGAAGCAATACGCAAAATTCCGATGCACCAAACACCAACCATGTAAACATACAATGTCGCAGCAACGCCGTTTCAACGAAACCGCTTGATTTTGCGGCGATTTAGAAATGACATTTCTACGGTACTGCATATTTGCTGGAAAGATATTCGGATTAAAATTTCGGCAAAGCGATTACAGATGCAGCAAAATAAATGCTTCGATATTATCAATCACACAATCATTCATGTAATGTAAACTTAATAAATACTTGAAATGCAGTTCCTGATTTATAGAACTGAATGCAGTCATTGTGCTAGCCAATACAGACGGTAAACTCTCAACAATGTATGTTACAGAATTCTATTCTTCGCACTAAGCTGCAAAAAATCGCGTTAGAATTGCCGAAATTAACGTAAACATTTGGATTTAAACAGATGAATGTTTGTTGATCATTACGTCGCATAGGGAATGCTGAAATTTCAATGCAAAACATGGGAATCCCATGCTTCGTCATGATCAGAAAACATTCATCAATTTTAACCATACTTATAATAAAACTTTAGAACGTCTTTTTGACTACCTAGTGATGTGTCTAAAAGTGCTTGTATAATAGCAAGCAGTGTAGACCGTACTGGAATTGCTGCTTTAAGGGGAATGGATACAATTTTTGTGACTTTCCGTTCGCCACCGTGTCCCTTCTGGAGACTGCTTGTCAGAAAAGGACAAATCCAATTTTGACAGAGTTGCTTCCCCTGAAAATGTATTCATTCCCCTTAAATATGGTATTTTCATATTTAATTTTAGCAGCGATTCAATCTGGATAAATACTGTTTCTGTCCAAATGTTTAATGTTAAGACAGCGTTATTTGATTAGAAGTCTTACCCTTGGCGTATAACCGCTTACTTGTACAAACACAGTGATGAGTTTAACCTTCAGTAGTAAGCAAACTGCAACTCTGTTCGATTTAATGTATGTTTGGATTAAAATGGAAATGCATTGTTTATATATGTGTATAAATGTGTTATGTATGACTTAAATAAGATTCTTACAGCGTCTTCACAGTTTTAGTTAATTGCATATAACATAAATATGAACAACATGTTCTCTGTACAGTTACATTTAACATTTAACTTAACTAGTTGGTTCTTTTCATAAACAACTAATAGGTCTTAATAACAGATATAAAGCTAAAACTATTGCGCACAACCTAGTCATCCGGAGGATATTCATCCGAATCGCCTTCATCCCATAATTGAGTCACTCCTTTTCCGCACGAGCGAACAGCTCCGAAGCATGTCATGCCTTTTTGAGAAGCAAACCGATTTGTCGCTGATTGTTGAGTAAGCATGCTTTCACTTTCTGGACATTGAAATGCGGTTTTGAGGTCGGAGACGTGCCTTATACCTCCCATAGCGGCCATTCCTTTTTGCGACGCAAATCTATTAGTTGCTGCAGCTTGCGGTATAACGCTTTGACTTTCAGGGCAGACGTCATCAGATTTAATGTCAGCGCAGTGCCGTACGCCTCCAATTCTCATCCCTTTTTGCGTAGCGAACTGATTCGAGCCGTACTGTAGTCCAATATAGGCATTACCTTCGATTGTGGAATCGTCCGCTCGAATATCGGACACATGTCTAAAGGCTCCAATGGCAGTCATACCTTTCTGGGATGCAAACTGATTGGATCCAGATTGAAACCCGATCACTGCATTGCTTTCTTGTACCGCGTCATCAGCCCTGATATCAGACACATGCCTTACTGCTCCAATGGGTGCCATTCCTTTCTGAGATGCGTACTGGTTGGAACCTGACTGGTAACCAATAATAGTGCTTCCCTCTGGATCTACCTCGTCCGCGCGAATATCAGCGCAATGTCGCACAGAGCCAAATGTCATTCCTTTTTGCGAAGCATACTGGTTGCTCGCTGCAAAATTCGATAGTTCCGACTCGCCTGCTGGATCAAGTCCATCTAGTTTTATGTCTGCACAGTGCCGAAGTGCTCCAAAGCTCATTCCCTTCTGATTAGCATATTCATTAGTTCCAGTTTGAGTAGTAAGAAACCCTTGGCTAGCCCGAAGCTGCTTCTTAGAAAACTTTTTCGTCACCTTGTCATCGGCACTTGTCGGGCCATGCAAACCAGGCAATATCTGCAAGAAGCAAATCATCGTGTCCATATTTTCAGCTGTCCTTATCAAAGCTGTATCATTTTCAAAGCGAATATACAATTCAACAGATTTTGTTTTTGACAGTAATGTACAACATTGATAGCATGCTGTGCAAAGTGCTGAAGTTTTACAATCTAATAAAATTCTTTATATGCTGTTTTACATATTTACTATACGAGAAATATATCAAACTGTTAAAACAGCTCGTACTGAACTTGTATTATATTTCCCAAAAGATAAATGTGTTCTCTTCTGTTATATCTTTTCATCAGTGTTTAATTGTTTATCTGAGGTACAGGTTCGTATGTCTGAAATTTGGACACGTTGATTTCCTTCGATACATGCAGACATCTTCACTCTCTTGTAACATTCCGAGTAGCCAATGAAATAAGCAAACCAATGCCAAACATAGGACAGAGAGGCATTTAATAAAGAAGACATTGTGCAAAATAGACCATAAAAGTTCACAGAAATCATAATGACATATAAGTATATATATAAAAAAATACTTTATATGTGTGTACTATTATTATACAGCTGTAGCAGGAGTGTATTTCAAAGAACTGGAATAGCAACTATTCAGATGATTCTGATGTTATTTGCATAATGGCACGTCCGATGCCTCAAATTATTTTGGCCATTGTGCATTTTATTACTGACTGCATTTCGTTTGCTGAGCCATACTTATTTATACATTTATATACCGTTTCATAATCTGATCCGTTGTTTCGGTTTTGTTTCTGATGCCTGGGACTCTAAATTAAAAACAAATCATTTGTCTGTTGTTATTGTTCTTCTTTAGATAATTGTCATTGATGTATAAATTGTAAAGGTGGTCATATTTAGATAATGTGTCATTGATGTATAAATTCTATAGTAGACCATTAGACTATGTTATAGTTTAAGGCGATTTCTTACATATTTATTACTGATGAGTAGTGCATGTTAATGTTTTTGCAGCTCTAAATGAATGCTAATTGTGATTTCAATATTATTGCAATGACAATAATATTTAACTTTAAGTATTAAGGATTTTGTCCAATTTAAACGTTTGAAAACACATATGATAATACTTCCATAAATTTATTTAGTGGGGACAGGATACACGTGGCAGATTTTCCACTATTTTTACAAGGGAAAATTTTCATGACCCATTACCAAAACATGCCAATTCAAATATACTGAAAATTTTACCACTAAAAAATGAAAATTTGCAGATAAAAATTCTGATATTTTTCATATTTCTGCTCAAAACATAGATTGTAGGTATCCGTTAGAACCGCCTTGATGAGCGGTTCTAACGAATACCCACAATCTATGTTTTTGAACAGAAATAAGAAAAATAATGTATATCCCTATAAACCGCAGTTTTACTATATAAAAGTGGGGTTTAAGGGGTCAACATTATATAGGCATGTTTTCGTGATGTTTCTGTTCGCTTTCCTGCACAGCAAGCCTTCTAAAAAGGATTTTACTCTAACAGAAAATAATTTGCTCCAAGGGGAGTAAATTTTGCCTTTAGAGTAAACTTTATTCAGAAGAGAGTAAAACAATTTGAAAGAGTTGCTACCCTCGAAAGTGTATCAGTTCCCCTTAAAGCAAGAAAAATATAATTACATTTTCGAAATTAAAGATAGAAATAGTAACAATGTTTTCCTCTTACAGGTGCATAATCAAATGACAGAATACCTCCTCTCGACCAGAACGATACAACTCTATGAAAGCAGCAGTGTAAGGTAAATGTTTTATTATGAACACGACGTCTCGCTTATTGTTGTAATTTCTATAGCTAATTAGATTTCAGAAATGGAAAAAAAACAACATTGCAATGATCAAACATTTCTAGCGTTTAAAGAAAGCAAAGGCTATTTGAAGTATGAAGAAATTCGATCTTTTTTAAACAGTAATGGAACATTGATTTTGAAAACATTATCTCATATTAGCCAGCAAGTGATTTTATTAACAAATATGGACACATCTACATGTCAGATAAGATTTAGTGCAGTGATTTGCCTAATGTAGTCCAACAGTAGGGAAACATCTGATCTGTTCTAGTTTACATCTACAGATCTGTGATAGCTAAAATTGTTTAATGCATGAGTTCTTTTGTGAATGTGAATCAAATGTCAGGACAATGTCACACACGGGAATATCTGCTGCATGTCTTCTAAATATTAATCCAAACAGTATATATGTAAAAAGTGTTTACACAAGTAGTCGCGAATGTCCACGTACACCCTGTCTTCGAAGCTTTCAAAGAATATATGTACACTTGTAACTATTGTTTTAATATTTATACACATAGTTCAAAATCGGTCCAATCGACTGCAGAATTAAAGTGACTAAATATACCACGATGAAGACCGCTCTGGTCTGAAAATACTTTGCTTCCCTTCTCAAAAGAAGGCTACTCTTCGAGAACGCTATCTCTCGTCTTTGACAGTAGCATCTTTCAGTATGAATTACTATACTGAGAAATAGAATTCTCGTGTTCTGCAGCGGTCCTCATTTGAAAAGGAAGGTAAAAAAGTTTCAGCTTAGAATGCTCTCTTTTTCAGGCTTATCCTTCACCTTAAGGGAATGGATACACATTCAGGGGAGTCAGTTTTGTTAACATGGCTTTTATCTCGCTTCTAAAAAGGTCTACTCAAAAACGAATGACTTGCTCCCCTGGCAGCAAATTCTTTTCATTTGGAGAAGACCCTTTTTAAGAATGTGTAGAAATGCATACAGGAAATCGCAAAATTTGTCTCCCTTGTGAAAACTGGCGGAAACATTTACGAAGTGTATCATGTCCCCTTCATCACTCCATTACTCAGTTTTAGAATTTAATATTACTCCTCTTCCGTTTCATTAGTCTCCTTTTGTTCTTCTTGGTCCCTTTGATATTTGAGAGACCTCCGCGCTGCCATCCGAGTACTGGTAGGAGGAGGCGTGTCTTCTTCATCTGTGGGGTATTCGTCTGAGTCACCTTCATCATATAGCTGCTTTACTCCCGCTCCACAGCTACGTATGGCTCCGAACGATGACATACCTTTCTGCGAAGCAAACCGGTTTGTGCTAGCTAAAAGTCCAAGCTCAGACTGACTTTCTGGACACTGATATTCTGCCTTGATATCAGAGCAATGTCGCACGGCACCCATGGCTGTCATTCCTTTCTGTGAAGCATAACGATTCGTGCCACCTAAAAGAGTGAGTTCCGTGTCGGCAACAGCGTCATCAGAGCGTATGTCAGCGCAGTGTCTAACGGCCCCAAAAGACATCCCTTTCTGTGAGGCAAATCTGTTTGTTGCAGCAGCTTGTGAAAGTTCACCCTCACCCTTTTTGTCGATGTCATCCGAACGAATATCAGCACAATGTCGTAATCCTCCTATTCGCATTCCCTTTTGATTTGCAAACCTGTTGGTAGCTGCTGCCTGTGTTAGTATTCCGTGACCTTCTTGACACGCATCATCTGCTTTAATGTCTGCGCAGTGCCGTAGGCCTCCAAACTGCATACCTTTTTGCGAAGCGAACTGATTCGAACCCGATTGTAGCCCAATATACGCGTTACCTTCTAAACTTCCTTCCTCTGGTTTAATATTAGAAACATGCCTCAGAGCTCCTATTGCCGTCATTCCTTTCTGCGACGCAAATTGATTGGATCCTGACTGAAGACCAATCACAGCATTTCCCTCTAAAGATGCACCGTCGGCGCGAATATCTGAGACGTGTCGGACGGCTCCTATCGGCGACATGCCTTTCTGGGACGCAAATTTGTTAGAACCAGACTGAAGTCCAATTACAGCATTACTTTCCGGGGTAAGGTCATCAGACCGAATATCAGCGCAATGACGCACGCCGCCAAAAGTCATACCAGTTTGTGTAGCAAATCTGTTTGTAGCAGAATACTGGGATAGTTCAGCGTCACCTGCCGGATCAGTGCTATCCGTTTTGATATCTGCGCAATGGCGAACTGCCCCAAAACTCATACCACTCTGATTAGCAAACTTATTAGTTCCTGTTTGAAGTGTGAGAATTCCTTGACTCGCTCGCAATTGTTTCTTAGAAAACTTTTTCGTCACCATTTCATCAGCACTTGTGGGGCCATGCAAACCAGCCAAAATCTGTAAGAAGCAAATCAACGTGTCCATATTTCCTAGCATTATGACTGTTGCCTCGTTAGTTCTTTGAACGCTAGAAAAGTTTTGTTTCATTTTGCAACTTCTACTAGCCGTAAAAATAGCAAGAGCAGAGAAAATGCCTACTTCCCAAACTCATGAGCATCGCTTAAAGAAAAGCAACTTAGCGCTTGCTTAGCATAGCAAACCTCTATCACATTGTCATTAAGAAATTTTGCTTTTAAAAGATTGGTGCATAATACATTACATTACTATTACGTTCAATTATTTCTTTCTCAGAGTCTGTACTCGCTCTCTCTCTCTCCCTCTCTCTCTCTTCAGCTTAGTAATTCTCATTTAGTTACATTTAGAAATAATAGGATCATAGTTAAAGCAAATGATACATTTTATTCGCATTATTAAGTTCCTTAAATAGTATTTTTGAGTAATTTTCAGAAAACGTCAATTGCAAACTTGTAAAGTGAAAAAAAATCCACCCGGACCTAAATTCATGCGGGTTTATCGTGCAGTCTAACACATCGATGGGACACATTTTTGGAAAACCAACAAAACTTTCGGATATGTGACCATTTGTACATTCGAGACCAACGTCCTTGCTGATCGTCTACAAATCTGTACATAGTAGAATTATAAAACGGATAGCGAAGACTTTAATTTTAAAACATGCAGAAACCGAACAGACACATGGCGTTTATACAACGTCACATTAACATCGATGCAACGTCGAGACATTACATCGACGTTAATGCAACGTTGTTTCAACGTTGCATGCCAGTTGTGAATCCCCTTTCCGATTCTGTTGGTTTGCCTGTGTCACGCCCCATGTTGTCTTTGAATTATGACAGATGTTCTGTTAGCATCTTTACTAAATGTTTTTAAATAAAAGATAATGTAAGCGTTTCCACTACATAAGGTAAAGTTTAAAGGGTATTTTTACATATAAGATATAACTGAAGAGGGACAAACCCCATGCAACTTTGTTTGATGGTGTGAAAACTACGAGACAAATAGCAATGGAAGAAAAGTGCAATATTAAGGTCTTGAACTTTTTGAAGTATAGTCGAATGTGCACATATACAAAAGCCACTATTGCAGTAACTGCGTTAAAGATAGAATATAGAGTAAAAACATTCTGTTTTTACAGCGTGTACATATCAATATACTTCGTTACTACAACGGAATTCAAATGGAGTGGCTGGAAGATTTTCAGTTTTATCTGAGTAAAATCTGGAATATTGTTAATTCGATTACTTTATAAATTAGAGTAAATTCCTTTCATTGCTAGCTAACTATAAGATGAACAAAATGGGTAAGCTTCTAGCGCAAGGCATTATAACCACGTTTTGTCACTGTGATCTCTATCATAACGAATATAACATTACGAAAACACGCCTATTCAAATATATAGAAAATTTTACCTCCAAAAACTGAAAATTTTCAGATAAAAAACTCAGATATTTTTCATATTTCTGCACATAACATAGATTGTGGCGGTTCTAACGAGTACCCACAATCTATGTTTTGAGCAGAAATAAGAAAAATAATGTATACCCCTTTAACCCCAGTTTTACTATATAAAAGTGGGGTTTAAGGGGGTCTAAATTATATAGGTATGTTTTCGTGATGAACAATCAATATGTCACATTATTTTGACAACCATTTATGTTGTTGTTTAAAACGTCAAACTACAGTAGAAAGATTACAGGTTTTTTTTTTTTTGTTATTTTTGGACAGCTTTTACATTTTACAAAATACATTTTCCAAGGGAGATGGAATTTCTTTAGATGCTATTATTATCAGATGACACTTGGCTCGTAGGAATCTTTCCAGTCATTACAAGGCACATAACTCCTACACGAGACCAGGATTGAGTAAAAAAGGGCAAGAAGGTGGTCAATGATAGACAGCTGTACTAAGTATGTATCCATGAAGCAAACACAAATAAACATCACCGAACCGATGTCAATGAAATACTTTTGGAAGGACCGTAAACCTGTAGGACGTCATACTCCATTATTTCGTGTATAGGGTTCATTTTAGTGAAATTAGCTATAAACGCACTCATAAAATGGACAACTGATAGGTAGGCTAAAAAGTGTCATTATAAGGCCTGTCAGAATAAACGTTACGGGAACTAGATACACTCAGTAGATTTATCGCCATCTTTTACAAGGGAGACAACTTTTCTGTCATTCCGTTTGCATTCCTAACAACCAGCTACTTCAAAAAATGGATCTTATCTGAAAGGAAAAAAATAGAGTTGACTCCTCTTCAAAAGGAAACCAAAAACAATTTTGAAAGCTGGCTCCCTTGTAAATGTATCATTTCCCCTTATACATGCAATACTGAACAAGGGCATGTTCCTGCAGTCCCTTTGCGAAATAGTAGCAAAATTTCAGCTGTAAAACCTGACATACCGTAAGACAAGCTACTGTAATCCTCTGTATAAACGCCGCAGGCCCATAAAGTTTATTTTGTGGTTTAACATTGTATTGAAGTCAGTAAAGCTACCCAAGTATAGCGTTCTTAATGTGAAAAGACAAACGGAGAAGAAATGATTTCAATTCCCTTGTACATAAAGCCCTTTTCATAATAGAGATACCCTTAAGGAAAGAATTAGCATCCCTGGGAGCACATTCTTCCTTTGAGAGTAGCTCCACTCCGAGAACAGAGGCAAATCGACCCAAACTAGAGCGATCTCTCTTGCTGTTGTACCTCTTGCAATTATGTATAGCAGATAATTTTAGGGTATTGTAACTGCGACGATATATAACGTTTCCCAGTGAATTGGTAACATTGTTTGCAGACGTCTGTCCGAAAATCAAGCATTCTCGTGTCGGTCGTAAATAAGGCGTCCGTGCATCCGTTAGCAAACATGGGCGACGTAGCAAAACAAAATCGTAAACCGAAAATCCATTTACAGCAACCGCGCGCATGCGCTTTAAGTTTACCCGTCTCCGATATTTTATCACAACGAAGTCGTAGTATCATTAAATCTTATCGTTGAATTATTTTAGTCCGTTTTGTCAGTATCGAAATATCTAAGGCTATACGGAGATTACCGAGTGGCTACGACTGACCATGGAACCAGATAACACATGAATAAAATATGAAACACAGTATCGTTTTGTTTGCTGTTCGTTTGATTGCCGCCAGATGCCAATCATGTGTAGACATTTAATTTAACATTAAAGCACAGCCATAAACAGCAAATAGCAAATGTTTTTTTTTTTGTCTTTTCCCTTTCCCCTCTTACTTCGCCTCATGAAAGATGGAGAACCGCTAAATAAGCATTTAGATTTCATTCTTATCTTGTTGAAGTTTTGCCATTATACGTAAAATTCAAGTTTTGAAATAAACATGTTGAAACCAATATTGAAATAAATATGTTGGAACCAAATATGGCTTGAAATGTATTTCGAATCGCCTCTTACAAGAATACTAGGCGATGGGAAAGGAACTTCAAACCGAATTTTCACGCAAAGTAAGGCATATGCATTTGCGATCTACTAGTTGCATTTACTTCAAAACAAAAAAAAATTTGCAGGAATAAGGGATATGAAACACACACCCTTGCATTGTCTCCTCAGTCGAAAGCGAAAGTAATGTGACAACGCCTCACCTAGGTAATAGTGCTTTTGAAATAAAACAATATAAATAAAATCTCAATATTGCCATGGATCAGTTAAAAATCTCTTTTGTCATGAATCAATTCATTTCATCGATGATGCGAGCAAAATGCAATCAGTGCGCATACATGGAAAGAAATGACATGAATCTATAACACAACTCAGATAAGCATGCACACATTTGCAATGGCGATTTGACTAAACAATGCTGGACTTTCAGAGTGTAGATACATTGTCTCTGGCTCGATACTCTTTGTTCCAATATGCATTTTAGCGTACTCTTTTAGGCTTTGCATTGTTAGAGAACACACGTTAAAATTTGAAATCAAAGTGCACTTTATTTTCAAAACATCACATACTAACATACGGAATTATTTTGAAGATCATAATAACTTACAAACTTCGTACGATTGATGATGTACCAGTGAGTCAGGTACCAGCTAAACCTACAGAATGTCATACTGAACAAGACCAAGATCAGTCTTGCGCATCTATGCAGCCTGGTCCTGAGAGTCGCCAGTGGCTCACTGAACGACTCTAAGCAAGCGAAGAGTAAAGACCAAGTAGATCATAGTTTCAGCTTAATATGATAAATGAGGTGAACAATAATTATTGAGATTTGTTTCTTTTATTTGCAACAAAACGTATCTTATGCAAAACTCACTGGAATCGCCTCTGCAGTGCTATTCCAATGAGTCTTCACAATATATGTTTTGGTGCTAAAAATATTCCAAAATCTTTAAAACTTTGCGTGTGCCAATAAGATATGTTCTGTAGCTAAATAATAAAAAAACTTGCTTTATCTGTAGCTATGGTAGATCCACAGAGTGATCATCATTCTTCTTCGGTTAGCTGGTATCCCGCTCTGCTTAGTCTAGTAACATTGGATATAAGCTGAGGCGCGGCTTGGAATCATTTACGTCATTCCTTATTTTGAGAGCAAAACAATGCAGCTGAACCAAAACCGTTTTATCCACAGCAACAAAAGTCATTTGCACAGATCTCAGGAAAATAACAATACACAAAAGTGTTTCATTCACACGAAATAGGTCAAACAAGGTGTAGAATGCATTTACCTTCTGATTGTTCCTAGCGTATAGATATTATTTGATCCGCGTTATTGCGAAACGGTCTGGTCGGGGTTTATGCGGACAGGAACACCAGATAAACCTACATCTCTGCGCTATCAGCGCCGTCTCTGTGCGCTTATAGGAACCCTGGACATTGCAAAAAAAAAAAACATCAAGGTAATGCAACACATGATGATGAGACTGTGCGACTTCGCTGTTTCACCGTGATCTTCAGTGGTCTTATGTATACTGAAGACGGTGACGCTCATTAAACATTTACTACTCACTGGGCATAATACAGCAGACGATATACTGACGATATTTTTTCTCGGACTTTTTTTTCAGTAAATACGTTTTGACATTTCTTGCAAACTGTCTCTTAAGGAGACGACTTGCATGAAATATTAAACCTATTTTCTGGAAAAATAAGAAGAGATATCCATAATGTCATCTGCTGAAATACTTATTTAGCATGCTGAGGGTTATGAAAAAAGCGATATATAATCCGCAGGCAAATCTAGTCTTTGCTGCCCATTACGAAAACACGCCTATTCAAATATACTGGAAATTTTACCACGGAAAAATGAGTTTTCAGAAAAAAAAATCTGATATTCCTCATATTTCTGCTCAAAACATAGATTGTGAGTACTCGTAAGAACCGCCTCGGAGAGGCGGTTCTAACGAGTACCACAATCTATGTTTTTGAGCAGAAATAGGAAAAATGATGTGTACGCCTGTAAACCCCAGTTTTATTGTATAAAAGTGAGGTTTAAGAGGGTCAAAATTATATAGGCATGTTTTCGTGACCCGTATAAACCCTGACGTAAATGCTAAGTATTTCCCACACCGCGACACTTAATAATTATTAACTTTTAGCGATCTCTGGACAAATTCAGCAGACGATAAATTGATATCTTTTTTTATTTTCTTTCCCAAAAATAGGGCTTGACAGTTGATACCAATTGTCTCCTGAGAAAGAATGTGATTAATCTCGGTAATAAGATAAAACTATTTCAGAATGTCGTCTGTTGACATTTTATCTAGCATGGTAAGCGTTCATAAATGCAATTTCTATGATAATATGAAGTGATATATACCGAAGGTTAGTTTATAAGAATCTTTATAAAATGGGTTGCAAACTTTGACGCGAATGGATATGGTAGTATTTTATCATAAGGCATTTTGTCACAGAAATTGTTAAAATTAAACGATATATTTATAGAAACATTCCACGTGGAGAATCAGGAAAGAATATATATATATATCCCGCACATATTTACGTAAACGTACTGTACAATTATTCACTTGAATGAAAGTCAATAAATAATGCATAGATTTAACTCTTGTCGTATTGCACATGATGTCCCTTTTATGTTAATTTCTTCAACATATACATAAGTAAGGATACACACAATCACGTAACAAGACATAAAAGCAAAAATTAATTTTTAACACAGCCGCCCTCATTCATAAATAGTTTGATCGTGAAAACTCCGAAAATTAAGAAGACATCTGTTTTGCGTAGATTTTTACATGTCAGATTGGCCGGCTTGTGGGTAAGCATAGTCGTCCTCGTACCAGTCGCCGTCGTCGTCATATAACTCCTGGACCTTAATATCGGCCACGTGACGGACAGCACCGAAACCTCCACGCATACCGGCCTGTGTTGCGCCCTTGTTCCAGCCGGACTGAAGTTGTAAAACGCCCGCACCTTCGAGAGTGACATCGTCGGCTTTGATATCAGAAACATGACGTACAGCACCAAAGCCGCCTCTCATTCCGCTTTGTGACTCGAACTTGTTTGTACCAGACTGAAGCCAGATATGCCCTTGACTTTCAGGTAATGTGTCGTCTGCTCTGATGTCGGAAACGTGACGGACAGCACCAAAGCCACCTCTTATTCCTTTCTGTGAGTCGAATTTGTTTGTTCCAGCTTGGAGAATTACAATACCTTGACCTTCGTTGACTGCGTCGTCAGCCTTGATATCAGAAACATGTCTGACAGCTCCGAAACCACCTCGAATTCCCTTCTGTGAATCAAACTTGTTGGTGCCAGCCTGAAGGATAATGATTCCATCGCCTTCTTTGTTAAGATCATCTGCTCTTATATCAGCACAGTGCCGTTGTGTACCGATTTTCATGCCCCTTTGCGTTTCATACTGGTTGGTTCCAGATTGTAGACGAACGTGTCCCATACCGTCAGCAAGGGCATCATCAGCTCTGATGTCCGCACAGTGTCGCTGGGTTCCAATTTTCATTCCTTTCTGTGTTGCAAATTGGTTGGTTCCTGCTTGCAAAGTTATATGTGCGTTGCTAACTTGGTTGAGATCGTCAGCGCGAATGTCTGCGCAGTGTCGCTGAGTACCAATCTTCATGCCGCTCTGAGTTTCATACTTGTTTGTTCCGGCCTGTAGTCGCACCTCACTCTGACTTTGCTGCAGGAGATCGTCTGCTTTGATGTCTGAAACATGTCGTACTGCACCGAAACCGCCTCTCATACCCTTCTGAGAGTCGAATTTATTAGTTCCTGCCTGAAGGATTATTACTCCATGGCCATCTTCGTGCGCGTCATCGGCTCGAATATCAGCACAGTGACGGACAGCCCCGAAACCACCCCTAATGCCTTTCTGAGAGTCGAATTTATTAGTTCCTGCTTGAAGGATAATTACGCCGTGGCTCTCTTCGTTTGCGTCGTCAGCTCTGATATCAGCACAGTGACGTACAGCTCCGAACCCTCCTCTAATGCCCTTTTGAGACTCGAACTTATTTGTACCCGCTTGAAGAGCTATAATGGCGTCGCTATCTTTCTCATATTCATCAGCTCTGATGTCGGCACAATGGCGCTGAGTGCCGATTCTCATCCCGTTTTGATTTGCAAATTTGTTTGTTCCTGCCTGCAGACCAATGAAACCTTGGCCTGCACGAAGTTGCTTTCTTGTGAACTTTCTCCTTTCTTTCCTGTCAGATGGTGGTGGGCCTATTTTTGGACCATTGAAGTGGTTTCTCTGAGCCTGTGTATAAAAAAGAATCGTTGTAAAGACGATTGGAGTGAACATCTTTAGGTAAATATATTTCGAATTATATTTTAAAACAACAGTTTTGTACTAAATGATTTTTAAGAATATTAGTATATCATGTAGGAAAAAAGCAAATTACACCAATGAATATATTATGCATTATCTAGAAATCAGCTTTATATATAACTGAATTTAATTGTCATAATTATTGTTCAGTTTATATTTACATATCTTTACTCTTTTTGTTTTCAGTATAAAGAAGGATTTAGCTAAAGGTAAATTGGTACATCTACAGAGGTTATCACTCAAAATGAGTCCTCATCTATCCTCTGAATGAGAGCTAGACGTAAGTGAAACAAGTTGCTCCCCCTCTGAGATAAGATTATTTCCTTTAAAAGTAACCCTTTGAAAATGGAAATAGAGATGTTCCATATAGTGTGCTATTTTTTTCAGGTTTATCTATTCACCTTAAGTTAGAAACAAAATACGCGTACTTCTATAATTTACACCAGTTTAGTGACATGCAAGATACTAATGCATTTACTCAGTGGGCCCTCAACATTGAGACAACGTTTCATCAACGTCAATACAACGTCATGACTGCATCGACGTTCATGCGACGTAGTGAAAACGTCATGTTCCCGCTGGGTACTGTCAAATTTCAGACTTCAAATGAAAATTTCTGATTCCAAAGAAAGGAAGTATTGCAAATATATCCGTAAATATCCATCCAAAACAGTCCTTGTTTTAGCAATGCACATTATTAACAAGTGTCAGTCGACTGGTCAGCAGTTGTACGATATAAAACTGAACTTTAAGCATACTTCCAGATTGCAACATTAGTTTTGTTTTTAGATTTTTATCATTTTTATCTTAAAGCAACACAAATAAACAGTTTTGTTAGTGACATTTAGTTATGTTAATAACACAACACACCAGCAATAAGTTCTAGTTGTTTAGCAACAGAAGCAAAGCAAAGCACGGAAAATGAACCAATATCAATAAAAACATAGCTACCTTTACCATTTTTTCTCCTTTCAGTTGGTCTTCCCTTGACTTGAAACTGTCAGCTTTCTCTGATGTGCATTATATTTCTGACACGCTAACATGCAACGACAGCGGTGTTTAGAATTTTTGATAAAATTTATTACCGCGTACCCAAAGCATCAAAACAAGAATATCTTAAAGATTTTAGAGGCGCAGAGTAGTTTATAAAAAGCTTAAGTCATTATCTACAAGCTGGTTTAGCTAAAAGTTAACTTCCCGTATCAGCGCTTTTTCTAGAGCAAAGGCAGTGAAAGGGAAATGAATATGACTAACGTTTTTTGATTCCAAGTGGTGAGTTATACTAGCTTTTCTATAATGATCATTGAGTTAAAAAATTCACCGACATTTCTACTTCTAAAATATCTGTCTACAGTCATAGTCAGAAAAGAGCAAACATTTTGAACACAAAGGGACACTAAAATTAAGCTACATTTAAAACCACAAATCATCTCAAAACAAAGCGTTCAGAAATAGAAAAAAAAAAAAAACATGCGGGAAGAAGATTATTTGGCATGTGTTAATAATCAGTTATTGTTTCTTTAAGCTACGAACGACCAATACAAGTAGAAGTTAGTTATGAATACCTTGGGTACGCGAAAATAAATTACAGAATGTATAAAGATATACAGTTGTATATGACTACGATTTGTGTCGGAAGAACAAAATGTCTTTATTCTCCTTTGCAAGACCTGCATAAGTGGATCGTCTCGTTGAAAGTAGTGTCGTAAGATATATTTAAGCAGTTGAAACGTGCACATCTGTAGTGTGGTCATCATTTATTCGCACAGAGAACTTTATGGGACTTGATAAAAAGGGATCTACTCTAAAAGAAAAAAAAATGCTCCAAAGGTGGAGCACATTTTCCTTTTAGAGTAAATCTCTTTTCAGCAGGGGATTCAAACAGAAAGTCACAAAAGTTGTCTTCCTTGATTAAATGTTGGCAAATCCACAAGTACATCAAGTCCCTTAATAATTATGCACAAAGCATATTTTATTGCAAAAATATAGTCCTTTACCATTTCAACCTTGCAAACTAGATCAAATAGGTTTGCATACAGTGAAAATCCAGATAAGCCAAAACGAGCAATCTCATCTGGAGAAACTATGTTTACCACTCTGTTTTCATTGTTTGTGCTGATACCACTATTTGGAACAATGAACACGCATAAATTCAAATATGGTGCACAAATTCACAGTGTTCACTCCTGAGTGCACATGAGGAGGATTAATTATCATCAAATGATGTATATGGAGTTATGGCACGTATTTTGCGAACTGCGAAAGCTCTAAAATGACCGAAAGGTATCAGCGTGGTTTGGTCAAAGCAATTAGACTTAATTTCACCAGAGCAGACCACATCCACAGCGGTACGTTTTTTTCTTCTTTTTTTGTATTTTGCCATCGGATCCATACCTATACCGCAAACATATATATTTACACCCTGTTGAATTTCATATACAAAATGGTATAAAACAATTCTACATGAAAGAACAGTATCACACCTTATAACTGCTTTTATTTACAAAAATAATATTTACACACTTATATTATATATATTTGGCATGCAAATATACTTTACAATGGCACCTAAGTAGCGACTAATGCGTAAAAAATAATGGGTAAACTATCACATATGAGCCGGGACACAACATTTCCTTCAAGACTGCATGTGCGCCCTGCGAAGACGTAAGATCAGTCTTTCGCACATGTTATCTTGTAGGAAATGCTGTGCCCCGTTTCTTTTTGACATATACACACTGTATGAGAAATTATAATGCAACATCTACCACGTAGTTCCAACTAACCAAATTAATAAAATTCCTGTAACACCAAATGGAAAAAATGTGAACCTTCAATGATGTTTGCAAACTAAGCCAAAATAAAGTAGAGACACTACGAGCGCCTTTTTGCAAGCGATTGATTTTTAATTCGCAAATCGCACAAAGCGGTCAGTCTGTTGATTCCTTAAAGTAATGCATCAAATAATTAACAGTGTAAACAGTGCGGGTGTGCTGACTAATGGTCATTGCAAAACCTACAAAATTACATCTGCAGAATAATTCAGTCGATACCTGCCCGATGATCCGTGCAGAATTCACTTGCTGTTTATTAAATAAGTAGCAGATACAGTATTGTGCTTGGGGATAAAGCCCCTTTTCAGACAGCGGTGATCTTCCAAAACTGCATTACTTTCCTGAGTTTTGCTATGCTTTGTTTCACATTAGTCTAACAGCTATTATTGAAGAAAAACAGTAATGATTTACAATGTGTGAAAGGGCCTTTATGCTATCTGCGAATAGCGGCTGCCAGATAAGCCTGCGCATCCGGATTGTCTGATCAGGGCCTTCACTGCTCTTAATATATACTACAGTATCGATCGATTCTGGAAGCTGGCAACGAGGGCTTTGACCAGATTGCACAGGTACGCGAATGGTTTTGACATTCGTTGCCAGCATATGCCTTTAGGACCCTTTTTTCACAACTACGCATTAATTTAACGTAATGCGTATAAACGAAAGACCTATGAAAGTATCACCGTAAAACTGAATTGACTTTTGCAAAAAATTAAGACTTGCTCAAATGCTTTAATTGGACATAACCCATCAAAAGTTTGATATGAACAGCTCCGGAGCTTTTAAATGAATATAAAATTTCTGGATTGTAATGAGATTGCAACTAATAAATTAATAAAAATTGCAGTCTTTGATAGTTTATCACGGTATCAACAATTTAACTAATTTTGAGACTTCTAACATTACAAACAAATCAATGAATGAATTATAGCACTCGTATGCGATGACTTCTATGTGGTGTTACATCAAGACTTTCAGTGGTCTGTATGCATTTAAATAATCAGTTTGAGAAAACACAGAGCTTAAAACAAATGCAATATTATGTTTTCACTAACACTTGGTTTCATGTTAAAAATTTAGTCTAAATCAGTTTTGTCACTGGAAAAGATTAATAAATAATGTTGAATCTTGTTATAAAGTTATTAACGTCGGGACATTGCCCTTCAGGGGGAGAGGTACATTTTCATGGTAGACAAGTCTTTTCTAACTAGTTTGCATACCTTCTGAAAAGGGGTCTATTCTAAAAGGAAAATTTGCTCCCCAGGAGAGTAAATTCTTTCCTTTAGAGAAGACATTTGCTCCCATGGGGTGTAATTTTTTCCCTTTAAGTATAATACAATTTTGGTATGTTGACCTTAAACTCTCTTTTAGAGTAAATCGCTTTTCAGATGGGAATTGATGCACAGGAAAGCAAACAAGAAGTTACATAAATTATCTCCCTTGTAGAAAATAGTAGCACAAGTACAAGATGTAGCCATTCACCTTAAATGCGGGCAGATTTTACATGATACTGTCACAGGTCCTTTACACCAAGAATCGTCAAGCTATAAGGGCATCCTGATGAAAGCGGTCACTATTTATTTAGATAAAAAATGAAAATATATGTACAAAATATAAACAAAAATAAGCACCATAGTACTATGTTCGTTTCGTCTCCTCATGTCACAGTCATATGCCTCCATCAATCCAAATTCATGCTGTTTGATAAATTGCATTATTAATGTTATTTAACTCGTGTCCCGGAAGACAACTCTTCAAAGGCCCGAAATTATCAAATACCGGATCGAGCAACGTTGTCATTTACAAATGAATGCGCCATGTTAACGGGTTCTTCTGGGCACATGCGGATAACAAAAGTCCAAAATTATCCTGCGCATTCGCACTGACTGATCAGGGTCTTTATTGTATATCGATATATTCTGAGGTATCAAATGATTATGTAAACAGACAGCAAAGGAACTGACCAAACAGCGCATCCGGAGACTAATCTGTTCCTTCACTATTCACGTATGCCCAGAAAACACATTTTCCTATGACATGGCTCAAACATTCAGCAACCATTTTGGAAATGAAATATAAGACGTGCATTATTCTAATAGTCAACATATGAATCTTCAATTGGAAAGTATTCTTCTTCCAAGTTAGGAATTGGTATGTCGGCTGGGCCACGCGTTGCTCCGAAACTCATTCCAGACTGTGTCGCGCCTCTGTTACTTCCAGCTTGCAAGCCAATAATACCTTGTCCTTCTAAAGACATATCAGATGCTTTGATATCGGCCACATGACGAGGGGCACCGAAGTTCATTCCTTTTTGGCTAGCATATTTGTTCGTTCCCGCCTGCAGTCCGACAACTCCATGGCTGTCTTGATTCATCTGATCTGCCTTAATGTCTGCAACGTGGCGCGGAGCACCAAAGCTCATTCCCGACTGACTTGCACCTTTATTGCTACCATACTGCAATCCAATAATACCTTGGCCTTCCATTGAAGAACCGTCTGCTTTAATGTCTGCCACATGACGGGGTGCGCCAAAACTCATTCCTTTCTGACTCGCACCCTTGTTATAGCCGGACTGTAATGGAACTATACCTTCTGCATCTTTTGTCATGCCAGCAACTCTTTGATCTGAAACCTGTCTTGTTGCACCGAAGCTCATACCTGACTGACTAGCGCCCTTATTATAACCGGATTGCAGTGGAACAACACCTTGTGCATTTTGGCTCATGTCTGACACCCGTTGATCCGAAACCTGTCGTACTGCTCCAAAACTCATTCCAGCCTGGCTTGCACCTTTGTTTGTACCTGCTTGCAGTCCAACGATACCATGTGCATCTTGACTCATGCCTGAAACACGTTGGTCAGAAACTTGCCTTGTAGCTCCAAAGGCCATGCCTGACTGACTTGCGCCTTTATTTGTGCCGGCTTGTAATCCAACAATGCCCTGCGAGTCTCGATTCATTCCGTCTACTCGGTTGTCCGATACGTGTCTAACAGCTCCGAAGCTCATACCAGATTGAGTGGCACCTTTGTTGTAGCCAGCTTGACCGCCGATAATTGACTGTCCGGATCTATCCATATCATCCGCTTTAATATCGCTTACGTGTCTGCTCGCACCAAAAGACATTCCTTTTTGTGACGCACACTTGTTTGTTCCTGCTTGTAAACCTATTATTGCCTGGCCCATATTTAATTGTTCTTGTGTAAAGTTTCGCACATTTTTGGTAGTTGGCTTTGGTCCAGCTGTTGGCCCGTTGAATTCGTGTCGTTGTGCCTGTAAAACATTGCTAAATGTACGCTAGGGATTTTCCTGGCATCCAAGGGTTCAAACACAAAGCCGTGAAAAAAGACAGCTTCAGAGACAAAAATAAAATAT
This sequence comes from Anodontia alba, assembly GCA_964016985.1. Taxonomy (NCBI): domain Eukaryota; kingdom Metazoa; phylum Mollusca; class Bivalvia; order Lucinida; family Lucinidae; genus Anodontia; species Anodontia alba. The sequence continues at coordinate 83,090,809 of OZ024831.1, read as the reverse complement.
CAATAAATAAGTACAAAATACTTATATGCTAACCTCTGATTGAGCAAAAGGTTAACTGTCTAAATGATAAGATGTGAAAGCTGGTACACAGTGTTATTTTTGTTTGGTTGTGGGCTTGACAGGAAAATATTAAAACCAAATACTTAAAAAGAACAACATTTTAAATAAGTACATACAAAATTACTAAATATATGTACAAATCGACATGTGGAAATATAAATACCTTCACGCGTAACACATATGTTCTTCAGCTACATATCGTACGATTCATATGACGAGTGTTCTCGCAATAAAACGTGTGCATGTGCAATGATATTCTAATAAATAACAATGAGAAGATTTATATATTTGATCTGATTAACATGCAGCATATATTTGATGGAGAAATAACACAACATTCAGTCGGTAGTAAATGTTTACTACACGTGCATCTGTATCTTAAATGTTATCCAAAGGATTAATTATAGTCGTTTTGTTCATCGCAACGCACGAAAGTCTTTTATAATTTAAGAAATTTGTCTACAGAACAACTAGTTTAGTATCGATTTGTTTCAATGTTAACGTTTTATGTGCCGCAACGTCATACATCACGAAAACATGCCTATATAATTTTGACCCCCTTAAACCCCACTTTTATATAGTAAAACTGGGCTTACCAGGGGTATACTTTATTTTTCTTATTTCTGCTCAAAACATAGATTGTGGGTACTCGTTAGAACCGCCTCATCGAGGCGGTTCTAACGAGTACCTACAATCTATGTTTTGAGCAGAAACATGAAAAATATCAGAATTTTTTATCTGAAAATTTTCATTTTTTGGTGGTAAAATTTTCAGTTTTGAATAGGCATGTTTTCGTAATGAAACTTCCTTCTGACATGTTCGCCGAGCGAATTTTTAGATCAGCCTGAGCATTTGGGCAGTCTGATACGAGCGAATCTTCACTGGGCCCATTTTGGATAGCAAAGGATGCAAAGTTTCTTAATGTTGACAACGAAGCCTCTGATCAGACTGCTTGGATGCACAGGTTGGTCTCCGTTGGGCGCACATATCAGAAAGTACTTGTTGTCAGGTTACGGTTCATAGATAGAACCACTTATTCGTAATCTTCATATTCCTCGTCCGAAACGGCTTCACATTCTTCGTCATCATATATTTCCGTGACTTTTATATCCGAAATATGACGCTGGGCACCAAAGCAAGTCATTCCCGATTGAGATGCAAACTTATTTGTCCCACTCTGTAGCCCGATAAAATTTTGACCGTCAGCAGACAAGTCATCTGCCTTTATGTCAGCAATATGACGAACAGCCCCGAAACCTTTTGATCCTTTTTGTGACGCAAATTTGTTCGTTCCCATTTGCAGTGGCACATCTGAAACACCTGTCTGATCAAAATCATCTGCCCGAATATCGGAAATATGGCGAACAGTCCCGAATCCACGAGATCCAGCCTGGGAAGCAAATCTATTTGTTGCAGTTTGTTGTGTCAGGATGCCTTGTCCTTCTTGATCTGCCTTGTCGCATCGAATGTCAGACACATGGCGTGCTGCTCCTATTCGCATACCTTTTTGGGAAGCGAATTTATTTGTACCAGATTGAAGGCCTATCATTGTTTGTCCTGCACGAAGCTGAGACTTCGAAAATTGACGCTTCTGTCTAATAACTGGTTTTGGTCCACAGATAGGGCCGCTAAAGTTATATCTCTGGGCCTGTAACGTATTATACAGAGCAAATGACTTCACTAACCAACTGATAACGGATTGATAATATATCATTATATATCTTTTTAAACGTTGAAAAATACCTTTATTTGAAATTGAATTTATTTGTTACTCATAATGTATTAAGGAGAATAGATACACTTTCTTTGGGAGGTAATTATGTCAAAATTAATTTTGTCCTCTTCTGAAAAGGAATCTACTCTAAAGGGAAAGAACTTGCTCCCCGTAGGAGCAAATTCTTTTCTTCTAGAATACCCGTTTACAGAAAGAAATTGATGCACAATGATGTAAGCAGAAAGTCTCAAACGTTATATCCCCTGTAAAATGGCGGAACATTTACCAAATGTATCAAGTCCCCATAAATCTTGCACACGAATCTAATATTATTAACTGCAGTCTCAATTTAAATGCCATTAGTTTTCGAAGATATGTTACATGTATGTTCGTATTTGAATGGTTTTACATAGGTCGTATATGAATATGAAGGTAGGTTTTAACATTTCAAAAATGTTTAAAAGTCTTGCCAAATTCATGAATTTGTAGCACTTATTTAAATGTATTTGAATGTTAAAATTTCCGAAAATATACAAACAGGCATTTCATTTGTTTGATTAAAGATAATGTAAAGACTATCCGAATAATGCACATTCTACTATGAGACTGTTTCTATTATGATTATATGACGTACTGTAATATAAATGAGCAGTATATGTAGAATATATAAAGCTACAGCTAAATAGTGTATTGTGATATTGTTATAATGCATAATATGATGTAATATTCTCATTCACATTCATAAGTAAACATCTGTATATCATTATTTCAGTTTTCGATAATGATAATTGATTGACTTTGAAGCGAAACCCAGATCAGTTAGCTTATTGTTCTGAATTCATTCTGATGAGAGTCATCCTAAACTGTGTGTATATTGTTCTAATACCTGGTTACATGCTTCTATAATCCGATTTCATGGATTTAGAATAATAAGAAATAGTATTTCATACTGGTCTGGGCGAAAACTATCCATATATTTCGAAACCTTTATTTCAATATTCCAGAACATTTTATTACATCAGAGAGCACAGCATATATTTCAAAACCATTTATTTCAAGTGCATTATAATTAAATGTGTGTCGTAAATGTTCATAAATACTCAGATAATATTGCGTTTCCATGTAATATTTCTTAAAATTATTGACTCCGAAAAGTGTTTATGTTGGTTCAAGTTTTACCCTGTAGTTTCTTTCAATGAACATCTGCGGAGATACATTATTTTCTTTAACGCTTCTCTATCTTAAACTGAAGGGTCTGTATATTAAAATTGCAAACATATATTACATAAATATTAATGACAAAAGCAAATGTCTGTCCAACTTAAGGGTAATGAATACACTTGTAGGAGAGACCCTTCTGAAAAGGGGTCTGCTCTAGTTAACAAGAAAGAATTCGCTTCCATGTGCTTCCATGTAGTGCAAATTATTGCCTCTTAGAATAAACCACTTTCAGAAGGCGTTTGGTGCGCTTGGAGCAAACAAGACTTCTTAAATTTCTCCCCCTTGTAAAAAGCGAAACATCTACCAAGTGTGTCCAGTCCCCTTAAAAGTTCCTTAGATGCACCGTTTTCAATTAGCTTGAATCATTTCGCAAAACACATGTTAAATTTGTTGCAGTTGTCTCGCAAAACACCTCCGGAAAATATTTACTGTAGTTTATAAACTCTACAGTGTAATTTTCTATCACTTAGTAATCTTGTTCTTCTTCTGGCATGTAGTCCTCCTCATCATTCTCAACTTCTTCATCGTCATACAACTCCGTCACCTTTATATCGGCTACATGGCGTACAGCCCCGAATCCACCACGCATTCCCGCCTGACTGGCCCCTTTATTCCAGCCAGACTGAAGGTTCAAAACGCCAGCAGCTTCTTGTGTCATATCATCCGCTCTTATGTCTGCCACATGTCGCACAGCGCCGAAACTCATTCCTTTCTGAGAAGCAAATTTGTTTGTTCCGGCTTGAAGGCCAATTTCCGCAGCACCAGCCTGATCGGCGTCATCAGCTCGGATATCAGAGACATGACGTACGGCTCCGAAACCACCACGCATTCCCTTCTGAGAGGCGAATTGGTTCGTACCAGCCTGTAGAGTTATGAGACTCTGACCGTCTGGACAAGCATCATCTGCCCTTATGTCCGCGACATGACGAACTGCACCAAAACTCATCCCTTTCTGAGAAGCAAATTTGTTAGTACCAGCCTGAAGACCGATTTGTGAATTACTTTCTTGGTCAAGATCATCAGCTCTTATATCAGCACCATGGCGAGTAGATCCGAATGACATGCCTTTCTGGGAAGCGAATTTATTAGTTCCGGACTGCAAGCTAATGACGCTTTGACCAGCTCGTAACTGTGATCGTGTAAACTTTTTCTTCTGCCTTTCTACTGGTTTAGGTCCACATGTTGGACCATTAAATTTATTCCTCTGTGCCTGTAAGGAGGCAAGAGACTGTATCAGAAATCATGTTCACTGCTGATAAAGTTCATTTAGGAAAGACGTTTTATTTAAAATTTCTCTAAAATATTTTACTATATAAAGTACTCTTTTTTTGAAAGTAGATATTGACATTATGAAATGAAAAAGAAAGACTTTTAAAGAAGCTGTTCGCCACAGAATAAACAAGGCAATGAATTTATTATTTAAGCTACACCAACTATGTCCATAACCAGATGTACTTTGCTAAGAAATATAATTATTATATTAGAATGCTCAAATTCCGTGTGCCTATCACGTACTAACTTTACTGATTGTAAGATTATAACTCTGTCTGATGAGAGTAGACACTTCAGAAAAACCGTCTTCATGGTGAAACAAATACAGTTCTTGCAGATACTGAAGATGCAGAGACTAATTTTCAGCTACTGACAGGCTGGAATCATAGATCCAGGAAGCATTTCACATCCAAGCTTTGTGTAGTTACAGAATCCGTCACGAAGGAGATATACGATCACAACACAAAGAGACTAAGAACAGTGATGAAATGAGAAAAATTGCAAGCGACTGAAGTTGCGGTGATAGCGATAGAATAGTGAGATGGTTCTATATGAATTAGTAATCATGACATTGTTATATATGAAGCATATATGAAGTACAGACTACGGGAGCTATATAATATATAGGCGAGTATATATCTAGCTACAGTTCAATTATTTTCCTTTTGGAACTTGATGTCTTTGGACATTGCATGCAAGAAAGCATTATATAGGCTCCTTCTCCATGCTTCCGCTTTTTTTGCGATATATATAGATTTAATGATATTAACAATAAAATAAAAAGAAAGTTTACTCTTTTTTCAGTGAATACCATAAAAAATTTTCATCTCGTGTAATGAAAACATTCTAATTTTCACTCGTGCTTCGCACTCGTGAAAATACTGATGTTTTCATTACACTCGATGACAATATTTATGGTATTCACGGCAAAAGAATAAATATCCTTTATATATTCTTATCGATTAAAACGCAGTTTGGAATAACCTCTGATTCTTTCAACTGGTTAACTCTTACAATCGTGCAGACCAGAAAAAATACATTTACTAACGAGTAAACTGACCAAAATCTACACTGTCCGCATTCTGTTTCGGACTTTTGACTAGTACACCGATTGATTGATTTGACAAGGTGACCGTCAAATTTCAGTGATGGAAGAGTCCACTTCAGAACCTTAGAGGTAAAAGTATTAACAAGCACAGATGATTTTTTATGTTCATTCTGACCGTTCGCAGAAACCATTGGAGGAGCGATACTTATTTATCAAAAACTTCATCAAAAACATTTTCGTGAGATGGGGGAGAAATCCGATATCTGATACGAGATTTCGCATAGTTCTCTAAACATCAAGTTCTGTAGTGCCATACAATGTACATGTATAATTCTCTTGATATGCAACAAGTACGCTTTATACTGAGATATGAGCCGGGCCACAGCATTTCTTACCAGTTAACGTGTGCTCACAGCGAAAGAACAGACTGCGCGGATGCGCAGGCTGATCTGAGTCTTCAGTTTTCGCCTTAAGACGCTTTAAGATACTTGTCTATCTAAAGAATGCTCTATAAAGACACTGATCAGACTACCGGATGCGCAGGCCGATCAGAATCTTCGCTGGGCGCACATGTAATATTGCTGGAAATACTGAGCCCTTGTTCATATAGGCTATATTCTATTTCTAGAGACGACAAATTGTCATCTGAAAAATCATATATTAAGTCAATATGTTTTCATACGAACATTTTATTCCTGTTTTAATTTTTTTATTATTTGCAGTGAGGATGATTTAGATATGAAAGATACTGGATGGTTATGATATATTTATAATGCAACTTACGCCGATGGATTTCAGGGCAATCCGAGGCAAACTCAACGTCGAATTCGATGACAATTTGTTGCTTACGGGCAGTTTTATTCTCCGACACAAGTACTAAGTACACGCATATGACGCGGTCTTCTTGACGTTAACGATTAACCCGTAAAGCCCCATATCACAAATACAGCAGTACATATTTTTATATGTATGTTTAGAGAAACTAAGGCTTGACATTGCGTATGAATCGTCTGCCAAATTTTTTTTCGGGCCCTTTTTTAAAAATCATTAAATTTAGCAAAGCTGCTGTTTGTTAACCCTTAAAGCACTGAGCTAACTTGTAGCAGACGACACTCTGTTTATTATTATTTTTCCATGTGAATCATGTGCTAGGCAGACGATTAACATGTATGACAAGCCTTATTTCCATCTGAAAAATTAAAACAAATCAATTTGGCATTTCATGTAAATCATGTGCTCGGCAGACTAACATGTATGTGTAGCTTTTTGTTTTTCTCTGAGAATAAAATAAAATAAAATGATGTCTGCTGCAGTTGTGATTAGCGTTTTAAGGATTACTCTGTTGTCCTTTGTCACAGACTGTTCCAATGCCACATAGTTTCGCATTTAATTAATACATTCTACATTCTAATATGCACCCATTATGCAATATATATATATATATATATATACGTTTAAAACAGTCGACAGCTTGTAAATCTTTCAGCTCGTTTTTATGACCAAAAATATATAGCAATCCAAACAAAAGAAAACTTTGTACCAGCTTTCACCCGATCATAAGACATAAGAATAGTACAGGGGCCATTTGTTCAGTGGATACAATTTTAAAATATTGTATTGAACCAGAGTACTATAGGCACCCTAAATACTTGGACACTTTAACTGCTAACTGCATTTATCCTAAAATTTTAACTAGAACTATCTGGTGATGTTTATAAAGGGTACTGATGGAATACAAAACACATCACGAAAACATACCTGTATAATTTTGACCCCCTTAAACCCCACTTTTATATAGTAAAACTGGGGTTTACAGGGGTATACATTATTTTTCTTATTTCTGCTCAAAAACATAGATTGTGGGTACTCGTTAGAACCGCCTCGCCGAGGCGGTTCTAACGAGTACCCATAATCTATGTTTTGAGCAGAAATATAAAAAATATCAGAGTTTTTTACCTGAAAATTTTCGGTTTTTGGAGGTGAAATTTTCTATATATTTGAATACGTGTGTTTTCGTAATGAGAACATATCCTGAGTTTGATATGGGACTACACTGCTTGTTCAGGATTGTCTGTCGTAATACTATGGGTAAATAAAACATATTGGAAAACACTTGCATATTACAAAGCTGTAGTTATCCGTTTGTTCATATTTGTAAACGTTCAGCACAGAGTATGAGAAAAAAGAATAAAAATGAATAATAACACCGCCGTTTTCCGACTGTGATTAGAACATGCGCCCTGATTACCCAAAATATTCCGACAGATATTTCAGAGTTACCAGCGTGATCATGATCAAATTGCTCTTTTTGCCGCGGAATACTGTGTTTGCCATTCGACCAGTACTTTTAAGGGGACTTGATACACTTGGCAGAATTCACGCCAGTTTTCACAAGGGAGACAACTTTGTGACTTCCTCTTTGCTTTCCTGCACACCATGTCTCTTCTGCAAAGGGGTCTACTCTAATAGGAAATAAATAACTCCCGGGAAGAGTAGACCCCATTTTGGAAGGGAGAGCAAAAACAATTTGTTGAGTTGCATTTCCTAAAAGTGTATCCATCCCAGCTAGCATTCTTTATAAATCTATAGCGGGCCGTTATCGGCCCGTCAGGGTAGCTGACAGGCCAATAACGGCCCGCTATAGATTTATAAAGAACGCTAGCTGGGATTCCCCTTAAGACCCGTCACCAGATAGCTAAATTGACTTGATCTATAGTTACAGGATAAATACAATAGGATTTCCGATATCTAAATACTGAGGATAAGTACAGTACCCTCTGGGGCCAGGATAAATTGCCCTATGTTAAATGTAAAAACGAACACTCAGAGCCCCTAACAATCCACGCTGTCTGATCCTGACATTCCTTTTCCACCAACGGCCAGTAATTGTTCGAATGAAAGGTGGTGATGGTCAGGGTCAGACTGCGCGAATTTAAGGGTATCTGGAATTTCGCTGTTCGCAGTGTCATGAGAACAGCAACCCGAGAGAATGTCTCCTTAAGCATATATGTACAACGAAAGCCTAGATCAGCCTGTGTATTTGAACAGTCTGATCGGAGCCTTTCTTGTCCTCTTACAGAATCACAGTTCTATAAAATACCTATTTACCCTCAGCAGTTTGTTAGACAAGCCAAGATTAGACGCCGCACACCCCGCAAAAACGGGTCTACGCTGTTTTTCACTCATCCAGCAGATAATAAATAGATTCTATAAGGAGTCGACCTGTTCACATTTATGACAAATGGTAAGGAGTTAAGCTATCCTAATACTGAGGGCAAATACTATATACATCGAATGTGAGGAAGCCGTAATCAAGCTGCGTGGGCCCCGAAGGCTGATTTTAGTCTTCGTTGGGTGCAATATTCTCAGGTTACGGCGCGAACGGTACAAAATTAAGAAGGTACAAAATAAAGTAGGCCCCTTTGCGGTTTCCTTATTAAATTCTCATATTACAAAGATTTGAGTCTACCACTTTAGGCGAATTCGTCAGTACATAGTATATTAAAGGAGTACCCAAGACATTCATACAATCAAACGTTCAGGTCTAGGAAGAAAACTTATTGTCTCCATGATTACAGACTATTTTTCATCTATGTCTTAGATGTGTCAAGTTTACTTGGACTGTTTTGGGATTTGTAACCAGTCAGTAGATGGCTTGTTTTTTGAAGTGATAATGTTTCATTTACCAAACTGTCTTACAGTTCTGCGTTTCGTTTAATAGTTAATGATATGAATTTTCATTACTGATATTAACGATGTCTGTTAATCATAGAAACAATAAGTTGTGGTAAGGCTATCCTGTATAAGTTTCTTGTTTAACGTCAGCCACCTTAATATATTTAACATTATTTGCTTTTGCTATATTCACCTCTTTTAAAAAATCAAACACCGTACTCTGGTAAAAAGAATTAATGAAACGAAAACTAAACATTTCCACAAAGTGTCAGCAAACATTCGACATCAGCGTCAACAAATAAGAATCGATTTAGCTATTACTAAAATATTCATTTATAAATATATAACAGCCAGACAACCAGCCTGTCATTGATATTACAATATTCCGACTCAGTCTCGTAAACTTATATTTAACCATATTTCCTAAGTATTTATGGTTACTTTGCATCATTTCTTTGTCTTTGATGTCTGACGTTAAACAAAACTTTAAATAAAGATGGCCTATTCTAACACAAAATAAAAAGCTATAGTTAAAAGCTCAAACCGAGTGGGAAGATGCAGCAAACTCCACGCTACGTACCTCAGATCCCACTTGAAGGATCGTTGACAGCACCATGGGCATGTTTCTGCCTTCGTACAAGTCAACACATGCGAATAACCCATTGTCTGGAACTCCGTAGGCACGTGCACCTCGAAGGAACATCTCTATGTTCTCCATCTAAAAATGTAGTAACATTGTCTTGAAAATATACAACAATGGATATCTATGCTTATGTGTAAGTCATGGCCATTACGAAAACATGCCTATTCAAATATATAGAAACTTTCATCTCCAAAAAATTGAAAATTTTCAGATCTAAAACTCTGACATTTTTTATACTTTTGCTCAAAACATAGATTGTGGGTACTCGTTAGAACCGCCTCGGCGAGGCGGTTCTAACGAGTACCAACAATCTATGTTTTGAGCAAATATAAGAAAAATAATGTATACCCCTGTAAACCCCAGTTTTACTATATAAAAGTGGGGTTTAAGGGGGTCAAAAATATATAGGCATGTTTTCGTGATGCAAAATATATCATACTGAGCTATATACGTACGCCGAGCACAGACTGTTTGCTTACGCGTGCGCTCTCTATGAAACTTGTAGGTGTTGAACTGCCGCTCTGTATATGTCTTGGGAAAATTGAAACACCAATCAGTCTGATATAAAAATATTGGCCTCTTTTCCCAATGGAAGCTACTTTTAAAAGAATTTTTCTCCCTCTGACAGCAATTTCTTTTCTTTAACAGTAATCCACTTTTCGAAAAGTTTCAACTACTGGGCAGGCAACTCCCAGTCTACAAAAGTTGTTACCCTCTAAATAAAATAGCGGAAAAATATTCTGGTGCGTCCATTTACCTTTATCTAGCTGCCCATAAAAGGGACATTGGCAAACAGTGTATACCCAGATCAGAGGCACGTCTGACCAGGATCTACACTGTTTGCATTTAATACAGACATTCTTTCTGTAGGCAAATTGACCAGTCCAAAAGGTCGAGGTTGAAGTCGACTCGGCATAAATAGAGCAAATTGTGTTATAGCATAATTCTCAGGAGTCATGTTAAGATAACAAGACATGTAGGGAACATCATACCAAAATTCCCCACCCAACCTTGCTATACGACTGAGCTTCTTTTTTTTTTTTTTTTCAAAATCTTCGAACTTTTACTTTTTTATTTCCTTTGCAGATACGCTATACTGTACAACTGTTGTGCGATCAAGATATGAGTGTAAGCAGACACGCTGAAGAGCAGTCTGACCAGGATGTTCGCTGTTCGTATATAGAAAAAGGTTGGTTTACTAGCCTTATTGTAGGGGGTGGTCGGGTGGTGCGAAGGTGCTGTGTATCTTACATCACTGGGGCGTCCAACTGATATTGGCTTACAGTTGGGCAAGGCCTGCTATCCTTGTAGTGGGTAAGTGTTTCTTCACTTTCATTCCTGTTCCTCTTTCTTCCCTGTCCCTCTCTTCCATCTCCTCTACTCTCTCTTCTATCTCTTTTCTCCCTTTCTCTGGGAGACGACACAAAATGACCCTCAAGGGTTGACGTGTCGTTAAACCCCAACACAATCAATCTAGCCTTATTGTTCATTTACTCTATTGTTGTTGTTATTGTTGTTGTATTAAAGAAGTATCCTGTTAGTGAAGGCCAACTGAGTTGTTAAGAAGGAGCACCCGATGTTATTTAAGGGCTGACTTTCTCGAGGTCTCCACAAAAGCAAAAACAAAGCGTACGTTGTATTTATTAGAAGCGTCTCTAATGAATAACCCCAACATACGTCTAACGGAGAAATAAGAAAGAAAAAGAAACCTCATCAAACTCTCCTTCTCCAATACAACATCACTTGTATGGTTAATTCTTATATACGATTGCGCGGAGAAAAACACCATACCATATTTAGGCATAATATTGGGACACTTTAATTTAGGGATCAAACATGTTTTTCATGCATTAACATTCGCCAGGTACCGTGGGAGGTGTTGAAAACCGAGGCCGAAGGCCGCGGTTTTCAACAGCTCCCAAGTGACCTGGCGAATGTTAATGCATTGAAAAACCATGTTCGGTCGCTATTATTGCATAAAAACTGAGAACAGTGCTACATTTCACGTTATTTCTTGCATTGTTTCGCCTTTTCACCGAACGCAATTTCCACGGACTATGCTCGTTCTATGGCCGGGCAGTACACATCTCGTAACGGCAGTTAATCTGTGGTCCCGGAACGATCATATTGAAAGTTGCGTAGCCGTGCATTAATAGCGCGTGAATTGCCTTGTTAATACACGGCTTTTCGCCAGTTAATGCACGGCTGTTAATAACATGCGGCACTGCTTTTATGCAATAATTTAGACCAAAATAATCCTAAAATTTGAACTAGTCAATTTTACTACCTATCTGCCCGAGAACTTAAGGTAAATCTTGGGGTAAATACTTACAGACGATATTTCAACAGAGGACAGTTTGAAATAATTTTTTTCCCTAGAAAACAGGTTAGTCATTGGCCTTGCATGCAAAGTGTCTCCTAAGGACACATTTACAGGTTGCCTCCTGAGGAGACAATTTGCATGTAATGTCAAAGTCTGTTTTCAGGGGAAAAAATAAGAAAACAAGAAACCATCATCGGTTTGTCATCTACTGATTTAGCACAGAGAGCGGTAAAAGTTAACCCGTTCACCCCTGATTTTCTGAAATGAATTCATCCATTTCTGAATTTGGACACATCCACTGGTACAAATAGGTGTTTAGTCAAAAATCAATAATAGAATGGCAAACAGAGTAAATCCTGACAGACGAGCCGTCTCATCTGGATCTATACTGTTTGAAAGGTATCCGTGTTGGTCTGCAGGGATGAAAGGGCTAAATATACACTAGTTGCGTTTGTAACTCACCTGTTTGAAGGATGTCTCGGTTGTACTGTACTTCGGGGTACAGCTCTTACATTTTGGAGGAAGGTTAGGTGTGCCGGCAAATACTTTCTGAAGAAGCCTGAAACCAATTAGAATTTGTTCATATTAACACATTGCATGCTCGGTAAAAATATCAGCAGACGACATTTCAAAATATGTTTTGTTTTCTTATTTTTTCTAAAAATAGGATTTGCACTTCATGCAAATTGTCTCGTTAGGAGACAACTTGCATGAAGTGTCAGATCCTGTTTTCGGGGAAAAGTAAGTAACATTTATCAGTTTGTCATCTACCGAATTTGCCAGTAGCATAGTAAGTGATAAAAATTGTTTTGCCACTCTTCTGAAAAAGGGGTCGGTTCTAAAAGTAAAGAAATTGCATCCCCCACCCCACACACGTCTTACGATTGGGAGCAAATCCTTTCCTTTTAGACCCATCTTTCAGAAGGGACTATGGGAGGAAGACGGTAAATAAGAAGTAACAAAATGTGTCTCCCTCAAAAAAACATGGTGGAAAATCTGTCGAATACGTATATCGTATATCCAGTCCACTAAGTATGTTTGTCATAAACTTCTGACCTGCCGGAAGAAATATCTGCTAGATCTGTCTGATCCTGGCTCCACCTAACAATTCTTTAGCATTATTTCGTAACAGTTTATGCTCAAGAAGCAAAGACGGCCTTTATACTACATCTGGGCAATAAAAACTTAGCCCAGCCTGTTCAGGGCCTACTTTACCCGACTGTAAAATCAATGAATACTGAAGAATACATCGACGGAAGTGATGGCCCCTATAAGACCGGTGCAAGTGGACGTTTGCAGTCCTGCAAAATGTTCCTGTTATATAAAAATAGATTCTAAACGGAATGACCCTTGACAAAAATGAACATACTGACAAAACAAAAAACACACGAAGTGCAAGACAGTCTGTGCCAGCCCAGCCAGTCTCGACCACTCAGCCCCGCCAGCCTGAATGAAGTAATGTTAAATCGCCGGCTTATCTGTTTTTGTTTTGTTTTATTTTTTGCGTGCTAGCATTCCGACAACCTTTGGTCATAACTGAGCGGCGCAACACGAAAACATGTCTTCAGGCATATGCGAACAGCGAAGGCCTAGATCAGCCCACGCTGTCTGATCAGGGTCTTCACTGTCCGCTAACAGAATCATTGGGTACTACAGAATGTATGAATTGAGAGCAAAGGCCCGGCTGATACTTTGTGCATGCGAAGGGTGATCTGAATTTGCACACTGTGCGCATGTTCGAATGCACCCAATTGACAAATACACCGACTTACTTGCAAAGAATTACGCCGCTTTTCAGGGCCTTCTCCATTTCCCATTGGCCTTCTCCGATTTGTTCCCCGACGAGTTGTTGAATCCACATCCTTACTTCTGCTTCCGCAGCGGGATCATATTTCTGTGCCATCTACAATTTACAGGGAGCTCATTATATTGCAGAACAGGGAGTAGGAAACTATAATATAAACATCTACGTATGATATGGAAAGTGGAAGGCATCTGAAAGAGTTCTTTTTGTTTTAAAAATTCTATCAGTGTTTTCTGTTTGCGCATTCAGATGTTTTCATTGACCAGCGAAACATATCAGCATGTACCCAGCAGGTTAACAGTGTTGAAACAACATCGAAACAACGTACTTTCAACGCTGTATGTCTGCTGGGTTGACTGTTTGTAATCTGATTCGTGTTCTAATCTGCACAAATTATAGGTGCAGCACCTACATTAAAAATAATTGTTCTCTGTATATGTTTTTGTATTGATGTATTAATAATTCCGAAGTAAAAGAAGAATGCCGCTCTCTTCGTAGGACGCCATCAGCCTTAATTGAACAGCTTGGCGTCCAACAAGAGTATAACGTTTGAAATCTCTCCTAAAATACACCGGCGGTTTTCTAACTTGCAAGGAAAGTATAAAGAAATTAAAGGTAAATTCAAAATACAGATTTTTTTTGTGGTTCAATTTTCATTGAGAACCAAGAAGATCTTGCAAAGGAGACTTAAATGCATGCCAATAGAAATTATGAATTAAACTATACATGTTTGTCATTTTTTTTTTGTTTTTCTGTGTTTAATTAGACGTGCGACATGTCAAAAAAGTTAAAGACTGTGTCATTAGACCCTTTTGTGCTGTTTATATCAGCTAGCATACAAAGGATTATTTAATTCAAGAACGAAACTAACAAAAGAATGATGAATCACATCATGTAGTCCAGTATAATCCATATATAGCAATTCATTAAACAAAAACAAGTACGATAAACGGTAGACACAATATCGTAACAACGTCGTTACGATTTCGTGTGTTGGTTGGGCATCATTCTGCCGAGATGTATTAGTGATGCCTTTCATTGTACCAGCAGACAAATGACGTTGAATAGACTGCCACCGACGTTCATAAAATGTCTTGTGCTTGGCAGGTAAAAGAATATCTGAAGACAAACGCTATTACGTTTCCATGTTTGTTTACGCTTTTCAATGTCGAAACTGTACCAAATGCAGAAAACATGCACAAATGACTGTTAGAACTTTTGTCCCCGAATTGCCACCCTAATAATAATAATAATAATAATAAGATATATTTCTGTACGCATTTTTTTTTGTTTCAGTATTTGATGGCATCCCATCTTTCATGCAAAGCTGGGTAGCAATTCATGTCCAGATGCCTTCTTGAATGAGCTGCAGGAATGCGCTCGCAACGCAACGGATCACTTTTCGCTGTAGCAGGTATGAAGATGCCACACATTTTTATTCAAATGGGGATACTCTTAAAGGAAATAATTTGCTCCCAGAAGGAATAAATTCATTCCTTTAAAAAGCACCCAGTAAGAAAAGAGGCGAATATTTCCATGTAAGATCTTTTTTTTTGTTTTTTTTTTTTTTTTTTGTTTCTTATTCTCTTTAAGTAATACCTACGAACAAATCGGCAAAAGAAGGAAAGATAACTCTTCTCTATGCTGACCACTTTCCACTTTTATAAAGGAATGACTCATGCAGCAATATAGCTAGATTTTATTAATGCACAGAATTGTTAGCATGACCGAAGCTGGATAGGTAAATTACTAAAACCAGAATATATGGTCCGCAACGTCCGAAATGGGCCTCACGTGATATGGGACCGGCGATGTCCCCTGCATTCGCGCAGTGTGATCAGGGCTTTCTTTGATTGACATACTCTATAGTATCCAATGACTGTAAGCAAGAAACCGAAGATCCTGATCAGTCTGCGCGACTTTGCCAGTGCGATATGGTCCCTTTTCTCACATTGCGGATCAATTTTATCTATTTTCATTGTAAAAAAATATATGTACGAAATTATTAGTTTTAAGAACTTTTGAATTAAAAAAAGCCTGATCTTATCAGAATCATTCATATTTTATTTTATTTAAGAATGAAAACAAAATGACACAGTATGAGTTAACCCTTAAAGATCCAAGCAAAATTGGTAGCAGACGACAGTCTAATTTCCTTTATTCTTTTTTCAGAGAAATTAAGACCTGACATTTCATATGAGGACGATACACATGAAAAGTCGTCTTCTTTTCTCCTAAAACAAAATATTTCAAATTGTCGTCTGCTGCAGTTGTGATTGGCGTTTTAAGGGTTAAGGGGACTGTATACGCTTTCAGGGGAGGCAACTCATTCAGAATTGTTTTCATTTTGAAAAGGGATCTTGGCTAAAAGAAAGAATTCGTTCCTTTTTGGAGCAAATTCTTTCCTTTAACAGTATAATCCTTTTCACAAGGGGAATGGTGTGCACAAAAGCAAACAGAAATTCCCATAAGTTGTCTCCTTTTTAAAACATGGCAGAAAAACTACCTTGTGTAGCAGTCCCCTTAAAGAAGCATGCATGGTTATATGAGTGATACATGAATGGAGAAAGACAAAGCAAACACAAGTTTTGTTACACATGGACATTAAGCCAAGACAAGAGATACGATTCTAGAACTGTTCTAATCATGATTTCTGAAAACACCTTGCATATCATATCTATTTCATTATTTCGCTAACTGGTATAGATTAAAAAGAAGAATATTTTTAAGGGTATACATTGATTATGGATAGTTCCAGTATTTTCAGACAAGACTTAGTGCTGGTCCATTTTAGAATAGACAGATTTGATTATATAATATATGTTCTATGTGAAAGAACTTTTGAAGGGCTAAAGAGATAATGTTCCCATATAGCATTCTACTTCAATCTATATCAGACCGTTATCGGCCCAACAGGAATCCTGTCGAGCCGATAACTGTCCAATATAGACTGAAGCAAAATGCTACCATGGCATATGCATCAATAAGATATCTGAGATTAGAAATTGTTGTTATTGCTACTATTCTATTAATAGTATCCTATTTATATATTTTAAGATACAAATGGTTTTGCATGCTTATAATACCCTTCTTTGCACTGAATCGTTTCTGAACATTAAACCTCCATTTATTTTCCGTATGAGAGGCTCTTTATCTCTATCATCTATTCTAGGCTGTATTGAGAAATATTTAAAGCTGATGAGAGCATTTAAAGTTATTATATTTTAACTCTGACACTTTAAAACACATAGAGCACTGCTGTTGTATAAGCCTTTAGTAAGCAATGTGTTTACATCTATACAGGCAATGGTGAGTCAAACTTCGGCGCTGTGTTGCTTCGTGCTATGCATCACGAAAAAAAAAAAAAAAAAAAAAAAGCAAAAATCACACTAATCGGTGTGAAGAAACCACGAAATAAGCTTAGACATTCAGATTTCTGTGTGTTTCAAATGGTGTTCTAAGAAGTAAAACCGATAAACGGAGATTATAACGTATCATAAGACAACAGATATGTCATGGTTTTGTTTTCATACGTCGAAACATAATAAAGGGACGCTACTTACTAAAAACTCGCAGAAACGCCAGTGAGATTGATTTATGCTATCAGCAAATTCGTTCGTTTAAGAACGGTGGTAAACAAGTATTTCTGTTTATAGACATTACCGTAAATCACTTGAGATACGCTGGAATGTACAATATCCTGGGTTCTTGTCAGGCAAAACTTTATTTCCAAACTGGAAATTCAATGACTTTAAAAAAATATCAAATGCTGCTTAGAGCACACAGTTTACTCAAGTCCATATGTAATAGTAATCCTTGTGTCAACTTTGGGTGAGTGAGCGCAAGTTTTCAAACGACAATTACTGAGCTTCTGGTAACTTTAGAAGCGCCTATTTAGTAGAAGCTGATGAAATACTAACTGATGTTAGTAAAGAATTATGAAATGATCATGTACCTTAAATTAGATGTTTAAAGAAACAACAACGTCTGAAAACAGCTAACGCTTAACAATTCTACTTTGAATGAAAATTAGCATGCAGGTTTAGGAACAACTCACACGGGTGAAAGTAAAAACAATGACAGTGTTGAAAAAGTAAGGAATGATAAACTATTTAGTTGAAAGTTACGCCAAATTATAATCGGTTTCGAAAAACTGAAATATTATATAAGAATACTGTTTCGTTGTTTTTGTTTTGCTACTTCAAGCATTTTTTTTTCTATATGATCTCTAACAAGTATTTAGATTTTTCAACACTACCAAGATTCGAAAAAAAAATGCATGAAAATAATACGAATCATATTTCAAAACGTTTTTTGGAGTTTCTTTTTATTATTTGAAATGTTTTCTTCAGTTATGGTAACAGCAAATTAACCAAAAATATCTTTGAAATAGGCTTCGTATTAGTTTATGCCTCTTTTTGTCCACCATTACATACCTCTAATATAAAAGTGTTTGAATGGACGGGCTTTCCACGGCAATGATAGTGTTGCATTTTGTCAGGTTCATCTTTGTGAGTAAAATACACGCACTAACCGACGACGCCCTTAAACCGAACAGTTCGACGTCTGCAAACCGCTGAGAATGTTGTCGGCCAAAGAAACTATTTGACGGTTCTATTTCAAAATTAATTTGAGTTAGTTCAATAAACATGAACAACAAGCATATGAAAACGTTGTTAAAGTAATTAACAGCAAGTTCTGTTTTCAACCTGAAATATTTGAAGCAACACGAAAGCGGCATTACAATACCCAAAGATCTACAGAAAAATGAAACAAACACTAATCTAAAAGCCTATAAAATGAGGCATGAAAAATTGGTGGTTTGGAATGTCGTTTGAAAATTTGCCTCCACTGCACGACCTTCGATAGAAAAACACAGCTGAATTAACTAATATGTGAGCAAAGAAAAACAAAACCTGTAGAAATAATAATTGTTTTATTGATCTACATTAATTAACTCCATCCATTATTCTCCTTGTTCTCAGAATATGCGTCTACTGTTCTTGATTAAACATCATTGTTATGATATCTATGCCATGATAAACAAATGCAAATTACATATGTTTTTCGTGCTTAGTTATCAATGTCCTTTTTGAAAAAAAGGTTTCTATATATTTGTTTCCGTAAACAGGGCATAAGTGTGGAGCGAAATGTAACAGAAATATTTCAAAATGACGTGAAAATGCGTTTGTTTGGTGTGTTTTTTTCAGTGCTAATTATCAAATAACATCTAGGTTACAAATGCATAAAAAAACATAAGAAAGAAAAAAAAAACATCATGTTTGAAAACGACGAACATGTAAGCCCAGAGAAGACTCGAATCAGCTTACACGCCCGTGCAGTCTGATCAGTCTTCCTGGGTGTCCTTTGTATAGCCGAAGACCCAAAGTTTCTACAGGCGGACAGCGAAGACTGAGCAGACTGCACGAATTCATTCTATGCCTGGTTGCAGACACAATGAACACTGTAAAATTATTAACGAAAAGAGAAGGTTCTGACTAGACTGCGCACATTCGCAGGCTGATCTATGCCTTCGCGTTCCCATATAGCAAAAGGGCCATTTTCTCATGCTAAACATCATATTACTGGACCGGAGAATTCATGAATGGAGTTCAACTGAAGGTTAATGTTGCGCATTACAGATGAACTATAAATATTTACTGATGTACACCAGGGTGGCCGCGAGAAATTGCAGCGCACGATGAACGCCTAGACTGGCTCCAGTATCCAGTAACTAAATATTGTTTTCTTATAATTCTGTTTGATAGTGCACTAAAATAAAACCAAAATAATATCATGACTGTAAAGGGTGATCTAGTGACCAGCCTTTATAGTCGTGCTGTTATTTTAGTTTTTTTCGGTGGATTATAAAACAAAATGATTAGGAATTATAAGGAAAAATAGTCACTTGAGACTGGAGCCAGTCTAGATGAACGCCATACAGCTCCAGCTGGTGGTTGATATTATATAAACGTATATACGCTTTTAACTTGAAACTTATTCAAAGCAGATAACATTTATTGTGTTGCTAAATGTCAGTGGCGGTGGTTTACTTTACGTTTGCAGTATTGTTCAGCCAAATTGATTGTCAACCCAATTCATAAACATAGTAGTTAAAAAAAACTTTGTAACGGCATCAAATAAAAGTAAAACAAAGAAATAAAGTAAAGATAAAGAATTCAGCAAGAACAAAATTACAAAATAAAGCTTTAATTTCTATCAACTAGGCCTACTTATGCAATTTTCAATAAAAATAGCCGACATAAGTTTCATAAGTGTAAGCATAGCATAAAATTATAATATAAACAGCATATTCATTCAAGAAAGGCAATAAACATTAGATAATCAGCGTATTACAAATTAACTCTTATAAATAAATACCAGCAAATGAAAGCTAAACAGAAGTATATACAGCAGACCGATTGATAACTTTGGATAGATTTAAGCAATAAACCAAGAACAGAAATAATAATAGTGAAGGAAACGAGCATGCAGAATAAATGTGTTCCAGTCATTAACAAGTATAAACAGGAACAGAATTATGGTATATAATCCATTACTTCAGATAAGCTGATATCTGAGATGCTACTTTAAGGGGTTTTTTTTTTTTTTTTTTTACTATTTTTACAACAAAACGTATCTTGTGTGCACTCAATGGAATCGCCTCGATATGGTGATTCCAGTCAGTACACATAATATATGTTTTTGTGTACAATTAACCAATAAATATCTGAGTACTACCTCTATCTGGAAATGTATAAAAAGGGTATGTTTATATCTTCCCCGTCCCCACATGAGGTTGGTGGGGAGTTGTTGTGAGTAAACTGGTGCCTTTTTGTCCCAGCATTTGACGTTCTCTTTTTGTTACACCATACTAATGTGAACACCAGACTGACTTTACAACTGCTTACAACAAACCAAGCAGTTTTTACCTATCTAATGCAATAAAAGTCTGTTTTTATATGTATTACTTTTCAGTTTTCAGTTCAGTTTAGAAACGCCCGAAAGTGTTCCGTGGAACAATACAGTGAGGCTTCTATGAAGCATTCTTTTGATGCTGAATCAGAGAAAACCATCATTGGCATTGATTCAACAACTCGCTACTTGTACGTCAAAGCTTGGTTCTGGAATGTAATTACTGCTCTAGAAGTTGCAGATATTTACAATCATGGTCTAGCAAATATTGAGTAAGAGAGAACGAATTTCACAGTATTTCGTCAATATAATTTTAACTGTGATCAAGCAGGGTGTATTAAAGAATCGGAAGAAGCCTGGCATCCTTGGCTATCCAACTAGCGCCCAGTGAGACTCTGATCAGACTGCGCAAATGCGCAGTCTGATCAGAGTCTTCGCTGGGTGCACATATCAGAGAATAAATTTTCTCTCTTTCGGCCTCAAGCGGTGGTGCCGGCTGTTAAATGACAAATAGTCCAGATCTAGTTGTGTGGCGTCTGGTTTTGGTCCACACTGTTTATTATGGTCAATTTATGGGACATGAGGCATTTATTGGTTAATAATTAAATTAATTACAGGCAGGTTTTCAATACCCCTGAATGAGGTAATTCTGAGTACCTCAGCTGGTTAACACCTGTGTCATATTAGTGTATGCAGGTGTCCTTTTTTACAATATGATGTTGTGAAGAAGGGTCTCGACTTTATAGATCTTTATATGCAAAAATCAAATGCATATTACAAATATAAACGATCAAGAGAGCATTTTTTTGTCGGTTACAGTAACCTTGTTGCTGGCCGGTCATATGTATACCTACTTTGGCAGGCATTATGGCAAGCTCTAGCTTGACTATTAACTTGACTATCGTGTGTACGGCCGGACACTGTGGCATACCGGCCAAACTTGAACACTGCATTTGGCAAAACGTAACTACGATGCTAAGCTAATCTGTACCACTCACTGGGCTAATTCACAAGACGACACATGATGATAATTTTCTTATTTTTCCCAGAAAACAGAATTCCACATTTCTTGCAAAAAGTCTCCATTGGAATGTAATATAAAGTCCTGTTTTCTGGGAAAAATATTTCAATATGTTCTCTGCTGAAACTTTTACCCAACGTGCCAAGCGTTAATTACAATTTACAAATTCTGGACCGCCTCGAAAGAAAAAAAACGGTCTGTTAGCCTATGTGAACCTCGCTGTGAACACCAAAGGCCAAAATCTGTTGAATCATCAGGTCTTTCTGTGACTTGAGGGCATGACACAACTTATATTTCGAGCGAAGATTCCAAGCAATAACTATTTCGTCTTCCAGACGTGTAAATGTGACCTCCAGGTGCGTTTGCCAAATGTTTAGAAGAACAGGTAATGGAACCAACATGTGAGATACACATCAAACGAATAAACAGGTAGATCTGTATTCCCCGGATGTATATACACATCACACGGGGCACACAGTAGGGGAAATGACATAACCCCATATGACAAAAGTGGAAATCCAGGCCAGCCTGCGTATAGTCCCAGGCAGCTCAGGGTCTTCACTAAACCGAGACCTTGTCAAAATGGGGAAGTTCCTGACCAAACAGTGCGGATGAGATGTCTTCACTGGTCCTTCCTTTTTTCTGTTCCCCATATCGGGCCGAAATTATTATTAGCTTGGAATCCTACACAGAATTAGAGATAAGAACTTTCTAGAACATGTTTCTGGCAAAATCTCCTACTGAGAATCAACAACTCGCTAGAAGTAAATGTATAAACCAGACGAGGTACATATTGCTCCGTATATATCAGACGAGGTACGTTGTCTAACTGAAGATACAAAATGCATGGAATATGCATTCAAATACAGACTTTAGCAAGAAGCAGCTGAACTTTACACCATGATAGATTACTATAGGGATTAACAAAATTAAAATTCGGATCACTGATGCATGACAACTATACTGTTTTCTATACTAATCCATTCCCAGCGGACACATAACGTTGAAACAACGTCGTTTCAACGTTAATTCAACTTCAAGACGTTGAATCAACGTTGAAACTATGTTGTTTCAACGTTGCGTGTCTGTTGGGTTATTTCTCGAACTAACCCACCCACCATATAACGAAAAATATATATAAAAAAAAAAAAAACACACACACAAAAACAGGCAAGTCATATAATGGAAATAAACATAGGTTATAATGTTTACTGACAGTTTTTTTTTGTTGTTTGTTTGTTGTTGTTTTTTTTTTTTCACGGCGGCCACCAAGTTGGCCATACATTCAAATGTTTCAACATGGTTTCACTAAGAAACTGACAAAATAGTGTTTCTTATCTAGAGTTTTGTTATGATAACAAACATGCATGTCCTGACCATATGTGTCAGCTAGACTGGGCATTCACTCTTCGTATGTGATGCAACGTACGATTTTGATAAAAGAAAGAAAGAAAGAAAGAAAGAAAGAAAGGTTCTGATTCCAGGATTTTCGATCACAAATGGGCCGCGTCAAGCGAAGAAGTGCCTTCGAGCATGCACAAAATGTGCAGATTTACATCATCCTGCACATACACAAAGTCTCATCCGGGCATTTGCTCTCCATTGAAATATTCAGTAGTATTCATTGATTCTATTAGCGGATAGCAAATGTGAGGACGCGCAGGCTAATCTGGGCCTTCGCTGTCCGCATATTCCCGAAAACACGATTTCGTATGGCTCAGCCCAAATAATAATAATAATAATAATAATAATAATAATAATAATAATCACTACTGCCTCATTGCTTGAGTTTTCTTTTATTTGCCTTGCCGGATATTGCGTATTTTAAGCGGAATGAAAAGACTGCTCATTATTCGTATATGAAACGGAATAAAAAATGACTCTTGTGTGTCTGCACTATGCATCTGGTCAGTCTGATCAGGGCATTCGTTAGCCGTTAACAGACTCTCTGAATGATGTAGAATGTATAAACGAACATGGAAGACCCTAATCAGACTGCGCAAAATGCATATGCTGATCTGGTCTTTCGATGTTCGCATGCGACATAAGGGTCCTTTTATCAAGTTCCATATCATATGGAAAAACAAACATTTTCCCAGAGCAAGTTTTAGCATAGAAAACAGGAATATTTAAAGCACGAAGCATAAATTGCTTATCAGTTCCCTTAAAGAACCTCAGACATTTACCTGTGGAAGTTAAAAATAGGCACTAAACAGGTATATCGCATTTCTTAGCGGTAGTAAACAGTGTGTGTATTTGTGTATTCCTGCTACACACAGCATCCAGCAGCATTCGATACTGATGACGTAGAATGCCTGACTAACAGGTATATTCTGGAATTCTCCAGTTCTTCTTGTTACTTAATATTCCAAGAATGCATAAAAGTAAATAAATGAATAACAATACTAAAATAACAAAAACATCATATAAATTCTTCCAGCAGTGAGGAAGTGCGCAAACTTACAAATTTAATGATCCAGCCCCGCCCTCTCCTTTTGCCGTTATTAAATTTCGGTTATATATTTTGGTTTTCTCGTCGTTTTACGTTTTTCGATTTTCCCCAGATCATCAAGGTATTTTAAAGTAAATACAGGTAACATTTTCTGGTAGCATTAGTACTTTTGTTACTTTGACAAGAGAATAAATACGAGCCATTTATTAAAAACAAAAATTTATAAACAGTCCAAATATTGCTGTTAATTCATATGTAATTTAAAAACATTAGTTTATACAATTAACATTTAGGAACATATCGCTAAAATGTGCACAAACTCACAGAAAAGCACAAATATGACCCATTTATGCCCAGCGTTGCCAGCGCTGTTTTGCATGACATACAGGACTTTAAAATATGGCTATAATGAAAACTTACCAGACCACCACCCCCTCCTGCCCCCACCCCAGAAAAAAGTAATGTAGATCCAGATCAGACGCCGCGTAGCGTAAAACGGCGTCTGATCAGGGTCGACACCCCTCATTTGGAAATGGACGTGTCTAGAGAGTTGAGGTAGAAGAGTCCACTAGACATAAATGGGTTAATATAAGAAAACTAGATCTCAGAACATCTGCTTTGCAACTGTAGGATTTGCTTTACAAATTCCATAGAAAATATATTTCATGAAAATGTGAACTACACTGAATACCTATTATTAGAAAATAACGATTGATTGATTGATTGATTGATTGATTGATTGATTGTCTGTGTTATAAATTTCAACCTTTTTTTTTTTTTTTTTTTTTTTCCAAACTGATTTGAGGGACATTTATTAACAAAATTATTACAGTTTAGTAAATATTTTAAAAATACCAAGTTGGTTGACTAGTATTTTATCAAAACGGAGAGTCTTTCTATCAGAACAGATCGGAACTGATGAAACAACACATATTCAACTGATATTCGCTTCTTGAGATTGTAATCTGACCCAGGATTCGGCAGTTACTGATAAGTGATAAAATACCAGATTTTATGTAGATTACTCAAGATATACCAGATGCCGATAGGTGCAGGAAATGCATACCGAGTCAATAAACAAGGAATTAACCCTTAAAATGCTAAGCAAAATTGTAGCAGACGACATTCAGTATGTCTTTTATTACTTTTCAGAGAAAATAAGGTTTGACATTTCATGTGAATCGTCTGTCAGACAGACAATTCACATGAAATATCAAGCCTTATTTTCTCTAAAATATACATAATAAAATCAAAATGTCGTCTGATTAACACTTTAAGGGTTAGAACCAAAACAGAAACTAAGGTGCGCTTTCTCGCATCTGTAAATAGTGAAAAAAGTCTGGGACGTGTAGGCTGATCAGCGTCTTCGCTTTAAGCACCCACAACATTTTGTTTTTGGCTTTGTCCCGCTAATCCACTATCCACAGATATGACAAAGTACCCTTTTCCTTGATTGCAATAGTGTCGTTTAGATGTTGCCGCAACGTCATAAGAACTTGAAGTGACGTCAAAACAACGCTGTTGTGTATGACTACGGTGACGTCTAAACGACGTATAAACGGCGCTGCGGTGACGTTGTGTGTTTTCTGAGTGAATTCAGCTTCCGTTCCGTTCTGTTTGGTAGAAAGAATACGTCATTTTAACAGCGATGACTCGGAACAGAACAGCATGCGTATCAGCACAGTCTGATCAGGGCTTTCTTTTTTCGACATATTCTACAATAGCCAACGAAAGGGATGACCTTTTTTATCACTTTGCGTCCTATTTAGATTATACAGTTCGAATTTTGTGTGTCATAGTATTAAAGGTACAGATCAGACAGCGCGGTTCCACATGCTGGTATTTGTCCTCGCTGTACGCACATACTTTTTATGCACATGTTACTTACTGTCTTTTGTAGTTTCAAACTTTAACACGAATCAAGAGTCAGATGTGTATGCACGTCAAAGATAACGTCTTAAGCATGTGAAAAAACTTAAATCTTATTTCATGTTTTGTGTTTGTTATAATTTTAAATTATTGAAGCATGGCTTTGTTTTCACTTGTATTTTTATTTCTGTGCAAATGCAATACCTAAAAGTTTGTGTTCGTTCTACAATTTTCTTAAACTCTTCATGTTTTTTTTTTTTTTTTTTCAGTTTTGTTAGTTTTTACGTTCGCTTATAAAAATAACAATTGCTATATCACATCCCAGCATGCACATGACGTTTATACAACGTCGATGCAACGTCGTCATGACGTTGCATCGACGTTGAGACGACGTTATATAAACGTCATTTGCCCGAAGGGATACATCTCAGCGTACTTTTTTATGATTCTTGATTTTTTTTATTAGTAATCTAATGTACCTAATGTAAGATCATTTTCTTTTATTAACGTTTTTTTCACCTGTACAGAGATATATTTTTCTTAACTTGTTTTTTTTTTTTTTTATTTATTGATTTAAAATGTATATTGATTGCTTTGATAGAGTAAGTAGTTCTGTAGGTATCGATGCACTTCATATAACCAGTAATGCCTTATTTAAAGCAATGCGCAGGAATTTAGCATAGGTTGGCAATATGGCAGCTGATTGCACGCTAAATATAGACATAACAGTTGCAGTCAAGGTGAAGACATGATGACGTTATATGCGTTCATTTCGTTACAAAAATAGTTCGTCTTAACTGAAAGAGTGCTTGGTTTTCTTTTGTAAATTTTGGCGTGACAAAACGTACTATAGCGCTGTGACATAGACATAAGCTTTGGACATTATGAATAAAGCAAATTATAAGTACAGCTATGTAGAAATTTGTGCATCATGCAGATTTATGCTGTGTCTTGGAGATATATATTGAAATATACATTTGTTTGTCCGGGTGGCTAATCTAAAATATCTAAATCCTTAACATATATGTGATTATATAAAATGAATCTTTCAATGCTCAGTTACTTATTATGAATTACATGAAAAACATATTAACGAAATGACACGATTGGAACTTATCTTTAGAACATATTAAATATATGACAAGCAAAGAAAAACGTATCTTACTCGATTAATATTAAAAAGCAAAATATACAAAAAAGCAATTGTTTCTATTTTCACAAGCGATTAGTTGCTAACTAGGCCGGTGACAAAAATATGCCTTCTGACATGCGAATGGTGACGCTTCAGATCAGCTTGTGCATCCGTGCTGCCCGATCAGGACCCCCAGTGTTCGCCAGTACAATCAAAGATATCTAATGATCCTACCCAGTAAACACAAAATGTCGAAACAACGTCGTTTCGACGTCGAAACATGAAGAGCCCTGATGTATCAGCAAACAGCGAATCGGTAAGCCAAGGACTGGACAGCACGAATAAACGGGCTGATCATATCCCAGTAAGCTTTCTACATAAATCTATAGCGGACCGTTATCGGCCCGTCAGGGTAGCTGACGGGCCGATAACGGCCCGCTGTAGGTTTATGTAGAATGCTAGCTCGGATGTCATAGTATATATATATTTCTTAGCCCCGGCCCAATTAGAAAAAGTGACTTAAGAAGGTGTCAACGGAATTTAAGCAGATCAATGACTCTCTGCCTGAGCACTTTTAAGCCAAATGTTGCACTAATTTCGCTGACCAGAAAAACTAGTTTTCTACCCGTCCGAGCTTTAAAAGTTAGCCCGCTGATAAAAGTTTGTTTCTTTAAAATGTGGTTGGCTAATTTATTGCCGGGATATAATAGGCTACCTATCCCACTGACACCCTCTTAGACTTTTGCACATGAAAATTAATAGATCTTTATGTTGAATTTTTAAGAAAATCTACGGAACTGATAAAACATTGAAAGATTCACTTGTTTGACTTTGTAGTAGAGCTAGACAATTATCACTACGCAGCGCAGTGGACACAGGCAACTGCCGCTTATAACAATTAAACAGGTATAAGGTGAATAAAATTTCTAAGAAAACATATTAGAAATGTGCACAAGGATATAAAACAAATTCCTACCTTTCTGTCTGCCATTGTGGAATATATAAGTTTGCTTTCTAAACACTAAAAAGTTTTGTCCAAACAACTAAGCCTTTCCTCTTTTCGCCAAGTATTTTATAACTGGCACAAGCTCTCCACAGTCCAAACACAAGCAGAGGACGACGAAACTAACTGCAGACGAACTTCTGGCAGAACGCAGCTATCCTATGAACAGTTATGTTGAGGAGGAGTGTATATGTTGGAATGATCTAGGTACTGTTCTGTAGGGGGTGTAAGACGGGAGATTGTGTAGATTTCTCCACTTATCTTTAGTTATCGTGTTTCTGGCAGCACATGCTTTGCCTTATTTAGACAATGCCGTCATAACACTAGGCGGCGCTAATATCGCATCGCTTGGCAACACAACGCAGCATCCATTTTCGTTCGGATACTGTCTGTTTTCACCTGCGAGTTCAATCATTTGGACTAACCGCAATATAATTCTGAGTAAAAGTTTACTTGACAAAATTATGCACATGTAGAAATGAGTTTTGTGTAAGATGTATAGGCGAAACTCATGACGGCCTTCAGATGTGCCATAACTGTTTTCTTTGCGGAAGTTTATTGTGTATAAATGCACTATGAGGTTATTGGCACCAAATGAGTTCAGAGATGAGCCGTATTTTTACGTACCGTATATGCCCGAAATATTCGGACAGAAAAAAAAAAACAACAACAGCAAACAGTGTGAATCCAGATCAGACGTCTGCTCAGGGTCCACAATGTTTGCGATTCTCCCAGTAGTTTTTAGACACATCAGAAGATGTGAAATTGTTGAATTTTTAGGGCAAGTATGGTAGGGTGTCAAGCAGTACGAATATTTACGATGAATATGGCAAACACCTCTACCTGATTCTACATAAAACATGTTTTCTAGCATCACCAGCATTCTTTGGTGATTTCACTTTTAAGAATGTGTACAATTTAATGAGCAACAATAATACATAACATATGAATAGTAACGTTTTTAGCTGACTAACAGAATATTTGCAATTGGTGGTTTATACAAAGAAAAATGACATTTAAAATATATTTTTAGGATAGTGGAGGGTAGGGATTTTTCGTCCGATCTTAGTATTCGTGCGTTAACACAAATTTGATCTTGGAGTGAACATACACACATACATAAATAAATGAATTACGTTAACACGCCTTTAAACCGTATATTTCTTAGCCACAACTTGGATATTTTAACCAAAATATTAATATTTTTCTGTCTTTTCCACGAAAAACATCTGTTGTAGGTAATCATTAGAAGCGTCTGTGAGGCGCTTTTAATGAGGATCTGCCACATATGTTTTCTGTGGAAAATCAGAAAAAAATCTTTATATTTGCGCTTACCTAGAGCTATTTTAGCCATAACATTTTCTCCATATAATATTGGCAAATGGGAAATATTTTGGTTATGAAACAAATTAAAACAGGTATATGCACTTAAATATTGCTAGCGACATTAAACAAACTGATTTGAAAACATTAAAAATTCTGAAAATCCGCCTAATAATGAGGACCCCTGCATACTTATTTTTGTTATATATTATGGATAATAATGGGAGTACACATGACTAGTAACGTAATGTGTTACTGTAAATAAATAAATAAATAAATAAATAAATAAATAAATAAATAAATACAGTCGAACCTCAAAAGCTAGAACACCGATGACTCATTTACCATGACTAATTCGAACACGTTTTAAGAAATTCGTCCGATAGCTAAAAAAACAAAACAAAAAAACATTCAGGGAATTTTTCTTATTTTCTCATAAAATTGTATGCTGTGTGTATTCATTGAGGTGATTCTAATGAAAACACTCAACATACCATTATTGTCTAGAAGATCATAAAAATCCCTTAATCATCGCCATTGGCCTTCTGACCGGGCGGTATGATTAACCCTCAGTGGCTCGAAGTACTCATATCTTGAACAAATTTCCATGGTCCCAAAGATGTTCGACGCATTGAAGTTCGACTGATCTGCGTCATAGTTGATGACTCTTCGGGATAATATGCGAATAGCTAAAGCCAAACGCAGTCCATCGCATCCGTGCAGTCTTATGAGCACCTTATTTCAACTCTAACCTTTACGTAAGAAAATGCACCCTTGTATGTGCTCGTAGCAAAGGTCCAGGTGAGCCTGCCCATCTGGCACACAACGTTGAAACAACGTCGATTCAACGTCTCGACGTTGAATCCACGTTGCATCGACGTTGTCTCAACATTGTGTGCCTGTTGGGTGCCCATTCGCGATATGATCAATTTTCACTGTCCGCCTGTAAAGCCTTAGATCATTGGGATGTCTTAAATAGCGCTCAGAGACTGCGCGGATGCACAGACTGATCTTCGCCGTCACTGGGCTCGACCGTCCGAAAGTACATATTCTAATGTAGCTTACTTCTGTTTCTGTAGGGGACAGCATAGGCTCTGATCAAATAGACTGAACTAGGCATCCTGTTTACACGTGCCTTCTCACGGCGTGTAGTTGATAACACGTTTTAAGGATAGTATAAAAGGTAATTTGTTTCAAACTGTTTTTTTTTTCTGGCTGTTCAAAGGACTGGTCGAGTTACACTGGACGACGGATCAACAAGAAGTATTTTTTTAGAAACACACACACACACACACACACACACACACACACACACACACACACACACACACACACACACACATCACGCACGCACGTACACACACACACACACAGCTGTTACCCGCTTTGCTCAATGATATATCCGTACAGGAGTTAACACACCGACTTTTAGGCGCTTAAATCGGCCGCAGGTGATTAATCTGTAACCTATATTATTTACGTTACTTCAAATACATTTTTGCAAACAACACTTATTTTTCAATCTTTATAAAACCTAGTAGTATATATATGAACGGTTAAAAGCCTTTCCATCTTAATCATTCGAAACAAAGTTCTGATGCCATGGGATGTCTATACTAGCCAGTAACCTACGTAGCACTTCAAAGAGAGACGTTCACTTTGATCCGTTTCAGCCCTTAAAAATCGTTTGAAAAAAAAGTATATCTTTAACTTTAGACATTTTAAAGCCACATCACAGGGTGTTCACTACAACTGGAGTTAGTACTATGTGGCTGCCGTAAAACCTCCTCGTACTTCACTTTAGTGTAGTTTATATTTTCTGATCATTTTCAGTAAGTCCATTTCTGGATTGTTTGAAATATATATGCGAGTAATAGATGAGGCTCATTAGACCATAACTACGAGGGTGAGTCAATAAGTAACCAGTCTAACTTATTTCCGGTTGAGATCCACCTTTTCTTTTTCGATGTAATTGCCCTCTAGTGTGATGCACTTAGACCAACGGTGTGCAAGTGCCATCAGCCCAGAACTGAAAAAGTCAGGGTCCTTTCCATTGACCCACTCCACAACTGCCGTCACGACTTCTTCATCAGACCGGAAATGAAGTCCACGGATATCCTTTTTCAAGTTTGGGAATAGGAAGAAGTCGCTAGGAGGTAGTCAGGCGAATAGACAGGATGTGGTATTAATTCATTACCGTTTCGCTCTACAGCATCCGTTGCAACTTTGCAAGTTGGGACTCTCGCGTTGTCCTGTTGCAGCAAAACACCTTTAGAGAGTTTACCTCGGCGTCTTTTCACGGATGGCGGTTCTCAGCTGGTCTAACAAGTTTGCATAGTACACTCCAGTTATTGTACTTCTCTTGGGTAAAAAGTCCAACATAATAACGCCTTTTGCGTCCCAAACTACTGTGGTCATCACCTTGCCAGCAGATGGTTGCGTCTTGAACTTCTTTGGCCTCGGGGACCCAGGCCCTACCCACTGAAGACTCTGAGCTTTATTCTCTGGCTCATAATAATGAACCCAAGTCTCAGCTACAGTCACCAGACGCAAAAGAAAATCATCTTTTGACCTAAAACGCTTCAACAAGGCGCTGCATACTGATGCTCTGGTTGCCATTTGCTCATCGCTAAGGGATTTGGGGACCCAACGGTCTGTTAGCTTGCGCATACCTAAACGATCATGTAAGATTGTTGAAACACTACCATGTGAAATGCCTAATGCCTGCGCTATTTCTTCCACCTGATTTCGCCTATCAGAGTATACCAGATCCCAAACTTTCTTACTCATTTCTTCGTCGGTGGCATCCAGTGGGCGTCCAGACCTGGCTTCATCTTCTAAAGACGTTCCACCGCGTTTGAATTCCCCTACCCAGAATTTAACCTGGGCATAAGATGGTGCAGAAGACCCGTAAACATCGGCTAACTCGCCGTGTATTTCTTTGCCTGTTTTACCTTTTAAATACAAGTACCGAATTACAGCATGGTACTCAACTTAGATGAAAAGCATGCCTTTGCATCACCAGCCATGTTTGACATTCTATATCTTATTAAAGAATGACTCGATATGTGTGCAATTTTGTACTCATGTATAAACATATATTGAAACAAAGCATGAAAATCGTGACCGTCTCGGTCCATCGAAAATAAGTTAGGCTGGTTACTTATTGGCTCACCTTAGTATTAAGTTAGCACAGAAGACTTCGGACCCCTCTCTCTGTCTCTGTCTCTGTCTCTCTGTCTCTGTCTCTGTCTCTCTCTCATTTTTGATTATTTGTTCTTTGCTTTCAAGGATCATTCCTTTTAGAATCTGTGTATCTCATGAAAATGCACGTTTGAATATTCTGCGTTTATTCGTTATTCCGTAGCAGTTTAACAATTAATGTAGTGAACACGTCAAGTGAACTTTTTTTTTTCTTTCAATAAGTTCTCTTGAAACACAAATAAAGAAAGACTGATTGTAACAAGCGATAAATCCTGTACCGGTAACGTAAATAATAGAAAAGATATAAGATGTAAAACAATAATTTAGCTTGTCCATGTTAGAAACGGGTGTTTCTAAAATTCTGATTCAATGAAAAATATGGTTGTCAACATAAAACATCTGATAAAAATGCATTATAATTTTAAATGATTGTAAAGACTATAAGAAGGTTGTACAGCAGTATATTGTCATATCATTTCTGAGGAAGTACATAATAAGTATTCTCAGGTACAAGCAAACAACTAAAATGTTACAAGACGCCAAATATTTAACTATGGTTGTGTGTGTGTGTGTCTAACATTTATACCTAGCCTGGATACTATGTTACCAGTATTATTAAAGAAATATCATACTCTGTATAGCTGTAGTAAAATATAAATAGAACAAAATGTAACATTACGTTATTATCCATTTGTATGTTTATGGATAGATCTCTACTATTACAAAATTGCTTATCACGTATTTATCTTTCTTTATTTTCAGTTTATTTTAGTAGTGAAAAATCAAATAATTAACTATAACATCATGTTGGATTTTAATGTGTTATGTTTATACAAATGTACACTTCTCGGTTTACTGCACGTGAAAGATCTTATTTACTTGTCACTCTGTATCTTTTCAATGCGTATTCAATGAAAATCCCATCCAGAAATACGATTAGAAAGATACAAAGGCTCATTTCTAGCGCAATTATTTCTTGAATTACTGGCTGGAGAATAAGTCTGCTTTGTGCATGTAAAATCCATAACCTATGTTACCTAACTAAAAGAATCTGCGCATGACGTTTTAAATATGTCACAGATTATAGTTATACTAAAACGACAAACATATTATGCATCTGATCTAACATTATTCCATTTTTAATCATCTACCGATTATGTAGATATGTGAATAGCACTGCCAAAGAAATGACAAGAGAGTACTCATGGTCTCAGCTACTAAACGAAAATCTTACGTAATATTCTTCTAAAGGTGTGGTAGATCGATATATGTCAAAATTACACTACCGAAGCTAGTTCGGATTAGAAATAATTCACAATTTATGAACATTGAAATGACATTGCAATAAGCATGTTTCATTTTATTTGGTTCTAGTATGTATATATAATATAGAGTATACATGTTTGTAATATAATGTCAACACGCACAGCGTATTGCTTATTGTTGGTTGTTTACGTTACCCACTTGTACACTGTATTTTATATACAGTATATACTAGATAAACAGTCATGACGGCAATTACAAGAATACATCCTTAAGAACAGAAAAAGGCTGGATCGATTTTGATGATCTTGACTCCATTTTCAAGGTAGGAGTGGGGTTAGAGTGTTGCAGTTTATTCAAAGACAGCTTTCTTGTATCTCTTGAACCATTTGGCAGAACTTGCATGGTTACATCAGGGGAAAGCAAAAATAGCATTGGTCATGTTTTGGTGTCTTTGATCCTAGCCTGAATGTCAGAATGACAATTTAAATATCAATATTTTGGGGAAAAAAAAAAACAAAAACAAAAAACAACAACAAAAAAAAAAAAAAAAAAAAAAAAAAAAAAAAAAAAAAAAAAAAAGCTTCTCTGCTTCCTAACTTTTGAAACGATAAGCGGATTTTTACCATTTGCGAGAATACATCATTTCAGCCACCTCATGGCAAAATCTACAAAATGGAATGTGCGCCTAACGAAGACTAAGATCAGTGGGCATCCACTCAGTCTAATCAGAGTCTTCTCTGTGTTCTTAATGGGTAGCTAAGGACCCAAGCTTTCATCATGCGGACAGCGAAGACTCTGATCAAACTGGGCAGTTGCCCTTGCTGATCTGGGTCTTCGCTGGGCGCACATGTCATTTTGTTGGTTTTGTCATGTGGTATTTTGACAGGATAAAGAACTTATTATATTTTGGTGATCTTAAGGGGACTAATCACAAATATTGCCTCCCTTGTACAATATGACGGGAAATCTAGATTTCCCGTCATATTGTACAAGGAAGGCAATATTTGTGACTTCCAATTTCCTCTTCAGCACATCAAATCCATTCTTTAAAAGGAAATAATTTGCTCTCATGGTATACCCCTTTTCAAAAGGGAGGCAAAGCCAATTTCGACAGAGTAACCTCCGATGAAAGTTAATCAGTTCCCCTTGATCTGATTTTTACCGTCAGTAGGAAGTTGAAAATTCATATTTCTTTTTTACCATGCATGACGCTTGTTTGCAATCTATTTTTTCAGCCAACTGACAAAATTCATATCAAACTTGCTATGTTACAGCAGGATATGTTGTCAGTAGGATATGCCAAAGAGACGATTAGAGACCCATTAATTTGACTCACATTTTCAATTCAGAAGGAGAATTTGAATGTCAGATATTGCCTGCATCCTCTCTGTTCAAGCAATAAGCAGGTCCAAACTTTACATCATTGAAACAGAGCAGCGAGTTGATGAGGTTCTGGTGACATTGACCCTATGTTCAAAGTCACTATGAGAATTACAGTGCTAAAAATTTTTCAGACGTATCTTGCCTGCACCGTACACGATCAGTTAGGGAGTCAATATGTCAATAAAAATCCCATCCAGAAATACGATTTTAAAGATACAACGGTTCATTCTCAGCACAGTTATTTCTTGAATTACTGTCTGAAAAATAAATCTGCTTTGTGCATGTACGGAGCCGTAACCTCTGTTACGTAACCTAAAGAAGCTGTGCATGATGTTTTAAGTATGCCACAAATTATAGTTGAACTAAAACGACAAACATCATAGGTATAGATAAGAGTAGGTAACGGGTTAATATTTAACTTATTTCTTGACGAAAACATATGTTGTGGGTACTCATTAGAAGCGCCTCGGCGAGGCGCTTCTATTGAGTACCCACAACATATGTTTTCGTCAAGAAATAAGAAAAATATAGATAGTTTTTGGTTGAAAAAAACGCCTTATCAAGAGCTATGAAACATATTATGCACCTGACCTAAAATCTCTTCCGTTTTCAATTTTCTATCACTTACAGTCGACCCTCAATAGCTCGAACACTGATGGCTCGTTTACCAAGGCTTATTCGAAGTCTAAATGCTTGGCCATATATATCCTGTCTACAGCATTTCTCTAGCCATAGGCAGAGCCATACCATATGTGTATGGACATGTCATTGCGTCAGACCAAAGTATTGGTTTGGGTGACCTTCAAACTTGAGTCTATTTACAAGGTCACAAGTGTTACGATGTCAAACACTTGCTAATACTTCGTCTCTTGAAACAATATATGGATTCGTGAATACAAAATGTCCAATGAGTCAGTTATGTATAATGTCCCTGAATTCATTTTTAGCTCAACAGTACAGTTCGATTAACTTTTTTCCAAAACACTGAGGTATTTAATATTTTACAGTGACTTTTTTTCATATGACCATATTACTTCTGTGAAGTGTCTGCTATGCTATGAACAAGAGTAATAACTCGTATGGTAAGCATGCATCTAAGGGATGCTTAAGACAGGTGCTTGCAGGTAAATTTACACATGTTTGGCTCTTAAGGGATTTGAAAATATGGGCTCTTAATACAGGTGATTGCTTAATACAGGTGGCCTTCATACTTTGTATGTCAGGTGCATTATTAATGATGATATGAGAAGCTAACTTTTATTAGAATTTAGTGATTTTCGGTCTTAATTTCAAGGTCAGCTTGGAAGTTAGGGGTTAATCTGATAGTTGGGGCCCGTGGTAGGGGCATATGTTTTTTTTTTTTTTTTTTTTTTTTTGTCTTTTTAAAACATTTCTTGTTACGGTGTGGTTCGAGGGACTGGAGAGAATTCAAGTCATATTTTTGTGTTCATGCGTGATTGTTGATATAAAGTGCGATACGTCAAATTTGCTAAAGAAAATGATTAACTTGAAACTGAATAGCTAAATATTTGAAACACTGTCTGAATTGGATTATGATAATACTTGGGACAGGCAATCGATATCCTGATACTTTACAAATCTACGAATATTTCAATATGACCGCTACCAATTTCTAAAATAAACAACATGAATATGTATATAGGGTGAATGAAGTAATTAAAAGATAAAAGTAGTCCATCAGACGTTCTCCTCTAATAAGCTTTTATTACTTAGTATTCCTATCAAGTGAAAATATGCGTGCAAGTTCGATCTAAATTCTAACATCATATTGAAGCTGACTTCAAACAGCCAATTTTACGTGTGTTTGGCTATTTACAGTAGACTTAAATAGCCATTCCGTCAATATTATGTGTTTGATTCTTCTGTTTATTTTAATAAATAGATCCTGTAAAGACCCTCGTTTTGCGTGACTTAAAATACTGAAAAATGTTGTGCTTTGTAACTCCACTCAAAGTTTCATACAGATTTTCTTGAGGAGTTGCATGCATAGAAAGGTAAAAGTTAGTATTGAAGAGTTGAAAGAAATACATAGGGTTTCTTCCGAACCGCGAACATTTGCAAACGACTTGAATATAAGGTTTGAAAGACTATTGGGACCTCGGCATCATCAGTTGAGATATTATTCATGCATAGATTATGAACTCCAGTTCATGACAAAAATATATACAGTAGAACTTCGATAACTAGAACACTTGTGACGCGAGCACCCTGGATAACTAGAACTTATTTTGTGTTCCCCAATCAATAACTGGAACCGTTACCTAGTAATATTTTAATGGTCCCGGGTTGTTTTTGTTACCAAAGTTTCACTTTAAAGAAATGATATACAGATACTCTCTGTCTGTCTGTCTGTTTGTCTGTCTAGCTGTGTCTGTCTGTCTATCTGTCTGTCTGTCTGTCTGTCTCTCTCTCTCTCTCTGTGAGGTTTTCATTATATCAACTGACCTACCATGTACACTTGCAATAAGCAACATGATATAACTCAGTTCAGTCACTGCCAAAACAATACAGCAGTATATGCAAACAGCCAATACTTAAATCATCTAGAGCATCCATGCAGTCTGATCTGAGAGACCGTCATCAGTACAATGTGAAGCGAACATAAAAAATATCGGACTGTGTGGCTGCGCAGACTGATCTGTCTCTCACCACGTTGTTGGTTTTGCCTGCAATGGCTTGGCTCAAACAAGAAACATAGAAGCTACTGCGTGGAAAAATATACCTTCAGACATGTGCGACCAGCGAAGGCTCATCCGCGCAGTCTGATCAGAGTCTTCGTAGGGCACACTTTGGACAGGCAATGATCCAATGTCTCTAAAGGCGGACAGCGAAGACTCAGATCAGCCTGTGCGTATGCGAAAGCTGATCTGATTCTTCGCTGACCGTACATGACATACGGCATTTTTTCGTACGTTGCGATTCATATATGTGAAATGCGTTTCCGTATGAATAATACTTTTCACATACAGTATGGAGACGTGCCAGGAAAACAATAACTATATTTCTGCTCAGACATATGTTGGAACAGCAAAGGCACAAAAAAGCCTATGCATCCGAGCAGGCGAATTAGTGTTCTTGCCCGTTTTATAATGATAGTGTGCAAGTGCAGTGAAAATTTGATCAGAAAGCGCAACTTTCTCTAGGCCAATGTTTCGGTTATTAGGCGATTGAAAACGGTTCTTTTTTTTCCTCGAATGGATGCATGTACATGTATCTCTGCATTTCGCCTGCAGTATGTAGCTACCGTATTTACCTTAACGCCAGGCATGCTGGGTAAAATTCAGCAGACGACATTTAGAAATATGTTTTCTTACTTTTCCTTGAAAACAGGAGCCAATTCGCATGAATTGTCAAAGCCTATTTTTCTGGGAAAAGTGAGAAGTATATCATAGTTTGTCGTCTGCTGCATTCAGCAGACTACATTTTAAAATATTTTTTTCTTATTTTCCCAAGAAAATAGGCTTTGGCATTTTAAGCAAATTGTCTCCTTAGAGGAGACTCTTTGCACGAAATGTCAAAGCCTATTTTTAGGAAAAAATAAGAAAAATATGATCAGTTTGTCGTCTGCTGAATAAGCCAAGAGAGTGGTACTTCTCCTAAAATTTGAACGAGTCCATTGACTACCTGGTGTCTATAAATTGCTGGATGAGTGGCAGACAGTGTAGACCCTGATCAGACGCCGCATCCTGCGGCGTCTGATCTGGATCTACACTGTTTGCTCCGGCCTGTCTGACCAAGTCTTTCGGAGTAAATACGGTAAACTGGCAAGTAATGTCTATCCCAGAATCAGCGCATTATATTTACTTTCTCCTTAGAAAATGTGAAGGTGTATCTGAATATGATAAACATCTGAGAGATAAATAGATTTGTACATATGTATACGTTCTGATTTTGACTATCATGTTTGCATAGACAGATAGAAACGATCGAGTACCAGCTGGGGTTGGGTGCGTGGGGGTGAAGGGGGGAAGCCATGAACAGACGATGCCCAGACCAGACTTCGCTGTCGCGCCGTTTGGTGGGGATCTTCGTTACTCATTATTTAAACCATCCACGTGAGAAAGTGTACCTTTGGACGTGTGCGCAAGGCGAAGGCAGATCAGCCTGCGCGTTCTTGCATTTTTATCTGGAGAAACGTATCCTTAGCTATCCAAAGAGCGCCTAAGCAGAATGCGCGGATGCACTGGCTGATCTGAGTCTCCTTAGTACGTAAAGTATACTTTCTTTTGTTGCTATATGTAAACGTCTTGACATACGTTTTATGGTTTATAGATCCCATTTCATATTCTCTGTAGTACTAGATCAAAGCAGACGACATTATTATTATTATTATTATTATTATTATTATTATTATTATTATTATTATTATTATTGTTTATTATTATTATTATTATGTTAATCGTCTGCCATGAAAATTCAAGTATTATTTTCTTAAAAAAAGTGAGAAAAAAAAAAAAAAAAAAAAGGAAAGTGTCGCTTACTGCTGTAACGCTTTTTTTAGAATTCAATGAAAATGTATCTTACTTATTTTAATCTATGGCCTGTTTCAGCACAGATCTCTGGATTAGATCAGATGTTTGTATTTTGGTACAAAATATGTAATATTCTGTGACATGAGAAATCAATTTAATATAATATAGGTCCTGATCAGATGATAAATGTATGCTGTTTGATCAGGTCATCACTTTTCGCCTGAATATAATACAGTATTCACGCTTGATTAACGTAGGCTGGTCTGTGTCTGTGTTCTTTTCATATGTGCTTGCACTGAACGTGTGTGTGTGTGTGTGTGCTGCCGTTAATAACCGCACCTGCAGTCTCCGTATGTCGGCTTTTTACAGAATGACAGCTTCCACAGCGGGTAAAATTGCACACATCCGTCGACTAGGTTATGCGTGTGCCGGTTAACATATGTTGTTAGATTATATCAACGATAAATCAAGATTATGTAATAGGTGCAGGAATTGGTAATTAATAAAATTCTTCAGCGCTGCATGTGAATTCTGCTGCATCGCCATGCTATACTCAGTAGACAATGTCTTATCAATCTAGATGCTAAGTCATGATGTTCTCTGTCAAAGGTGTGTGGGTTGGCGGCGGTGTTGGGTAGGGTGGGAGAAGGGTCAACAAGTTCAACGATTCATGCCTGTATTTATTTATTGCAAAATCAGTGCTGCAACATATTTCTCAATAATATACTCAGCTCAAAAGGGCAGCAAATTCCATAATAAGCCTGTGACTCCGAGCAGACTAATCCGGTCCTTCGATTTTGTCACGGGAAACTGCGACACTAGCAAAGTCAGTCTACTATTTTTCTATCCTGGATCGGTGTTTTCAAAATGTTGTGAAACAAAACAATTGATTTAGTTTATTGTTAAAGGCTCCATATTCCTCAAAAAGTAGACATTTTTTTTTATCCAAGAAAGGTTTAATAAATTGATATATGATATAATACAATCATAAAATGTGGCACCTGACTGCATGTAAAATCCCAGTCAGTCTCTCGTTTTTGAACTGGATCAAAAATGAAATGATTTTTTATCGATCTTTGAATTAATGTTGGCAACATATACAATATCATATCATTTCACTTCAAGAACGAGAGACTAACTGAAATTTTACAGACTTTCAGGTTCCACATTTTATGATTGCATTAATACCATATATCAATCTATTAAACCTTTCTTGGATAATAAAATGTCTATTTTTTGAGGAATATGGAGGCTTTAATGCATGTGGCATTATACTGCGCCAATGCCCTGAGACCAGCTGCCCGGTAAAGTGTTAACAATTTGTAAAACAATAGAACGCGGATATAGTAAAACTTCAACAGCTCTAACATCTTTGGGTCCATGGTAATTTATTCGAAACATGGGTAGTTCAAGCCGCTGAGAGTTAATCATGGCACCAGGTCAGGAAGCAAACGATGATAATTTAGGGAAGTCTTTCTTTTATTTGTGATTAACAATGTCTTAACAGGAACCATTTGTCTTTTCTGTTTCTGTACTTTGTCCTCAAATGTTTACACTAAAATTAATTTTACCGAACATTGGTCTGACTTACGTAATTTCAATAGGAAACGGTGTTGTTGTTTTTTTGTTGTTGTTTTTTTTTGTTAGTTTCTCTCTCTCTCTCTCTCTCTCTCTCTCTCTCTCTCTCTCTCTCTCTCTCTCTCTCTCTCTCTGAGTTTAATTATTGCTGTTTTGTAACAATACTGTGAAAATTAAGTAATGTTGAACATGTTGAAAGGCTGCCCCAATTCCTATGAATATTCAGTTTGCAACAATTTGCGATAAAAATGAGAATATTCA
Organism: Anodontia alba; assembly: GCA_964016985.1. Taxonomy (NCBI): domain Eukaryota; kingdom Metazoa; phylum Mollusca; class Bivalvia; order Lucinida; family Lucinidae; genus Anodontia; species Anodontia alba. Next base: position 83,049,149 of record OZ024831.1, on the reverse strand, counting down.
ATGCTTTCGTAAAACGAATAGAATAAAACCGTTGGTGCATAGCTATTTACGACAAATGATTACATGAAGCCATGACTAAACATTGTAACTTTAATCATAGTCTTTGGACTAAAGTTCCAGACGAGAAAGTCTTTCTGAAACATGTTGAAGGGAGAGTTGATCTAATATTACGAGTGGAAGAAATAATAGTAGTTAGCAATAGTAGTTACATCATTTAAGTTTTCGGTCAGACAGAACTAGCCAAACAGTACGGACCTAGTTCAGACGCTGCAGCAACCGGCGTCAGATTTAGGTCTACACTGTCTGGCACTCATCCAGTGGGTTTTAGAGATATTAATGTTTCATGGATGAGTTGGAAGACCTCCACACGGACCGAACAAATATATGTTTCCCGTCCCCCCCTCCCCACCCCCCCACCCCCCCCACCAGTAATTCATTACTGACCGTTCCAAGGCGGTACTTTTATCATCACGAAAACATGCCTATATAATGTTAACCCCCTTAAACCCCACTTTTATACAGTAAAACTGGGGTTTACAGGGGTATACATTATTTTTCTTATTTCTGCTAAAACCATAGATTGTGGGTACTCGTTAGAACCGCCTCGCCGAGGCGGTTCTAACGAGTACCCACAATCTATGTTTTGCGCAGAAATATGAAAAATATCAGAATTTTTATCTGAAAATTGTCATTTTTTTGGTGGTAAAATTTTCAATATATTTGAATAGGCGTGTTTTCGTAATGTTATGGTACTTTTTGTTAATTGGTATGAAATGTTTCACTTTCTAATGTTTTTCTTTTAATAATTATGTAAGTTGATTATATATTCAGTTAAGTTTTGGTAACAGAGTTCCCACCTTTTTCGGAAAGAGTTGCCAACTCTGCCATCTGTTCATTTTGTGGCTGCTTTATTGTATTTGTTTGTTTTTCCCTTTGGTGTTGGGGACGTGATGTGGATCTGATTGTATCAGTTCTTGGGTTCTCTTATATACTTTGGTAAATTTAACCCAGATCAAACGCAGCAGAAGGGGATTCTGATCAGGGTCTACATTGTTTGCCAGCCATCCAGTAATATAGTTTTAGACACATTAAAATGCAGTTACTTTGACACATTAACGGGTAGTTGTTTGCCAAGCATCCAGTAATATAGTTTTAGATACATTAACATGCAGTTAATTTGACACATTAACGGGTAGTAAACTGGACTTGTTCAAATTTTAGGACAAATATGGTAAAGATTAAATGTATCCGAATATTACAGAATAGTGTGATATTAGTTACTATTTCCTGAACCTCTTAACGCTGCATTGCATTTCCAGAGATCAGTTGTATTTTACATGCACATTTTTGTGCCGCTCCAAGTGAAAATAGCGAAAGCCCAATTCGACTTTAACACTTACCACGCTATGGGCAGTTTCTGCAGACGACAAACTCATATGTTTCAAAATAGGATCTGACACTTTATGCAAATTTGCATGACGTAGCAGATCCTATTTTCTAGAAAAATAAGAAAAAATATTTCAAAATGTCGTCTGCTGAATTCTTTACCCAGCATGCAAAGTGTTAATAGGCTGCCGCCATCAAAGTATTCACCGTTCACTTTACAAGATAATGGGATATAAGGAATACAATTACAAATAGTGTTCAGAGAGCGACAATTCACAGATTCGCAGGCTGATCTAGTCATTTGCTGCGCGCCTGTTGTCTACAACGCACTTTTCTCTTGTTAAGAACACATACGGACCGCCCAATGCGAAAACGTGTCTTCGGACATATGCGGACAGTGAAGGCCCAGATCAGCCTGCGCATCCGCGCAGTCTGATCAGTGCTTTCACTGCCCGCTAACAGAACCATTGGATACTATATAATATATGAATGGAGAATAAAGGCCCGGATGTTTCTTTGCGTATGCGCAGGATAATATGAATCTGCGAATTTTGCGCATGTTCGAAGGGCATTTTTCGTCTTACGCGGCCAGTATATATTACCGCACAACAGGTAAAAACGCTTCATGATAATAGACAGGTATCTGTAGTGTACATGTTGGGATTTGTGTAAACGAAGAAACGGAGAATGCGTTGCTTGATAATGATCTATACCTTCCTGTAATTATTGTCTGTTTGCTGAAGCCAAATTCGTAACAAGAGCTTCCCATAGGACTTCTACTCTACTGCATGGAGCGCTCTCAGATATCTCGCATCAGTACTTCCAATATCAAAGGGCTGAATAGCCCTGTAATGACAGATTCTACGAGAAACTTAAACATTCCAGAAAATCATTTTGTCTTCCATTTAAGCTTATGTGAAGCTTCTCCTTCGAAAAAGAAGAAAACAAAACGAGCTACAGCGAAAAACAAAGGCGCTGATCAGTCTGCGCGGACGCGCAGACTGATCTGCGCCTTTGTTGTTCTAACATGTATTAAAGAGAGTTTCCTCAGTGGTTCATATGAAGACTTGAACCATGGATCAAGCACAAGTCGCACTACTTTTTGTTGATATCTCAATGGCGTACTAATATACACAAATGGTCTACGTTTTTGCGCGGATAAATAGAAACTTCAGTAGAAGTCAAAGCCACTTTCTCTAAAACCGTGCGTGGCAACGAAGAATGACAGATAGAATCTGTCATTAAAAACTATAAGCATAGGCGTAGCGCTTATTACGTACATTACGCATGTGCGTAACGTGCGTATGAAAAATATTTGCAATAAAGTGACAATATAATTATTTTGCTTCTTAATCATAGGGGCTGCTCTAAAGCCCTGTAAACATGGACCGATTTGCTCACGTGAGTATTCATTTGTGTATACGCAAATTGCTTACGTATGCACATTGGCGCATGTGTGCGCTTTAACTTAGATGAGTAAACTTTACTTCGTTGAGACCAAGTGCAAATCTCTGTTCAATGCAAATCTCTGTTTGCATATACGAGCACTAGCAGAAGCATTTGCATATAAGTATTTTGGGCTATGTATACGATAAGTAAAATTTGCTTACAGGAGTATTGGTAATATTCATATTTCAAATATCCAGTTTCAACACTTTAGCTAGATAATGTATTTTGACAGGCTTTGTTTGAATCTTGCCTGTTGGCATATCCTCAAGACACATTTTCGCATGGCGTGTCTCGATGGCCATATCAAACAAGACAGTTTCTACTGGTGCGCCAATGCATTGGTGACGACTGGTAATCCGACTTTTTGAGTTTGGACTGTTATTGCTGCGTTTGGGTTTTAAGGCTCTTCAACACTTTGAATGTCATTCGGGGCACATTCAGTCATCCTAACCGCAATGTTCTTGGTAAGCACTTAGGCAATGTGCTATTTATTTCGCAGGTAACTGATAATTGCCCTCTTTGAAGTAGCAGACATGGCGGGAGAGAAACTGGTGGCAATCATTCTTTAAACATAACGGACGAGCGCGCATCCAGCCGATGTGCAACGCCATTCATAAATGTGGATTGGACTAATATCACGTCAACAAGCCCATGCATTTTAGATCCCGCGAGCCACATTTTCATCTAGTGTATTTTAAGGGTGTATAATACTTCTTCATAGCCTGCATTTTGTCAGTTTTAACACAGGTTTGATTAAACTGTGATGCATGCCTTTTGACAACAAAAACAAAAAACAAAATAAACATTTACACTGTTACGTATCGACGTTGGAATCTGTATTTTGCATGGGCATATTAACGCATCAAACAAAATACACCCGTCGCTTAATGCAAACAGACAATGTACACACCTGCAGTCTTGCCAGAAAATTCACTGTTCGCTCACTGAAGCAGTGTTTTGTCTCTGCTCCATATTTCCTTGTTTTTTGGTTAATCCCAGTCCGGAGCAAAGCCGAACCCCAAACAATACGGCAGCATTCTGCGTCTCCTTAATCTTATCAGTCTATTCATTTTCAATGAAACTACCAAAATGATTAGATATATAGTTGACTCTCATTATCTTGAAGTCCGAGGGACTTTCAGAAATAGTTTGAGATATCCGTACTTCGACATATCAGATTTGCAGAATTGAGGAAAAAATCAATTAAACAACCACATTTCAAAATGAATATGAAATTTGACTCCTGAAGATAGAGATATATTGATATTGTGGAAAAGGGGAGAAATTTCTCCTCTTTTCCTGAATATTTTGTTACCTGTTGTTAGATTTTCATGTTTAAACAGGGACAAGATTTTTCACTTCGAGATAAGCGGTTATTTAAGATAACCGAAGTCGAGATAACGAGAGCCGACTGTAATATTATGTGGAAATAAATACTAACCATAACGAAAACACGCCTATTCAAATATATTAAAAATTTCACCACCAAAAAATGGAAGTTTTCACATTAAAAATTCTGATATTTTTCATATTTCTGCTCAAAACATAGATTGTGGGCACTCGTTAGAACCGCCTCGCCGACAATCTATGTTTTTGAGCAAAAATAAGAAAATTAATGTATACCCTGTAAACCCCAGTTTTACTACATAGAAATAGGGCTTTAAGGGGGTCAAAATTATACAGGCGTATTTTCGTAATGGTATGCAAACGGGTGAATGTGTTCAGGGTGTTTAGACTCTCAAAGTCCACGTGAACGCTACGTCTGCTCACCAATGCAAAATTTGCATATGTGAAAGTTTACCTATGTATGCAAATTGGCGCATGTGTATCGGGCTAAAAGGAAAGAAGTTGCTCCCTCTGGGGTAGCCCCTATTTTAGAAGCGATTCTAGGTACAGTCGAACCTCAATGGCTCGAACATCTTTGGGACCATGGAAATTCGTTCGAGACATGGGTAGTTCGAGCCACTGAGGGTTAATCATGGTACCAGTTCAGAAAGCAAAAAACGATAATCTAGGGAAATCTTTTCGATTTTCTACACAATGATTGTATGTTGAGTGTACTCATTAGAATCGCCGCGATTCTAATGAGTACACACAACATATAATTCCATGATAAAATAAGAAAAAATTCTAAATATTTGTTTTCTTGAGCTATTGGAAGAATTTTGTAGGGACTGAAAAAAGAGTTCGAATCATCCACGGTAAATGAGCCATCCGTGTTCGAGCCATTGAGGGTATACTATATATTTTTTCAAGATTTTTCCTTGGTCTGCGTAAAAATAATTCGGCTCTGAGCCGCAACCTTACATGTATGTTCATCGAAGACTCTGATCAGGCAGTCTGATCTGATTCTTTGCTGAACGCTCCGTGGGGAACCAACTAAGGCTCCAAAGCTCCTTTGGGTGGACAGCGAAGATACTAATCATATTAAGTGGGTGAGCAGGTTAATCTGTGTCTTTACTGGGTCACGTTATTTAGCCATGAGTATATTAGTAGTCACATTATTTAGTCATGGTAATTTTAGATATCACATGGACATCGTCCGATACACAACCCGTTCGCGACGTGAGGGTGGCTTTGTCAACAACATAACGTAACGCGAATGATAGCCCGTTACGCGCTTTTGGACTGGAATCAACATCTGTTTTAACATAATAATTTTGATGACTTTTGACTTCAAAATGTTGTGGATTATCACATGGTGTTTTGGTTATCGTCCTCAACCGAAGACCCCACTATCTGCCTAAAGGCTTTAGAATTTGATCATTTTTCTTGAACTTTCTTAGGAAAGAACTCTGAGGGAAAGAAATATAGCATTGGGCTTTGAAGTTTGTATATTGATCTCCTCCGACAGTTGTCAATGTATTATTTTGGAAATTTGTCTGTATTTTCACTGACACAATAAACATCGAAATGCATTCATATTTAATTATCATAGCCAGGGTTACATGTATTTGAACCCTTAAAATGCCTAGAAAACGTGCATCTGAAAATGTCATCTGTTTATGTCGTCTGCTGTATATTCTTGCAAACATTTCAAACATATTTTTGCATACAGGCAAACAGTGTGGACCCTGATCAGACTGCTCCGAGCAGTCTGATCTGGGTCCACACTGTTTACAAAAATGACTTTTTAAAATCACAAGCAGATGACAAAGCAGACGACAATTGTTGTGATTGGCAGTTTAAGGGTTAATACATTTACTAACAAATACCCTATTCACCTTAAGTGTTTGGATAGACGGACCTGAGCAAACAGGGTAGATTCTTGATCATATTGTAAATGAATTAGAAAATGTTCAGCTTGATACATCCTTATCTAGAGCTATGTAAGTAATGGCATTTCACCATATAATATGGGAAATGAAGGAGATTTTGGTTACCAACAAAATCAAGTCAGATTTATGCAGTGAAAAGGCTTGACCACTTGATAACGCTAGATGCTAGTCTATTTGTTTGTTTGTGTTGAGGTTTTACGGCCCAGTCAACCCAATGGTGTCATGTCGAGCGCGGTCAGTTTACCTAACCACACGTTTACTGGGCAGGCTTAGTCCTCTAAGCGGTTAACCAGTATTGTGCACATTCTTTCACCAGAAACTGACAACTGCCCTTCTTGAATCAGCGGAAGGGAGAGAATGACCGTAGAAAATATTTCATGATCAATCTCCACGAAAGAATGTATCCACATGTCGAAAGACGCGATGTCGATTATGATCCTGGAAATGCGTATCGATTAAGATCGAAATCTCGCCTATCGACAAGAAATTTAGATTGACATCTGTTTGTTCTGTTTCAGGCAGTTCATAATTCATCAATGTTTCGTCCTGTTTGATTTTGCCAAGTTCCCTGATGGGAAATACTAAAACAATTTGCTCTTACACAGACTTTATATCATCAAACGCTAACACTTACTAAACCCTTAAAGCACTTGGCAAAGTTGTAGCAGACAACGTTCTGATTTTTAAAATTATTTTTTAGAGAAAAAAAGACTTTGTATTTCATGTGGATGTCTGCTGAGTAGAAGATTCACATGAAATGTCAAGCCTTATTTTTCTCTGAAAAAAAAAAAAAAAAATCAAACTATCGTCTAGATCTGCTACAGTTGCAATTAGCAGATTATTGGTTAAAACACACAACTACTGTTCTCGGCAAATTTTTGTTAGTTTGCGAAACCGCATGCCTTGTAGGAATTCCAAGCAATATTTCAGGGCAAATCGTTCTACAAGAAAACTGCATTATACTCGTAGTATTTTTATACTGTTCAAAATAAATAATTATTCACAATGTCCAGACTAGAGAATCATATGAAGTCGCATTAGGTTGTGCTTACATATGCCTTCACAAGCGGGCACACTGTGTTCGCTCACACATGAATTCATTGGAACCAGTCATAAAAATATCTGCACTTTCAATAGAGACATCTGTCAATATTGTTTTAGAAATGGGTCTAACCTATAAGGAAAGAATTTGCTCCCAAGGGGAGCAAATTCTTTCCTTATAGATTAGACCTATTTTCAGAAGAGATTTGGTGTGCAGCAAAGCAAATAACAAGTAACACGAGTTGTTTTCCTTGTCAAATAAGGTGGGAGATCTACGAAGGGGCCTTATATAATGATATCAGTTATCTTAACACATAGCCAAAATACACAAAGCCCTACCCGATATCTCGCACTATGAGTGGTCTCCATGTATTCTGGTATTAGAAAGTTACAGCATGGATCGTTCACGCTAGGTGATTGCCTGCTCTTAAGACGCATGAACCATGCTCTAAAAAGGAATCCTATCCGAAGGGTCATTCAAAGAAATCTAGTGTAAAAATGTCCCATAAAATTCATTTTCTTTTTGTAAGCGTGGTGGCTCAGTGTTGTCTGATTGGCTGAGTGTCATCACTGCAGCCGGCGAAATATTACAGGAAGTCAAATCTTATTTTCTATGAAAAAAAGCTGTGCTTGAGCAAAGTTAGGCTCCGTACTTTTTCAACTGAAGGTTTAGTAAATTAAAACAATGCCTAAACTACACGTGTTTCTAAGATTTTAACCTGTTTATACCGAGTGGAATCTTCTACCTCAACTCTTTGGACAGGTCTATTTCCAATATAGGGGGTGTCTGGTTGGTTTTTATTATGACCATGTTTTGTAGGGATATCTGAACTTAATGCAAACAGTGTAGACCCTGATCAGTCGCCGCGTTCTGCGGCGTCTGATCTGGGTCTGCACTGTTTGCCAATGTCCCTTTTATGGGACACTAATCATATATGGGTTAAATACAGTCATAAAAAGAAATGGTTTAGTCATTGAGAATTCACGACCCCCACCCCACCCTGCCCCACACAAACCCCACATTTCATATAGTTAAAAAGGTGATTCGCGTGGGTGAGAAATTACAAGGACGTTCATGTGATGCAATGTAAATGTCTGATCAGGGTTTACACTGCATTAAAAATGGGAATTTCCATTAAAATTTATTTCAAATAACACAAGACATCACGTAAACTGGACATGGACCCATGTCCAAAGAGTGAGATAGAAGGGTTGATTTTGCATTAATGATGAGTTAATAAACATGTGTTCCGTCTGTAGTGAGTTATTTTGAGTTGTATAGAACAGAATAATCTGGTAGAAATGATGAACCTTGGCAGTGCGTTGAAAATCTGATTCAGAATAGAAATATCTCTCTGTGAGAGATGCTAACTCAGGTAATGTAAGTTCGTTTATACCCGTCTTTAAGACTTTACACCTGTTAGGCTGAAAGATATATAAAACGCTCATTCCTGTTGGGCAGATAACGGTAAGTAGAATACTGGCTGGGCTGTGTGCCCGGGCACAGCAAAATCATAACGGAAATCAGAAACAATTTTATTGTTCCCTTCTAAAAAGGGGACTACTCTATAGGGAGCAAATTGTTTCCTTATAGAGACGATTCTTGTTCAGAGGTGGGGGTTGGGGGTGAAGGTGGGGGTGGGGGGGGGGGGGGGGGTGGGGCGGTGGGGATGGTGTGCAGAAATGCAAAAAGGAAGTCACAAAAGTTATCTCCCTTACAAAATGGGGGCTAAAGCTTCAGGTGAATAAGGAAGTCGCAAAAGTTATCTCCCTTACAAAATGGAGGCTAAAGCTTCAGGTGTATCAAATCATCTTAGGTTAACAAGTTAATGTATATGCCCATATCTCCCATAATATACAGTGAAAACTGTAGGGCATGCATGGGTCTACATTATCAAGAGGATTTTCAGAAATTCGCAGTGTTTTATCCCAGCATTTTAATTTGCTATTTTCCTCCTAGCAACGCGTTTTACTGCATAAATCAATTTATGTACTTAATATCCAAAATCATTATTCATATTATATAGTGAAAATACCACTGCTAACACGGCGCTGGATGGAAGGGGTATGTTGTTGGGCATTCATCAGGTGTTCTGATGAGTACTCACATGTTTTTGTGGAGAAATGAGTATTTTTGGGTCGATTGTTTAAAATCTAGCCAAGTATACAAACGCCAAAACTTCCTTAAGGTGGGGTCGATTGTTAACAAGCGAACCATGGTATACAAATGCCAAAACTTCCTTATGGTTTATATATAGTTGTCCATGTGATTAGCATTGACCAATGTAATCAAACCGCGCGTTTCTACGAAAATCAAGGTAACGGTTATTTTCTTGTCGCTGTGACGTCAGAGTGTTGTTGATAGTGTGCTATCTGCAAAACCTGGACTGAAACACTCGAGACATTGGCATACAGTGCAGACCCAGATCAGACGCCGCAGAACGCAGCGTCTGACCAGGGTCTGCACTGTTTGCTTAAATTACAGGAAGTTAAGGGTTAAATAAAACAGTCAAGTCTCCGTTCAGGACCATTTTCCCTGGGCATTTTCGCAGCCCACATTCAATCTGTCAACAGAGCTGTCAGTGCTTTGATTTTTTGTTTTTTTGTTTTTAGAAACGGCTTATCTAGAGCTAAAGAATTGAAATAAGTTAAGGTGTCGAAATACTGAGAGTAAATACGGTAACGGTCTTTTCTTCACCAGAATCAAAGATATATATCCAAAGGCGCAAATCTATAATTACATACCACAGTAACCCTAAGTGTTGGGACAGATGGACCTGCGGCGTCTGATCATGGTTGGTACTATTTGCAACTCATCCTGCAATGTTTTAGACGTATCTACGGGTACCAAATTGTTCTTGTTCACATTTTAGAATAAGTATGGTATGAAATCAAGGGGTACCAATATTTAGGGTATATTTGGTGTTAAAGCAAGCTATGGGGCCCATCTGTCCTATTTAAACAACCAAGGCCACGACCTGACTGCCAATCAGCGCAGTCTGATCAGGATCTTCTCTGTTCGTCGACGCATTCTGCAGTATCTATCAATTATGTTACATGACAATGAAAGTTCAGGACATTTTAAGTGCTTGTGCAGTCTGATCCGGACCTCTCCTGCTCGTGGATACTTTATACTCTATGAGTTGATTCTTAGAGCGTGCAACGATGGCCCTGGTCAGATTGCGCGAATGCCCGCATATAGGATAATGGTTCCTTTATTATCAGTCATTCACTCAGGTATTTCTAATATTTTCCTGACAGATTCACAACCCATTGTAGTCTGGAAACCCCTTAAAGGGATAATTTGCAAACTGTGCAGACCCAGATCAGACGCCGCAGAACGCGGCGTCTGATCAGGGTCTCCAATGTTTGCAAACAGTTCAACCATTTTTCTCTCGGAATATCTAAATCACATAGCCTAGCAAATCTAAAATCGAAATTAGAATCTTCCAATATATAGATAGTATGGGGAGTTCATTCAGTCTACCATGGGTTAAAACACAAAAACATTGACAATAACTTGTTTAGGGTGCGAACTGCACAGATCCTAAACAGCGCATGCGCAGATTGACCTGGAACTGCGCATTTCGCATAGGCGATAACGGACATTTTGCTCGTTGCAACTAATTTCTCCACAGGATCACAGATCTCGAGTTACGTCATAAGTGAAGAGTGTGATAATACGAAGTGCAAATATTTAGAACCTGGCATGATCCAGGTGATAACACACGAGAGTAATTAGCAACCCGCTGCTTTTATGATGAACTCATTTAATACCTGTATATTTTCAATGAACTCGTCCAATATGAACGTCGGAATTTTCAGTTATGTGTCCTAAGGGGTGTAACAAAGAAATTGCCTTTGTTGCTTCTGAAAATTGGTAATGGCGTAGCAAACAGTGTAAATCCTGATCAGACGCCGTACGCAGTGGGTCAACATTGTTTGCCAAACTTGTTTGTTTTTGCGGGATGCAGGTTATCAGTGGGTTAACAGACTTAACAGCTATTATCAACAGTATTGATGTGCACAAAAGACAGAATGTCACCACATCCTCTTATCTTTTTCCTGATCTCATAACAGCAAAAAGCTTTAGTAGTTGTAGCAGTTGTTGCAGTAGTAGTCGTTTTAGTAGTAGTAGTAAAAATAGTAGTTGTTAGTAGTAGTAGTACTAACAACATCAGTAGCAGAAGCAACAGTAATAGTAGTAGTAGAAGCAGTAGTACTAGCAGGCAGCATTAGTAGTAGCAGAAGTATGATTGCAGTAGCATTAACAATAGTAGTAGTTGAAGTAGCAGGAGTAATAGTAGTAGTAGTTGTTGTAGTAGTAGTTGTATTAAAGCAGCAGTAGTAATAGAAGTTGTAGCAGCAGAAAAAATAGCAGTAGCAGTAGAGTTAGTAGCAGCAGTGGTAGTTTGTGTTGGGGCTTTCGGCCCAGTCAACCCAATGGAGTCATGTCGAGCGCGGTCAGTTTACCTAACCACACGTTTACTGGGCAGGCTTAGTCATCTAAGCGGTTAACCAGTATTGTGCACATTCTTTCGCCAGAAACTGACAACTGCCCTTCTTGAATCAGCGGAAGGGAGAGAATGACCGTAGAAAATATTTCATGATCAATCTCCACGAAAGAATGTTGCCGACCTCGGCGGGGGTTGAACCCGCGACCTCCTGGTCTCCAGTCGGACGGCGCATCCAACTGAGCCACCGAGACCGGCTAATAGTAGTAGTGGTAATAGTAGTAGCGGTAGTTGTAATCAATGTAGTAGTAGCAGTTATTGCTGTTGTTGTAGCAGTAGCAGTTCTACTACTACTACTACTATTACTTCTACTATTACTAGGATTACTAACTTTCACTACGACTATATCTACTAGTACTATTACATCTACTATTACTATTATATCTACTATTACTACTACGATTACTACTATTGCAACCTACTACTACTTGTCTCTTACCCTTGAGGCCGCAGGGTCAATAGAAAATATGGCGTCGTGTCCAGATTTTCTCTTTTCATTGTCTTTATGCCTTTAACCTTCCACTCGAAGGGGACCCATCCACTCCCGGGTGAACAGAGTTTTGGGGTCAACTGTCTGAACAAGGATCAAATCCGCAACATTCAACACCGTGGTCAAACGCTCTTACACATGAAAACATGCCTAAATAATTTTGAACCCATTAAACCCCACTTTTATATATAGTAATCCTGGGGTTTACAGGGATATACATTATTTTTTCTTATTTCTGCTCAAAAACATAGATTGTGGGTACTCGTTAGAACCGCCTCGGCGAGGCGAGGCGGTTCTAACGAGTACCTACAACCTATGTTTTAAGCAGAAATATAAAAAAAATATCAGAATTTTTATCTGAAAACTTTCAGTTTCTGGTCATGAAATTTTCAATATATTTGAATAGGCGTGTTTTCGTAATGTGCTCAGTTACAGCGCCTCTCTAGTTCAATTTTTTTCGTCCAACCACTTCAAAGATCTCACTTACAGAGCAATATATGCGAACATCAACACTTTTATTCTCGGAAAAAAGCAGCAAATATGTAGTTCGGTAAAACAGGAATTGTTTATGGAATCGGCAACCTGGCAGAAATAATTCTTTTCAAGCACCAAAGAAACTTATTACGTTAGCAAGCGCCGTAGAAAATTAAGATAAGAGCGTCTGGTTAAAGTGTGTTTGTCCTTCATACTTGTATACTGTACATAGACATGTATATAGACTTATCAAAAACTGTTTAGTGTTAATGCGCATGCTGATCTAATGTAATTTAACGGACTCATATCTGGTAAACCCGACTCATATCTGGTAAGTTACATTTTCGCTGTAACGGTCCAAGTTATAAATAGAACGGGACACAAGAAAAGGTTTCTTAACCCTACCATAAAAGCGGCATTCATAATTGTAGCAAACGACATTCTACAAGTATTTTTTTTTTTATTCAGAATATAAGGCTCGACATTTGATGCGAATCTGGGCAGACGATTCACATGAAACGTCTTGCTTTATTTTATCGAATAATTAAAAATAAGTTTCGAATGTCGTCTACTACTGGTGTGACAGGCGCTTAATTTGAGGATCAAGACAGACAATAGTGACAGCTAGCAGACGAACATTCGTATCAGTGCAGCATAATAATGATCATCGCTGTTCACGTATTCGATAAACAATCGACTCTCGTTATCTCGAATTCCAAGGGACTCTGAAATACTTCGAGATATCCGTACCTCGACATATCACATTTGCAGAATTGAGGTAAAAAAAAAATTCGATTAACCACATATAACAAATATATATGTAATTGGACTCTTGAAGTTAGAGATATATTAAAAATATTGTGGAAAAGAGGAGAAATTCTTCTCTTTTCCACAATATTTTTTACTTGTTGTTAGATTTACATGTTTAGGCAGGGACCAGATGTTCACTTCGAGATAAGCGGTTATTCGAGATAAGCGAGGTCGAGATAGTGAGAGTCAACTGTATATTACGAAATGTACATAGCGAATAGGAAAATCCTGACTTGGCAAGTGCGGATGCGCAGATCGGTCGATGTTTTACCTTCCGCGCATAACCTAAGGTATTGTTTTCCGGTTCTACCCAGAGATGCAACAACTAGATACAGTAATGTTGCACAGCTGCTATTTGTTTTTCTTGAGGCTTGCATATGTTGTAATATTACGTCCGATGAAGATAGAGACACAGATTACCAAATATCATTTCCACTGGCAATCATGTTAATTTGTAACATCTGGTCTCGTGTTTCTCAAACTAACAGCAAAAGCGCGTTCGTTTTTTTAACGCTTACCATGCTGGGTAAAAATTTCATTAAAAGAAATTTTGAAATATATTTTTTTCATTTTTGCCAGAAAATAGACATTGTCATTTCATAACAGTCTCCTTAGGAGACAACTTGCAAAGCCAAGTTTCTCAGAAAACTAAGAAGATTACCAGTTTATCGTCTGCTGAATTAGCCCAGAGTGTGGTAAAGGTTAAATACCTGTGGAGAAGGTAAGTACTAACGTTCCGTCGGTTATTATTGGCGTGAATATGAAATATTCCTTTATCAGACATCCGTATTGCAAGTAAGTCCGTAGACTGGCTCCAGTATCCAGTGACTAAATATGTATTCTTATAACCATGTTTGATACAGCTTCTTAATCAAACCTATTAACCCTTGTCCTGCTGAACCCGGATATACCCTGCCTTTGCAAACAGTGTAGATCCAGACCAGTTAGCTTCTTCAGAAGCCAACTGATCTGGATCTGCACTGTTTGCCATTAAGTATGGGAATTTATAGCAACAATCCGGATCAAGAAATCTGATTAGCTGAAAATTAGAAGCGGCGTGGTCTCTTAATTTATTCAGCATGACAAGGGTTAAGATCGTATTAGAAGCCTAGGCCGATCAAAATTGATTTCACTATCAGAAGAGAAATCAGAAAAGTTTAGTTTCATTTGATTCTATAGCTACAAATAATGCATTCGTCGTTTACTTCTAAAGATTAATGTCAGTCTAGCAATACTAATGTTGGTCCAAATTTTAGAAAGGAGTTATCTCCCGATTCGAGCCACAAGAGGGCAAGGTTAGCGCGAGGGTCTAAGACAAACTCTTTCTAAGTCTTGCAAGGTCCTAACGGTCAGTGGTTCAAGATTGACCACACCTCAGCTTTTGTAATTATGGATACATTAGATTGATATACATGTGCGCAATATCAATTATATATCATTTTCAATTTTATTTTATTGCTTTCCTACACCCCACAAAAAAAAGCCTTTTAAATCACTAATAATGCAATACCGTTATCACAAAACCTGGTGACAGCAAAATCTTATGCTGCCAACACACAGCGTGGTTACAACGTCGTTACAACGTTGCAGCCACGTTGTAACGACGTTGATGCGATGCTGTGTGTTTGCTGGGATATCACATACTTATCAAATGAAATGCATGTTTCAAAACTTTAAGAAGGCCTACACACAAGTCTGGTACATACGTTCCGCCAACCTTTGACATGATGGTGCATAGCAGTCAGTCACCCTGCCAGAAGAAAAAGACCGTAAAACAAAATAAAAACAACTGCATATTACGGTGGTCCATATCTAACTGCGGTATGCTCTGCTTTGTTCGCTGATGATGTCTTATTTACCATTAGTTTTCGGACAGACAGGCTTGAGCAAATAGTGGAGACCCAGATCAGACGCCGCAGAATGCGGCGTCTGATCTGGGTCTACACTGTTTGCCACTCATTTAACATTTACAGATGTGAAGTAGACCTGTTCAAGTATGGGCTTAATTTTGATGGTTTTACGGCCCAGTCAACACTGTTGGGTCATGTCGAACCGGTTAAATAACCTATTTCACACGTTTCCCCTCTAATTGGCTAATATGGCAAGTTTGGTAAGAAGCTTAGGTTCCGAATATATTTTAGAGTTAAATAAGGTAAATTGTCAGAGACTAGCTAAGTCTGTACAAGACTGATCGGGGTCTATTCTGTTTGCGAGTCCTAACTAACAAGTTTTATTTCATATGACTACAGACTGCTAAAACTGACAAGTACGCAAATTATCTGCAAAAGCAATTTACAAGAACCTGCGTCAGTTTCACAATGTTCAGCCAAACATTTTCTAGGAAAATGTCATGAAAGCTTTACAATATGTGTAGTCCAAGGCCATCACACTAGTGGTTTAATAAAGTCTATCGAAACAAAAAAAAAAAAAAAGAAAAAGAAAAAGAAAAGAAAACAACAGCAACAACAACAAAAAACAAAAACACGATATCTGAAAACAGAGACAACTATGATTTAAAAAAACAAACAAACAAACAAAAAAAAAAACAAAAAAACAAAAAAAAAAAAAAAAAAAAAAACAAAAAAAAAAAAAACAATAAAAAACAGAACTGGTTTCTTTATTAGTATTTGTTAATTAAAAACCGTTCAGTTTCTAAGGTGTGTGTGATTTTTTATTTTTTTTTTATTTTGGTTTTACGGCCCTTTTAAGAATATTTCACTTATATCGAGCCGATCGTTCATCAAAGGCGGGCGAAAACCGGGGAACCTGGGGAAAAAACTACCTGACCTTCCTTAAGCAGAAATTAGCTTTCCCACATGTGACCCGAACAAGGCTCTAACCACAGCGGTGAGAAACCTAATGGATTAAGAGTCAGCTCTCTTATCCACTAGGCTACGGGGGCCCGCAAAGGTGTGTGTGTGTGTGTGTGTGTTTTGGCGGTGGATGGGTGTGGGTGTGGGGGCATGGGGTGGGATTCTACTGTATATCTCTGGGTATCAGAGCTATTAAGAACATTTTTGAGGTCACATTCGTACCAAATTCATGGTTGACTGTCTACACTCTTCTCTCCGATAACAGGTATAAGCTTAACTTAAGGGCAAAACAGGCTGTCAGTAACTCTTCGAAAATTGTGAACATTTCATTAATTGTATGCCACGTATTTTAGGCATAAATGTTCCCCTTAGATCCAATAAAACAGCTACGCCGGACTGTACGTCTCATGGTAGACTGGCTTTGGTCTCCAGTGACTAAATATTTATTCTTATAATCCTGTTTGATAATCCACCGAAATAAAACCTAAGTAAAATCATGATGACTGGTCGCTAGTGACCAGTCTTTATAATCATGATATTATTTTGGTTTTATTTTCGTGGATTATCAAAAAGGATTATAAGAATAAATATTTAGTCATTGGAGACTGGAGCCAGTCTAGTCTCATGGACATAGCGCTCATTTCGCACATTATGCATGCGTGTAACATGCATAAGGAAAATTATATTATTTGCAACAGACAGCAACTAGCATAAAGTATTTTGCTTCTTTGCCATAAAGGAAAGTATTTATCGCTTCTTCCATTTGGAAGCGATAAATACTTTCCTTTATAGTAAAGAAGCAAAATATTTTATTATTCCTAACCCTTCAACCCTACAAACCAACACAGATGCCTATGCTAACAGTGTTTGTTTGTTTTGAGGTTTTATGGCTTCGTCAATCTAATAAGGTCATGTCAAGTGCGGTCAATTTACCCAACCACACTTTTACTTGGCAAGCTTAGTCCTCTGAGGGGTTAACCAGTATTGTGCACATACTTTCGCCAGAAACTGACAACTGCCCCTCTTGAGTCAGTGGAAGGGAGAGAATGACCGTAGAAAATATTTCATGATCAAATCATGAAATAATGTTGCCGACCCTGCGGGGGTCGAACCTACAACCTCCTGAACACCAGTCGGACGCGCATCCAATTGAGCCATCGACTAATAGTGTACATCCAAATGAGACGGCTCATTATGCTGGGGACTCTTTGGATCCTTGGCTAGCCACAGAGAGCCCTGTGAAGACTGATCAGACCGATCTGAATATTCACTGGGCGCACATGCAACAATTTGTAAGACATTCTGTGCCTCAGCTCTATTTTCTCTTAAAACAGAAAGTTCCATTTGAGGATCATTCGAATTGTCATAGTATCTGCCCTGATTTTCTCTGAACGAGATGGGGCGGGGAAGGCATGATAGCATGACCTGGGAAGCTTGCCCAACCCCGGGGCTGAAGATACCGTGGCCTGGACAGCTTGCCCATTCTCCCCTCGCACCTAGCAACTTGACCACCATCTCAACCAAAAATTCTGACGAACTCAGTTCATACTGATTTTATCACCTTATCCTATAAAGGGTAAAAAAGAAAAGTATCAGCCGTTTGTTTGCTGAATTTGCCCATAGCAGGATAAGTGTTAAGACAGTTACATACAGTCGAATTTCGTTGGCTCGAACATCTTTGGGACCATAGAAATTAGTTCGAGATGTGGGTAGTTCGAGCCACTGAGGGTTAATCATAGCGCCAGGTCAGGAAGTAAATGGCAATAATTTAGGGGGAAGTCTTTTCGATCTTCTATGATATAATGGTATGTTG
Organism: Anodontia alba; assembly: GCA_964016985.1. Taxonomy (NCBI): domain Eukaryota; kingdom Metazoa; phylum Mollusca; class Bivalvia; order Lucinida; family Lucinidae; genus Anodontia; species Anodontia alba. The sequence continues at coordinate 83,031,081 of OZ024831.1, read as the reverse complement.
AGTGTACTCATTAGAATCGCCTCGAGTCGATTCTAATGAGTACACTTAACATACAATTTCATGATAAAATACGAAAATTTCCAAAAATATTAGTTTTCTGGAGCGGTCGGAAGAATTTCGTAGGGACACAAAAATGAGTTCGAATCAGCAATGGTAAACGAGCCATCCCTGTTCGAGCTATTCACAGGCCCCCTAGCAGTCTCTCTTAAAAATAAAGGCTTTTGATAAAGGCTATTTTCGGCCAAATAAAGGTTTATCAGGATGTTTTTGTACAAAATAACGAGCATTTAATGATTAAATTTCTTGGCAGATCCCAAGCAAAAGAACTCCGCGTCAACGATTTTTAAGCAAAACAGGGAGAAAAATTTACGGAGAAAATCTGATATTTTCATCTTTAAATGGTAATGACAATATTAACTTGCATTTCTGTGTAGAAACATATGAATCTAAGAAACAGAAGTGCAATTAGTTGTTACAAAATGCTACATATTTACTCCATCCTTCTCTTGCATTTACAAATTGCCATATATAAAGGTTTTCTCATTTAAATAGATTTTTTCAGGCTTTTCAGCCAAATTACAAGGTTTTAAAGGATCAACAAAATTAAAGGGTTTTACAGGTTTTAAAGATTCCCCTTGGGGCCCTGTATTGAGGTTTGAATGTATGCAGCAAAAACATAACTATGAAGTAACAAGAAAATTGAAATAAAATCTATGAAAGTTGCCCTTGGAAACAAAAGAATGCATAAATGAATGAAACTAGTAGTCTCAGTTTCACTGAGATTCTTCATATGATAGTAATGTAGTTTGTAGGGTTGAATACACATCCTAGCACCTAGTTTATATAAAAACATATCCCAGTTGTTCAAAACTAACGATTCGTTAAAATTTACATTGAGTGATACGCACATATGCTGAAATTTTTTGCTGAAAAGATGTGAGTAGCTTTTGCAGTGCAAAAGCTACTCACATTTTTTCAGCAAAAAATATCAGAATGTTGTATATAATGAATCCGCTAAAAAAGTTAATGAAATGACCCTTAACGAGCTTGTTAAGCTAACGACGCTTTGAACAACTGGGCCCAGAACATTATCTTTAAATGTTGACTGGTTATTTCAAAAATTATGAAAACAACTACTTGAAGCCTGAGCTTGTGTCCAACTGATGTTCTAAGAACTGTGTAGTGGCTTTCATTGCCAATACTTTTTTGTTACAATACTTACTGTATGACAGTGTTCAGACAGCTTTGCTTAAAAGATCTGTGATGTAAAAGCTGCCAAATTCTGAAACACCATCCTCCCATCATCCCCACTATAACGTAGACCTCTGCATACATCTGTTTTCACTATACATTATGGAGGAATGTGGAATACACATTGTACAGACGTGGTAACATAATTTCTTCCGCTGCACATATAAAACAAGGAAAGTAAAACACATCAAATAAGCTTTTGTTCCTTTTATTTATTTATCATTTCATCCATTTAATGACATATTTAATAGATTTTTTTTTGCATGCATGCAGTGAACATATTTCCAGATAAGGCACTTTTTCAAAGAAAAATTGTTGATATTTACTTATTTCTTCACACTAACATATATAGTGGTAATCACTACATCACGAAAATATGCCTATATAATTTTGACCCCCTTAAATCCCACTTTTATAAAGTAAAACTGGGGTTTACAGGGGTATAAAATATTTTTCTTATTTCTGCTCAAAACATAGATCGTGGGTACTCGTTAGAACCGCCTCGTCGAGGCGGTTCTAACGAGTACCCACAATCTATGTTTTAAGCAGAAATATGAAAAATTTTAGAATTTTTTCATCTGAAAACTTTCATTTTTTTTTATGGTAAAATTTTCAGTATATTTGAATAGGTTTGTTCTCGTAATGAGAAGTGCCTTGGCAAGGGGTTTCTAATGAGTACACACATTTGTTTTTTTGTTGTTTTTTTTTGTGGAGAAATAAGGAAAACATTTTCCTGATACTCACTCTTATCTGGAGCTATGAGTAAAGTTCAGATACAGTTTACACAGTCAAGAAGTTATGCTAGCATATTATATGGCAACAGAACTATTTCAATCACTGACCAATGCATTTGCTTCATGTGAACCTTATCACTGCAAAACTATCCATGTAAGCCCTAGTTTGGCAAAGTTAAAATTATGCTTGAAGTGACAATGGTATATCTGTCATAGTACTGGATAGTATTGCCAACGTGGGGTATTTGCACATTACTTCATCCAAATCAGTTCAGCTCTATGCAAAACTTTAAAAATTGACACCATCCTGATTCCACCAAAATTCTGTCCAAATATGTTGTGAACCCTATGAGCAAAACCATGCATCCAAAAGTAACAGTACAGCATGCAATATTCTGTACAGGCACATTAGGATAACAAGAACTTTATATGGGCCATATTAAGTAAATGTTGTGTTGAGGTTTTACGGCCCAGTCAACCCAATGGGGTCATGTCGAGCGCGGTCAGTTTACCTAACCACACGTTTACTGGGCAGGCTTAGTCCTCCAAGTGGTTAACCAGTATTGTGCACATTCTTTCGCTAGAAACTGACAACTGCCCTTCTTGAATCAGTGGCAGGGAGAGAATGACCGTAGAAAATATTTCATGATCAATCTCCACGAAAGAATGTTGCCGACCTCGGCGGGGGTCGAACCCACGACCTCCTGGTCTCCAGTCGGACGCGCATCCAACTGCGCCACCGAGGCCGGCCCATATTAAGTAAAAAAGTATTCCTTTGAGCATAAGCAAAACAGATAGTTTCAGATAATCCTATGTCCAGGTGTGCACCTCATCATCAAAATTATTCTGTTTACCCAATGTGTCCAAAACTAACAGTAAAGCATGCAGTATTCTGTACATTATCGTAAAAACTTGACAGGAACTACATTAAGCAAAAAGTGTCTTTCAGCATGTATGAAATACATGGTTTCAGATAATTCTGTGAATCAGTAGTCTCATCAGGGTCTTCTCTCTCTTTTAATATATCCTATACTATCCAACATTATGTTTACAAATCTATATGAACCGTAAACTTCTAAGCCATCACTCTATCTAAAGTAACTTTTTAGCCATAATTTATTCATATTTTCTTATTTCTCCACAAAAACATATGTTATGGGTACTCAATTAGAAGCCCCACTAGGATTTGTTAAGGAGGAGTATTTGATGATAATTTTGGGATAATTTCCTTGTTTCTCCATAAAAATATGTTATGGGTACTCATTTGAAGTGCCTAACCATGACACTTCTAATGAACACCCACAACATATGTTTTTTTATGGAGAACTGGGGACAATTATCCCAGAATTATCACCGAATACTCCTCCTAAACAAGTCCTGAGTACCCACAATACATGTTTTTATGGAAAACTGGGGACAATTCTCCCAGAATTATCACTGAATACTCCTCCTAAACAAGTCCTGAGTACCACAATACGTTTTTATGGAGAACTGGGGACAATTCTCCCAGAATTATCACCAAATACTCCTCCTTAACAAGTCCTCTGAATACCCCACAATATATGTTTTCATGGAGGAATCAGAAAAAAATCTGGACATTCCTCTTATCTAGAGCTATGTAAGCCTTGATCTAACAATTATATCATACAGAAAAAGAAGGAAAATTTGTTTTTTTATTAAGCACATCAATGTATAATTACGCTGTACAAAAGACTCATAGAAATAACAGAGCAAACTGAAATCAGGGCCCAGTTGTTCAAAGCATCTTTAGCTTAATGAGCTCTTTAATGGCAAACTCATTAACTGTTGTAACTAAGATATTTTCAAATACATTGATATTTTTGCTGCAAAAATGTGAGTAGCTTTTACAAAAGCTACTCAAGTTTTTTCAGCAAAAAAATATCAATGTATTTGCCATATTTCAAAATAAAAATTTTAACATCATATTAGCTAACAACTTTGTTAAGTTTTGAACACCTGGGCCTAGATTTATAAACTAAAAGATTCTGAAAATTTGCTTAATAAGGTTTAACCCAACATAACCTGGATTTCACTATATATTATGGAGAGGCATGGAGTATAACATAGATTTGTTAACATAGCAATGATTCTGTGAACAGTGATGGCCCTGATCAGACTGCAGGCTGATCTGAACCTTTGCTGTTCAAATAGCTTGCAGTGATTTTTTTTTTCCTGCTAGTCTGGCTTCACATACTCATAATTATTCCTCTGGGACTCAAAAACTTTACACACAGGATTCCCTGGACTCACAAAATACAGGAGAAAGCTGCTCTAAAATATTTAAAGGAGTCATAATTTTATCATAGGACTCAATGAATTTCAACCATGTGAGTCAATAGAACCAAACTGTAAATAAATCACTGATCCCCAGAGATTTTAGTGTTACACTACTTATCTGTTGTCCTGTACCCTGTACCAAGCAATCTGATTGGCTGACAATTAGAAGTGGGCGTGGTATTTTAATTGATTCAGCATGACAATGATTAATGAGGATAATGATTTAGAAATGAATCACCACAGAGTAGCATCTGATCTAGATTTTGTCTGGCAGAGACATGCATGAGCATATATATCATTTATGGCTATGTCATACAAAACTATAGTTTAAATGAAAATGATAATGAATAAATGAGTCAATGAACATTCATTTTATCAATACACTGCTTTCCATACAATTTAGAGTATGGATGAATAAATGAACAAATGAATAAATAAATGAATGAACATTCATTTGTTAACAAAGTTTAAAACTGACAAAACAATGCACTGCTTTCTGTACAATGAATGAATAAATGAATGATTCTTACAAAACAGGTGATCATGGAAGGCTAGCCAGATGAAGCATCCTTAGAACACCTTGATTATAGTCAATGAATGAATGAATGAATGAATGAATATGGCAGGCTTGATGGATGAAATATTCTTACAAAATCTTGATGAAAGTCAATGAATTAATTAATGATTGAGTGAACAAATGAATGAATGAATGAATGAATGAATATGACAGGCTTGATGGATGAAGCATTCTTATAAAACCTTGATGACAGTCAATGAATTCATGATTGAGTGAACAAATGAATGAATGAATATGACAGGCTTGTTGGATGAAGCATTCTTATAAAACCTTGGTGATAGACAATGAAGGAATGAATGAATGAATAAATGAATGAATGAATGACAATGAGCAATGAAAAAAATGAAGCACAACTGGTGATACTGGCAAGCTAGGTGAATGAACATCTTATAGATCCTTGGTGACAGTTCATGAATGAGTGAATGAATAAATAAATGAATGAACAACAATGAATGAATGAATAAATGAACTTAGTGACTGTCAAAGAATAATGAATGAGTAAATGAAAAACTGATGACTGGCTCAGCACTAGTATTTCATTATATCCATGAACACCTTCCACAGATGTGATCTTCATTTCATTTATTAGAACGAATGAATAAATACACTTGCTAGGTTTTTGGCTATTTTTTTTACAAGGGAGATAATTTTTGTGATTTCCGATTTGCTCTTCTGAACACCAAGCCACTTCTTAAAAAGGATCCCATGTGGAGCAAATTCTTTCCATTTAGAGTATTCCTTTTCAGAAGGATGGCGAAAACAATTCTCTCGAAGTTGCCTCCCCTGAAAATGTATTTATTCTCCTCTGTTCTGTCATTGCTAGAATGTATCTCCTTCCTCGCTCCCAAGTCTTCCTTCTACTAACAGTGGAATTTCACAGCCACCTGCAGAGACGGTTTTTACATTACTCCTTTTGCATTTATCATACACAAGATTAGGAGAGGTTGTTTTGAACACTGGTAACAGTCTGTGCATAATTTAACCAGTCCAATAGAGCAAATACTTCTACCTCAGTCTGAAAAATAAATAAGGAAATAAATAAATAATTAAAGGATAAATAAAAAACTGAGTTAAGGGAGTTGATATATTTTGGAAATTTTCCACAACTTCTATGACTTTCTGTTTGGTTTCCAGTGCATCAAGCCCCTTCTGAAAAGGGTTCTACAATAAAAGGCAAGAAATTGTTCCCTTTTAGGGTAGGTCCTTTTTCAGAGGAGAGGTAAAATGACTTCAGCAGAGCTGTCTCCCCTGAAAAGGTATCCATCCCTTTAAAGTGCAGACACCCTGCATAAAATCAAGAAATTTCGTTAAACTAGCCTATTTTATGGTAAGCACCATTTCAAAAACTAGTAATGGTGTTTTCAGATGTCCCCCAACTGCGAATTTTCAGGGTTTTTTTTACTGCTGTGACCTTGCTGTGTCATGCCAACACCAATGGGATCCGCATCAAAATCAACATGTCCCCATCCTGTAGGTTGGGGGACATAAATACCCAGTGAAACCGTTTCATGCGAGCCCTATAGCAAGATCTACTTCTGTGTGAGATCTATCAAGGTCATGTTCAAATTTTGCTTGAGGTGATCATCAAAATAGTATATTTGTCATACATTTGAATATTTGTCAACTTTATATAGGTTACTTGCACTTTACTACATTCCAATTTGTTCAGTCTGAACAAAACAAGAATATTCCATGCAAATATGATGTGAACCCTATTAGATAAGTCACCTGATTACTCTTTGTGAAACACAGTCAAATTTCAATGGCTCTTTGGAACCATGAAAAATTGAGACATGGGTAGTTCAAGCCACTGAGAGTTAATTATGGTGCCAGGTCAGGAAAAAATTGGATATATAAAGGGGTTTATTCCATCTTCTATACAATAATGGTATGTTGAGTGTACTCACTAGAATCAGGTGATTCTAATGAGTACACACAACATACAATGTCATGATAAAATAAGAAAATTTCCCTAAATATTTGTTTTCTGGAGCTATCTGAAGAATTTTGTAGGTACTCAAAAACAAGTTGGAAACAGCCATGGTAAAGAAGCCATCAGTATTTGAGCTCCTGAGGTTCAACTGTAGTTATTCACTGATTTACCAATCTCTGATCCATTCATCAAATTTTGTGGTAAATTTTGTTGTTGATTTTCAATGCAAAATGCACAAGACCAATTTCAATAACAGGGTGACCACCATATCTGTTGTTTCTCCAAAAGTGACTTGTAATATCCCTGATTTGTCAAAATCTGTGTTTGTAACCCAGTTAAAATGCAGTACCTAGGTAATATTCAGTACCATCATTCTGACAAAAAAACTTTTCTCAGGCCATAATAATTGGTGGAACCTTACCTCTGTGTTTAGATCTGTCCGATTTTCCTGGCTTTGGTTTTGATTTTGTTGTTGGCTTTTTATGCTGTTTCTCATTTGGTTTCTTAACATTCAGTAACGGATGAATTTCTGAAATGAAGATATCTATAATGGAACAACACTTATAATATACCTCTTACAGTCTTTCAACCTTAAATGGTTGATACCTGACCTATATTTGATGTAAAATGTGAACTGCTACTGAGACACTGTACGAGGGATGTTCGAAATGAATTGCTTATTGTCCTCTAGCTCGATATCCACGTGGGGCACTATAAAAACCAATACATACCTGTATAGGACTATTCAATATCTACACAATGGTGTATAAAAGTACATGTTAGACTAAGTGTAAGACATAAAATTTGTCATTTGAATACACGCAGTCATTGACCACTGCAGTAAAAATGGTTGGTAGAACCGTCGACAAAAAAGATGAAATACGGGCTTACATCAAAGCTCGCTCAAAACTTGGTTGTTCTTTGAAGAAGCTGATGACTGAAATTTCTACTGCTTTTGGACCTTCTTGTGTGTCTTATGACACAGTTTGGCGGTGGAAAAAGAAATTTGAGTCTGGTGTAGAGTCCATCAAAAATGCACCGAAATCAGGTAGGCCAAAATCTGCATCTCGTAAAGAAATCGTTCCCAAAATAAGGAAATCATTGAAGGAGATGCCAGATTTACAGTTCGTGATATTGCACGAAAGGTAGGCATATCACTATCAACGGTTCACCTTATTTTGAAGAAGCATTTGAAAGTCAGAAAGATTTCTGCTAGATGGGTGCCACATCTGTTGACTGACAAGCAAAAGAGGCAACCGGTTAAAGTGGCCAAAAAGCTGCTTCAAATGTTTCCAAAATATGACAAAAAGCAGTTTGCCAATGTCGTCACAGGTGATGAAACCTGGGTCCATTATTTTGAGCCCATCAGAAAGGTTAGCAATAAGATCTGGGCCACTAAACACAGCAAACGCCCAATAATTGCCAAACGTTCTTTGAGTACAAAGAAGGTTTTGTATGCAATCTTCTTCTCTGGTGAAGGAGTCGCAATAAAAGTGCCAGTGAAAAAGGGCAAAAGCATCACCGGAAAGTACTACAAAGACGTAGTACTGAAGAAACTGAAAAAGTATTATCAGAAACGACGCCCTGCCACTGGTTTTAAACATGTCCGTCTTCTACATGACAATGCCCCAGCTCATACCTCCGCAATAGTTATGGCGTTTTTGAAAAAAGAAAAAGTAACTGTTTTGCCTCACCCACTGTATTCCCCAGACCTTGCCCCATGTGATTTCTTTTTGTTTCCGAAATTGAAAGCATTCCTTGCTGGGCGGAAATACCAGTCCCGACAGGCACTTGGATCTGCCATTCATCAGTACCTTATTACTGTGCCCAAATCAGCGTACCTTGACGCCTTCAAGAACTGGATACATCTGCTGAAACTTTGCATTTCTAGCCATGGGGAGTACTTCGAGGGCATGAAATGAGTACTTTTGGGCTAACTTGAAATTTGAAGTCTCCAGATAGAAATAAGCAATTCATTTCGAACATCCCTCTTATATCAAAATAATAACAGAGTCAGAATTATAGGTAGATTGCTAAAAATGCAGCCAAGTTAGGTCAAGGGAGATAATTACATGATCAACTAAATGGCGGTTATATCATAAAAAAAAGCTTTTTCTGTTTATGGCATGATGATATGCTTGTGTATTTTTGGGATTAAAATCTATATTTATTTCACAAAAGGCATGCAAATTTTTCAGACTCTCATTCAGAACTTATACTTTATTTATCCTAAAGTTTGAACCAGTTCATTTGACAACCTGAAGAAGAATCTGGAAAAATGCATGTTGAAAGGCAAACATTGCTCCTGAACAAACTACTCTTAAAGAAGCAGTCTGTTCTGGATTTTCACTATTTGCTCTGGCATATTTATCATTTGTTTGAGTTGAGGTTTTATGGCCCAGTCAACTCATAAGGGTCATACTGAGTGTGGTCAATTAACCTACACACTCTGTCCCTGGGCAGGCTTAATCCTCCAAGTGGTTAACCAGTACTTGCACACATACTTTCTTCAGTAACTGACAACTGCCCTTCTTGAATCAGCAGAAGGGAGGAATGGCCAAAGAAACTATTTTATGATCAATCTCCACAAAAGTCATGTGGCCGATTTGTTTGTTTGTGTTGAGGTTTTACGGCCCAGTCAACCCATTGGGGTCATGTTGAGCGTGGTCAATTTACCTTACCACACTTCTACTGGGCAGGCTTAGTCCTCTAAGCAGTTGACCAGTATTGTGCACATTCTTTCGCCAGAAACTGACAACTGCTCTTCTTCAATCAGCAGAAGGCAGAGAATGACCATAGAAAATATTTCATGATCAATCTTTGTGAAAGACTATTGCTGACCTGGCAGTGGTCGAACCTGCAATCTCCTGATCACCAGTCAGACGTGCATCCCACTGAGCCACCAACGTGGGCGTTCTGTGGCTGAATTCAGGTTCAAACTCAACCTGGATCTGTAGTCAGATGTGCTCTCAACTGTGCTATGGAGCCTGACAGAATATTTATTGTAACTCCAGATCCAATAAGGCACTTTTTTCCAACCAAAAATTAACCATATATTCGTATTTTTCTTATCTATCCACAAAAACATATGTTGTAGGTATTCATTAGAAATGCCTTGGTTATGAAAATCCTAGAGAGGATTGTGGACAGCCTCATCAGACAGTTGGTGTCAATCGACGATTCCCAGTTTGGCTTCGTCCCAGGCAGAGGCACTACTGATGCAATCTTTGTTGTCAGGCAGCTGCAAGAGAAGTATCTAGCTGCCAATAAGAGACTCTACATGGCTTTTGTAGACCTGGAGAAGGCGTTTGATTGAGTGCCTCGGAAGGTCATCTGGTGGGCGCTGAGAAAACTTGGTGTGGAGGAGTGGATTGTGTGACTGGTGCAGGGGATGTATGCAAATGCACGGAGCCGTGTCCGTGTTGGTGAGGGGTATAGTGAAGAGTTTGAAGTGAAGGTTGGTGTTCACCAAGGATCAGTACTCAGCCCACTGCTCTTCATCATTGTGCTTGAAGCCTTATCATGAGAGTTCCGCTCTGGGGTCCCCTGGGAGGACCTCTATGCCGATGACCTTGTTATCATCGCTGAATCACTTGAGGAATGTGTCAGGAGGCTCTTGACTTGGAAAGAAGCAATGGAGAAGAAAGGACTGAGAGTAAATGCAGGAAAGACAAAGATCATGATCTGTGGTACAGGACTGGACCTCCTGCAGAGTTCAGGCGAGTTTCCATGCGCTGTCTGTCGCACTGGAGTGGGCAGCAACATCATCTTCTGCAACGGCTGCAAGCACTGGGTGCACAAGAAATGCAGTGGGCTCAAGCACTTGAAAAAGGACCCTGACTATAGATGTACATGGTGCCAGGGAACTGCACGCCCCTTGGATGGCAGACCACAGAAGGAAGTCCAGGTCGGACCTGACAAGCTTGAGGTGGTAGCTTCCTTTTGCTACCTAGGAGACATGCTCTCAGCAGCAGGTGGCTGTGAACTTTCAACCACAACACGTGTGAAAACCGCCTGGAAGAAGTTCAAGGATCTGCTACCAGTCCTCTCTTCACGCCACCTCTCTTTCAAAACACGTGGCCATGTGTACAGCTCTTGTGTGTGGAGCGCAATGCTCCATGCCAGCGAGACTTGGCCATTGACAAAGCCGAACCTCCAGCGTCTGCAGCGAAATGACAGGGCAATGATCAGACAGATCTGCAATGTCAGGCCGCAAGACATTGTCACCACCAGGTCCAACGATCTACTTGTGCGGCTTGGCATCGAGGATCTGGGCCTCATTCTGAAGGAGAGAAGACTTCGATGGTATGGACATGTGGAACGCTCCAGTGGTGCAATCAAGACAGCCTTTGACATACAGGTTGATGGAAAGCGTGGGCCTGGGAGGCCCAAAATGACATGGAAGCAGCTGACAGAGAGGGATTGCAGAGAGTGGAAGCTCTCGGCTATCAACCCTCATGATAGACGTACCTGGAGATCTGGTGTGAGATCGCCATGCGTGCAGCAAGCCAGCTATCTGGAAGGGGGCCCACTGATGTGGATGTTGCCCCTGTACCTGCACGTTAATCAAAAATACGATTATATATATATATATATATATATATATATATATATATATAGACATTTCTAATGAGTACTCACTACATAAATTTCATGGAGAAATCAGAAAAATATTTACATGATATCCCACCTAATCCGGAGCTATGTTATGTAATAAAGATAGTCTATTTAGATCTCTGGTCATAAAGTGTTTCACAAACAACTTCTCCCCAGGTTAAAAACAAGTAATTACCATCTAAAGGAGCATTAGGAAGGTCTACATCAACAGCCTTTAATTTACGTTTCTTTGCTGACTCTGGTGTGTCCTGTGACGCTTTTCTCTTCTCAGGGTGGGAGGGTGGTTCTTCTACTGCTTGACTTGGTGGTTGCTATGAAAATGAAGCAAATTAATTCTAATTAGTACATATATGTTTTTTTTTTTTTTTTTTTTTTTTTTTTGTGTTGAGGTTTTACGGCCCAGTCAACCCAATGGGGTCATGTCGAGCGCGGTCAGTTTACCTAACCACACATTTACTGGGCAGGCATAGTCCTCTAAGCGGTTAACCAGTATTGTGCACATTCTTTCGCCAGAAACTGACAACTGCCCTTCATGAATCAGCGGAAGGGAGAGAATGACCGTAGAAAATATTTCATGATCAATCTCCACGAAAGAATGTTGCCGACCTCAACGGGGGTTGAACCCGCGACCTCCTGGTCTCCAGTCGGACGGCGCATCCAACTGAGCCACCGAGGCCGGCACATATATGTTTAGAAATATTCTAATTCATTTATATCATTTGAGAGTATGGGTAAATACATAAAAGTTATTCTGTAGACTATAATTACAAACCATCAAAATACCAGACAACTTCATTCTTTGTTGTACTTCTCCTAAAATTTCAACACACGAGGGCGTGTCAATAAATAACCAGCCTATCCCATTTCCGATGGACCGAGACAGTCATGACTTTCATGCTTTGTTTCAATATATGATTATACATGGGTACAAAATTACACACGTATCGAGTCATTCTTTAATAAGATATTGAATGTCAAACATGGCTAATGATGCAAAGGCATGCTTTTCATCTAAAGTTGAGTACCGTGCTGTAATTCGGAACTTGTATTTAAAAGGTAAAACAGGCAAGGAAATACACGGTGAGTTAGCTGGTGTTTATGGGTCTTCTGCACCATCTTATGCTCAGGTTAAATTCTGGGTAGGGGAATTCAAATGCAGTAGAGCATCTTTAGAAGATGAGGCCAGGTCTGGACGCCCACTTGATGCCACCGACGAAGATATGTGTAAGAAAGTTCGGGATCTGGTATACTCTGATAGGCATTTCAGGTGGAAGAAATAGTGCAGGCATTAGGCATTTCACATGGTAGTGTTTCAACAATCTTATATGATCGTTTAGGTATGCGCAAGCTAACAGCCAGTTGTGTCCCAAAATCCCTTAGCGATAAGCAAATGGCAACCAGAGCATCAGTATGCAGCACCTTGTTGAAGCGTTTTAGGTCAAAAGATGATTTTCTTTTGTGTCTGGTGACTGTAGATGAGACTTGGGTTCATTATTATGAGCCAGAGAATAGAGCTCAGAGTCGTCAGTGGGTAGGGCCTGGGTCCCCGAGGCCAAAGCAGTTCAAGACGCAACCATCTGCTGGCAAGGTGATGGCCACAGTAGTTTGGGACGCAAAAGGCGTTATTATGTTGGACTTTTTACCCAAGAGAAGTACAATAACTGGAGTGTACTATGCAAACTTGTTAGACCAGCTGAGAACCGCCATCCGTGAAAAATGCCGAGGTAAACTCTCTAAAGATGTTTTGCTGCAACAGGACAATGCGAGAGTCCAAACTTGCAAAGTTGCAATGGATGCTGTAGAGTGAAACGGGTATTAATTAATACCACATCCTGCCTATTTGCCTGACCTAGCTCCTAGGGACTTCTTCCTATTCCCAAACTTGAAAAAGGATATATGTGGACTTATTTCCACTCTGATGAAAAAGTCGTGACTGCAGTTGAGGAGTGGGTCAACGGAAAGGACCCTGACTTTTTCAGTTCTGGGCTGATGGCACCTGAACACAGTTGGTCTAAGTGCATCACACTAGAGGGCAATTACATCGAAAAAGAAGAGGTGGATCTCAACCGGAAATAAGTTAGGCTGGTTACTTATTGACTCACCCTCGTATAACCATTTGAAGACTTTATGAGGGATAAAAAGTGCAGCTAGAATGACAAACCATGCAGTCCCTGATTTGGGACTACAGGCAGTTCTGTCCAAACATTTAGGTTAAACCATAATGCGCCAATCACAACCAAGGCAGAGAATATTTATAATTTTTTTTTTAATTTTCAAAGAAAATATGGCTTGATATTAAATGTGAATCATCTGATTTACATGAAATGTCAAGCCTTATTTTCTCTAATAAATAATACAGACAATTTAGAATGTCATCTGCTAAAATTTTGCTTGGCGTTTTAAGAGTTAAAACTTACATTTTCTGAGACAACAGGCCAGCCCTCCTCAGGTTCATCGATATCAGGAGCTACCGGTAGATATAAGAGAGCATCTGTGTCTTCTTCCTCCTCATCACTGGATGACAAACCAAAAATATCACTATAAAAATATACCCATTTACCTAGATAACATAGGTATCCAAATAAATAGGTCACAGCATTTCCTACAAGATTGCATGTGCACCTAGCAAAGACTCAGATCAGCCTACCTGATCAGGGTCATCTCTGTCTGCCTGAAGATGCATTGGAGCCTTCGCTACTTGTAGAGAGTTCTGTAAAGACTCTGAATAACTAGAGACTCTCAATGCAGAAGGCACCAATGGACATTAAAGGCCTAACAAAACTGCAAGACTTACATTGTAAGTGATGTACAGAGTTTGAAAATGATCACCAAGGTCATTATCACCAAATTCTAATCATCTCTTCATACTGTCAGAGTGATGTATTTATGCAAATATGACATAAATCCATCCACTGATTCTGGACATTAGTTAAAATTTGGCAATCTTTGGAGTACTGACTTTATAAAATGAGGTCATCAAACATAATCAGCAATTGAGGTTCCCCAAATTAAATTATATACAAAGTTTGGGCCAAATCCATTGATTGGGTCTTGAAATAGGGTGGTGAAAAGCTCTTTATATACAGTTTTAAGTCTGTGTTTACCTTGCAATTAGGGTCAAGGTAACCAAAATTTAACAGTATTTTTCTCCTGTCTGAATGATTAAAAGGCTCCATGTTCCTCAACAAGAGGCCCACGGGCCACAGCTTGCTCACCTGAGTGAAATAGTCACTGCAGATATGCAGATGTTATGCAACATTTTTTCCAATCCTGTCATTGCAACTAATGAAAGGATCATCATTTGAGTAGTTCTTGGTTTTGAAGAAGAATGTTTTGGCTTTTTTATCATCATCATTTTACCATATACAAATGTATAGGCATGACAGTCAATGGAGTATGAACATCTGAACAAACTTTCAATCCTGTTTCAACAGTAGGATTGAATGAAATTTGGTGGAAATTGGCCAACTGATTTCTGAAGAGAAGTGTTTAACAATATCATGATTTCATACATGTATACACCATAGGGGCAAGGGAAGATAAACCTTGCAGAATAAAATTTTGATTGTAACTTAAAGCTTTTGCTACTTCAATCATATATTGTAAGTTTTAGACACTTCAGCTATTTTTGCCTTTGATTGTGAGTTCATTGCTCTCAAGGGTCATCTTTTTATAATATAGCTATTTTTGATCTAGAGGTTATCCTGTTGCTACAGTGTGTTTCAACTCAAATCACTCAAAAATTCATTTTCAAGATGGTGGCTATGGTGGCCATTTTGGATTTCGAATCAGCATGATTTTAGCTATTTTTCATCTACACGTCTAATCTAACCTGTTGCTACATAGTAAGTTTCAACTTAATTAGCCTTGTCGTTTAGGAGAATATGTCCAAAACAGATTTTCAAGATGGTGGCTGTGGTGGCCAGCTTGGATTTCTGATCTACATACGAATTTAGCTCATTTCGATACGTAAGTTGTCCTGTTGCTACAGAGCAAGTTTCAGCTCAAATCGACCAAAGTTTGGGAAGAGATGTCGAAAATTGATTTTCAAGATGGCGGTTGTGGCCGCCATTTTGGAATTTCCATCCGCTCAGTTTTAGCTATTTTGTGTCTACTAGGCGCCCAGATGCTCCATATCAAGTTTCAACTCAATTAGATCATAGTCTTTAAAGGAGATGTCCAAAATATGAGTTCTCAACATTTTTCCCATATAAATGTATAGGGCCCATACAAATGCATGGAGAAGCACATTTGACCTTGCCGTAAAAAGGTCAAACATCAACATAGGACCATCATTTTAGCAATTTTGGTAGACCTCCCATCCCCAATAATTTGTGCAAAGATTAGGCCCCAGGACATATTTAGTTCTGAAGAAAAAGATTTTTAAAGGTTTTTACCATATATGGGCATGGCGGCATTTTGGTAAATAGACATGACTATTTTAACAATCTTTCGCCCCCCTGCCCCAAAGAGCTCCACTTGAAATTTGAGCAACATTGGCCCAGAGGCTTCAGAAGAGAAGTAGTTTGAAATTCTCAACATTTTTCCCATACAAATGCATAGGGAAGCAAACTTGACCTAGCCATAAATAGGTTAAAGGCCAATGTACGACCATCATTTTAGCAACTTTGGTAGACCCCGATGATTTGTGCAAAGATTCAGCCCCAAGGCATCCTCGGTTCTGGAGAAGAAGATTTTAGAAGGTTTTTACAATATATGGGCATGGTGGCCATCTTAGTCAACGGACTGCGACCATTCTGGCAATCTTTCGTTCCCCCAACCTAAGGAGGCATCATATGAAATTTGAGCAAGATTGTTTCAGCGGCTTCAGAGGAGAAGTCGTTTGAAAATGTTTACGGACAGACGACGGACAAAAAGTCATCACTATAGCTCATCCTGAGCATAGCTCAGGTGAACTAAAAATAGACATTTTTTATCCAGGAAAGGTTCAATAAATTGACATATGGTATTAATAGGATCATGAAAAGTGGCATCTGACAGCCTGTGAAATTTCAGTTTGTCTCTCGGTTTTGAACTGGATAAACAAGAGCTGTCGGAGGACAGCGAGCTCGCCTGCTGGGTACATTTTATATTGTAACATTTTTATCATTAAGCCATATAATATAGGTCACACTGACCTAGATGTATTTGTATGTAAATCATTTTGTCACTTAGATATAATAATCCAGGTATGACAATTCTCCATGAAATAGTAATAAAAATAAAAGGCAAAATCACTGAAGCATGAAATATAGGTCACAATGACCTAGATATAGTAAGTGGTCATTCATTGGGTCACATGGAACTAATATCCCAGGTGTGACATTTATCCAACAAATATTCAAGATATAAGGCAAAATCACTGAACCATGAAATATAGGTCACACCAACAGAGATATATTTTGACGTCAATAATCGGGTCACAAGGAACTAATATCCCAGGTGTGACATTTATCCAACAAATAGTATTCAAGATATAAGGCAAAATCACTGAACCATGAAATATAGGTCACAATGACCTAGATATAGTAAGTGGTCATTCATTGGGTCACAAGGAACTAATATCCCAGGTGTGACATTTATCCAACAAATAGTATTCAAGACATAAGGCAAAATCACTGAACCATGAAATATAGGTCACACCAACAGAGATATATTTTGACGTCAATAATCGGGTCACAAGGAACTAATATCCCAGGTGTGACATTTATCCAACAAATAGTATTCAAGATATAAGGCAAAATCACTGAACCGTGAAATATAGGTCACACCAACAGAGATATATTTTGACGTCAATAATCGGGTCACAAGGAACTAATATTCCAGGTGTGACATTTATCCAACAAATAGTATTCAAGATATAAGGCAAAATCACTGAACCATGAAATATAGGTCACAATGACCTAGATATAGTAAGTGGTCATTCATTGGGTCACATGGAACTAATATCCCAGGTGTGACATTTATCCAACAAATAGTATTCAAGATATAAGGCAAAATCACTGAACCATGAAATATAGGTCACACCAACAGAGATATATTTTGACGTCAATAATCGGGTCACAAGGAACTAATATCCCAGGTGTGACATTTATCCAACAAATAGTATTCAAGCTATGAGGCAAAATCACTGAACCATGAAATATAGGTCACAATGACCTAGATATAGTAAGTGGTCATTCATTGGGTCACATGGAACTAATATCCCAGGTGTGACATTTATCCAACAAATAGTATTCAAGATATAAGGCAAAATCACTGAACCATGAAATATAGGTCACAATGACCTAGATATAGTAAGTGGTCATTCATTGGGTCACATGGAACTAATATCCCAGGTGTGACATTTATCCAACAAATAGTATTCAAGATATAAGGCAAAATCACTGAACCATGAAATCTAGGTCACAATGACCTAGATATAGTAAGTGGTCAATTATTGGGTCACATGGAACTAATATCCTAGGTGTGACATTTATCCAACAAATAGTATTCAAGATATAAGGCAAAATCACTGAACCATGAAATATAGGTCACAATGACCTAGATATAGTAAGTGGTCATTCATTGGGTCACATGGAAGTAATATCCCAGGTGTGACATTTAACCAACAAAAAGTATTCAAGATATAAGGCAAAATCACTGAACCATGAAATATAGGTCACAATGACCTAGATATAGTAAGTGGTCATTCATTGGGTCACATGGAAGTAATATCCCAGGTGTGACATTTATCCAACAAATAGTATTCAAGATATAAGGCAAAATCACTGGACCGTGAAATCTAGGTGACCTTGACCGTAAAATGTAGGTCACCATGACCTTCACTCTCTTACACTTAAACTGATGTCACATAGATAGCTGATTTATAACCAGTTGTGTCTATAACCTGTAGGCATATAAGATTTTACAAATGTGTCCTAGATTTTGACCCCTAGCCCCACCCCAAGGCCCACCCTGAGGTATGAACCCAGGGGTATGTTCTTTTGGAATCTCAGAAGACTCGTCCAGGTACCCAAATTCTAAATATGAATGCTCTATGAGGAGTGAAAGTCAAGATATAAGAATTTGAAAAACTTTAACACAGTGTTACAAAGGTGTCCTAGATTCTGACCCCTAGCCCCACCCAGGGGCATGAACCCAGGGGTTTATTCTCTTGGAATCTCAGAAGACCCTCCAAGGTACCTAAGTTCCAAATTTGATGCCTCTGTGAGGAGTGACTGTTGAGATATAAGCATTTGAAAAACTTTAACACAGTGTGACGGGAACGGGAACGCAAACGCAAACGCAAACGCAAACGTGGACGACCGGGGTGACTACAATAGCTCTCCTTGTACTTCGTACAGGCGAGCTAAAAATAAAATGATTTTTTTATCGTTTCTCTGAACTAATGTTGGCAACATTATTTAAGAGATATGAAAAAAAAATCATTTCATTGTTGATCCAGTTCAAGACTGAGATGATAGTCTAACTGAAATTATACAGGCTGTCAGATGCCACATTTTATGATTGTATTAATACCATATGTCAATTTATAAAACCTTTCTTGGACAACAGAATGTCTATTTTTGAGGAATATGGAGCCTTTAATCATGGTAAAAGTCCTCCCACTGGTTCAAAAGACAGTTAGCACCAAACAGGAGCCAATGCTAACTTTGGAAACTGTGTCAAGGACACCAGAATCTAATTAGCATTTCAGTTCCTCTCAGTTATATCATACAAGAAGTTTGACCAAAATTAACCCACTGGTTCTGGAGGTATGGTAGCGAAAAGCTTTTATGTACAGTCCATGTTCTAGGTGGACCATAAAATTAAGTCCATGCCACCAAAATCTTATAAAAAATTAAGGCCACCTCCTTTATATTGTGTACAACGAGATTCTAAAAGGAACAACCTTGAGAGCAAAGATAATGCTCACAGAACTGAAAATAACTGAAGTGTCAAGTTTTCTGGATCATACTTTCACTCTGATCCCCATTCTAACCCGAACTCAGCTCTCCCCTTGAAAGCACTGATAATCAATTCCTTTATCAAAATAAACTGAAGTAAGCATGAGAAAATGATTTAAAACAAAATGGGTAATACAGTAAATATCCTAAAATTTTGTACACCAAAGTTTCTGACAAAATGCCATATGCAAACAGTGCAGACAGATCAGACTGCAAGCAGCATGATTATGGTCTACAATATTTGCCATTCCACTAAGTATTTAAGAATCCACAGCATAAAAAGCAAAATTTAGGTAAAATGAGCTGTCGCAGGACAGCATAGCATGTCTGAATCAAGCTTTGCCAATAAAATGAATCAACAATCCTATAGGAGTCAATGTCATCCTTGCATTGGGCAGTCTTATAAAACATAGGGAAGTAAGTAACATACTTCAAACTTTGGGTCATACTGACTCATAATTGGAAAGTATGATGTTTATATATGAAATACTCTTCAAGTTATTAGGCAAAATCAATGGATCATGAAATATAGGTGACTGTGACTTACATTTATTTTGAAGTCAAACTTATGGTCATACTGACTATAATGATTATACACCAAAATATTCTTCAAGATGTAAGGTAAAATCACTGGGCTATGAAATATAGGTTGTTGTAACCTACTTTGTTTTTCGGTCAAACTTCGGGTCATACTGACTCATAATTGAAAAGTATGATGTTTATACATCAAAAACACTTCAAGATATATGGCAAAATCAATGGAGCAAAGAATGTGAAATATAGGTCACTGTGACCTATATTTATTTTGAGATTAAACTTTGGGTCATACTGACTCATAATCAGAAACTATGGTGTTTATACATGAAGTACTTTTCAAGTAAGATGTTAGGCAAAATTAATGGACCAAAACTGTAGATCACTGTGACCTACATTTATTTTGAGGTCAAACTCTGGGTAAAACTGACTCATAATCCATAAGTATGATGTTTAAACATTAATACTCTTCAAAATATAAGGCAAAATTACTGCACCTTGAAATATAGGTCACTGTGACCTACATTTATTTTAGGTCAAACTTTGGGTCATACTGGCTCATAATCAGAAAGAATGGTGTTTATACATGAATTACTCTTCAAAACAGCAGGCTAAATCACTGGACCATGAAAACTGTTCAAGATATAAGGCAGAATCACCAAACCTTGAAAAATAGATCATGCTGACTTTCACTTCATGACCAATAAGTCAATGTCACAAGACTGACCGACGTCTGATCAAGTATCTGTTGTTTTCAAGTTGTTTTCGTAATAGAAAAGTAGAAAAAACACTTTTTACAGGTGTCTTAGATTTTGACCTCTAGCCCCACCATGAGGCATGTACGAGTACTTTGTACCGGCAAGCTAAAAGTCACTAGTATGACGGGAACATGAACGCAAATATAGATACGTACGACCAAGGTGACTAAAATATCTCTCCATGTACTTTGTACAGGCAAACTAAAAGTCACTAGTGTGACAGAAATGGGAACGCAAATATAGATGTGTACAACCAGGGTGACTACACTAGCTCTCCATGTGCTTCGTACAGGCAAGCTAAAAATGGAATGGAGTGTTTGAAATTTTAGGGCATTACTGTAAAGGTAATGACAGGCACATATCTCAAATGTGTACAACTTACCTACTAACAAAAGCCTGTATAGGTTCTATAGAAGTAACATCAACATCCACATCTTCATTTGCTTGACCTATAAACAAGTTATCCTACTATTTATCAGGGCCCAGTTGTTCAAAGCTAACGATGTCGTTAGTTAACGATTCGTTAAAATTTACATCGAGTGATATGCAAATATGCTGAAATTTTTTGCTGAAAAAATGTGAGTAGCTTTTGCAGTGCAAAAGCTACTCACATTTTTTCAGCAAAAAATATCAGAATATTGTCTATTGAATCCCCTAAAATGGTTAACAAAATGACCCTTAACGAGCTAGTTAAGCTAACGACGCTTTGAACAACTGGGCTCAGATGTATCATGCAAACTGGGTTGGGAAACATATAACTTGTGATGCAATCTTGGTTTCAAAAAAGAAAAAAAAAACAAAAAAAAAAAACAACAAATATTTTATTTTTCAAAAATATCAGTAAAACTTCAATATACATGTAAGAAAAATATTTCAATATGTCATCTGCTGAAAATATTACCCAGAGTGTTAAGCATTTCACAATTTACAATATAAACACGTATATACCTTTAAAATCTTCCTTTTCTTTGTCTTCTTCTTCAAGATCAAACTCCGATTCTCTCTCATCATATTCTACATTCTCATCTAACTCTTTAAAATCAGGTGCAAATGCACTCCAGTTTTCCTGAATGAAATATATTTAGCTATTCCAGACATAACAAATATTAATAAATATTAAGGTCTCGATAGCCTACTTGTTAAGGAGGAGTATTTGATGAAAAATCTAACAAAATTTTCTCTATTCTCAATAAAATGTATGTTGTAGAGACTCACTGAGGCACTTCTAATGAGAATCCACATTGTTTTCATGTAGATATTGATAAAAAAATAAAACGTTATATACCTCCCGTAAGATTTTGATATTTTGCTTATGAATTTATAAATACAGCTAAAAAAACCAAAAAACTAGCCCCTGTAGAAATGTAGCTGTTTTTCCGACATATTTTGCTCAAGTAAAATAGCAACTATTTCTGATGGGATTATAAAACTTTCTAATCTACTTACATATGCAGCCTGGTCTGGCTCTCTATTGATTTCTTAAGGTGAACAGATAAGCCTAAACTTTTGTGGCTATTTGGCAAAGAGAGCCAACTTCTGAAGACAGGTATCAACACACAGTGTGAGTTTCTATTTTGGTCACTCAAAGTCCTGAGCATTCAGAAAACTGCCTACAACAGGGGTAGCTGGATCATTTAGCTAACTGAAACAGCGATCACTGTCTGGACTGATGATGACGATGATGATGATGATTTGGTGCTGCAGATCTCTTTCAACATAGTTTATGTCATATCAAAACACATACACAAAAGTGGCCAATAAAATGGCATATGAGGGAGCAGTCTGATCAGGGTCTATATTGTTTGCCTTTTCACTAAATATTTTAAGAAATAGCTGCATACAGAGCAAACTTTAGGCGAAAATGGTAAGGTACAGTGTTTGAAATTTTACATCACGAAAACACATCTATATAATTTTGACCCCCTTTAACCCCACTTTAATACAGTAAAACTGGGGTTTACAGGGGTATACATTATTTGTCTTATTTCT
Source organism: Anodontia alba (assembly GCA_964016985.1). Lineage (NCBI taxonomy): Eukaryota > Metazoa > Mollusca > Bivalvia > Lucinida > Lucinidae > Anodontia > Anodontia alba. The sequence goes on along the minus strand of OZ024831.1, from coordinate 83,008,441 downwards.
GCTCAAAAACATAGATTGTGGGTACTCGTTAGAACCGCCTCGGCGAGGCGGTTCTAACGAGTGCCCACAATCTATGTTTTGAGCAGAAATATGAAAAAATATCAGAATTTTTTATCGGAAAATTTCCTTTTTTGGTTGTAAAGTTTTCAGTATATTTGAATACGCGTGTTTTCGTAATGAGGTCATTTACTGTAATGGTGCTAATGAAAGGCTCTGTACAATGCAGCACCACACAGTAATGAGCTGAAGTCTGCCTGTAGTGGGATTCAAACCCAGGACCTTGTGATCCAGTCAGAAGTACTAACGGTTTAGCCAAGCAGATGATCAGACAGAGGTAGCATGATGTGTGAGATAAGAAAAATATAGTGAAATACAAACAGGCCTGACAGGGCACAGTCAGCTGTTGTTAAGAGGTGGCCATTAGTAAGAGACCTTTACATAAGGCTAGTCTGTATGCTGTTTACAACATACTCTGAAAACAAATTAAGAGACAAAAATTAAATGATTTGTTTGTTTGTTTTATATGGGTCACTTTCAACAATCTTTCAGTTATAGTGCTACTGTGTTTGGATGTGGCAGGGATCTCAACGCTCAATTTTAGAGTGCCGCCTCACTAAAATATCATGCACCGGAAAAATGACATGATATTTCACCCAGTCACATTATACTGACATTCATCTACCTACAGATCACTGAATATATTGATGTATGTATGTAACAGATTCACTGCTAAGACTGCAGATGTGCAGTATGATCTCAGGTTTTGCTGTTCCCATATATAAAAACAGAATTTCATTTAAGTGCACGTGGCACCTGTATACTAAACTCCCTTGTTTAGCTCAGTGGTCAGTGAAGTGAAATTACATGTAAATGTAAATTTTTACTGTTTGTAGACTTCATTTAGGGTGGTTGCTAGGGTTGTAGGCTTCATTTAGGTAGGTTGCTAGGATGGATGCCAAGGTTGTAGACTTCATTTAGGGTGGTTGCTAGGGTGGATGCTAGGATTGTAGACTTCATTTAGGGTGGTTGCTAGGGTGGATGCTAGGGTTGTAGACTTCATTTAGGGTGGTTGCCAGGGTGGATGCTAGGGTTGTAGACTTCCTTTAGGGTGCTTGCTGGGGTGGATGCTAGGGTTGTAGACTTCATTTAGGGTGGATGCTAGGGTTGTAGACTTCATTTAGGGTGGTTGCTAGGGTTGTAGACTTCCTTTTTGCAAGGGTGGATGCTAGGATGGACAAGTAAATGGACCAATGGAGGGACAGAAACTTGCACCCTTTAGTTGCCCATGCTAACACGTGTGACAATACTAGAAAAAAAAAAAAAAAAAAAAAAAACTTGTTGAAGTTTATGTCGAACTTGTGTACTAAAATGTGAAAACAAGCACCAGAAGAGTGAGACTTGCCATCCTTCTTTAGCTCAGTGAGATAAAACAATCAGCGAAGTGAAACTAACAGTATAGTTTTACAGTTTGTAGACTGCCTTTAGGGTGAATGCTAGGGTGGATGTAAGAACACGGAAAAAGGATGGACAAAAACCTGAAGTGGTCCATGCTAATGCAGGTGTGGCAATAAGAACCCTTTTCTCTGTTCATTCTCTGTTCTCCTGTTCATTTTAACTCTGCAGCAGAAACCAGAGGCCTTTACAGAAGATACATATGTTGCAAATGTTGACATAAGGTTTTACATTAAATCATAACAAAACTTTATAAATTTTTATCATTACTGGGTAAAACGAAAAAATGTTTTTCTGAAAGATGTGAAATGCAGAGTAAATTGTGACAGTTAATACTCACAACTTGGTTTTGTGCCCACACAGACACAACTCCACTAGATATAGAGGCTATGATTGGTCGTACTGGATGCCACTACAAGAAAAAGTGTACATGTACTATGTAGACTGAAAACCACACATTAAAACAATGTCCTACCATACAAAATGTTGCTTAAAGTTACTGAATACACAAAGCAGATTTTTCTGCCTTTTTGTCAAGAGCGATAACTTTTACGACTTTGAATATGTTTTCCAGCACATGAAACACCTTCTGAATTGGGGTCTACTCTAAAAGAAAATAATTTGTTCCCTAAATGGAAAAAATTCTTTTCTTTTAGAGTAGACACCGTTTCAGAAGGGGAACAAAATCAATTTGTCAGATTTACCACCCCTGAAACTGTATTCGTTCCTCATACATGTGCAGTGATAGCCCAGATCTGCCTAACCACCTGTGCAGTAAGAAGGGTTTTTATAATCAACTTGGCATCAGCCTGATAATCATAGCTCTAGGCAAGGGAAGGGAAGTATCCATACCCAGATAAATATTTTTCTTACTTGCAGAAAACATATATTGTGGGTGCTCCTTAGAAACACTCTCAGAAGGAGCTTTTAATAAGTACGCACAACATATGTTTTAATAAAGAAATAATACCAATATTTTTTTTGATTGGAAAAGGGGAAAACATGTTGTGGATACTTATTAGACGGCCTTGCCTAGGCACCTTATCTAGATATCTGAAGCTAGAGAATTACTCAAGGTAAAAGGAGTCTTCAGATGTTTCTTACTTCTCGTTGGAAACATATTATTGTGAAAAGATAAGAAAAACATGGCAATATGTTTTCATTGAAAACGTATCAAATGAAAAGCTGCACCCAAAAATCTAATGGCAAAGGCCCTGACCTAACCATGTGGATAGATAGGCTTATCTAGAAATCATCCATCTGTATTTACCTTAGGACCTCCTCTTTGCATGTTGTACCCCATATTCCGGAAAAACAGACATTTTTTCAACCAAGAAAGGTTTAATAAATTATATATAGTATTAATACAATCATAAAATGTGTTATCTGACAGCCTGTAAAATTTCAGTTAGTCTCCCATTTTGAACTGGATCAAAATGAAATAATTTTTTATTGTATCTCTGATTTAATGTTGGCAACATTAATTCAGATATATGATAAAAAATCATTCCCTTTCAAGAACGAGAGACTAACTGAAAGTTTACAGGCTGTCAGGTGCCACAGTTTATGATTTCATAATACCACATATCAATTTATTAAACCTTTCTTGGATAATAAAATGTATGTTCTTGAGGAATATGGAGCCTTTAATTGTGTCTTTTTAAAGGGACTTTATAGATTTGGATGAGTTTTCATCATTTCTGCCAAGGGAGATAACTTTATGACTTCCTGTTTGCTTTACTGCATGCCAAGCACCTTCAGAAAAAAGCTCTACTCTATAAGGAAAGAATTAGCTCCCTCTGGGAGCAAATTCTTTCCTTATAGAGTAGATACCTGATTCAGAAGGGGATAAAACAATTTTGACACAATTATCTCCACCAAAAGTGTATGCATTCCCCCAACAATGTTTATTAATTTCCATTCCCTCAACAATGTTTATTAACTTCCATTCCCCAAACAACATTTATTTATTTCCATTCCCCCAACAATGTTTATTAACTTCCATTCACCCAACAATGTTTATTAACTTCCATTCCCCCAACAATGTTTATTAACTTCCATTCCCCCAACATTGCATTTTAACTTCCAGTCCCCCAACAATGTTTATTTACTTTCATTCCACCAACAATGTTTATTAATTTCCATTCCCCCAACAATGTTTATTAACTTCCATTCCCCCAACAATGTTTATTAACTTCCATTCCCCCAACAATGTTTATTAACTTCCATTCCACCAACAATGTTTATTAATTTCCATTCCCCAAACAATATCTATTAATTTCCATTCCTCCAACAATGTTTATTTACTTCCAACCCCCCAACAATGTTTATTAGTTTCCATTCCCCCAGCAATGTTTAGTAACTTCCATTCCACCAACAATGTTTATTAATTTCCATTCCCCCAACAATGTTTATTAACTTCCATTCCCCCAACAATGTTTATTAATTTCAGTTTCCCCAACAACAGGGCTTCCATTAACTTCCAGACTCAGGAAGTCCCAGACTTCCTACCCCTCAAATTTGGAAGTCCCACAGGAAAATCTAGGAAGTCCCACTTTTTTCCGTGCTGCGGCGGTCTGCCCTTTCTTTAGTAGAACAGAGGTTCTTAATTCAGTGTCACACAGAATCATCATGATATACACTTCTCTTAGATGTGTTTTAAACATGACTTATCGCTTATTAAAATTCGATCGTATCTTTTTTGGAAAGCCTGTACTTGTATGTCGGACCTTAGAGAAAGCATCAACATTGGTACAACTTCGCATTCATTTCAAAGCCCAGAGAAAGAAAAAAGAAAAGAAAATACATGAGAGAAAACACCCAAAACATGTTTTCTTAAAAACAAACTATGCTGAAACTATTTTGCAGAAATGTATTTAATGAAATATTTGTTCGGATTGAAGCTGATCAACACGAGCGAGTTGCTTACTTCACAAAAATTGCGGGAAAACGGCGCCGACTCGTGCAACAACAAACAAATAAAGGCAGCTCTCGATGAAATACCAACAGCAATACGTTCGTTCGCGGAGAAAAGCAAGCAAAACCATCACTAACTGCCTATATTTAGACTTACTTTGCGTCTTTTCCGCGCTGGTAAACAGCGCAACCGGAACAAGGCTACGCATTTAGAAACGGGTTTTCCGAAAATTTTGACGAAAAATATGTTTTCTTTTCATTTGAAAAATTGCGTTTGTTGTCATGACAAACATAAGCTTCTAAATTCGAATAGATTTAAATTTGCGTTCTGTGCATAATTGTTATTTATTTATAGAATTTCACTCGGTAACTCCCGGAAGTGTTGAGGTGTTTCAGACGACACACGTTCTTAGCAAAATAATAATTTAAGATTTTAAGACGTGAATATTAAAAAATAATAATGACTTCATATTATTTCACCGAATATTTTCGGGTGTCGCAGTAGAAAGTTTAATTATACAAACATCAATTAATCAACTCAGCACGCGTGACAAATACACACAGTGATCACGCAGCTATCAAAAGGGTGCCGCGACGCTTGACACCGCTGTCAATAAAACTCCCGCAAGCGGAAAGTGGGACGTCCTTAAAGCTCAGTCAACACAGGTAGCGAATTTCCAATAAGTAGGCGGGGCAAACATACAACTCGTTAAAAGTGGGCGGGCTTTTTGACAATTTTTGGACGTCTCGGGTATCGACTTCGGACGGACAAAAGAAATTTCGGAAGTCCGCGGTACGTCTTTGAAGTTCAATTTGGACGTCCGGTGGCAATCTCAGGGCGTAATATACGTCGTACGTCCGCTTAACGGAAGCCCTGCCAACAATGTTTATTTATTTCCATTCCCCAAACAATGTTTATTAATTTCCATTCCCCCAACAATGTTGATTAATTTCTATTCCACCCCAACATTGTATATTAATTTAACCATGTCATAAGGAAAGGTTCCTTACAGTAAATGCCCAGTCAAACCTGTGTATTTGCAAAGTCTGATCTGGGCCATCACTGTCTGCTTAGAATCACTGGATACTGTGGGATATATAGATGAACAGAGGGCCTGATCAGACAGGGCAGATGAGCAATCTTGTCTAGATACTGACTGTTTGCAGCACATATCCAAATATTAAGGATAGATACGGTATTCTTGTGTATCAAGTTTGATCACATTATACCAGAAGGGAAATGCTAGTCGAGAATTCTGTACATAGGGGTGCTGAGCCTGCCATGGACCTGTAAGTCATATAAATTTATAAAAGAGCCACAAACTAATACAGTGTTTGATTCTCTATTAGAAAGATTAGAAAGGCAGTGTATCCTTGATTTGATGACAGTATGTCATATGGTATATCAGAAAAGGAGCTAAACTCCAAGGTTGGCCTAAAATTGGCAAAGTCATTGGTCGGTCAAAAAAACCCACAAAAAGTCAGGACATGATCACAGAAAGATACTGTTAAGAGGATGCAACTAAATTTTATTAATGAGAATAATACAGCCAAGAACATAGATTTTTCATTTCCAGCCCTGCATTTAAATTCAGCCAGAATAAAATCTTACAGCAACATCCAGTAATAATTCTCCTTTTGTTCCATGTAATATTTTGACGAGATTGCCCACATTCTTCTCCCAGATGTAGAGTGAGTGTTGTTTGGCAGAACCTGCTACTATATATTCTCCATCTCCAGAGAAACAACATTTCTTCCAAAGTGTTCTGAAAGACATATTAAAACAGTGGTGACATGAAAAAAGGAATTCGCTGATAAAGCCATTCACTTTGTAGGGTTGTGGAATTTTCAAATTTTATTACTTGTCCATGGACAAGTAAGTAATCAAAATCCACTTGTCAAACCAAGATTTACTTGCCTGAAAACTGACATTTTCCTTATTTCTTGAAGAAAACATACGTTGTGGGTACCCTTTAGAAGTGACTCAGTGAGGTTCACAGTGGCACTTCTAATGAGTACTTCTTTGAGGAATAAGAACTACTGTGCTTTTGACATTTTTCAGGAAGTGATTTTTAGCCTGGAGCTTTACACAGAAGAAGTAAATTTGCAAACTTTTGTCATGATTTAATGCAAAACCATTTGGCGTAACTATCTATGCACAAAAAGTTTTATTCTAGTCATTTTTTCCCATAGCAAAAATAGCTGCTAATTATGCAGGGTAGGTAAACTAACAAGACCTGTCGCCAGACAGGATTTTGTTTGTGTTGAGGTTTTACGGCCCAGTCAACCCAATGGGGTCATGTCGAGCGCGGTCAGTTTACCTAACCACACGTTTACTGGGCAAGCTTAGTCCTCTAAGCGGTTAACCAGTATTGTGCTCATTCTTTCGCCAGAAACTGACAACTGCCCTTCTTGAATCAGCGGAAGGGAGAGAATGACCGTAGAAAATATTTCATGATCAATCTCCACGAAAGAATGTTGCCGACCTCAGCTGGGGTTGAACCCGCGACCTCCTGGTCTCCAGTCGGACGGCGCATCCAACTGAGCCACCGAGGCCCGCCAGACAGGATAGCTCGCCTGATATTGCACATTTTGTTTCTGGAAAATTCTAAGTCCGTGACCTTGATTTTGACATGACCTGGGTGTGTGTGTGGGGTGTGTGTGTGTGGGGGGGGGGGGGGGTGCAGTATCTGTCTTTACACCAAATAGAAACTAAATCCATCATGTAGTTTAGAAGTAATGAGATCCTAAAAAAGTTTGGCTTAAAATTTTAACATCAAAATTCTACGAATTTTAACGAAAACTTTAACATTTAGTCTGTGACATCAACCTCAAGGTCATTGTCATGAGTGCTGATGGTGCTGATGAAAACTTTTGACCAGTATCTATCAAGATACCAAATAGGAACTAAATCCATCATTTAGTTTAGTAGTAATGAGATCTAAAAACTTTGACGTAAACTTTTAACATGAAAACTCTAAGTCTGTGACCTTGACCTTGATCTAAGGTGGCGGGGATGGTAATGCACAAAATTTTGGACTACTATGTATCATCATACCAAAGATGAATCAAATCGGTGATAAGGTTAGTAAATAATGAGGTCTTAAAAACTTTAACGAAAACTTTAACATTTAAATTCTAAATCTGTGACCTCAACCTCAAGGTCATGGTCATGAGTGCTGATGGTGCTGATGAAAACTTTTGACCAGTTTCTATCATGATACCTAATAGGAACTAAATCCATCATTTAGTTTAGAAGTACTGAGATCCTAAAAACTTTGACGTAAAATATTTACATGAAAACTCTAAGTCTGTGACCTTGACCTTGACTTAAGTTGGTGGGGATGGTACTGCACAAAATTTTGGACTACTATGTATCATCATATCAAAGATGAATCAAATGGGTGATAAATTTAGGAAATAATGAGGTCTTAAAAACTTTAACGAAAACTTTAACATGTATATTCTAAGTCTGTGACCTTGACCTTGACATGACCTAGAGTGGTGGGTATGGTATTGCGCAAAATTTTGGACCAATATGTATCATCATACCAAAGATGAATGAAATTGGTGATAAGGTTAGGAAATAATGAGGTCTTAAAAACTTTAACGAAAACTTTAACATTTAAATTCTAAGTCTGTGACCTCGACATCAAGGTCACGGTCATGACTGCTGATGGTGCTGATAAACTTTTGACCAGTGTCTATCATAATACCAAATAGGAACAAAATCCATCATTTAGTGCAGAAGTAATGGGATTATAAAAACTTAGACATAAAATTTTAACATGAAAACTCTAAGTCTGTGACCTTGACCTTGTCTTGACCTAGAGGGGATGGTACTGCGCAAAATTTTGGACCAATATGTATCACCATACCAAAGATGAATCAAATCGGTGGTAAGGTTAGGAAATAATGAGGTCTTAAAAACTTTAACAAAAACTTTAACATGAAAATTCTATGTGACCTTGACCTTGACATGACCTAGAGTGGTGGGGATGGTACTGCACAAAATTTTGGACCAATATGTATCACCATACCAAAGATGAATCAAATCTGTGATAAGGTTAGGAAATAATGAGGTCTTAAAAACTTTAACATTTGTGGACGCCGACGCCAACGCCGGGGGTAGTACAATAGCTCTTCCTGAATGTTGTTCAGGCCAGCTAAAAAGGGAACAACTCTAAAAGGAAAGGAGTTTCTCCCACAGGAAGCAGATTCTTTCCTTTTAGAGTAGACCCCTTCAAGAGCGGCACAAGTTTTGACAGAGTTGTCTCCCTTGAAACTATATCCATTCCCCTTAATAGCTAAATTGTGTAAAGTCACATTTGTTACACTTTTAAAAATGAGTATTTTAGATGTCTCTGAAATATGTTGTGTTTACTCTGCCGCTGGCTCATCTAAGCCTTGCTGAGAAAAAAGCATTAACATATTCACCCTAAGTATATGGACACTTCATGTCCTACCAGACTTGTCCTAAAATTTGAACAAGTTCATTTTTCTTCCTGCTATGTCTAAAAACTACTGGATATGTGGCAAACAGTGCAGACCCCAATCAGATGCTGCATTCTGCTGCATCTGATCTGGGTCTACACTGGTTGGTCAGGCACCCATAGAGGAACTTAGCAGACACAGTAAGTGATCGTTACTTCCATGTTTGGCTTACATTGCTTCAATGGTTTTGGACCATTTGCTGGTTAAAGACTTTTTTATTTTTAAATTAGCCATTGTTTGTTTGATTTGGGCGTAACCTCGCTTTCAACCTCTTTCAGTCATATGGCAATGGCATCTGGATGTGGCAGGGAGCTCAATGCTCACTTTTAGAGCCCTGCCTCACTTAAATATCAAGCCCCAGACACTTTGACATGATATTCCACCCAGTCGCATTATACTGACACTGAGCTGACCAGTTCTAGCTCTACTTTCTTAATGCTGAGCGCCAAGAGAAAGAGCAGCTAGTACCATTTTTAAAGTCTTTGGTAAGACCCGGCCAGGGATTGAACCCGCAACCTCCCGGTCACAAAGCGGATGCTTTACCACTGAGCCGGTCAAAATAAATTAGCCATTGCCATGATAACCAAACAAAACAGCAGACAGGCATAAGATACAATCTTAGTAGAATATCACCTAAGAACTCTTATTACAAAATTTATTTCAAATCATTTCATTGGTTATGGAGAAGATATCATTTAGCAATTTCCCCTTGTCTATAGGACTTTTCATGGAAAACAACTAATGTACAAAGGTAAATCAGCACAAAAAGTAGAAGTTTAAATTCCCCAAGGTATATTTCTACCAAATTACATTCCAATCACTTGAATAGTTTTGGAGAAGTCATTTATAAGTAAGAACAGACTGCTGGATATGCTGACAACTGATTGAGAAAAAGTGACAACTATAGCTCATCTTGAGCTTTGCTTCTTTTGACAATATGGGATAAAACACTTGTTATAAATGTACTAACCTGTTAACGAGGTCTTGTAATTTCTGTATTGGTTCTGGTTCCCCATCTTTACCACATGCAAGCACTTCTCCACTCTCATATACCCTAATAATTCTGTCTGCTGAGTTCACCAAAAAACAACTGAATTGAATGAAAAACCTCACAAGTAAGAATTAATCTTTCAGGAGTTAGTGTTTCAGGGGAGATGATCTATTCAAAATGTTTTTGCCTCCCTTCTGAAAAGGGGTCTATTCTTAAAGGAGAGAATTTGCTCCCATGGGCAGTAAATTATTTCCTTTTACAGTAGACTCCTTTTCAGAAGGGGTAGATGTGCTGGAAAGCAAACAATGTGTCACAAAAGTTGCTTCCTTGTTAAAAATGGCATTAAGCCTACCAAGTGCATGTGGTCTTCTTGAAGCTCTAATGAATCTTTTTACTTTGTTTTTTCAAGACATTTGATGTAAATCGCCTGCCTATCAAGTCATATTTTCCTGAAAAATAACACAAAAAATTGTCTGACACAATTCTGCTTGGTGCTTGAAGTGTTAAGAATACAGAAATAAAACTTGCTAAAAAACTGAGCCTAAGAGTTCCTGTGAACTTTCTATTTGTAGGTACTTGTTAGTTTTCCATTCCCATTTCAAGCTTCAGTTCTATATTTTGTTTATAAAGACACATCAAGACAGTCAAAGTTTGGTCTCTTACTGTCCATTTTTGAGCAAATGTTTACAAAAGAAATATGAACCATGATTAGTTGATTAATAGAGAGGAGTCTGGTACCAAAAGAGGAGGCTTAATCAGACCAGAACTCTGTACAGCCAAAGTGGACCTTCTCTGTCCACTTATAAAGATGCTTATCAGCATGTAAAAAATGAGCTATTCTTGGCCTAGACTGGCACTTAACCACAAGGAAACCAACCGGGTCTCCCACAACTTTTGTATGTTCCAATAGTCATTTTAATCACCTAGCCACCTGGCTAAGATCAGGGCCTGACAAATCCATTGCCCGGCCACCCGGGACAAGTCCTAAATCCCGCCGGGCAAGTCTGTTCCGTCTTTACGACGCCCGGTCGGGCAAGTGTAAAAAAATCGCCAGGACAGTTAAAAGTACGAGTATTTACGGTAAAAAAGTCCGATCAAAAGATGTCAATAAATACTGATAATTAATTGCCCAGCTGTCCTGATTAATGCAGACAACCCATGTATAACGGTTTTCATTATCACACTACCGTTAATCCAATTGATCAGTTGTTTCCCTTCCGGCGCGTGCCTTTAATCTTCCGTCGTAACAGCTGATCAATAATTGTATGCTAGACATGGCTTCTGTGAAGTATGAAGTAAGGTCGGGAATTATTGGTTTTTGATATTCTCGTATTTCATTGGCTATGCAGCTGGGCATACACCAATGAAATAAGTCGTTGCTTACGACGTGTTTGGCTATGAAAACGAAAGTACAAAATGACACAATATAAAAACACAGGTAAGAAATTGAGTTTTTTGTTCGAAAAAAAAAAACCAAAACAAAAAAACGTGATACCATTACGATCTTGCCTGTTTGCAAAACCTTTGTTATTTCCCTCTCGAAATCTGGATTTACTTAGTGTTCATCAAATAATAATGAATTTGTAAGACTAAAAATACTGTGTGTCAAAGTCATTTATGAAAAATTTGATATTACTGATAACATGTTAGGATGAAAAACAAAAAATGAACACTGATGGCTTACACAACTGACTAGTGCTTGGTGACTTATGTTGTCTTAAAACCAGAAAGACTTGATGAGCACTGATATACTATACCACATAGAATAATATTCAGTTCTTTCCAATTTCTTGGAGGTTGTTCTCTGTTCTTGGGATAAATGAATACACCATTTTCAAAATGGCTTCTTTGATAAAAAATGAAGTCTTTTAATTATGAATTGTCCTCGTATAGTTTGTAGGCAGTTCTTCAATCAAGTTAATACATTTACCTGAAGAATTTTTTTTTTTTTTTTACAAACACATGAGTATTTATTTAAGGCTTCAAGTAAATACAAATAAAATTCTTTTTCAACATGCTCTCTTTGCATCCCTTTGGTATTTTAATTATGATACTTTTCTTATTTCCACTGCAAACTCAGATTGTGGGGTCTGAAACTGCCTCATTGAGTGCCAATTATCTATGTTTTTGAGCGAAAAAAAAAGGAGTAAACTTATGTATGCCATTTAAAACCTCACTTTTCTGTATATTATCTGGGATTTACAAGAGTATTGCTTTCTGTTCGCAAATCTTGGGCATATAGGAATTTGAGCCGTGCAAATCCTGGGCAAGTAGGAATTTGAGCTGGGCAAGTGAAAAAAAATTTTACTTGCCCAGTGGGCAAGTGGATTTTTTTTTGATTTGTCAGGCCCTGCTAAGATCATATGAAACCTAATCTATTTACTTACTCTCCTCGTCTAGCAAATTCTATAGACTTTATAGCAGTTGTGTTCATTGTACCAGTGGTTACTCGGAATGATGCTTTCAAGGAATGAGTATCCTCAGAAAACACACACACCTACAATACAGTGTAAAACAGCTGTTAAGACAGAACAGACCCCACTCCTAAAAAGATACATGTATAATGTTTTTTTTCCTTCTGCCTAATGCACTTGTAGTCACAACAGCACAACCTTAGCAAAAATAAGTTTTCCCAGAAAACAGGATTTGACATTTCATGCAAATCGTCTCCACTGGAGATATTTTGCATAAAATATCAAATCCTGTGTTATGGGAAAAATATGACCAATTTGCCATCTGCTGAATTAGCCCAGAGTGGTAAAAGTTAATGAGAACCTGAATCAGTAATAATACATTGCACCCAATGAACTAAAATTTCATTGGGTGCAATGTATTCAGTGTTTTGTAGTTAATTACTTTACATGTAGGGTCTTCTTGTCATGCACGACTGTATTTCATACATTTCAGCTTTTCACCAACTAAAATGTGGATCTTGTTCAAGCCCCACCACCCACACCCTGAGGTTCAAGCTTGGAAGATCTGACTCATTAAACACTGAGTCATCTGCCTACAAATGAATTGTAGCCTAAGAACTCTGTATGCGTATTATTTGCTTTGGTGATGTACTGTACAGACCTTCCGTAGCTGGTGGAGACCTACTGTAGCCGGGTTACAAAACTTCTGTATCTGAAATTTCCATTACTCAAAGAAATTGTATTATCCTAGACCTTTATGGCACAAAGTATCATAGTAGCAGTAACTACAGTAAAACCTCAATTGCTCGAACATCTTTAGGATCATGGAACTTTATGCGAGACATGGGTAGGTGGAGCCACTGAGGGTTAATCATGGCTCCAGGTCAGGAAGCAAATGGTGATAATTTAGAGAAGACTTTTTGTTTGTTTTTGTTGAGGTTTTAGGACCCAGTCAACCTAATGAGGTCATGTCGAGCGCAGTCAGTTTACCTAACCACACTTTGCTGGGCAGGCTTAGTCCTATGAGCGGTTAACCAGTATTGTGCACATTCTTTCGCCAGAAACTGACATCTGCCCTTCTTGAATCAGTGGAAGCTTCTATATAATAATTGTATGCTGAGTGTACTCATTAAAGCCACCTCAATGAGGCAATTCTAATGAGTACACACATACAATTTCATGATAAAATAAGAAAATATCCCTTAATATTTGTTTTCTTGCAGGGGTGTAAAATTCCACTCGCCCCCTCGCATTTGCGAGTAAATTTTAAGGCAGGGCGAGTGAGATTTTCAGAACTTTCTTCACTTTTTTCTTCATTTTTAGCATCTAAATGAAAAATTTAGACCATAAGAGCGAGTAAGTTTTGAAGGAATTTTACACCTCTGTCTTGACTTATTGGAAAATTTCGTAGGGAATGAAAAATGAGTTGGAATTAGCCCTGGTTGGTGTGGTTGATCACTCGCTAAGTAAAACAATCCAGACATATATCACATGGTGGAAAATCTACCAAGTGTGTCAAGCCCCTTAAAGCTTAGAATGCATGGTAAAAATTCAGGGCAGATGTCATTTTGAAATATTTGTCTTACTTTTCTTGGAAATAGGACTAGACATTTCATACAAATATACCTGTGAAATAGATATTGTACTTACTAGAACAGTTAACATTCTGTCCACTAACAAGCTCATTAAGCTAACTACACTATGAACAACTGGGGCCCAGAAGTGCATCTAATGAGTACTCACAACACATGTTTTCATGAAGAAATAAGAAAAATATTTATCTTATATCCCCTCATAACTAGACCAATGCAAAATGAGACAATCTGCATGAGATGTTAAAGACTATTTTCTGGGAAAAATAAGAACAATATCTATTTGTTATCTGCTGAAGTTTCCTAGAGAGTCGTAAAGATTCAGGTCCTTTGTACTTACCCTGCCTCTTGCATTGCCGGTAAAGATGTATTTACCCCTTCTGTCATATGAGGCTACTATGTTGAGATCAGACTGAAATATACATGTACATAAACATATGTAAGGTACCTGTATGTGAGTAAACTTGATGCTTGGAGTGACCATTAAACAATCTGGTATCGGTTTTCATCTTTCTTTTAACATAACTGGGCAACTGATAGGAAAATGTACAAACAAATCATTCCGAGAGTTTGTTTATAATGCAAAATTGATTTATAAGGCTATTCAACAATGCCTGTTGCTAGACAGGACAGCTCGCCTGAACTTGCGCTTTTCTATCAGACCTTATAAACTTTGACGCAAACTTTAACATAAAATTTCTAAGTCCTCTAAGTCATGAGCAGGGGTGTGGAGAGTGCTCAATAAAATTTTGGACCAACATCTATAATCATACCAAATATAAACTAAATGCATCTGAGGATTTAGAAAATATAAGGTCTTAAAAACTTTGACGCAAAACTTTAACGTTTTTGTTAATGCCACCGCTGTGGCCAACGATGACACCAGGGGTAGTGCAATAGCTCTACCTGTACTTTTATACAGGCAAGCTAAAAACAGTTCAATAGCTGCTGCTAATAAGAAGTAAGTATTCTGCATATCTTTTGCAAGCTGAACCAGCACCCAAGCTGACCTCATTAGATTCTCCATGGATAAAATTTGGTTCCCTACTGTCACTTATCAGTTTAAGTGTGTAATGAAACTGTCAAATCCCTTCATTTGAAACTACCAGTTTGGCAGTCAAGAAAAGGAATATTTTACATTTCTTAGAAGAGCCCTCAGCCCTTTCAAACTGAAAACAGAATAAACAAGATCACAGGCTTTATTTTTCATCTTATCTCTTCATTCATCAGGGGCTCTTATCTGATCTCTTTGCTATGTAGCACAAAACGTACATCTCCAATTTGAGGTGAATGAGTACACTTTAGAGATACTCTATATTCAAATGTGTTGTCTCCCTACTTAAAGGAAGACCTCTCTAGCAGAAAAGAATTTGAATCCCTATGTGACCTCTGCTTTACAAAAGTTGGGTATCCTTACATGTGAACAACCACATCATGATATGGGAGCACACTCTCTCAATTCTTTCTTTTAAGTGTACTCCACGTGGAGATTTGTTTGTGGTTTTACAGCCCAGTCAATCCCAATGGGGTCATGTTGAGCATGGCGAGTTTACCTAACCACACTTTTACTGGACAGGCTTGGCCCTCTAAGCGGTTAACCAGTATTGTACACATTCTTTCACCAGAAACTGACAAGTGCCTTTTTTGAATCAGCAGAAGGTAGAGAACAACCGTAGAAAATATTCCATGATCAAATCTCCATGAAAGAATGTTACCGACCCGCGGGGGTCAAACCCGCAACCTCCTGATCATTAGGACACGCATCTGACTGAACCACAGCGGTGAGAAACTTAATGGATTAAGAGTCAGCTCTTTTATTTTTTGCTGAAAAAATGCGAGTACATTTGAGGCAAAAATATCAATGTATTTGAAAATACATTAGCTACAAAAGTTAACAAGGTTTTCATTAACAAACTCATTAAGCTAATGATGCTTTGAACAAGTGGGCTTAGTATAGTAAAGCTCACACAAAAATGAACATTGACAAAGATAAATAAATAAATTGATCAATTAATTTGAGTGATTATTCCTCACAGTTGTATCCATGCATTCACCTTAATGCTCACAAGGGAGGTAAGAGAAGTGATACTCACATCCCTCACAGTTGTATCCATGCATTCACCTTAATGCTCACAAGGGAGGTAAGAGAAGTGATACTCACATCATCATCTAATGGAATCAATTTGTGACTGCCATCTATATCCATGGCAACAGCAGCATGTTTCATGGGACAGACTAAGAATTTCTCACTGAAAGAAACACAACACCTAAAGGGTAACCAAATACAGCTGACATTCATTATCTCAATTACTGATAACTCAAACTAATGCTTAAGCCAAACTGCATAAAAGACAATATTGTTCCTTGGAGTTTGAGATAACAAAAGTCGACTGAAAATATTTCCACAAAAACATGTTGTGGGTACTTTTTAGTTTTCCATCTGTTTATAATAAACAAACCTTAACCCTTGTCCTGTGGAACCAGATATGCTCTGCCCTTGCAAACAGTGTAGATTAGGACAATTTCTGTTCATTTTGCACCATGCACAAAGGTCTACATAAAAGTGGGTATCAGGTGAATATTTTTCCTATTTCTCCACAAAAACATATATTGTGGTACTCATTAGTACCCATAACATGTGTTTTCCTGGAGAAATAAGAAAAATATCTATGTTTGGACTGAAAAAAAAAGCATCTTATCAAGAGCTATGAAAGCATGTCTTGTGGGTACATACTGGAACCGTCTTGCTGTCAGAGGCAATTCCAATATGTACATGCATTCACAAAATATATCTTGGTAAAAAAATAGCCAAAAAAATATCATCTGTAGCTCCAAATAAGACATTTTCTTTATTAAAACTGCAAAGGTACTTCTGAGTGCCCTTTTTCTGCTGAGATAAGAAGTACATGTATACACATAAGCTTTGATTGAAGATTGTGTTGGGGTTTAAGGACACATCAACCCTTGTGGGCCATTTTGTGTCGTCTCCCAGAAAAAGGGAAAAGAGATAGAAAAGATCGTAGAGGAGATGAAAGAGAGGGACAGGGAAGAAAGAGGAACAGGACTGAAAGTGAAGAAACAGAAGAAATAAAAACATTCCCCCTCTACTTTTACCTGCTACAAGGATAGCAGACCTTGCCCAACTGTAAGCAAATATCAGTTTGACGCCCAGGTGACTTAACCCTTGTCCTGTTGAATAAATTAAGATGCCATGCCCACTTCTGATTTTCAGCCAATCAGCTGATTTGGATTGTTGCTATAAATTCACATACTTGATGGCAAACAGTGCAGATCCAGATCAGTTGGCTTCTTCAGAAGCCAACTGATCTGGATCTGCACTGTTTGCAAAGGCAGGGTATATCCGGGTTCAGCAGGACAAGGGTTAAGATACACGACACATTTGCCACACCCAACCACACCCACATAATTTTTGAAAAAATGTCTTATCTGGAGCTATGCAGAGTGTAGATCCTGTCTGCAGCATCTGATCTCGTCCTACACTATTTGCTCATACCTCTCTGTCCAAAAATTTTGGGTAAATGTGGTAAGTTGTTTGGGAGAGCTATATGTATTTAGAAGTTGTAGTACTTTTGTAAAGATATGTTTATTTTCATGCCACAGTTTATATTCTATTAGGTGCATTGGTTTATGGTCTTATAATGAAGCTAAATGCTATTACTGATGCAAACGTTGAGGCATGGGTAGATGAACTGAAAACAAGAACACAATGTAGACCCATCAGTCCCTTTGAATGCACACAATTAGCATATTGCCACAAGACAATGAAGAAATTGTAAACCTTTTCCACTCCATGGGCAAATGCAGAGGATGAAAAATTGATATATTATTTATTTTTCTCAGAAAACATGCTTTAATATTTCATGCAAATGGTCTCCTTTGGTTTCCTTTGCATGAAATGTCAAAGCCGATTTTCCAGGAAAAAATATTTCAAAATGTCATTTGCTGAAATTTTTACCCAACATACTATTTAAAGCATGAAAAAAGTTACCTGCTTCTTGGATGGAACTGTACTTTCAATATTGGTGATGGAAATCTGAAGGTTTTCTCTACTTCCCCAGTAGTAACATCCCATAATGACACGGTGTTGTCTGTAGCAGCACTGAGCAACTTTCTTCCATTCCTGCTCCAGCTGAGGGTGGGCGTGAAACAGAGAATGAACAAGAAAAATGCCTAACAGCATTGTGGATAGGGTTTTCAAAAAGGTTAATCAAATGGTAAACCTAGGACAATGCCCAACGCCCGCCTGGACATCACAATTTTAAGGACAGATTTTTTTTAAAAAAAAAACATGTCCAATAAAAATCAAACAGACTGGAAATAAACTAAGGAATTTAAATTGAAACAGAGACATAATGCTTTCTAGATGTTGTAGGACTGAAATTTTAGTTTCAATAGGTTTACATACATAGATCTAGATAAGAGTGGGTATCTGCTAAATATTTTTTTCTTATTTCTCCATGAAAACATATGTTGTGGGTACTCATTAGAAGAGCCTTGGGAAGGCGCTTCTAATGAATACCCACAACAAATGTTTTTGTGCAGAAATAGGAAAATATCAATACTTTTGGATTGAAATAAGCAATGAATATAACATACACACTATAATGCTCGGTAGATGCCCTGCCATCGCAAAATCCCCATGCTCCGTGCTAATGTTGCTAATAGGGTGTCGGTCATAAGGATGGATGGACTCGCTCCTGCACAACCTCACCATGAGGGGAAGTCATGCCACAAGTATGGTTAAATTCCACCCAGTGGTTTAGGAGGAGATAGTGTGACATACAGATCGATGGACTGCTGAATGAAAAAATAATTGCTTTGGTACACTGTTACCCTGTCAGGAAGTTGTGTACCCTGTCAGGAAGTTGTGTAGCAAGTTTGGTTAAATTCTGTCCAGTGGTTTGCGAGGAGATAAGGTGACAGACGGAGGTGTTCACAATATCACTATCAAAGACCAATTAAAAAGCGCACACACACACACACACACACACACACACACACACACACACACACACACACACACACACACACACACACACACACACACACACACACACACACACACACACACACACACACACACACACACACACACACACACACACACACACACACACACACACACACACACACACACACACACACACACACACACACACACACACACACACACACACACACACACACACACACACACACACACACACACACACACACACACACACACACACACACACACACACACACACACACACACACACACACACACACACACACACACACACACACACACACACACACACACACACACACACACACACACACACACACACACACACACACACACACACACACACACACACACACACACACACACACACACACACACACACACACACACACACACACACACACACACACACACACACACACACACACACACACACACACACACACACACACACACACACACACACACACACACACACACACACACACACACACACACACACACACACACACACACACACACACACACACACACACACACACACACACACACACACACACACACACACACACACACACACACACACACACACACACACACACACACACACACACACACACACACACACACACACACACACACACACACACACACACACACACACACTCACACACACACTCACACAGAGGACTCTAGATTTCAGGAGTATCCAAGTAAATACTTCTTATTTCTCATTAAAAATTACATGCTGTGTGTAATCATCAGATGTGCCTCTGACATCAAGGTGCTTCTAAGACTATCAGTTACATTTTTTTTTTCTGAAGAAGAAGAAGAAAAAATGTACAAAAAATCAAGATGTTTCAATGCAAAAAGCACCCTACCTAATAGGTAGGGTGCTTTTTGCAATGAAACATCTTGATAATTATATGTTTGTTTGTACCTTCAAAACTATAGGTAGTACCTATAGTTTTGACGAATACAAACACAAAATTATAATATAAATGTACAAGCAGAGCAATGAACAAGGGGAGCTTAATTAAAGCCTTATGAATAATTCTCTCTCTTCATTTCTTTGCTGACTTATGCTGTTTTAGTGTGCACAAGCTATTCAGACTTTTTGACTCATTTCAGAATCAAGCTTGCTTACTTGAAATTTCTGCATATACTGGAACCTTTTTATAAGACAGTTCATTACAAAACGTTTTTTTGGATACGAGACGTTTTAAAGATGGACACCAAAAATGTTGTATCCAAACAGAAATGTATAGATTACACAGTAAATTGACATTATACATTTTAGTTTGGATACATGTACAACTGTAGAAATGGGCCATTTTATGGATATTTTTCCTATATAATCTATACACCTTTGCCTGGATAAAAGATCGGTGTTAAGCTAACACAGTTTTAGCTTTGGATCCTAGCAATAGTGTTATTAACAGGCTGTGGTGTATTTGAAAGTTTAGCTCATTTGCCATACCTGAGTGTACAAACAGGATGTACATGGGCATTAATGATCTTTCCTATCCCCCTGGTGAGGAAATCCCAGAACACCATTCTCCCATCATTACACCCCACAGCCAGTAGGGTTCCATGTCTATTGAAGGCACACGTGATAGCAATACTGACACAGTCTAGAGCACCATCAAAGTCCTGAAATATAAAGCAAAGTGTTATGGACACAGTTCAGAACACGGTTCAACACCATCTGAAAAAAAGAAGACAAAATGACTGATAACTGACAATTATTCACAGACCTTTATGAGCTGGTGTTTTGTTTGTTTGTTTGTGTTGAGGTTTTACGGCCCAGTCAACCCAATGGGGTCATGTCGAGCGCGGTCAGTTTACCTAACCACACGTTTACTGGGCAGACTTAGTCCTCTAAGCGGTTAACCAGTATTGTGCACATTCTTTCGCCAGAAACTGACAACTGCCCTTCTTGAATCAGCAGAAGGGAGAGAATGACCGTAAAAATATTTCATGATCAATCTCCACGAAAGAATGTTGCCGACCTCGGCGGGGGTTGAACCCGCGACCTCCTGGTCTCCAGTCGGACGGCGCATCCAACTGAGCCACGAGCTGGTGTTTTACGTCCCTTTCAGCATTATTTAAGTCATACTGAGATGATGGAAGGCTGATACTGAAGGCTCTGTGCAATGAAATGCCGTGCAGTCAGGAGTTGAATTTCACCTCCAGCTGGATTGAACCCAGGACTTCAGGATCCGAAGCCGGGAGTGCTAACTGTTCGGCCACCTGCACCCTTCACAGACTTTTAACCTGCTTGATTAAAATAGCAGCAGATGACAATTTTTACTACCGGTAGGTTTTCTAAGTTTTCCCAGGAAATAGGGCTTAACTTTTCATGTACATTGTCTTATAAAGAGAGAAAAAAACAGTTACAAAAATGGCAAAATGCTTTTTCCAAAACTGAAAAGCTTCTACAAACCTCCTTTTGCAACCATTTTGTAAGATAATCACATTATTTATGAATAAAATCCTAAAATTTGAACAAGTTCTTTTCACCACCTGATGATATGTCCAGAAAATACTGGATGAATAGCAAACAGTGTACACAATGATCAGAAGCAGCATTCTGCAGTGTCCAATCTAGCTGTGAGGATATACTGTTTATTCAAGCCCACATGTATCTGTCTGAAAACTTAGGGTAAATACAGTAACAATGCTCTGAACAACTAGATTCAATAACATATTTACCCAAAATATTTGTTTACCTCAACTAACCATACTTATACTGAAAATTTGAACAAGTAGTCAAGTATAATTTGCTACCCAATGTTGTCTAAAATTGCTGGATGAGTGTGAAACAGTGTAGACCCTGGTGAGACACTGTGTTCTGCAGCATCTCATCTGAGTCTACAATGTTTACTCAGGCATGTGTGTCTGAATACAAATGGTAAATACGGTACTATACATAGGCCTAGATAAGAGTGGGTATCAGGTTAATATTTTTCTTATTTCTCCACGAAAACGTATGTTGTCGGTACTCATTAGAAGTGCCTTGGAGAGGCACTTCTAATGAGTACCCACAACATATGTTTTCATGGAGAAATAAGAAAAATATCAATACATTGGGATTGAAAAAAGTGCCTTAACTAGAGCTATGACTATTGAGTTATTGCACTCATAAATTATGGTGAATATTGTCCTGGGTTGGGATATAATCAAAGGATGTACCTGAAAGAATCCATTGATATCCCAAAGAGGGACAATATTCACCATTATCAGTACAATAACCCTTTTCATGATATAGCTATAAATAGTTTGTGTCATTTTGTGTTTGTAGTCTCAAAATAGTCATTTTTTATTCTCTAAAACTGACATCATTGCCCTAAGACATCATCAAAAGCATTTTACATTTGAAGGCATTGAAGTGTGCAATGTCAAATAAAGCCTGCCAATATTGGCTGATATCTGCATGTTTGCTCCTTGAATTTTATCACACATTTTTAATCAGTCAATATTTAGTATATGGGCCATGCCATGCGCAAACTTGTCTTTGGACATATGTGGATAGCAAAGGCCCAGATAAGAATGTACATCTTCACAGTCTGATCATGACCTTTGCCATCTGCTAACAGAACCATTGGACATTACAGAAAGTATCAATGCAGAGCAAATGAAACTAAGCACGAGTGAAATGAATCTGAATCTGTGTATTTTCTGTATGGGCAAAGACACCCTTTCACTTGGTGCAGCCCATATAAAAATTTATCATTATAGTTGCTCACACTTACCTCAGGATAGTTTTGGCCAAATGATTCTGAAAAGAAACAAAAAGAAACAATCACAATTAAACATACAATGGACCATACCATAGTTTCTCTAATTTACCAATGTGTAAATAAATTGGGATGCACAATTTAGTAGGAAGAGTTTAGAGTAACATGTTATTCTGATGATAACACTATGATGATAACCAGTCTAGATGAGTAACTGTATATGAACGCCAAACAAAACCTCTCTAGACTGCTTATCCACCTTCTTGTGGTTAATCGATAAAATGCATTGTGTCTTTCTTTCTTTCTTCTATTATATCTTAACCTCCTAGGAGGACACATGCAGCGTACATTTTACACTTTGGGTTGCAGGATGAAGGCCTACAAGTAAACATTTGGAATCACTGTAGGGTTCTTTAACCTGCAAGTTAAGGTCCAGATACGAAGGATGGTGCATTGTTTTCATGTCAGTGTTTTGACACTGAAAATTCCCTTACCTAAGCCTGGGATCCATCCTGGTACCTCTGGCTCTAGAGGCCAGTGTGCTCACCACTCGCTGACACTAAGCTGTGATCTCAAGATTGAGAACCACTAAAATTGTTAGTTTGAAATTAATTATTATGCTGTTTAGAATGCTCCAACTGTGCAGTCAAGACAGCCTGTGACATACAGGTTGATGGAAAGCGTGGACCAAGATGACATGGAAGCAGCTGACAGAGAGGGATCACAGTGCATGGAAGCTCTCAGCTATTGATCCTCATGATAGACACACCAGGAGATCAGGTGCGAGTTCAGCCATGTATGCAGCAAGCCAGCTACCTGAAAGGGGGCCCACTGATGTGGATGTTGCCCCTTTACCTACAAGTTAATTAAAAACTCCGGAGATGATGATGATTTTGATGAAATACTTTATATACATTGTAATTCTCTCCTATATGAAAGATCTGGGAATAGTAATAACTATAGCATGAGAGTGGATGTTTACCTGAATGACCAAAATAGGTAAATTGTTACTGTAGTTGTGATCATTATTTTTGTGCATGCCTCATTGTTTTCTGTATTGACCCTCCCCCAACTTTCGTTTTGGAAGGATTGTAATGTTTACTTATTAGGGCTTTGAATGTGAATGACTTTTTTTTATTAACTGTCTCAGTACCTTTGATAACAATTTTTTGGGGTATTTACATTGTACCCAATTAAAAGTCCTCAAAAAGCAATTCAAATTAAATTTATTGGGTAAATACCCAAATACCAATTTCTTGTACCCATGAACAAAACAGGGTACCCAAAAGAAAAGCCCTGATACCCATTTCAATGAGAAATGGA
This sequence comes from Anodontia alba, assembly GCA_964016985.1. Lineage (NCBI taxonomy): Eukaryota > Metazoa > Mollusca > Bivalvia > Lucinida > Lucinidae > Anodontia > Anodontia alba. The sequence goes on along the minus strand of OZ024831.1, from coordinate 82,984,487 downwards.
TGGGTAAAAATAGTCCAAAATACCCAATTGCTAAAATCTAAGGCCCTGCTGTCTAGTAGTTTCTACACATTTTTCATGACCATATCAGAAGTGTTCCAATTATAGTAGCCCGGTTTCATGTATTTTAGCGTTACTAACGGTAAAACTTTTCATCATAACTACTTACAAATGCTGAAAATAATCCTGAAGTCATCTAAATTATTATCTGAGCTTTTATTTTATGTACAAATAATGCAGTTCTGTAGATTAGTTTTGTAAAAGCATTTGTGTAAACAAGCCAATATCGCCGTCGTGAACCATAAATCATGTGACTTTGCCTTAATTAAGATTTCAGCAGGAAATAACAGTGCTTGCACTAACTGTCAAAATCAGGAAGTCCTAGGACTTCCTACAGTACAGCTCAGGTGGTTTTTCAAAATCCCCGCCGAGCCGGTGGGGAGTGGATTTGGGTGGAAAGGATTAAAGTTTAGTATCCCACCGTGGTTTCACCCGGGCCGGTGGATCCGCTGCATTCCCGTGGTAAAAATCGCCTGATAAAATTACTTTCAAACAGGTAAAATTCGATGCGATTGTGACAGGCAATTGAAACAGCCGTGGGGGCCACGCGGTGTTTCCGCGATGAAGTGAGAAAGCTGTTTCCAAAGGGGCGTGGCTAAAGCGAGTCGTACTTTTCCGCAAGCACGACTGAATAGGACCAAATTGCCGACCTGATCAAATCGACCTTTTCAACTCATTGTGTGACAGCAATTAACGAATTTTGAATGTAAGCATTCCCATTCACCATGAGCGTACAGAATTGTTGGTATCTGCGTACACAAAACGTACTGCAAATTCGGTGCATAAATTGTAATATTCGTATGTCCTGCTTGAGTCAGTTTTCGCTCATCAGCATCCTTTTGAATATTAATGAAGCATCGAAACACTGCAATTGCCGACGGACAATAACGAATGCCTATGGCCAATGCATAGAAAAGGACGAGTTTTCCAAATTGCCACTTTCCGATCCCCCAAAATTAGGTTTACTCCCTTGTTCTCTTGAAATATTAACCAATGCTGCCCTGTTCCTTGAAATATATTTGGGTGTTCCGCTGGTCCATAGAAAACCCCGGTAGCCCCATTCACTGTTCGAGCATGTAACATGAGCCGCAACAAAGCTCCATATGAAAAAGTACCAGATTCTGTGGCTTAGTTTGGTCCGGCCAACAAGTGGGCACGGCATGGTCAATTTTATTTAATGTGCCGTAAAAAAACAAAACAAACACTCAAAAGAATCCACGAATTACGTATTTATGTTTGGTATTCCTGTAACTGCCTTTTCCCATGCAACAACCGCACGCGCTCAAAATAAATGACGTAACGTGGTAAAAGACCGGGAAATTCTCACTCGCGTGCAGCAACCGCATGTGTCAATATAAATTTACTTAAAGGGGCGATTCTGCTATCAAAGAGACATTGAATCAATGAGACAGCCCAAGCAAAAATGGTGTTACAAATAACACACGTAACGAACAAGGGGCCACAGAAGTTAATGACAATTCAAATGAGTGAGTGAGTTTTTTAACGTCCCACTAATAGCGAGTTCATACGGAGGTGTGGACCTTGGTTTAAAGTCCCATATGAAAGAAGCCTAGGATTGAACTCATGACTCCTGGGTGACAAGGAGTGCAGCTTTACCACTATATGACCGAGGCACCCTTTCCCAATATTTCAACCTGTTAAATATCTAATAAAAGGGCTGCAGACATTTCACCATGCCCCACCACTGCTCTTTCATCAAACAAGTACCATAACTTTGTTAATAAATCAATTAAGTTTCAAGAAAATATCGCAAACAGTTTTCAAATTACAGAGTGGACACAAATATATTACAGAAATCACTAAAATAGTTTCGGTGTTCAAAGGGCCATAACTCCAAAAGTAGGCTCTATCGTCAAAGTATATGAAAGAAAAGAAGGGCAGTTGTCAGTTTCTGCTGTAATAGCTTATGAATAAGCCCGCCCAGAAAAGTGTGCGGACTCGATGAATAGTACTGACTGGGCAGTTTAACTCCAGTTCAAACAAAAATTACGTCGGTACAAAGTTCTCATGTCTGAAGTATGATTTACAATGTACGAACTTTGAACCGGATAAAACCTACAATACTACAATGTACGTGGGACCAGCAAAGACTCTGGTTAGTCTGTGCATCGACCCACTAGATAAAGCAAGCTTCTTGCATACTGTACGATCAGCGAAGGGTCTGAACAGAATGTGCTGTTGCAGTCGCACTGTTTATTCCGCTTTGGACAGCCCGGCTATCGATGGTAAATACGATCAGCGAATGCTCTTATCAGAATGTGTAGGCGTGTACTGACCTGAGTCTTCGCTCGTCGCACAAGACATTTTGTTACACCCAGGAATCATAGGGGGTACTTACGATTAGCGAAGGCTCTGATCAGACTACTGAGATCTGCTGATGTGCAGTCTCAGAGTGTGCAGACTGATCTGTCTCTTTGTACAAGTTTTATTGTAGGTTTTGCGATGCACAGACTCATGCGCGAGTTGTTTGTGCAAACCTTAACCCTAAGCACCCTGGGTATAATTTTCAGCAGACGACATTTTGAAATATTTTTCTCATTCTTCCAAGAGAACATTATTTGCACTTCAAGCAAATTGTCTCCACTGCATGAAACGTCAAATCCTGTTTTCTTGGTAATGAAAAGAAAAAAAAAAGAAAACGAATTCAATCTGTCGTCTGCTGAATTAACCCAGAAGACGCTTTCCCGCCGATGCGCTAGATTTATACAATGCGTCTCTTCTCGTTAAATAAATTACGGTCTTGGTTTTGCATATCACATATATTGAAGCCGCAAAAACAGAACACTTTACATGGAAACAAAAGTTCTGAAGATTGCTGTATAAGCCAATAAATATAATGTTATTAATATATTATACTGTAAGAGAATAACGTAACAAAGTATTCATTTGTATCCTGATAAATGCTGGGTAAGGTACTCACACTGCAGGTTTTACTGATTTAAGGGAGCTAACTGTAACTGACTTAAAAAGGAGTTAACTGCAATTGCTTTACGCGTCTGATCTGTGCAGTCTTTGCGAAAACTGCAGGACTGTCTGACAAAACCGGCAAATTTTCATTCTGTCCTGCAGAAAATTTCAGTTTGTCTGACAAATGTCCTGTAATTTCTGGCAAAGCAAGATAGTAATTTGATAACAGACAAGCCTCCTGTCCTGCAGAATTTTATTTTGTCCTGCCAAAAATTTCAGTTTGTCTGACAGCTGTCCTGCATCTGTTGGAAAGATTTCACGAAGACTGTCTGTGCGAAATGGAATGTTTGTTTGTTTGTGTTGAGGTTTTATGGCCCTGTCAACCCAATGGGGTCATGTCGAGTGCGGTCAGTTTACCTAACCACATGTTTACTGGGCAAGCTTAGTCCTCTAAGCGATTAACCAGTATTGCGCACATTCTTTCGCCAGAAACTGACAATTGCCCTTCTTGAATCAGCGGAAGGGAGAGAATGACCGTAGACAATATTTCATGATCAATCTCCACGAAAGAATGTTGCCGACCTCGGCGGGGGTTGAACCCGCGACCTCCTGGTCTCCAGTCGGACGGCGCATCTTACTGTGAAATGGAATGGGGGAGAGCATTTTTTTTTATGAATCGCTCCAATACAGAGGTGGGGGGGGGGGGGATGCTTATACAATAAGTGGTTAACTAGTACACTGAACTCCCTTCCGCCAGAAACTTGAAACTGCCAATCTTGAAGCAGTGGAAGGAGCGAATGACCGTAGCAAATACATGTGTTTCATGATAAATCGCTCAATCTGTGAGGATCGAATGCACGATCCTGACCATCGGAGATTAATGCGTCCGCCTACATGGCATTACTCGTTTTTTGTTTTTTTTTCGAGACGATGCTCGTTGGTCTCCAAATAAAAGCCTCTAAGAGAGCAGAAGCGCCCCTTTAAGTACCCGGGTACAAGGTAAGAAATAAACAAACAGAAATACGTTATTTTTTATTTCTTGTTTTATTCATTAATTCTTTTTTTTTTTTTTTCTCTCTAGGTAGAAATATTTCTGTATTTATTCAGCGGCAAATCAGCCGAATGATGCGTAAGCAAAATAAAGGTTCCAATTTCCTCCCCATGCAAACTCGGAAAAATTCGGAGCTGTCAATCATTCTGACATCACTAATCTTTCATTGCGAGCTCGCCATGATAAACTTTTGCCCACCGCGTTCTACAGGTAAGTGGGTGGTTTTGCGGAGGGAACTCGGCGGAAACGCGGAGGACGGAAAATCCGTCGCGGTGGGAATTGGAGTGGGGTATCAGGAAGATCCGCGGTGGGCTAAAAAATCAACCCCACCGGTTCGGGGGGGATTTTGAAAAACCACCTGAGCTGTACTGTAGCTCCAATATCTGGAAGTTCTAGTGATCAAATTTTTTCACTCAGTTTCAGAAATTCACGCTCAATATTCTTTCTCAAACTAAATTACACATAAATCCATTCTAAATTCTTGTTATAAATGAGTAAATATCTTTAAAAGTTGGGAGTCCAAGACTTCCTGGCATTGATTTTTGGAAGTCCCAGGGCAATTTTGGGGAGTCTCTGACTCCCAGACTTCCCCTAATGCAAGCACTGAAATAATCATGTGACTGTCATGTGATCTTTGCAAATTTTGGCCATTTTCAAAACAAAGTACCGATGCCTTAGATAAAAAAATAAGTAAGCCTGAGCTTTCAAAGTCGATTTAATAGGTATAGGTGTAAATGTCATTAAGGACTGTTATCATTTTGGTCAAGATATTTCTTCTCTAAGAGAAAATCACAAAACAAGTGTATTTCTGAAAATGAACCTTGCCCACTAGAGGGTGACTTTGTATCTGAAACATCCAGTAGGCAGGTGGCGCTGCAATTTATTTTCATGGAGAAATCAGTTTAACGCGATATTGAATTTAACGTGAAAATAAATGAAAAGAGTATAAAATTAAAAAAAACAAAAAACTTTTGAATAAACAAGGGACCAGTAAGGGCCACAACACTCACCTGACCGTAAGTCTGGGCGATTACTTATTTGTCATAACTTGGTTGTTTTCCCAGTATATGACAGATTTACCCGATAAAATTAAATTACCCCACCCACTTATTTATAATGCACTACAATCTTCGCGACTGAATTTTGGACATAGACACATCATATCCATGTATGTTTCATCAAAGGCAATATAATAAAAAGAAACTACATTCATTATCATAGGGAAAGCATTGTAATATGAGACAAATTGTTACCTAAAAGCTCTAAATTCATTTTTTATGCGCCACCGGAAATATAAATAAGCCTGCTTGATTATTAAATCATTGGGTTTGCGTTAAATCCCCGCACCACGCCGTACCAACGGAATCAGAATCAGAATATCTTACTGGTGACACATCAATAGACATTCATTCACCAGGGCCAACGATTGCAAAGACTAGTCTCTAGATCTTACAAATGATGTGAATCTAGCGACAGAGTCCTCAGAACTTTCAGTAGAGTAGATTATAGCTGCAGGGAGTGCATTCCAATCCCTAATGGTGTCTGGAAAGAAACTGTACTTATAAATGTCAGTTCTAGCATATGGCACTTGAAATGCCATTGGACGCTGATCCCTACTGCGCCTATTTGGGGCATTTGAAGGTCGTCACAAGGTATACTCGCTCTACCTTTCAGACCTTTGAATAGCAATATGAGTTTACTACCTTTGCGTCTCTTGTGAAGAGGCTCCCACCCTAACCATTCAATAATGCAAGTCATACTTCCAGTTTCAAAGTTGTAGTTTCCAGTCACAAACCTAGCTACACGATTCTGAACCTTTTCCAATTCTTCCTGGACAACTATTCCATGTGGGTCCCAAACAGGGCTAGCATACTCCAGGATGGGTCGCACCAACCCCTTGTATGCCGCCTCCTTAACATCTTGGGGGCATGATGATAGATTACGTCTTAGGAAACCAAGAGTTCTGTTTGCTTTTGTGCAAACAGAGCTTACATGAGTATTCCATTTCAAGTCCCTAGAAATTGTCACACCAAGGTATTTAGTATTATCCACATTTTCGAGGACTGTTCCTTCTAAGGAGTAAACTGCATTAATCTTTTTGATCCGCTTCCTAGTAAGCTGCATAATGTTACATTTCACGGGCTGAAATCTCATACCCCATTTCTTGGCCCATTTGCCCAGTTGATCAATATCATTTTGGAGTTTCGATGTGTCTTCAGTGCTATCAATCTGACGATAGCAGACACAGTCATCAGCAAACAAACGAATTTCAGATTCTATTCCAACCATGATGTCATTTATATACAAGGAAAACAACAGTGGACCGAGAACAGTGCCCTGCGGCACACTAGATAAAACAGGTGCCCATTGAGATTTTGCTCCGTTGACTACAACCCTTTGTTGCCTATTGCACAGAAATGAATCAATCCATACTAAAGTTTTCCCACCTATGCCATATCCATGGAGTTTGCATTTCAGAAGTTCATGAGGAGGAGTGTCAAAGGCCTTCTCGAAGTCCAATATAAATGTATCTACTTGACCTCCTGCATCCAAAATTTTTGCCCAGTCATTTGTTACTGTGATCAACTGAGTTTCACAGCTACGATTCTTCCTGAAAGCATGTTGCCTGTCCGACAGAAGCTTGTGTTTATCAAGATGAGCCATAATATTTGTACATACTATGTGTTCCAGCATTTTGCAAGGAACACATGTCAAGGACACTGGACGATAGTTACTTGGTAAAGCACTGTCGCCTTTCTTATGAAGTGGACAGATGTTAGCCAAAGACCATTCCTTGGGAATTTCACCCTTATCAAGAGATTGTTGAAACAAATGAGCAAATACAGGACCAAGTTCTGCCACAAGTTCTTTAAGGACTCTAGGATGAAGTTCATCAGGTCCCAAAGCCTTTGAAGGATTTAAACCTTTCATCATTTTTATAACACCTTCATTGAAATGTGAATGTCGCTCATAGGCGGAGCTGATTTCTCAAGTAGAGGAACCTCGTTTTCGGAAGTTTTGGAGAATACATCTGTAAACTGACCATTGAACTCCTCAGCCTGCTCAGTTTCAGATTCAGCCAAACCACTACCATTTCTCCTTTTGAGAGGAGGGATACCCTGATTGTCTTTCCTTTGGCTGTTGGTATACCGATAGAAGTCTTTGGGGTTAACATTAATGTCACCAACCAATTTGTTAACATACAAATCATGCTACTTCTTGATATCAGCTTTGATTTGCTGCCTTAGTTCCTGAAACTTAGATCTGAGTTTACTACTGCTAGACTTTTTTGCCTTTGCATGAAGTTTGTTCCTTTTTCGAATATTCCTTCTAATTTCTGATGTAATCCAAGGGACGGAGGCTACTGATCTACTTGTCTTAGAGGGAATGTACTTATCTACAGCCTCCTGTATGAAAGAAGTTATCAAATTGAAGTTTTCCTGAACAGAACGAGAACCAGAATGACCAGTGAAATATTTATCCTTTGCAAAGTTTGAAGAATCTCGCCTTATAGAGTCGAAATCACCTTTCTGATACAGATAAACCTTACGTGGTGGTTTCTTCCTGGGAGGAATGAAGACCTTTAAAGTGCCTGCAACCATGTCATGATCACTCAGTTTATCAGGAGAGTGTACCTCTTGAAACTACCCAGGTAATGAAGTTAAAATCAAATCTAGTGTATTTTCTTCCCGAGTTGTGAAATTCACCAGCTGTTCCAACCCATGATCGTTCATAATGTCCACGAGTACTTGCCCCTCTGACTGACTTAGCATGGTTCCATTTTGCTCAGTTGGTCTGGCCAAACAATGTCTCTAAAGTTGAAGTCACCTAGTATGTGGACCGAAGGAAGTTTCTTATGTTGGGATGTTGGGTCTTAATGTGCTCAAGCTGATTTCGAAGGAGTTGAAAGTCTTCACAAGAGCCACTGGGTTCTCGATACCAACTTGCTATGTAGTGAGAAGTTTTGTTTGCAAAGACCTTAGCCCACACCGATTCCGAATCATTTTCCAGTTCCGTCAATGGCATATGGGGAATTTCCTTGTGAATAAGGAGCATCACGCCGCTATCATGAAAGTTCCTGTCTTTCCTATATGCATTGTATGGGCAGGAATCATGGAAGAATTCTGAACTTGAAATTGAGCCATCAGTTTTTGTCTCCTGAATAGCTACAATGTCAGGTTTATGGTAATCAAGAAAAGCCAACAGTTCCAGCTTTTTGCCTCTTATGCCAATACATATTTAAGCTTACAAATTTCTGTCCATTTAGGGATTTTGTTTTGTTAGTGCTAGGTGCAGAAGATGTGCCTTATTCATGTCTTTCACCAAGGGATCAAACTTGTTCGACTGTTCGAAGTTTCGCTGACTATCAAAATAAGAATCAGAGAAGTTGAGCACTTCACATTTTGGACATATCCAGCTGCAGTTTGTATTTTCCAAAGTTTCATATTCGCCAAGTGAAATGTATGACCATTCATTATGTATCCACATTTCACACGAATCACATTGCACTGCCTTGTGACCGTTTAAGACTGCATGGCTGCTCAGACCACAGTCCGCTTTGCAGTCTGCGCAATACCAAGTATCAATTCCCGATTCATTTTTTTTTTCAAATGCCTCATTGCCAAGTTCTGAACAGGTTGCATGAAAACGCTTTTTGCAGTCCTCACACACCACCACCTTCTGATGTTTTACAGCACATCTGGCGGCCCTGCGCTGCACCATTTTTATTTGATTAACCTTATCCTTTGTTTGGGGATCCCACACAGCTGAAGCGTACTCCAGCTGTGGTCTTACAAGGGTGTTGTAGGCTGTTTCCCTGATCCTTGGCATCTTGGTTTTTTATATTACGTTTTAGAAAGCCCAAAGTTTTATTAGCTTACCGGTAATCCTGTCAATGTGGGAGCTCCAGGTGAGACCACTAGAGACATCAACCCCTAGGTATTTGGCACTGGTGACTGTCTCAAGAACATGGCCATGGAGTCTGTAAATGCAATTGATGGGCTTTCTTGATCCAGTCACCTGCACCACTTGACATTTGGAAGGATTGAATTCCATATCCCACCTAGCCTCCCACACCGCCAGTTTATCAAGGTCCTTTTGTAGTGCTAGGTCATCATCCGCGCCCTCGATGGTGAGGTAGAGAGCTGTATCGTCAGCAAACAAACGGACTTGCGATGAAATGTCACCAGATAGGTCGTTGATGTAGATGAGGAAAAGGATCGGTCCTAGGACCGAACCTTGAGGTACTCCTGATGTTACAGGGACCGATCCAGACTCCTCACCCCCAACAACCACCTTCTGGGAACGATCACCAAGAAAGGCCCGAATCAAGCCCAGCACATTACCGTACATTGTTACCGTATTTGTGCGATTTCCAAATAAGTTTGGAGCGGCTGACTTTGTCAAATGCCTTTGAAAAGTCTAGCAAAACCAGGTCGGTTTGCTTACCCATACTTGCCCTCCCATCACGAAAAGATACCTATATAATTTTGACCCCCTTAAACCCCACTTTTATATAGTAAAACTGGGGTTTACAGGGGTATATATTATTTTTCTTATTTCTGCTCAAAACATAGATTGTGGGTACTCGTTAGAACCGCCTAACAAGTACCCACAATCTATGTTTTGAGCAAAAATATGAAAAATATTTGAATTTTTTATCTGAAAATTTGCCAGTTTTTGGTTGTTAAATTTTCAATATATTTGAATAGGCGTGATTTCGTAATGCTTGCAAGGTCCTCAACAAGCATGGCAAGCTGGGTCTCATATGAGCGGCCCTGCCTGAAACCATGCTGGAGATCCAAAAGGACTTCTTGCTGCTCTAAGTGGTTTACAATATTAGAAGCAAAGGTGTGCTCAAGGGAATGCAGAGAATGCAAGTAAGGGAAATCGGGCGGTAATTCACACCAAGTGATTTATCTTCTTTTTTGAAAATTGGAGTCACATTTGCTCTGCACCATTCAGCCGGGGTCTGTCCTGTCTCAAGGGTTTTCTGAAAATTAACCTTAATGATAGGTGCAATTTCCGAACGGAGCTCCTTCAGCAGCAATGGTCTGAGCTTGTCTGGGCCTGCTGCTTTACCTGGTTTCAAGTTGGTCAATAACTTTAGGATACCGTTTAAAGATATATCTGTGTCAGACAGAACCGGTGTTATGGTTAGATATTCTGATGGTATGGTAGGGGGGTCCATCAACCCAGAGTCAACACTATCCTGAACTTTCATTTGACTGAGCCGTGTTAAGCTGAGAGGAGACATTGGAGTGAAAACAGAGTGAAATTTGTTTATTGTGGTGTTTGCTTTGCCTGCCGTGTCGGTGATTATCTTGTCGCCATCCTTAAGTGGTGGGGTACCTTGTTGATCTTGCTTGGAGTTCTTTAGAAAAGAGAAGAGCTTTTTACTGTCACAAACCTTACCATCACCAAGCCCAAAAAGATTTTCCAGATATACGAGCACATGGTATGAATCCTTGATTTTACGTTTGATCAGCTGGCGTAAAGACTGGAAGCTTTTTTTTCTTATCAAGGTCCCCTGACTTTTTATATGGGACATAAAGTTTGTCGCGCTTTCTGATTAGGCGCTTTATTTCTTGCGTAATCCATGGGAGTGAAGCTTTACCTCTTATAAGTTTGGTGGGTACACATTCATTTACAAATTTCTCCAAGGTGGAGGTAAATGACAGCCAAAGTTCCTCACAGTCTTACCATTGCAGTCCAACAGAAAGGCCTCTTGGTAATTTTTCATTAGAGACTTGAGCTTTTCCCAGTTAGTCTTATTGAACAAATGTACTTGGCGGGGTTTCTGCTTGTGCATGGTAGGTTTTAAAGAACCTAGTGCAGTCACAATGTCATGATCACCTAGACCAGGCAGACGTGAAACTGTCAATAAGGGTGTGATTGGTAGTCAGGAATAAATCCTATATATTTTCTTGACGGGTGGGCTCTGTCACCATCTGACAAAAGCTGAAGTCATGCAAAATTTCAAGAAAAAGCTCATAAACTGGTTTGTGGGGGCAGTCTGACTTTATACATGGTGTACGGTCAGGCCATGTAGTTTGGGCATGTTGAAGTCTCCGAGAAGCCAGATGTTTCCTTTCTGTTTGCTTACTAAGTCCAAGGACTTCCGCAGCTCCAACCAACTATCGAGATCGTCCTCTTTGGGCTTGTAAAAGCTCCGATGTATAACGGATGTGAGCCTGCCATCTCCAACTTTACCCAGATCAGCTCACAATTCATGTTGAACTGCAGCTGCTCTGTGCAAATTAGACCGTCTCGAACCATGATAAATACATCCCCGCTTCGAGAGGTTTTAGACACGATCCATACGGAACGGTGTGTAACCAAAGGGAAATATCTCGTTGTCAGAGATATCAGGCGACAACCAAGATTCAGTTCCTATAACTACATCCGGCTTCTCGGTGTCAATGAGGCAATGGAACTCCGGGACCTTGTTTACCACAGACTGAAAATTAATGTTGAGAATTTTCAATTTACTTGAAGGTTAAGCGTATAATAAGTTTTGGATCCACATTACTGCTGGGGTTCATCAGTCCATCAAATAATTTTAAACATTCACAAGTATTGGGTTTCAGAACTGGTATCTTTAAATGTAGTGGGTTTTTTTGGGTTTTTTTTTTCTATGTTGACAAAATTCAGTCTAAAACATGTACTTACCAGTATGATGTTTTTTTTTCTGTAAGATGTACAATGTCCTGAATCAGTACTGAGTTGGTACTGTGTAAAGTTTTAACAAGATTCAGTAAAAACTTATATTTACCAGTATGATGTTTTTCAGTAAGATGCACAATGTCTTGAATCAGTACTGAGTTGGTACTTGTATAGTTTTATAAGATTCAATATAAAGCATGTACTTACCAGTATGAGGTGTTTTTTTTTTTTTTTTTTTTTTTTTTTTTGTGTGTGTGTGTGTGTGTGTGTGTGTGTTTTCAGTAAGATGCACAATGTCTTGAACCAGTAAGGAGTTGGTACTGTGTATAGGTTTTGAGAAGATTCAATGTAAAACATGTACTTATCAGTATGAGGTGTCTTCAGTAAGATGCACAATGTCTTGCTTCAGTACTGAGTTTGTACTGTGTATAGTTTTGACAAGATTCAGTGTAAAACATGTACTTACCGTATGAGGTTCTTCAGTAAGACACACAATGTCTTGAATCAGTACTGAGTTGGTACCGTGTAAAGTTTTAATAAGATTCAGTATAAAACATGTACTTACCAGTATGATGTTTTTCAGTAAAATGCACAATGCCTTGAATCAGTACTAAGTTGGTACTGTGTATAGTTGACAAGGTACAATATAAAACATGATTTAGGTGATACTGTGTATAGTTATGACAACAAGATACAGTATAAACCCAGTCAGCATTCTACGTAAATCTATATCGGGCCGTCATCGGCCCGTCAGGGTAGCTGACGGGCCGTTGACGGCCCGATGTAGATTTACGTAGAATGCTAGCTGGGAAACATCTACTTACCAGTATGAGGTTCTTTTTGTAAGACGCACAATGCCTTGAATCAGTACTGAGTTGGCACTGTATATAGTTTTGACAACAAGATTCAGTATTTGATGAGTTTAGGTATTTGATGATAGCTGGTGTCTGATGAAAACTGGTAACTGATTATAGCTGGCATTTTAGGACTTGTATTTTTTATCACTTGACCTTGAGTCAGTACTAAGATATTTTTAAAATTATGCATTATGACCCAAATCAGCACTAATTTTTAGAATATGTATATTTCTGTCAGCAAGTAACAATATCCTTTTTATTACAATTTATAACACTTTTTTAACTATCTGAAAAAAAGCTTTTTAACTATGAAAAATGTTTAAGATGAGGTGACAAAAATATATTTTAAAATAGACTATAAATGTAAGATGTTGTATATATTTTATTATGCAGAGAATTGCTGGTTATGTTAGGTCATGCCCATAAATGAGTTGAGGTTAGGTTAGGCAGGTAAAGTTAAGTCAAACAAAAGTTAGGTTTGTTCTGTAGGGAACTGCTGGTTATGTTAGGTCACGCTCAGAAACTAGTTAAGGTTAAGGTAAGTTAAGCAGGAAAATGGGCTGGTGCAGGCAGATAGGCATGTTACATAGTTATGTTAGACAAGGACTCATGATCTAAAGTTCGGTTAGGTCAGGTAAAAGTTAGGTCTGTTAGGCTGGGAATCGCTAGTTATGTTAGGTCACGTTCAAAAACTATAGTTGACGTTAGGTTAGGCTGGTCAGGTAAAATCAGATAAGTTAGGTCTCTTAGGCAGGGAATTGCTGGTTATGTTAGGTCACGTTCAGAAACTTGTTGAGGTTACTTGTTAATACCAACTTTAGACAGTCTTAGGCTGGAGATCGAACCCACACAACCTCCAGATCCGATGCGGATGCACAAGCTGATCTGGATCTTCGCTGATCGCACATGTCCGAAGGTAGGTTTTCTGCTCAGAAGTGACAAACGAGTCAGAACGTGGCAAGAAAATGCGCAACGCGCATCAGACTGACATAGAGCAAAAGGAAAGACATATACGCAGAGGCACAGCATTTCCTTCAAGATTGCATGTGCGCCCAGCGAAGATCAGCCTGCACATCCGTGCAGTCTGATCAGAGTCTTTGTAGGGCGCTATGTGGGTAGCCACGAATCTAATGCGTATTCAGATGGACAGCGAATACTCTGATCAGACTGCGCGGATGCGCAGGCTGATCTGAGTGTTCGCTGGGCGCACATGCATGCAATTTTGTAAGGAATGCTGTGCCTCGGCTCATATTGTCTGAAAGGAGATGCACAATAAAATAACCAAAAGCTTTGTTTGTTTCCCAAAAGGGGTTTTTGGTGATAGATCGGTCAGAAATTCAGTCTGCACAAATATAAAAGTCGTATTGAAAACTTTCATAATTGCAGAACATATGCAGCATGCAAAGAAAAATCGCACCAGTTACTCTAAAAAGTACCATGTAAGAAACACATTTAACAATTAAGAAACATGGTAACAGAATCAGGTTTTTGAGATTGTTTTATTGTCTACGATGAAGTCCATCGAATATGATTGACAATACCAACAGGCCACATGTTTTACCCAGCTTTTGCGTGTGTATCACTAGAGAGAGCCACTTAACCCCAAGGTGCTTAAGTCAAGGTCAGCTGTTTAAACGGGTAATTTGGTTTTGCTTCACAAGTAACTTGGATGCATACGTTACAACACAAAGTGTAACAACAATGCAAGATGTAATTACAGTGAATCCTCATTACAACGACATCATTTGTTCCCAAAGACTCTGCCGTTAAAATGAATTTGCTGTTTTAAAAAAATCCTTATTGATCAGAATGATATGTAAGAAAGGCCTTCTTTAATTCTGTATTCCTTATGGAACATATGATTTTGATATTTGTTAGAATCGCCTCACTGAGGCGATTCTAACAAATATCAAAAACATATGCTTCTTGAAATATTTAATGTAATATTCTTTCATAACCAGATTGATTGTCACCTCTTGAGAGAAAGTTTCGTGCCAGGCATAACCATTATAAAGAATTTTATCGTTGTATTGAGTAGCAGTATAAAGAGGGTTGACTGTAGTATCAGAGTTGGAGTTGACTGACTGCAGTCCCAACGCAAATAGTAATAGAATATTTGCATCATTATCTTTATTTGGAAACAGATTTTATGCTTTGTTAATAAGTATAATCGTTGTAAAAGTTTACAGAATGTAGGTTAGTGTGTCAAATTACATTCCACTAGTATATACATGTATGTAGCATGCATGACGTGCACACTCCTGCACCCTCAATACACTGAGTCTTTAGGTCATGTAATGTAAATGGATTAGCTGGCAATAAGCCTGGCGAGTTTAAACGGTATAAATAAAATTTAGGAATCCAATATGTCAAAAACACAAATTCCGTTGAACAGAAGACAAAGTTCATTATAGAATGTCACTCTAATTCAAAAGATTTTAAGATAGACGACAGCAAACAATATTATCTAACCTGCATTAAAATTAGTTTATCACAATTAAAACTTTAACCAATACCACTCGCTGGGCAGAATCAACAGAACAACAAACTGCTGGTATTTCTTTTAATTTTTTCACAGAAAATAGGCTTTGACATTTCATGCAAATTGTCTCCTAGACAATTCGCAAGAAATGCCAAAACATATTTTCCGGGAAAAATAAAAAAAATATAGTTCAAAATGTCGCCTGCTGTAATTTTTACCCAGCATGCTAAGCGTTAATTTGATATACATCAAAGTATTTTATTTATTAATATATGATTTTAAAGTCAATGTAATAAAACAAAGCTTTTAATAAGGCAGGAGCGTAAAAGCTAATTCTTTTGTGCGGCACAAAATATGACCATTGTGACCGTCAGTATTACTGTGTTGTCTCGTAAGACACTCTCATTGTCTCTGTCTGTCTGTCTGTCTGTCTCTCTCTCTCTCTGGATTCTCCAAGCGCAATGCCTGCAACCATCACACACCATTAAGGGAACCGAATAGATTTTTGTAGATTTTCAGCCATATTTACAAGGCAGACCGTTACGAAAACATGCCTATTCAAATATACTGAAAATTTTACCAGCAAAAAATGAAAATTTTCAGATAAAAATTTTGATTTTTTTTTTATATTTCTGCTCAAAACATAGATTGTGGGTACTCGTTAGAACCGCCTCGCAGCGGCGGTTCTAACGAGTACCCACAATCTATGTTTTTGAGCAGAAATAAGAAAAATAATGTATACCCCTGTAAACCCCAGTTTTACAATATAAAAATGGGGTTGGGGGGGGGGGGTGGGGAAGGGAGGGAGGAGGGTCAAAATTATATAGATATGTTATCGTGACTTTCATGGTCTCCTATGTGCTTTCCTGCACACCGATACCATTCTGGAAAGGGGCTTACTCTAAAAGGGAAGAACTTGCTCCCTTTGGAGAAAAAATTCTTACCTTTTAGAGTAGACACATTTTAAAAGGGGGATAAAATCATTTTTACAGAGTTACCTCCCCCGAAAGTGTGTCCTTTCCCTTTAAACTACCTCGACTCTCGTTATATCGACTTCGCTTATCTCGAATAACCACTTAAGTCGAAGTGAAAATCTGATCACTGTTTTAACAAGGAAAATTAACAAGAGGTAAAATATTGTGGAAAAAAGGAGCTCCTAAGGAGCAATTTCTCCTCTTTTCCACAATATTTTCAATATATCTCTAACTTCAGGAGTCAAATTGCATATTCGTTTGTGAAATGTTGTTATTAGATTTATTTATTTTTTTCAATTCTGCAAATCTTATATATCGAGGTACGGATATCTCTAGTTATTTCAGAGAGTCCCTTGGACTTTGAGATAACGAGAGTTGACTGTATTTGAACTGCGCAGGTTTTTGAAGAGTATGGGAAGACTCAGATCTGTCCTTGCTTTTCTCTGCTCTGATCAGACATTCACCGGCCGCTAGCAGAATCACGAGTTATGGGGAATTTGGTGCGGAACAGGGAAGACACTGATTATACTACGCTATGCGCAGGCACGAATACGCATTCGCTATTTAGATATGTTAGTAAGACTTATTTGCACTTGGCGGAGCCCAGCTGATCCGGATCACAATGAAATGGTTCTTATCTTATACATGGGCATCGAATGCCCAGATCAGCGTGCATATCCTCGCAGTCAACTTCCCTAGATATATCCTAAAATACCCAATGATCCTCTAAGCGGCCAATGAAGGCCCTGATCAGACTGCGCGGATGCGCAGTCTGATCAGGGCATTCATTGTCCGCAAACGCAATAAGGGCAGTTTTCTAATGACACAGTTCAATTATCAATTACATTAGCACCAACGTCAGAAAACGTACCTTCGGACATGTGCGCCTAGCGAAGATTCAGATCAGCCTGCGCATTCGCGCATTCTGATCAGAATCCTCACTGGGCGCATTTTGGATAGCCAAGAATGCAAAGTCTCTTCATGTGGAAAACGAAGACACTGATCAGACTGCGGGGATGCGCAGGCTGATTTGAGTCTTCGTTGGGCGCACACGTCAGAAGGTACCTTTTTGTTTACGTAGCGGCTCAATTATCAATAACTTCTCAATTTCAAACGCATAACTCCAAGTATTTTTGTTGTCTTATAATATGATATATTAAATAATGCTTATAATGTCTTTCATAATGACATTGTTGCGTTCAATTAAATTTATACAACAGTTTGCTGTTTTGTTATTTGTTGCGAATAAATCTTAAAAGGTAAAGTTGATTAATATTCTATTATTTTCATACTTCCGTTTTGAATTACCAAATTGTGTTCTTGTCTTTCTTTAATTCAGGTAAGGATTTTTTCTTTATAGTTTAATACTTTGTTTTCTCAATAACTACCTTTAAATAGCAAATTTATTCACTTCCTTTTTAACAAAAAACGAATCGTCCGTATTTTGATTATGAATTTTAATGGTTTATAAGAGTCGACTCTCGTTATCTCGAAGTCCAAGGAACTCTTTGACATACTTCGAGCTGTCCGCACATCGACATATCAGATTTGCAGAATTGAGGAATTGAGGAATAAATAAATCATGACAACCACATTTCACAAATGAATATTAAATTTGACTCCTGAATTTAGAGATATATTGAAAATATTGTGAAAAAAAGGAGAAATTGCTCTTCTTTTTCACAATATTTTTTTTACCTGTTGTTAGATTTCCATGTTAAAACATGGACAAGATTTTCACTTCGAGATAAGCGGTTATTCGAGATAAGTGAAGTCGCGACAACGAAGTCGACTAAATAGTAATTTAAAAAGTCACCCATGTAAAGCCTTTATGTTAAACATACGAGGCAATGTTATTTACTCGTTCTCTACCGATGCAACTGAGGTCCAGGAAGGAGGCTTTAGATTTATCACATTTATGCCTGGTGTTCCATAAAAGGGACATTGATAAACAGTGTAAACCCAGATCAGACGCCGCATAACGCGGCGTCCGATCAGGGTCTGCACCGTTTGCATTAAGTATTGGAATTGTTATAAAACTGATAACAAAACAAACTACCCGACCACCCCTTTTATTTGAGATGAACCTATCCAAAAGTTGAGGTGGAAGAATCAACTTG
Source organism: Anodontia alba (assembly GCA_964016985.1). Classification (NCBI taxonomy): domain Eukaryota; kingdom Metazoa; phylum Mollusca; class Bivalvia; order Lucinida; family Lucinidae; genus Anodontia; species Anodontia alba. Next base: position 82,966,353 of record OZ024831.1, on the reverse strand, counting down.
GCATAAACAGTACTTTGTACACATATTTTCCCAGTAATTGACAACCGCCCTTCTTGAATTGCTATGTTAACTTGAAATTACCACTGACAGACTTACGATGAATAAAGTCTGGTTCTTGCAATGCCTCCAATAATATTTCGGATACCCCTTCACTTATCTGCCTCATAGTTTCTTACCCCGGCCCTACCCCACCTTCGGTCCCTCTTTTTACTATATAAAGTGGTCAATTAATGAGTTTTGCCTAATTTCGGAATAAATATAGCATTTCGTTTTATGTTAGTGTTTAAAACTTCAGAAATAATGTATGAAACCTTTTGGAGTATTCAACAGCTCTTTGAAAAGTGCGGAACGCAACTTTGCGTGAAGTCATTGGAGGGATTCCGACTTTGAAAGCTTAAAGTTTAACCTACTGGTAATAAATAAAAGCAGACATCATTTGAAATACAGTCGACTCTCGTTATCTCGAATTCCAAGGGACTCTCTGAAATACTTCGAGATATCCGTACCTCGACATATCAGAATTGCAGAATTGAGGAAAAAATAAATCGAACAAATGTATATGTAACTGGACTCTTGAAATTCGCGATATATTGAAAATATTGTGGAAAAGAGGAGAAATTGCTCCTTTGGAGCAATTTCTCCTCTTTTCCACAATATTTTGTTACCTGTTGTTAGATTTTCATCTTTAAGCAGGGACCAGATTTTCACTTCGAGATAAGCGGTTATTCGAAATAAGCGAGGTCGAGATAACGAGAGTCAACTGTATCTTAACTTGAAAAGTATGTACTCGTAAGACCGAACATGCATTGTTCATGAAATGTCACAGGTGACTACAGGGTAGCGAGAAAATAATGCGCCTCATTTTCCTTTTTTGATCAGATTATGTTTTTCTTGCAGTTTTCTTTCTGTCCATATTTTGAACAATTTCATAACTCCAGATAAGGCACTTATACCAACCAAATGGTATTAATAGTTATCCATGAAAACATATGTTTTGGTGCTCATTAGAAGCCCTTCGGTGAGGCCCTTCTAATGAGTACCCACAACATACAACAGTCAAACTTCAATGGCTCGAACACCTTTGGGACCATGGAAAATTGTTCGAGATATGGATAGTTCGAGTCACTGAGGGTTAATCATAGTGCCAAGTCAGGGAGCAAATGTTGATAATTTAGGGGTCTTTTCGATCTTCTATATACAATAATGGTATGTTGAGTGTACTCATTAGAATACTATTTTATTTTAATATAAGAAAAAATCTTTAAATATTTGTTTTCTGTAGCTATCGGTAGAATTTCTCAGGCTCTCAAAAACATGTTCGAATCAGCCATGGTAAACGAGCCATCGGTGTTCGAGCTATTGAGGTTCGACAGTATGTTTTTTGCGGAGAAATAAGAAAACTTTTGTAGCGCATTTTGCAGCTCGTTTTCGCGGTAACTGATTTAGGTGAATGGATACTTGGAAGACTGCCCCCTTTTTTACATGGGTGACAACTTTTGTGACTTTCTTGTACACAGACCGTTGTGGAAAGGGATCTACTCTAAAAGGAAAGAAACAATTTACTCCAGAAGGGAGCAAATTCTTTCCGTTTAGAGTAAACTCCTTTTCAGAAGTGAAGGAAAAATAACTTTGACAGAGTTGCTCCCCTGAAAGTGTATCCGCTAATCAGAACGCAGTTTGGTAAATCCTCGAGGGGGTAACTCGGAAAATTTTTGGGCGAGGGTGTGCCGCTGGAACTTTGAATACACCCTCTATTCATATAATTTCCAGACTGACAAAACATACATTTTCACATAATTTGCATGTAAAAAGATATCCTATTGATATAATAGAAGAATATTATTCAACACTAGTTGAACCAAAACAGACAACTTACTTGGGAATTATATGCAAAACATTATGTGCATTTTGCCTCTTGTTTCGATTCTGTATGTGGTCAGGTAAGTTGTCTGCCAAAATTGGAAATCAATGGGCTATTGATGTAATGATGCTTTAGAAATGGGGAGCTATTGATATAATTTGGTACTAAATTTGATACCTTATCATATAATCTCAGGCTTGAAAAGTATACCTATTCCAGCGGCACATCCCTGAACTGCTCCATGGAGGAAGTTACCCCTGCGGTGACACTGCGGGGTTGAAAAATGATGAAGTTCACGCGATGCTTAGACCTACAACACTTCAGAATCCTCTTTGATATGATTTACTTAAGGAGATTGAATATACTTTCAAGGGTGAAAACTCTGTCAAAATAGTTTTGTCTCCCTTCTGAAAAGGCATCTAGTCTAAAAGGAAAGAATTTGCTCTCTGTAGGAGCAAATTCTTTTCTTTTAGAATAGACCCCTTTTCAGAAGAGGATTGGTGTGCAGAAAAGCAAACAGGAAGTCAGAAAAGTTATTTTTTTAGTAAAAGTGGCAGGAAATCTACCAGGTGTCTAGTCCTCTTCATAGAATTACAGTTACATGAACATGCTAATTTGGAATTTAACCCATTTATGCCGAGTGGACTCTTCTTCCTTATGTCTTTGGATAGGTCCATTTGCAATAGCAGATTGTGTGGTTAGTTTTTTATTATTACCATATTATATTGAAATTCCTGTATTTAATGCAAACAGTGTAGACCCTGATCAGACGCCGCGTTCTGCGGCGTCTGATCTGGGTCTACACTGTTTGCCAATGTCCCTTTTATGGGACACTAATCATATATGGGTTAAATGATGGGATATGCCATAAGATAGCTTTTCGTGGCCACCGTCACAATGCACACCTGGGCTGCGTTCAAACGTGCAAAAATTAGTCGCGAACGTTTTGCCCAGGGTCCCTGCTCCTGTTGTCATTAAGAACAGCGATTCTAGGCAAACGTTCGCAATTTCACTGAACTTTTGAACTGAGCCCTGGTTTCATCTTTGCTTGCTGAAAGTTCAAGACAAAGTTTACCTTCAATAACGGAATAACGAAATGGATCACTGCTTTACAGCCATTGGTTTGGTTAATTAAACCAGGACCAACAGTGTATTTCATGCACTGTACCTACCTAATTAGTCTGGCCCCAGACCTTTTCTTTATTTTTTTTGAGGGGACACAACACTTGTATAGCTTGTAGAATTTTTGTTTACTTCAGTCCATTGGCTTTTTGTTCAGCCATAGGTAACTTGAAGTTGGATTAAAGAGGATCATGATAAAAAAAATGTAGAGAAAGAGAGAAATAGATATAAAACAAAAACGACTGGAGCCAGTCTACTACCTAATGCTTATACATAATCGTGTGTTAGTGTTTACCCTTCCGAAATTATTTAAAATAACGCGTTCGTTTTATTTCAGCAATGAACAGCGACTTGTCCACTAATGAAACAGGTAAGTATAAAAAGTTGAAACTTGCGAGGAAAATTTGTAACTAAAAAAGAAACAACAAAGAGTCTTACAATTCTGAAGACAAACTAGAGAATCACTAGTGATAGGGATCATTTCTGTTTGTTTTATTTTCTTTACTGCTGATTGGGTCGAAAGGCTTTACTCATATTAAATTATGTCAACCTGTGTCACCCGTATTAGTCTTTTTAACTTTAAGTATGAAGCTCTAAGTGAGATAAAAAACAAATATGCGAAAAACGTGTATTCAGATATTCCAAAAATATCCATGAAATTCCATCTAATATTTTTCCTAATAATGTTCCATGATTGTTAGTAGGTTCTATTTAAGACCAAACTACCCTTACACTGTGCATAGTACTAGTGTAAAAATCTGAAATGCTGCTTCTGCTGCTGCTGCTTATGATGATGATGATGATGATGATGAATAGGTTAATCAATTACCCATGACTGATGATCCGCCATTTTTTACAAGGGAGACAACTTACATTACCGGGTTATATTATGCCCGCTCTGCACATCAATTCCTTCTGCAAAGGGGACTACCCTTAAAGGAAAGAATTTACTCCCGCTGGGAGCAAATTCTTTCCTTTTAGAGTAGACCCCTTTTCAGAAGGGAGGCAAACAATTTAGAGTTATCTCTCCTGAAAGTATATCAGCTCCCATCAAGGAAAATAAATTCACCAAAATGAAATTGAAAACTACTGATTTCGCTGTCTGATAAACATAAGAACAGTATATGTCCTTGTTTTAGGGTATTCCGGAGTACCCCAGCTTGGTGGCCCTACGACGTACAGAGGGACGGGCTTAGCTACAGAGGATTATGTATCCATAGCTTTAGGAGCAGTCTTGATTCTTTTGATCATAGCAATAATTGTTGGTACCATCCTATTTAAGAAGGGTAAGTACAAGAGAAGAGGTGAACTGAATTTACACAGCACTGTTCTGATAAGTAAAACGAACACCGCCCTTTGTAAACAAAATTAACAAGTAATAGCTTTAATAACTGTGATCGACTATTTTTCCGCTGGATGTTTCGCTATCACATTTTTTTTTTTTTTTTTTTTTTTTGTACTATTTCGTCAGCAGCTGTAAAACTGACCAAGGATCTCAATGCGCTCGCCTCCTCGTGCTACTCAACTTATAAACACGTGTCGCAAAATGAGACTGTGTACCCAATAGTATATCATAATGCGTCCAGAAAATACTCAAAATCCGCCCACTCTTTCACACAGTCTGATCAGTGCCCTCGTTGAGCGCCCTAACTACAGACAACAGATTACATGTATTGTTTTCTAAGACGCAACACGAAGACTCTAATCAGACAATTTTGTCGCGGGTTGGTGGGTACATCAATGGCCCTGACTGGCCAGCGCATGAAGATCAGGGTCTTCACTTTATGGCTTTCCATGAATCCACGGACTGTTTAGGTGAGTAGCTGGAGAACTAATCGGATTGTGCGGGCACGCAAATGCAAATGCACAAAAGTATCGCATAAATACCCACGACAATTATTATAACTCTGCCGTTTTTTTTTTTTTTTTTATTTTTTTTTTCTATTTATTTAATATGTACATATATTTACTATTCTTATTTTTCCGTTTCTTTCTGTATATGATAATATACTTGTCCGCGGTCAAGTGCAAAAGGCCAGCAAAGTAGTAAATGCGCATGTTTCTCTATAGTACTGACTGACCCTATAGAATTATCCATCGTTTACTTATTGTGACAGTGATTTTTGATGAGTTCGGTTTTTTTTTTCCATCAGCCTCGATATTCTGACATAAACCTCTTTTATTACAGGTTATTTGGGTCAAAAAGTATCCCCATCAGACGACGGTCTAGATGAGAAACCGAAACTGATATCTTATTTTTCAAGGTAATATATATTTTTATTTTCCTTTTTCAAGAGAGAGACAGAGAGAGTGAGACAGACAGACAGATAGAGAGAGAGAGAGAGAGAGCGAGAGAGAGAGATGGAGAGAGAGAGAGAGAGAGAGAGAGAGAGAGAGAGAGAGAGAGAGAGAGAGAGAGAGAGAGAGATGTCAACATTTATAATTAACGTATAAGGCTAAAAAGGGTTTTCTGTTATGAGTATACTGTTATAGTGTTAATAGAGGGTTATTAAGAACTGACCAGCCAAGGTGCACAGTTCTGTAGAGTTGCGTTTCCGTATTCATGGCAAACGCATGTAACTTAAACAAGACAAAAATGTTCATTTCTTTGAAAACTAAAATTAAACTTTCCGTGTAATACACAAGATTTATAATCTGTATTTATGCACTGATATGATTTAAACTGTGGTTTATTTGTATAACATGTACAGAATGACAAGAAATTACATAATATATTGTATACGGTATTTTATTTGTGCACTGATTTGAAAATGGATTAATAACAAAGGTGATATAATGATATTTCATGACTGTAATTTCATATACCACTCCGACAAAATTAAAAAAAAAACGTATTTCCCCAAGATATTGGTCATCTAAATTTCCTTACCACACTTGCTTAACATTTGAACAAAGTCCATTCGACTTACTGTCAGTGTGTTTAAAGTATACTGGATGGACGGCAAACAGTGTGGACCCTGATCAGACGCCGCGTTCTGCGGCATCTGATCTGGGTCTACACTGTTTGCTCTGGTCTGTCAGTTCCTATAATTAGAGTAAATACGGTATAATATCTCCGTGACGCAACGTGTAAAAAGAGTCCTATCACAAAGGTGGGTAACAAATGCCCAGATCAGCCTGCGCATTCGCACAAACTGATCAGGGACTTCGTAGCCAGCTTGCGGATTCAGTCCATACTATAGAAAATATCGATAACCGGAGAAGGTCCTGATCGGACTGCGGGAACGCCCAAGCGGGGTGGGCCATCGCTGTGCCCAGGTGGTAATTTTTCCACTTTGTGTTTAATATCGATGATGGACCAAATAGCCGTATTCAGTTTTATTGAGAAACACTGGCTTTGTCACGAAAAACAGGGGCTTGGTATGTACGTGATGGACTCATGCAATATGCAAACAGACCGGACAAGAAATGAAGCATTTGTTTTCTAGTTTCTATGTTTAACGCCAACTAAAAAGGCGGAGCCTAACTTTGAGCAAGCACATTAAAGAGGTTCCGAAGTTGAAATCTTAAAAGCTGTGACCTGCTGATTATAAATAAATGCAGGCTTTTAAAATACTTTGTTTAAATATTTTTCACAGAAAATAAGACATGGCATTTCATTCAAATTGTCCTCGAAGGACATCTTAATAATTTTTGACTACACCTCCTGATCCTGAGTCTTCCTTTTACAATATAAAGTGAGGATATGCCGCCAGTGAGTTCTGAATAAATGAAGCATTTCTTTTCATGATTGCGTGTGAAAAGAGGCGAGACTAACGTTGCGCAAGCTCATTAGAGAATTTCCGAAGTTGAAAGATTAATCCATTTATACCGAGTGGACTCTTTTACCTCTACTCTTTAGACAGGTCAATTTCCTATATAAGGAGTGTCTGATTAATTTTTATTATGATCATGTTTTGTAGGAATTTCTGAACTTTATGCAAACGGCGTCTGATCTTGGTCTATACTGTTTGCCAATGTCCCTTTTATGGGACGCTGGGCTTAAATGGGTTAAGCTTTTGATTCGCTGATAATAGGTGTATTTAAAAGCAGACAATATTAAAAAAAAAAAAAACAAAAAAAAAACAAAAAAAAAAAAAAAAAAAACAAAAACAAAAAAAAAAAAAAAAAAAAAAAACAATCTACATTGTTAAGACTTTGTTTTCATTTTAATTAAAATATCTCAAATTTGAATGAAATGGCTAGTTTTATTCTTTTTATTTTTTGTGGAAAGAGAGAGAGAGAGAGAGAGAGAGAGAGAGAGAGAGAGAGAGAGAGAGAGAGAGAGAGAGAGAGAGAGAGTACACTTTTCCCCTCCTCCAACATTTCCTGACACATCGTCATTTAGTAAAAGGGATTTCAATGGCAATGAGTTAATGGGTCGGAACATTTAGGGACAATGCGGTATCCATTCATGGAAAATCCGAAGGCAGGTTTTCTCTAGATGCAGATCCTGCGGCATCATGTTAAACATATCGGATGGATGAGCCATGATTTCAGGAAATCAATATCAAATGAAAGTAATATAAATTCTGGTAATTACTACATTTACTACTGATGCGCCGAGCAAAATTTGTAGCAGACGACATTCTAAAAGACATAATTTTCAGATAAAATAAGTCTTGACATTTCATGTGAATCGTCTGCTTGGTAGACGATTCACATGAAATGCCAAGACTTTTTTTCTGAAAAAAAAAAAATCAAAATTGAAATAGTCGTCTGCTGCAGTTGTGGTTGGCGCTTTACGGGTTAAAACATTATTGCAATAGACGAAATCAAATTTCTAGTTTTTTAGAGATTTATTTGTTCAAGGCTGAACTCAATATTTGGTCACATTTTATGGATGTTGGTTCGTTTGCTATTTTATAAATATAACATTCCTGAGAGGGCGATAGTAAAACTGTCGCCCTGTGGAATATGGTTATCGACCGAGGCGAAGCCGAGGTCAATAATCATATTCCGAAGGGCGACATTTTTTTTTATTATACCAAACTTTCATATCCCGACGGGTGATATGGTTTGTATTATACCAAATTTTCATACTTCGAAAGGTTACATTTTTTATTATATCAAACTTTTACACTTACATACGAACTTCCTCTGATGCGCATGTGATATGTTTTTTTTACTATCGCCCTTGGGAAATGCTAGAAATATCACTTTCAGGCCTTTTAAACGAATCGTACGCGCATTCACAGCCGCGCATGTGATATATATATATTTTTGGTTTACGAAAAGAGGACTGACTATCCTTAAAGGAAAGAATTTACTCACAGAGAGTGCAAATTCTTTCTATTTTGGGTATACACCTTTTAAGAAAGTTTTGGTTTGCATAAAAGCGGAAGATTTCAGGGGCCATAGCATCAAAATTGCATTCCTCACATCTGAATAGCGGTCTATTCTTTCCTTTTAAACTAGAAGCCTTTTCAGAAGGGACTTGGTGCACATGAAATCAAACACAAAGTTTCAAAAGTTATCTCACAAATGTATCCAGACCGAATCACCTGGTGGAGTTTCCTCCATTTTTGACAGGGGACACAGCTATGATTGCCTGTTTGCTTATCTACACACCAGTCACCTTTTGAAAAGGGGTCTGCACTAAGAGGAAAGAATTTGCTCCCATCGGGAGCAAATTTTTTCCTCTTAGTGTAGACCTCTTTACAGCAGGGAGAAAAATAATTTTGATAGGAGCCTTCTTTGAAAGTGTTTTCAATCCTCTTACACAGAAGACTATATTACGTATTCTTTTCTTAAAGGTCTGGTACCAGCCTTTATTCAGAGAGTATCGGAGGAGAGTATAATACCTCACCAAGACCAGAATACAAGCCAGGACCAGAGTCAAACCCGATAATGTAAGTTACCTGTTTTTGATAGCAAGTTTTAATTTCAAGATTATTAAATTAATAATTGGGGTGGTATCAAGCAAAATTAAGGTATTCAAACATTTGCACGTCGACAAGTTTCACCAAGACCGTTGTGATCCATTAACCCTGGTCCTGCTGGTACCGGATATGCCTTGCCTTTGCAAACAGTATAGATCCAGATTAGATGGCTTTTGAAGAAGCCAACTGACCTGTATCTGCACTGTTTGTCATTAATTATGTGATTTGGTACCAACAAGTAATCTGATTGGTTGAAAATTAGAAGTGGGCGTGGCATTTAATTGATTCATCATGGCAATGGTTATACTCTAACCGCTCTACCGTATTATTCCTAAGAATAAGGACATGTCTTGTGTATTGAGCAAGAAAGTTCTGTGGAAGATTCTTCGGATGGTAATGCACTGGCTCTGGCTTCCCGCTGTTGGCGCTTTCTCTCAGCTTCGCAAATTCTATTTGCTTCGTAGTCGTCTGCTCATTTCCTGATGAGGCAGTGCCACTTTGATCCCAGACTGGGGGTAAGTTGAAGTCGCTGAGGGAGGCTTTAGGGTTTCCTTGTAGCGTTTCTTCTAGCCACCATGGGAGCGGCCCCCACCCATCCCAGGGTTTCCCACCTGAAGTTCTCCATAGAAGATTATCTTTAGTAAGCGTTCATTAGGCATTCTAGTGATTTGAACAGCCCAGCTTAGCTATGCCGGCTTTAGAAGAATATTTATATTCTGCATCCTTGCCCTCCGTAAGACTTCTGTGTCAGGAATCTTGTCTTGTCACCTGCTCTTTAGAGGTTTTTTCGGGTAGCCCGTGAGGAAGTGGTTAAGTCTTTTACCCGACGCAGGTAAACTGTCCAGGTCTTGCATGCATATCAGATTGTAGGCAATACTGCAACTTTTCAGACTTTCAATTTTGTACCCAACCTGATTCTACTTTGATCCCAGACATTTCCATGTAGTACGTTGGCTTTAGCAATCCTGTTGTTTACTTCATCACTATTGCGCACAGCTCTTGACAGATTGCTTCCTAAATATGTGATTTGTCAACAACCTGCGTTTTTTTTGTCCTTTCAGTATAATGATGGGCTCAGTTTAAGGCTTTCCAGGTGCAGGATTGGTGTTGATTATGAGATCATCTATTGTCGCAAACTCGTGAAACTAGATCCATACCTTATTGCGTTTTCCTCTCAGTTGAGGCAGTTTTTGCCATGTCATCAGCATAAAGAAGCTCATCCGTCATTTCTTGCTGCACTTTAGTTATAAACTATAACATTCGTCGACTGAATAGCTTGCCATCAAAGTGGTATTTGACTGGAATACCATCATCACAATACTGAAAAGCATCTGTAAGTTTGGCAACAAACAGCCTTCATGGGAAACAATTCAGGGAAACCTCCATCATTTTAGACACTTGCAAGCATGCCATCATGAAGTTGTCTATCAATGCTATGATCTTTGTTGGACACCCAAGCTTTGCCATGATTTTACAAAGTCCATCAAGACTAACTGTGTCAAATGCTTTGATGAGGTCGACAAAGGTCACACAGAGATCCACATGTTGTTCCTGTTATTTCTACTGGAGTTGTCTCGATGTAAAGATCATGTCTATTGTTCCTCGATCTTTCCTAAAGCCACATTGCCTTTCTGGAATAAGTCTATTGTGATTCGGGGAGATAGACCTGAGTAAACAGAGCAGACAATTGTTCAAACCCAGAGAATGCGGCATCAACAAAGAAAATAGGCAAACAGCAATCAGAATCACATCAAGTCCTCAAGATCAAGCAGTTTTCAGAAACGTTCACAGGTAGTCATAATGGGATTGTTTAGTGATGTAGGACAAGCGTGGTAAGGAATGCAGATTGTCGTCCAGGTCAGACCATCGATTGAAAACCTCTCTGTTCACCCAACAGTAAAAGAGTACCCTTAGAGCGAAGGTAAATGGCAAATAAAGGAGAGAAATGGGCCCCGCCTTTCATGTGCAGTTGCCCAAAACACGATGAGCTCTGACCATCCTTATGGACACAAGAGACATTGTTAGCGTTACAGTATCAATTTTTGATGGTTGCTTCATCTTTTCAGATACTTGTACGATGACATCTACTATCCTCCAAACACAAGACCGTTACCGGATAGAACTACAAAAGGAGATAAGTCCACAAAGCGAAAGAAGCGCAAAAAAATGAAAAAAAGAAGGCCAGAAAGAGCGTTTGAGTCTTCACCGGCACATAGACAAGATGAACAGAAGCGGGTCACGGATTCAAGGGGCCGTATTGAGACTATGAAGATAATTGAAGAGGAGGATGAAGATATTGTAGTCATACCTGATACTAGAATAAATATTTACGTAAGATACGGTTATCCGGACCCTTATAGTGACTGGGAACCTGCTTTTATCAGAGACATCTATTAAAAACAAATTATAGACATAACACACAAGTTTTGTCCCAAAACGTGTAACGATGAGATGTAAGGCAAATAACGACTATCTTCGTAGGAATTCCCATGCTTTGCTACGAAAATAGTGGTTATTTCCCTTGAACATTATCAAATGAAGGGGAATGAATACTCTTTCAAGGGGGTGGGGGGGGGGGGTACTCAGCAAACACACAACGTCCCAACAACGTCTTTACAACGTCGCTGCAACGTCGTGACTTTGCAGCGACGTTGTAACGACGTTGTTGCGACATGGTGTGTTTGCTGGGTTACTCCATCAAATTTCTTTGCTTCTCTTCTGAAAATCTGTCTCTGTAAAAGGATAGAGTTTTCCCCGTGGGATGAACTTACATCAACGTATTTTACACCCTTCCCTCTCTCCTTGTTCCACTACCAGAATTATATGTAGCGCAGCGCAAAGAGAATATCCATGTTTCCATATGCTGACAATGGAAGTCTAGATCAGCCTGCACATTCCAGTAGCTTGATTAGATCCTTTTTATGTCCACAGAGAACAGTAGCGGGTTTATATTGTTTGTCATCCATTCAATTTAAGATGCATGAACATGTGGACAATTGGAAAATCCAGTTCTGCTTAAGCTGGTTATAGGGATGGGATGGATTGAAGGGAACGTGTGTAGCCCTGTAAACTACATTGCTGTCATATAAAGAGTCTCAATGTAACCGAGACGACGACTTTCGTTCTTTTTGTGTCCTTTGTTACCAAGGGCAACCTTTATAATTTTTGTTCCAATTTAGGACATGTATGGTAATGAATTAATGTGTCTAACTAGGGTAAATACGGTAATTCTTTTTCTTCTCTTTGGTTTTTGTTCAACATTTAACAATTTTAGCCCTGTAGACCAAAACAGACACTTATGCAAACAGTGTAGGTCCAGATGAGACGGCTCATATGAGCCGTCTCATCAGGATCTACACTGTTGCCATTCTGTTTTTGATTTTCGACTGACATCCCTAATCGCAACAGTGGGTGTGCCCAAATTCAAAGATAGATGCATCCACTACAGAAATTCAGGGTGAAAAAGTTAACTCTTCAGTATTCAAGCTTCTGAATATATTGAGCGGATATTCATGCTGCTTTCATAAAATCAAAGCACTGTGAGTACTGACGGGGCGGTTGCCAAATGGGATTTACGTTGAAATAAAAAAAAAATAAAAAACAAAATACACACACACACACACACACACACACACACACACACACACACACACACACACACAAAAGAAAACAAAAAAAAAAAGAAAAAAAAAACATTACATAAACAATACTCAATAATGGCAACCCGTTTGAATTTTACCCATTTGATGCAGATTCTGCATTTCAAATACAGGTATCTATTTTAATGAATGCAGATATCTGTAATTTTTGGAATTACAGATATCTTTAACTGAAATTCAGATATCTCTAATTGAAATAGAGATGTCTCTAGCTGAAATGCAGATATTGGTATTTGAAATACTGACAACATTATTTTCGATCATAAGATAGATATCTGCATTTCAGTTAGAAACATCTGCATTTCAAATACAGATATCTGCATTTCAATTAGAGGTATCTCTAATTTTGCTGAATTTTTGATATATGCATTCAAATTACAGGTATGTCTAATCGAAATGCGTATATCTGTATTTGAAATAAGATATCTGAATTTCTAAATTAAATTGATACATCTGTATTTCAGTTAGAGATAACTGTGACGTGATTTATGATTGAAATAGAAATATCCCTTTGCACTCCACTTATGGGCAACTGATACCTCCCTCGCCGATATTTACATGCACACCGTTTACCGGTTACAAAGTACCAATGTGACAGACGGCACAGTTCGCGCCCTTCTAGACACAAAGAAATTCGTTAAAGATGCTTAAGATCATTATCTCTTTACAGTCAAACCGTCGCTATAAACATCCCATAATTTTGGTTACAAACAAGCATACATAAACTTTATTCACATAGGCCGCCATCTTTGTTGTGCCAAAAGACAGCTTGAGAATAGCCCTTTCTCTGTCTTTCTCTGTAGTTAGTGGGACCGCGGCTAGAGTAACTTTTTTTCAGAGATTACTATAGAGCGTGGGAGTTGCACCCATTTCCGGTGGCCTCTCATAGTTTAATATATTTTTTTCAGAGATTACTATAGAGCGTGGGAGTTGCACCCATTTCCGGTGGCCTCTCATAGTGTAATATATTGGATGGCGGCCTGCTTCAGCAAAGTAATAATAAAAAATAAAAAAAAATAAAATAATAAAAAAAAAAAAAAAAAAAAAAATGAAGATTCCCGCAATTTTCTGCGCGAATTTCATTTTTTCCGAGCCTAAATGTATCTAAGAAATTTTTCGTTCATTTTTCTCTGACATGAAAGCAAGATATCAAATTTATTGATAAAAACTCAATGATATCATTCATCATATCAGTTGATGGATCAGTTGCCGAAAAATATAGGTTAACTTGGTCAAATCAAGGAATACCTCTCGCATAGCACTAGGCTGTTGATACAAATTCACATATTTAATGACAAACAGTGCAAATCCAAATCACATCACGAAAACTTGCCTATATAATTCTGACCCCCTTAAACCCCACTTTTATATAGCAAAACTGGGGTTTACAGGGGTATACATTATTTTTCTTATGTCTGCTTAAAACATAGAATGTGGGTACTCGTTAGAACCGCCTCGTCGAGGCGGTTCTAACGAGTACCCACAATTTATGTTTTGTCGAGGCGGTTCTAACGAGTACCCACAATCTATGTTTTGAGGAGAAATTTGAAAAATATCAGAATTTTTTATCTGAAAATTTTCATTTTTTGGTGGTAAAATTTTCAGTATATTTGAATAGGCATGTTTTCGTAATGAGCTGGCTTCTGAACTGATCCACTGTTACCAAAGACAAGGCATATCCGCGTTCAGCAGGACTAGGGTTAACTATCCATATTTTGGGAAATATTATTCGGACCAGGAGAAAAACTGGTTTGATTTTAAGATGATCAACGAATGGAAGGGACGCTTGTTGCGTATGCAGACGTAACTCTTTTGGACATCTGTAGCCCTGGAGATCAAAAAGCAATACCGACAGGCAAATGATTTTCTTATTTCTTCACTAAAACGTATGTTGTAGGTACTCATTAGAGGCGCTTCTAATGGGTACCACAACATATGTTATGGGTACAGAAATGCGAAAATGTCAATACTTTTTATTAAAAAAAAAAACAAACAAACAAAAAAACCGTCTTATCTGCCACCATGTAATCAACGCTTAGCATGCAGGCTGAAAATCTCAGCAGAAGACATCTTGAAATAATTTTTGACATATCATGCAAATTATCTCTTTTGGAGACAATTTGCTTGGTGTCAGATCCTATTTTTTAGAAAAAAAAAGAATACAATATCATCAGTTTGTCGTCTGCTGAATTTGTCCATAGCATGACAAGTGTTTATTCTACTGTTGAAATCATGTGACAGGTACCGTGTGACGTATCCGACCAGCAAAGATAAGTCTCAAAATCTTCACTGTCTGATAACGGTCTGTATTGTATACCTACACAATCTAAGCACTTTATAGAATGCAAAGATACACTGTACAGTTGTTGTTTTTTTTCACATTGAAATATGATTACCAAATCTCGAAAAGCTTTTTTTCGATGCTCCAGCGAAAATTGTACATAAAACAGCGACATTTTTAACATTAGACTTCTGACCTCTAAAAGACAAAAGACCTAAAACAGTTCTAAATATGAGAGAGATTTATTTGTGTTGAGGTTTTACGGCCCAGTCAACCCAAATGGGGTCATGTCGAGCGCGGTCAGAACTGCCCTTCTTGAATCAGCGGAAGGGAAAGAATGATCGTAGAAAATATTTCATGATCAATCTCCACGAAAGAATGTTGCCGACCTCGGTGGGGGTTGAACCCGCGACCTCCTGTCTCCAGTCGGACGGCGCATCCAACTGAGCCACCGAGGCCGGCCTGAGACAGAGAGAGAACAAACTTGATGATAGTTTAGAAAATCCCTTGCAATAAAGAAAACGTTCCTGGGCCCCTGGCTGATGATCTTTCTTGGCTACTAGCCCCGAAAAAATTCTTGCAGTTGAGCGCCATGAAAAGATATTTGACCACATTTGACGTTAGTTTTGGTGTGGTTGTGTTAGGATGTATGTTTATGTGAACTTTTAGCAAATTTGTAGCAGACGACATTCTATATGTAAAATAATTCTATTGAAATGTCAAGTATTATTTTCTCTGAAAAATAATAATAGTAAAAAATCAAAGTGTCGTCTGCTGTAGTTGTGATTGGCACTAGGATAAATGTGCCATTTTTAAAGCAATTGCGGAAACAAGAAGAAAATAGCTTTATCATACAAATGGTGGGCATTTTTACCTCCTCAAGTGCTTGTTCATTAACCTTTACCACCTTCTGGGCAAATTCAGCAGACGGACAAATGGATGATATTTTCCCCCAGCAGACAGGATTTGACAGTTCATGCAAATTGTCTCCATTGGAGACAATTTGCATGAAATGTCAAATCGTGTTTTCTGGGAAAACCAAGAAAACTATTTCAAAATGTCGTCTGCTGAAAACACATTACCCAGACTGCTGAGTGTTGAGTAGGACTGCGAGACGCGGATGATTGCTATCATTATCTAGACAGGAAATATTATTTTTATGATTAGTTTTTCTGTTAATCAGTTATTATTATATGGGGTGCCTTTAGAGAGTGACAAAAGATAGAAACTAATATCAAACCTTACTACTCATCGGCAAAAATTCAGCAGACGACACACTGATGTCAGTTTTCTTATTTTTTTCCAAGACAATAGGTTAAGGAGACAATTTGCACGAAATGTCAAAGCCTATTATCTGGGAAAATAATAATAATAATAATAAAACATATTTCAAAATGTCGTCTGCTGAATTTTTTATCCAGCATGCTAAGCGTTAATTAAACGTTTCACAACAAAAACACTATATTCTTTTTGTACTGCTCACCTAATCGAACACACCATACCACAATCACGCTAAATATTCCGATTACTTGAGTAAACAGTGCAGACCACATCAGATGCAGTCCTACCTGGATTCACACTGGTTGCAATTCAACCAGCACATTTGGACAAGTCGATTCAATAAAATGGTTTTGGATACGTCACTCACAATACCCTCAATGCAAAGAATTTACTCCCAACACCCCAACCCCAGCTTTTGAAAAGGGAGACAAATACTTCCAGACTAGAATGGTCTCCCTTGCATCTGAACTAATTCACCTTAAATAGCTTTCACTTAAAAGAGCATACATTATAGCACGCTGGGTTGTTATGCTATGCTTATTATTCATGTTAACATTTACCACTTTCGGGGCCAATTCAGCAGACGACTAATTGATATTTTTCTTATTTTCCCCAGGAAAATTAACTTTAATGCAAATTGTTTCCTTAGGACTAGGAGACAATTTGCATGGAATGTCAAAATCTTTTTTTTTTTTTTTTTTTGAAAAAAAAAAAAAAAAAAAAAGACTTTTTTTTCGAAATGTCGCCTGCTGAAAATTTTACCCAGCATGCTAAGCGTTAATATAAGTCTATAATATATAAAAGAATAATATACATGTAATTATCGCTTGTAACAGCTGAAGTCTGTTTTACTAAACCATGTGATATACATATATATGGTATATTATGAGTGGATCAAAGTGCGCACATTTAAAAGGAGTAATTCCAAGAATGTTCTTTGTGGTGTTTTCCTAGACAATTTATTGCTCTTTCCGACGATATAAAAAGGGTCAGTTTACCTGCGATGACCTTAAAAATCTCAGCTGGCATGTAAAAATCTTTTCGAAATGGGGTTTTGATTGGAGTCCATTATCCATTTATTGTCCAAACGCCAACGGACATAGACAATATTCCATTTATAGTCTACGCCCACGGTCGTAGACAATTATTAATATTAGTATTTGCCATTGCCCCGGCTGCACTTTAGGAAAGGTCACGGACTGATCCAGTGCTATTTTCCATGGACTGCTTATCGTTATTATATCACGAAAACATGCTTATATAATTTTGACCCCCTTAAACCCCACTCTTATATAGTAAAACTGGGGTTTACAGGGGTATAAATTATTTTTCTTATTTCTGCTCAAAAACATAAATTGTGGGCACTCGTTAGAACCGCCTTGACGAGGCGGTTCTAACGAGTGCCCACAATTTATGTTTTGAACAGAAATATGATAAATAACATAATTTTTTATCTGAAAATTTTCAGTTTTGGAGGCAAAATTTTCCATATATTTGAATAGGTTTGTTTTCGTAATGATAAATCGTTATAATAACGTGACTAATTATGTCCATGGACATAGACAATCTTAAAATTTACCATTGCTCCATGGACATGGGCATAATCTTAAAATTTATCATTGCTCCAGAAGCAATTTGAATGGGCGCAGGCAATCTGCCATTGATTGCTTAACGTGATTGGGCGTAGACAATCTTAAAAATCCCCATTGCTCCGGAGGCACTTTATCAAAGGTCATGCACTGGTCGGATGATGCTTTCTATTGGCAGCTTAACGTAATTAGTTTCGGCACACCCCTCTCTTGTAGCTAGCTGAAAGGTTACCATTAATACGGTTGAACTTCATCCAAATAATCATTTTAGACATTTTCCCTTTTAAAGAGTGTGGGTGCATTGATACTGCTAAACGTTGGTTGCCTGTTGAAATCAAGATTATTTACCCTATGAAAACTGACTGGGGACAATCCTGTACTGTCTACTACATGCATACCACAGACACAGAACATATACATTTTACATTAACTTCTTAACAAAACATACATACAGTCGACTCTCGTTATCTCGAATTCCAAGGGTCTCTCTGAAATACTTCGAGATATCCTTACTTCGACATATCAGATTGCCAGAATTGAGGAAAAACTAATTCGATTAATCACATTTAACAAATATATGTGAAATTGGACTCTTGAAGTTAGAGATATATTGAAAACATTGTGGAAAAGAGGAGAAATTGCTCCCTAGGAGCAATTTCTCCTCTTTTCCACAATATTTTTTACTTGTTGTTAGATTTTCAAAATTAGGCAGGGACCAGATTTTCACTTCGAGATAAGCGGTTATTCGAGATAAGCAAGGTCGAGATAGCGAGCGTCAACTGTACATGATACAGTTTATCTCATTTTTTTCTTCTATTCCTTCAGCAATGAAATGAGTACATAGACATGTGTTCTTAGCGCAGACAAGCACTTTGTGAAAATGAATATTTATATAATTCATACCGGTAACAAGCTATTAAGATCATATGTGGCAGTGATGCAACTTATTTGGCAGGAATAAAAACTGGTAATAAAATGCAATCTAACTGCATTATTAAAGGCTGCAAACCTTATGCAATTAGCGGTGATCTAGCAGGAAGGAACGCTAAAGTTAGAAATGGGTTCAAGGCGGAAAAAAGAAGAAGCGAATGTCATTGTTTCCCACCGACAGATGCTTGATTTATTTGTTCAAAGTCCACGCGACTTAGATGAATCCGAGAATTACGGAACCGCTACGAAATTGACCATTGAAACATGATGGAAAGGATCTTGATGATTTTGTGTTTGTGTTCAGGTTTACGGCCATCTCCAAAGTTTCCATGTCCCGACCTAAAGGCGACTTTATATTGGTGTCAGTTGACGACTTTCTGAGTCATAAATGATGAACTTATATGTATTTTGGTTCAAAGGCGCCAGTCCGATCCCTTGCCTGTTTAATTCGTTTTTCTCCTCTTCTGTATGTAGTAATGGGCTTCCAAAAGCGTTAAAGACGGTTATTTTTATTTGGGTTTTACGGCCCTTTCAAGAGTATTTCACTAATATCTAGCCGATCGTTCATCAAAGGTGGGCGAAAACCGGAGAACCCGGGGAAAAGCCATCTGACCATCCGTAAGCAGAACTTGGCTTTCCCACATGTGACCCGAGCGTGGCTCGACCCACAGCGGTGAGAAACCTAGTGGATTAAGAGTCAACTCACTTATCTACTATGTTACGAGGGCCCGCAGACAAAAGACGTACACGCTCCAGAGCATTTTGTTATATGACGTAAGAGAAACGGCATGTGACGTCAAAGTACGTGGTACAAGTTGCTGGCAATGGTGACCTTGCATTCATTTGAAAGTAAGTAGACATTCATGTAACTTTGAAATTTCATTTCAAGCTTAAAAGAGCGTTTACACCGTGACTTTAAGAGGCACTGATACCCTTTGATCCCTTTTAAGTGAGACTTTTCTCTCAAAGTAAATTTCTTCTAAAAAGACCTACTCTTAAAGAAAATAATTTGCTCCCCTCGGTTTCTTTGATGTTTTTTTTTTTTTTTTTTAACATTTTCAGAATAAAAATATGTTCATCTATAACAAACATCATGTCACGTTTGTCTTTCTATAGTACACCGCAAATATTTCGCATTGATTGTTGGAGACCGCTACCAGATTTAATATGCCTCTTTTCGACAATCCGTTTTCCTGTTAATACCAACCTAATAACTAACTAATAAATAATTACCTGCTAACGCTGATAACGCTAAATTCTGCATTCAAACATATTTTTAGCTTTATACGCTCTGGTGTATATAAATAGCGAATAAATAAGCAAAAACCAAAGGAAACGTCAAACTTTTGCCGAAATAAGATTGCAATCATATTGAGTACAATATCGGTGGATGAATATTCCAGTAAAAACGCGCTAAATCTACAGCTTTGGATAAAACCCGAGTAGCGTCCTACTAAACACCGAAAACGATATTTTCCACCGAAAAGGACCGAAAAGGGACAATCGGGTACCGAAAAGGACTTTATAAATATGGTATAACAATTTACATTATGATGTTAATACTAAAAAGACACCGAAAGGGGGTTATCAAGAACCGAAAACGATTGCATTAATATGAATTAATAAAAGTAAGAAATATTGAACAAATATGAAAGTACTGATATATGTTCTAGATGCCTATTTAATTTTCAGGCAACCGCACAATCAGTGCCCTCAGTGGCTTGATTTCATACAGTGCCGTTATATATTTTGTCACGCGTTTTGGGTTAACAAAGAGAGGCTATGGAAATTGGGAAAGTTTTTTTAAACATCTTTCCCCCTATATCTATGTTCTACTAAAACTGCAAACAGACCAAAAATCCATTTCTACTATAGGAAGTTTGCTTCGAAACAAACAGTATATTACATTTATTTGGGTAGAGAAAACCAGTGCATGTTGGAAAAAAAAACGAAAAAAAAAAAAAAAAAAAAAAAAAAAAAAAAAAAAAAAGAGTTTTCATCTTCAAAATCTTAGTTTTATATTTATCCATTGCCTCCTAGTACACTGTTGCTGTATAGCATTTAATTAATAAGGAACTTTGTAAATCAAAATTACATCATTTTAAGTATCCATGAAATGGAAAAAGGGAGATGTGTACAATTAGTGAAACACATTACGAAAACACGCCTATTCAAATATACAGAAACTTTCACCTCCAAAAATTGAAAATTTTCAGGTAAAAAACTCTGATATTGTTAATATACCTGCTTAAAACATAGATTGTGGTACTCGTTAGAACCGCCTCGGCGAGGCGGTTCTAACGAGTACCCACAATCTATGTTTTTGAGCAGAAATTAGAAAAATAATGTATACCCCTGTAAACCCCAGTTTTACTATGTAAAAGTGGGGTTTGAGGGGGTCAAAATAACATGTGCGTGTTTTCGTAATGACAACGAAAATATTCTCAGTAAATAGTAACTTTTTTTTTCTATAAATGGTAACGGAGTTCGTAAATTTACCGAAAATATTTTCTATAGATCGTTAAAAATAAGAAAATGTATACAGATGTGTTAAACATGATGGCGTGAGAGTGATTATATCATTAGGCGCCAGTTCGATGTGTTGGTTGTATAAAAGCTTTCTTATTAGAATTCAACTGATACACTTGTCTGTTTCACATCTGTGACCATCAAATAAGTACTGAAGAAAGAATACATAGCATAAGAATGCATAGCATGAAACATGAGTCCGGGTACGGCAAAACATGGCGCGCATTTAGCGAACAGGGAACTTATGTCATTTGCTGGCAAGAAAGCAAACATTAAATTTAGATTTAGCCATCACGTTAACACACCTATTTAATACATGTTTTTAGCCATACCCTAGCTAAGATAATTTTAAACCAAAAGCATAAAAATATATATAAATAAATAAATAAAAAAAAAATCAACCAAAAACATATGTTGTGGATACTCATTAGAAGCATCTCACAGAAGTGCTTCTAATGAATATCCACAACATATGTTTTGTGGTGACATGAGAAAAAATATATCTTAATACCCTCATATCTAGAGCTATGCACGCCTGGCATTTTCACCATATAAGATGAGAAATGGGAAAATGTTTACTTTTATTAAGCACGTAAAATTATATATACAGTGGAAAAAGTTGTCAAAAAAAAAAAAAAAAAAAAAAGAAAAAAAAAAAAAAGAGAATTGAAAGGCTAGTGTAAAAAACTGCAAAACTCTGAAACTTTGCTTGATAATGTGGACCTACAAACAAGCCTTTCACAAATCATTCGACTCTCGTTATCTCGACCTCGCTTATCTCGTATAACCGCTTATCTCAAAATGAAAATCTTGTCCCTGTTTTAGCACAGAAATCTAACAACAGCTAATAAAATATTGAAGAAAAGAGGAGAAATTGCTTCTCTTTTCCGTAATATTTTCAATATATCTCTAACCTAAGGAGTCAAACTACACATTCGTTTGTTGAATATACAGTCGACTCTCGTTATCTCGAATTCCAAGGGGCTCTCTGAAATACTTGGAGATATCCGTACCTGGACATATCAGATTTGCAGATTTGAGGAAAAAATAATTCAAACAACCACATTTAACAAATATATGTGTAATTGGACTCTGAAGTTAGAGATATATTAAAAATATTGTGGAAAAGAGAAGAAATTGCTCCTTAGGAGCAATTTCTCCTCTTTTCCACAATATTTTTTTACCTGTTGTTAGATTTTCATGTTTAGGCAGGGACCAGATTTCCACTTCGAGATAAGCGGTTATTCGAGATAAGCGAGGTCGAGATGACGAGAGTCA
Organism: Anodontia alba; assembly: GCA_964016985.1. Lineage (NCBI taxonomy): Eukaryota > Metazoa > Mollusca > Bivalvia > Lucinida > Lucinidae > Anodontia > Anodontia alba. The sequence goes on along the minus strand of OZ024831.1, from coordinate 82,943,941 downwards.
ACTGTAGTTGTTGGATTTATTTTCTCAATTCTGTAAATCTGATATGTCGAAGTACGAATATCTCGAAGTATTTCAGTCCATTGGACTTCGAGATAACGAGAGTCGACTGTATATTATGAGGAGCCTAGGGTACATACTATATAGACTTGTAAACGTAATGATTCCCCGTGTCTGATAAGGGTCTTCGTTGTCCGCTTACAGAATCAGTGGCAGTATAGAATATAACGACGAACAGAGATGGTAATGATCGGACAAATGCGCAATCTGGACCTTTACCCTGCGCATAAGCCATCAGGGCCATTTGCAAGTTGAACATCGCTTTACAAATAAATTATGCCTACAGCGATTATTCATTCAAAGTAAATAAAAGAGCACAGGAACTGATATTTAACTCGTCTGACACCGAATGCAAATCTTTGCCATTCGTATCACACCCACACACCCCCACCCCACCCCACCCCCCCCCCCCCACACACACACGCACGAAAGCCGAAACATGGCAAACTATCATAATGATTATGTCATCTGCGATACAAAGTCTTGATCAGACTTCGCTGATGATCAGACTCATCTGGGACTAAGTCCCAGATGAGTCTGATCATCAGCGAAGTCTGATCAAGACTTTGTATGCTTATTTAATGTATCAGTCCACCGACAGATTATATCGGTACACTCATATGTTCATTTGACCTTTTTAATTATGTTGCGCTTATTATGATCGCTGGTCGCATTTCATTTTATTGCATGCGGTGAAATCAGTGTATAGCCGAAATGAATAAATATGATATTTTCACAAATGAAAAAAAAAAAAAAAATGATATTTCTTTACATGTGAAAAATATCTTGAACCAATATCACATATGAAAAATATCATGATTGTGTTATTTTCACTGCTCGTTTTGGAATACGTCGGTAGTCTTCGTTGTTAACGGAACAGATGCAAATGGCCACTTCGTTTGTTTGAATGCCGATAAATTCTCTGCTTCTAAATAAAACTATCAAGTGTCGATTTTCATTTTCCTAATTAGAAAATGAGGAACAGCTTAATGCCAAAATTGTTTTGATTTGAGGAAAATTTGGTTTTGTCTATCTAGCGCCTCGTTTGGTAGGTAATGAACGTCGACGTCAAAACGTTTACGTTTTGTTTGGCGACGTCAGTTGTGACGTCAGAGGCAATTTATCATAGAAACAATACAAAATAAAAGGAAAATATACACTTTTGAAGTAAATACCATTTATGAATATTTTCATCTCGTGTAATAAAAAAATATTCAAATTTTCACTCGCGCTTCGTCCTCTTGAAAATATTGATGTTTGCATTGCACTCGATGAAAATATTTCTGGTATTCACAGTAAATGTCCTCTGTTTACGTTGCAGTGTTCGTGCAATATACTCGAGCTGAGAACATTGTATGTATGTATGATCTGCGATGAAGGAAGTATCATTACACGTGTATCTCACGTTGCAAACCGTAAACAAATAAGTATAGAGGTACCCAGAAAAGGCCACAATCACAGGACACGTTCCTCTCAAGGCAACGGATAAGATTTCATTACATGGGCCGTAATGAAAACGTTCCTTGTAACATGTGTGCCCAGTGAAGATTCAGATCAGCCTGCGCATTCGCGCAGTCTGACCAGAATCTTCACTGTGCGCATTATGGATAGCCAATGATTCATACACTCTTCTAGACTGGCTCCAGTCTCCAGTGACTAAATATTCATTCTTATAATCCTGTTTGATAATCCACTGAAATAAAACCAAAGTTATATCATGACTGGTCACTTATGACCAGTCTTTATAGCCCTGATATTATTTTGGTTTTATTTTAGTGGATTATCAAACAGGAACATAAGAATAAATATTTAGTCACTGGAGACTGGAGCCAGTCTAAGTCTCTTCATGCGGACAACGAAGACTCTGATCAGACTACGTTGATGTGCAGGCTGATATGAGTCTTCGTTTGGCGCACATGTCAGAAGGTATGTTTTCTAACGTTGCGGCTCATATCATCATCTTAGCCAAAACATCTAAAGAACGGACGGACGAACAGACAAACGAAGAGGAACAGAAACACCGTCTTGGAAGTGTAAATAGTGGGAAGGAGAGGTGCTATTAATCTGGTTAGCGCCTTTTATAGTGTATAGTATCCAGCGATTCGATAAGCGGAAAACGGAGCTCACGATGGACAGGCTGGTCCGAGTTTTAGCTGTTCGCTGCTGTCATAGGATGCAGCTTACATCGTGTGGTGTGCAGACAACTCTGTCAAACATTGACGAAATTTGTCCATTAGCAATCACAAAGCAGATCTTCAGAATATTAATGCACATACCAAGTTTGGTGAAAATCCATCGATAGTTACGCAAGTCCGGAAACGAAAATATGGCAGACGGACGGACAGTCTGACACATGGACGTCCAACGCGAGACCATAATATTCCGTTACTATCATGTGGCGAGATACAATAAAGAATATAATAAAAACAAAAAATCAAGTTTTTTTGCAGTTCGCTTTTGCTATCGCGCAAATTGTGTTCTGTCCTTCCTCTGTGTATGTGTGTGTGTGTGTGTTTTGCTTGTTTTATTATTATTATTTTTTTTAACGTCTGCATTTTTTTTATTCTTGTCAATACTGCTATGCAGTACGAACAAAGTCAATGCGGATCAAGCTACAGGTAAATTATTGAAAACATTACTTTTATTATAAATATACCTGTACCCAGCCATGTGAAATCGTGTTTTCACAGCGTATGCGAACCGTAAAGATCTAGATTAGTCAGCAAATAGCACGGTCGAGTAATGGCCCTTTGTCATACATCGATATAGTCCACAATATTCGGTGATTCCGTAAGCGGACAGCGAAGGCCCAGACCAGCCTGCGCAAATGCGCAGGCTGAGCTGGGCCTTCGCTGTCCGCATTTGCCGCGAAGGTATGTTTTCACACGGTACACAAATAGTCCGGTATCACCTGTTCGGTTGGTCGATTTTGAATATATATAAAGATCGGATCGCAAATTTTTACCACGTCAGAAAGTGTGTATATATTTATTGTTCATGAAATAATGTGTTTATATACGAACTATAATATGAATCTATATAATTTATAAAACACAGGGATATTACTACTTTAACCACTGGATAAAGCGATAAACGACTGCGAATTGTCTATTGTGTCGTGCGGAAAATAGCTTGAAAATATGTAATTATCCCTCCAGATTCGGGTTATTTTCAGAATTGTAATTATTGTTTTTTGGTCTTTTTCGAGGGGATCAGGCAGTCTGTTTTCTAGAAACAAGGTATTTATTTATTTTGTGTTTCATTATTCGTTTTATTTTGTTTAATGCCCAATGACCGATACACCGGTAATCCACAAATCAGACACGGACGTCCTGTTATTTGGGGGTATTAAAGCTCTGTATTCCGTGTAAAAAAATCAGCAGACGACATATGGAAACGTTTTTCTAATTTTTCCCAGAAAAAAAAAGGTTATTATATTTCATGCAAATTGTCTCCGCTGTAGACAATTTGTATGAAATGTCAAATCCTGTTTTCTGTGAAAATAAGAAAATTATTGTCAATTTGTCGTCTGCTGAATAGTCCAGAGAGTAAAGGTAACACACAAAATTTATAAAAAAAAAAATACTACCTGTTTATTGACGTTCAGTGATATAGGATACACCCGGATCTTCGTCAATACACTGAATGTACATGTTCTTCAGAAAACATCGTGTCAAATTCACTTGAGGTAATGTGTGCATGTCTAATTATATGAGCGTCGAATCTGGTATTTTTGTATACCTGTATACTAAGTTTTGGGACTTTTACCAATATTTTGAAGAAAAGGGTCTCTGGGTCCGATACGGAACCTGGAGACTGAGTCTCGGGGTGCGGTAATGGACTGCGAGCCAAGCGAAAGAGGAATGGCCAGGGATCTGATAGTATTTTATATTGTTGATATATGCATACTTATTGTAATGATAAAACATTATTAAACACTTCTCCACTTTTTCTATGTCAAATTAAGTAATTTAATACATCATAGTAAATAAAACTTGTATTTGTCAGCAGTATGGCAATTTCCGTAACGATATCATTATTGTTCGATCACTGAAATATTCACACCATACCATGACACTTTTGTTTATTTATTTATTTTATCTTTTTATTTTTATTTTTGCTGTTGTTCAGTTAATTTCGAGGAAGAGTGGAATATAAATAGTTACTTGATCCATCACGAAAACATGCCCCTTAAACCCCACCCCCCCCCTTTATATAGTAAAACTGGAGTTTACAGGGGTATACATTATTTTTCTTATTTTAGCTCAAAAACATAGATTGTGGGTACTCGATAGAACCGCCTCGCCGAGGCGGTTCTAACAAGTACTCACAATCTATGTTTTGAGCAGAAATATAAAAAATATGTCGGGAGATTTTTATCTGAAAATTTTCAGTTTCTGGAGGGGAATTTTTCTATATATTTGAATAATGTCTGTTTTTCATTATGCCGCTTTAGAAGAATTTTATACTTAGTTAATTTTCAGCAGGAACTTACCCTGAAGTTCAAATATTGAGGCAACGTCCTTTCAACGTTGTGTGGCCATTGTGTTACTTGTATTTTCCAAACTTCACTGGTCAAATCCTATAGACCAATGGGATTTTTATGAAAAGTTAATAAATTTTATAAGTGCGAAACATATTATTATATCAATAGTTTAACTTTGAAAAAAAGATTATAAGTGCAAAAAATTACTAAACGTACTTACTGAAAAAACAAACAACAACAACAGCAACAAAAAAAAAAAAAAAAAAAAAAAAAAAAAAAAATCGTTTTGGTGTCCAAGTCCGTCATTTGTTACTGAAATTTTATGATGTCTAGACAGGTATAGTTATTTCCCATAGCATCAAATGATCGGTCTAGAAACTTTTAAGAAAATTTACCGAAGTAAGAAATGTATTTACTTAGTTCTATTTTCATTAACATTCCAACATAATGCAATGCGACAGAACAGTATACATCCAAAAATAAAACCAGACTCGGAGGCATTCCGTTTACATTTGGCTCGGGGTCCGTTACAAGACTTTTAGAACCGGAATCTCGGGATTCGGTATAGGATCTGGAACTGCAGTGCTCAGGTCCGGCTGCGGACCCTGAGATACTTTTTATTTTGAAAAAAAAAAAAAAAGAAATAAATAAATAAAAAATAAGTAAATAAATAAAAAAATAAAAAAGACAAAACAACAACAACAACAATAACGACAAAACATTAAACAAAGAAACAAAAAAAAAAAAAAAAAAACAACAAAAAAAACAACAACAACAACAAACAAACAAACAAACAAACAACCAAACAAAAAAGCATATACACCAGTTAGCCAGAAAATGGTACCTTTGGCCATTCGCGACTAAAATGCTCAAATTCAGATCATCATATGGGCAGCGCCATGCGAAAACGTGTCTTCGGGCTTATGCGAACAGCTAAGGCCCAGATCGGCCTGCGCATCCGCGCAGTCTGATCAGGACCTTCACTGTCCACTTATAGGATCATTGGGTACTCTAGAACATAACGAGGTATAGCAAAGTTCCATATCAGACAACAGTCGAACCTCAATAACTCGAACATCTTTGGGATCATGTAAATTTGTTCTAGACATGGGTAGTTCGAGCCACTGAGGGTTAATCATAACGCCAGGTCAGGAGGCAAGTTGACATAATTTTAGGATGTTTTTTCGATCCTCTATATAATAATGATATGGTGTGTGAACTCATTAGAATCGCCTCCATGAGGCGATTCTAATGAGTACTCACAACATATTCATGACGAAAAATGCTTTTTTTTCGGCTGTCAAGCGAATTTCCTAGGGACTCAAAAACAAGTTCGAATTAGCATTGGTAAACGAGTCATCGGTGTTCGAGTCATTGAGGTTTTGAGTCACTGTATATATCTCTGCTGTCTGATTTGGGTCTTTGCCGTTTACCTTTACTCAGATGACACATTTTCTGATGTCACCTGTTCTCATGTTACCTTTTCTCATATTACAGTCGACTCCTGTTATCTCGACATCGCTTATCTCGAATAACGCTTATGTCGAAGTGAAGATCTAGTCCCTGTTTAAACGTGGAAATCTAACAACAGGTAACAAAATAGTGTGGAAAAGAGGAGAAATTTATCCTAAGGAGCAATTTCTTCTCTTTTCCGCAACATTTTCAATATATCTCTTAACTTCAGGAGTCAAATTATATATTCATTTGTGAAATGTGGTTGTTTGATTTATTTTTTCCTCAATTCTGCAAATCTGATATGTCGAGGTACGGATATCTCGAAGTATTTCAGAGAGTCCTTGGACTTCGAGATGACGAGAGTCGACTGTACATTCCAACTTCGCCGGCCTCGGTGGCTCACTTGGATGCGCGTCCGACTGGTGATCTGGAGGTTGTGGGTTCGACCCCCGCCGTGGTCGGCAACATTCTTTCGTGGAGATTGATCATGAAATATTTTCTACTGTCATTCTATCTCTTCTGCTTATTCAAGAAGGGCAGTTGTCAGTTTCTGGCGAAAGAATGCGCACAATACCGGTTAACCGCTTAGAGGACTAAGCCTGCCCAGGAAACGTGTGGTTAGGTAAACTGACCGCGCTCGACATGACCCTGTTGGGCCGTAAAACCTCAACACAAACAACACATTAATACTTCTATGTAAAATGTATACACTTACGCACAGCTCTAGATAAAACATTTTAACCTAAAATATTCATATTAAATGGGCCAGCGCATGACAAAACCAACAAAATGGCATTAGCGACCAACGAAGACTCAGATCAGCCAGGCATCCACCCAGTCTGATCAGAGTCTTTCTGTCCGCATGAAGATAACTTGGGTCCTTAGCTACCCACTGAGCGCACAGCAAAAATTCTGATCAGACTGGACGGATGCCCGGGCTGATCTGAATCTTCGCTGGTCGCTTATGGCATTTTGTTGATTTCGTCGTGCGCTGGTGCATTTTTCCTATATCTCCATGAAAACATATGTTGTGGATGCTCATTAGAAGCGCCTTTGATGTTTCTAAAACTGCTGTGGTTGAAAAAAACAAACAAAACAAACAGTGTAGAAATCAGAGGCCACGTTCTGCTGCGTCTGATCTGGGTCTACACTGTTTCCTCAGACGCGTTTCTCCCAGGCTACCAATACCTAAATATTCGGGCTCCTTAACCCATTCATCCCCGAGTTTCTGAAGTGGACTCATCCATCCTTGAATTTCGATATGTCCACTGATGCAAAAGTAGGTTTTATTCTAAAATAAAAGTCATACTGGCAAACACTGTAGATCCTGATGAGACGGCTCGTTGGGTTTACACGGGATGCATAGGCCTATCTCGCCTAGATGACCGTATTCACCTTAATTAATGAAATACCTTACTTGCTTACCATCCTTGTTCTATTAAAATTTTGAGCAAATCCATTTTACTATCCCTAGATGTGTCTAAATTCTGCTGGATGAGTGGTCGTAAGGATTCTTAGTGTAATTACAGTCGAATCTCAATAGCTCGAACATCGATAGCTCGTTCACCATGGCTAATTCGAACTCGTTTTTGAGTCCCTACGAAATTCTTCCGGTAGCTCAAAACAAATATTTAGGGTAGTTTTTTTTATTTCATTATGAAATTGTATGTTGAGTGTACTCATTAGAATCGCCTCTTTGAGGCGATTCTAATAAGTACATTCAACATACAATTATTGTGTAGAAGATCGAATAGATTTCCATGAATTATCGTTATTTGCTTCCTGACCTGGCGCCATGATTAACCGTCAGTGGCACCCATGGCTAGAACAATTTTCCATGGTCCCAAAGGTGTTCGAGCCATTAAAGTCCGACTGTACAATATATGACAGCACAGGCCTAGGTTATCCTACGCATCCAGGCCGTCAGATTAATACCTTGTACTTGATATAATACCAATGGACATTAAATAACCTAATAAAACCGCGTGGAGTTACACACCGATCTGAGTCTCCTCTGCTCATGTAAGCCCCGAATACACGTTTACATGACGCTGCCTATAATTATCATTCCACAGTATCTTTGAGCCTTATCAAGTGTAAAATGTTTGCCAGCAAATATACAAAAAAGGTCTCTCTTTTTTCTTTAAATTCACAAGGCGGCAATGCACTGAACCTATCATCAGTCTTGCTTTCAAGGGCAATTACTTAGCAGTCAGAAATAAACGGGTGATACAAGTGAGTAATCTTTCTTACACAGTCTTCAAACTTTTGTACAAAACCCTTATATAATGTTAAAAGTCGTTTTCCGAAAATGAATCACATTCGATACAAGCACAAAATAGGCGCGTTCCATTGTTTTCTGGTAGTTCTTGTATTATATTAGTATAGGCGTTTCATTGGGGCGCGCCAAGCGAAAAGGGTGATTTATTTTGGCATATGCGGACAGAGGAGGCCCAGATCAGCCTGCTTATACGCGGTCTGATCAGAGCAGTCATTGTCGACTTACAAACTCAAACTGGATGCTATACAATGTACCGGCGGACACCAAAAGTCCTGATCCAGCTGTGTTGATGTACAGGATGGTCTGATTTCGCATAGTTCGCACATGTTCAAGGATATCTTTTCGCATGACGTGGCCCGTTTCTTTTGTGTTGGTCTGTCTCGTGAACTTCTTCATTTCTGACCCACCACCCCCGTTTTCCCCCTTTTTTCTATATAGAGGTAAACTACGTGTGTGTATAATTGTATATAAAACAGCAGAAATAATTTATGCAACTCTTACACTTATTAATCTACACACTGTGCGCTAGCACATTAAAGAGGTTCTGAATTTGAAAGTTATAACTTTAACCAGCTGACCATACATAAAAAATCAGCATTTAAAATATTTTTCAGTTTTCAGAGAAATTAAGACGACATTGCATTCAATTGTCTCCGAAAATAAAACTGATTTAAGCCACACCCAGTAGTTTTCCTACTGACCGTTCAAAGGTGGTTCCTCTGTTGCAGTAATTCTTTGTTTATGCGTCAGTGGTTTCATATGTGGCATTTGTGTTGTCATTTATTCCTCATCGTTCCTCATCTCCCCTCCTTTTAGTGCCTCGGGAGGGCTGTGCTTCGTGATTGTGGTATTTGGGTATCTTCCCTTATATTTTTGACATTTCATTCGAGACCATTAATGTCAAGACTTATTTTCTGTGAAAAAATATAAATCACTAATTTTCATCTGACCTACAAGTGATAAAGCTTACAGTGTATACAAGTGTTAGCTTTCACAAAAAAGCTGGGTCTACGCTAAGCGTATACCATGCGTTTTGTGAAAGCTAATACTTGGTTATTTATAAATATTGAACGTTTTTTATGAAAGCTAAATATAATGTTGAGCAGTCCATGGAAAATAGCATTGGACCAGTCCAGGTCTTTCATAAAGTGCTTCCAGAGCAAGTAATAACAGTCCGTATAATTTCAGGATGAAATAAAATTACTTGATAAACTGCCATGAGAATCCTGCTTGTTCTGGTTCTACTCTGGTACTTCCATGACCACAGTGTAGTTGACTCTTCTGACAATCCTCGCCTAGTCGAAAAAGCACTAGAAGAAGTTCTAGATGCCTTGGAGTACATAAAGAGAGAGGAGAAAAAAGACGATATAGACTCAGGTAATGTTCCAAGCGAAAACCGAAGGCTTTGTAAAGTCAGATAAGCGGTTTGCGAAAGAGGGATGCGCAGTATAAACAATAAATTAACCCTTAAAGCGCCAATCACAACTATTGTCGTCTGCTTTGTCATCTGCTTGTGATTTTAAAAGTCATTTTTGCAAACAGTGTGGACCCAGATCAGACTGCTCCTTAGGAGCAGTCTGATCTGGGTCCACAGTTTGCCTGTATGCAAAAATAGGTTTGAAAAGTTTGCAAGAATATTCAGCAGACGACATAAACAGACGACATTTTCAGATGCAGTTTTTCTTGGCGCTTTAAGGGTTAACAGTGGAAAAACAATAGATTCTAAAGGAAATTAACTTTGAGAGTGATGAAAACATACATACACACACACATACGCACACACGTACCCACGCACGCACGCACACACACACAATTGAAAATAGCTGAAGTGTCTGGGCTAGACTAGCTAGTTTCGGTCAGTTAGGCCTCACCAATGACCCTCATATGCATTTATTTTTTTTTCAAAACTCCAGAAATGGGAACAGTGATTACAAAGGACGGGAAAATATATAAATTATACTATAGTAAAGTACGGGGAGACGTTTTACGACCGTTGCACGGCACTTATACCAGCTGCAATAAATCCATTGTCTTGTTTTTGTGTTGCAATGATATTCAAATGAATTAATCCGAATTAACGGCACATCTGTTTGAATGAAGCTGCCGGTTGACAGAATCATGACTGCAACAGCTGGATAACAATCTTTGCTACGGGCTCTACGTTATCAACTTGTCATCAGGCAAAATTGATGCTTACGGTGAATTTACACTTTGTACATTTTCCGCCATTATTTAAAGGGAGATGACTTTCGCGACTTCCTGTTTATATTCCTGTACATCATTGTCCTTCTGAAAAGTCCCAAGGGGTGCAAATTCTTTCCTTTTATAGTAGATCCCTTTTCAGAAGGGGGAAAATGACAGAGTTGTCTCCCTTGAAAGTGTATATATTTCCTTTGATATAAGATCCCCTTAATATAAGAAAAGGGTCCTTACGACATACACAGATAACGAAGGCCCAGCTAACCTGCAGTCTGATCAGGATGATCTTCTTCTGTCGTCGACAAGTACTTCAAATTCAACTATTATCTCGGCTTAAAAGCTCTTTTTACGCGTTTAGCATCAACATTACATGTATACCTTTCAACTGATATAATTTTTTCTAAACACAAATACTAATCTCTAGTTTGCTCTGGGCGTCGTTATACACATGATAAAAGAAAGTTTCATGCTGAAAGTTACACGTTAACTTTGGCGAGCAGCAAAAAGCCATATTAGTGACATTACGTTAACAAACCTGTGAAATTGGCACCCCCGTGTCCCTCATTGTATATAGGAAAACGGGGGTATACAGAGGTCTACATTAATAGGGAATGTTTCATGTTTTTTGTTTTACTTCTAGTAACCTTATTTTTTTTTTACTGCATAACCCTGTCTTAATGTACTTAGTAATCAAAATCGTCCTCATTTCCCATATTATATGGTAAAAATGCCATGACACACAAGGCTCCAGATAAGATAAGTATAAGGATTATAAGAATCTATCATGAGTGTCCATGCAGGATAGGGAAGCCTCACCCGAGGGGTAGGAATTTCAACCAGGTACGAGACTTGCCGAGTACCTGGTTGAAATTCCTACCCCAGTTGTGATTTCCCTATCCTGCAGGGACTGGCTCATGATGGACACTTTTTCTCCACCTTAAAATGGACTGTTCCTAGGACCAGTGGACCAATCAAATGGTCATGTGAGATAGAAGTTCCTCAAATAGGCAAAAAGCCAGTATCATATAGGCAAAGGTTGAAGAAAAATATTTCTCTTAGTTCTCTGCAAAAATATTATGTACGTACTCATAAGAAGCGCCTCACTTCAAATGAATATCCATAACATTTGATTTTGTGGAGAAATAAGAAAAATATGAAAATAAATAAATGCACTTTGAGAAAAATAGATACAATTCCAAATAAAATAACTCTGGCATGGAAATGTTTACCGCTATGACTGCAGATAAGCCCAGTTTTAACAATAACTACAGTAAAATTCCGCTAAATAAGACCACCTTTGGTACTGCCTAAAAGTGGTCTTATTAGCTGGGCGGTCTTAATATTGAATCCAGAACAAAGCTTCAGATAAGGTTCTTTTTCAGCCAAAAAGTACTGATAGTATATCTCATTTCTCCACAAAAACATATATTGTGGTACTGGCAAAAGCTGGTCTTAATAGCGGCGTAGTCTTATTTTCGAGTGGTCTTAATAGCGGAGTGGTCTTATTTTCGAGTGATCTTAATAGCGAAGTAGTCTTACTTTCGGGTGGTCTTAATAGCGGAGTGGTTTTATTTTCGAGTGGTCTTAATAACGGAGGTCTTATTTTCGGGTGGTCTTAATAGCAGAGTGGTCTTTTTTCGAGTGGTCTTAATAGCTGAGTGATCTTTTTTCGAGTGGTCTAAATAGCGGAGTGGTCTTTTTTAGAGTGTCTTAATAGCGGAGTGGTCTTATTTTTGAGTGATCTTAATAGTGGAGTGGTCTTATTTTCGGGCGGTCTTAATAGCGGAGTGGTCTTAATTTCGGATGGTGTTAATAGCGGAGTGGTGTCTTAATAGCGGAGTGGTCTTAATTTCGAATGGTCTTAATAGCGGAGTGGTCTTTTTTCGAGTGGTCTTAATAACGGAGTGGTCTTTGTTTAGAGTGGTCTTAATAGTGGAGTGGTCTTTTTTCAATTGGTCTTAATAGCGGAGTGGTCTTTTTAGAGTGGTCTTAGCGGTGTGGTCTTATTTTCGAGTGGTCTTAATATCGGAGTGGTCTTTTTTTTAGAGTAGTCTTAATAACGGAGGGGTCTTATTTTCGAGTGGTCTTAATAGCGGAATGGTCTTATTTTCGAGTGATCTGAATACCGGAATTTTACTGTATTTGCATTTGTCTCATTTCTGCACAAAGACATGCTCCCACGTGGAGTAAATTCTTTCAATTCAGAGTAAACCCCTTTCAGAAGGGAAGAAAAGAAACAGTTTTGACAGAGTTCCCTCCCTTGAAAATGATTCCAGTATCCTTAAATTCAAAACGTATTCTGAAATATTAAATTATTATATTAAATTATATACATGTATACTGGGACCATCAAAAAGGAAGTCGCATTTTCGCATAAAATGTAACATTTCCAAAACACTCCCCAAAGTCCCACTCTCCCTAAACAAAAGGCTATTCTATATTGTTACAGATTTTGGTGACACGTCATGGATCAAGCGCTGTATACTTCGAGAAGAGCAGCAAGCCAACTTTGAGGAAACGGTTAAAGCAAATCTTAAGAAATGGAACAATTGTTTAAAGAAATGGATGGCACTTTCATCTTATACTAACTGGGAGTACGTTACAGATTTGACTGAGGAACATAAAAAGAAGGTAACTTTTACATAGTCTCTGATAAGGTGATAATTCATTACGAAAACATGCCTATTCAAATATATTGAAAATTTTATCACCAAAAAAAAAAAAAAAAAAAAAATTTTCAGATAAATTTTTTTTTTTATATTTTTCATATTTCTGCTCAAAACATAGATTGTGGCCGAGGCGGTTCTAACGAGTACCCACAATCTATGTTTTGAGCAGAAATAAGAAAAATAATGTATACAGTACCCCTGTAAACCCCAGTTTTACTATATAAAAGTGGGGTTTGAGGGTGTCAAAATTATATAGGCATGTTTTCGTGATGTTGGAATATTTTTATTATTTTTGAACCGAGCAAAATCTATAAAGGTTGTCCTTGGTAAAATCGAACACATAAAGTAGCGGAAGTCGGCGTCTCTGTTTCGCCGAACTCTTCGTATGAAAGCACTATTAGAGTTTGAACTCGATTTTCCAAGATTTCAGGATAGACTCAAATAATCCCGTCCCAGGGAAAATAAAAAAAATTAAATAAAATAAAACATATTTGCGTGTACTTATTAGAAGCGACGCTACATAAAGACACTTATAATGGATAGCCACAACATATGTTTTCGTGGAGACATTATGAGGCGCATCTAACGAGTACTCACGGTATTGGTTTACCTGCAGAAATAAGAATAAATGTGCCACCTCATGACAAAAACAACAATATGGCATGTTCGCCCAGCGAAGACTCGAGTCAGCCTGGACATACGCTTAGTCTGAACAGAGTTCGTTGTGCGCTCAATAGGTAGCTAAAGATCCAAGCTTTCTTTATGCGGACAACGAAGACTCGGATCAGACTGGGCGGATGCCCAGGCTGATCTGAGTCTTCGCTGGGCGCACATGCCATTTTGTTGGTTTTGTCATGAGGTCGCTCAAATATCAATATTTTTGGTTAAAGAAGCGACATACCTAGCGCTACCTTAGAAGCGGCCGGCCAGTCTCGGTAGCTCAGCTGGATGCGCGTCCGACTGGTGATCAGGAGGTTGCGGGTTCGACCCCCACAGGGTCGGCAACATTCTTTCGTGGAGATGATCATGAAATATTTTCTACGGTCATTCTCTTCTTTTCGCTGATTCAAGAAGGACAATTGTCTGTGTCTGGCGAAAGAATATACACAATACTGGTTAACCACTTAGAGGACTAATCCTGCCAAGTAAAAGTGTGGTAAGGTAAACTGACCGCGCTCATGACCCATTTGGGTGACCTGGGCCGTAATACCTCAACACAACACCGCAACAACCTCTAAAAAGTGTACGTTTCTTTTAGGGGTACATATTTGAGCCACAGAATGAGATTTCTAACTATTTGGCATTTTGACCAGTGTGGACTAGAATCAGTCTGTACAGTGGTCCTTTTAGCTTAGAGACTTATTTTTCTAAGGGTAGCTTACAACAAAAAAGAAGGTCCAAGCGACCAGCAAAAGCTCTCATCAGACCCGCGTATGCGCAGTCTGATCTGAGCCTTTACTGTTCGCACATGCCATTTTCTTGGTGGCTCATTTCTGCATTTCGCCTAAACTCGAACAAACCTTTTTGCTTGACATAACCGAACAATTATTCATAAGATTCATTTTCAGGAGGAACCAGGAAAGTAACAAGTTAAATACAGTCGACTCTCGTAATCTCGACTTCGCTGATCTCGATACCGCTTATCTATGGAAATCTAACAACAGGTGACAAAATATTGTGGATAAGGGGAGAGATTGCTCCTAAGGAGCAATCTCTTCCCTTTTCCACAATATTTTAAACACATCTCTATCTTCAGGAGTCACTTTACATATTCATTTGTGAAATGTGGTTATTCGATTTATTTTTTCTTCAAATTTGCAAATCTGGTATGTCGAGGTACGGATATCTCGAAGTATTTCAGAGAGTCCCTTGGACTTTGAGATAACAAGAGTCGACTGTATGTAGTTATGGTATGTAGTTATGTTTTTCCACAGTCTGTATGTAGTTATGTTTTTCCACAGTCTGCTTTGGTGAGCGTTAAGTTTTCCAAGTGGCACCATCAGCTCTCCGAAAATGCCCAAAGGGTGTACAAGGACCCAAGATTTAATGACCTTGACAATGACACCAAGCGACAAGTCCGTCTTCTCTCACAAGACGCATCGCCGAAGAGTGATAATGATGTCAGGTAGGTGGAGTATTGCTAGAACCTCAACAATGTCATTATAATATAAGAAATATACACTTTGCATTGTTTTTTCTCCGTTTGTCTGTTCATCAGTGCGTCATTCACTCGACTATCCGTCCATCCGTACGCCAGTGAACATTTGCGTCCAAGTTTTGCGTTGGATTTGTTCCTTCACTCGTATTTCTAATTATCATATAATCTAAAATAGACTGTCTTTCATTGGCTGAGAGCTGGTTTCAGCCCAGTGAATATTTCTGATATTCACCGACTCGGGGTTTTCCCATTGAATGTGTGTACCTAAATAGAACATCACGTGAAGAAATGTATTTTGGGAAACCGTCATCAATGAGCATGAAAAAAGAAAATATGTGCTATTCTATTGAAAAAAAAAATCTTCATTTTATCACCTTACATTCACCATATCTGTTTCTCTGTAAGTAAACTCAGCTTTGAGTGAGTACTGAACTGTTTTGTTGAATAAAATGTTGAATCGTTTTTTGGATTTATTTTAGTCATGGAATATGAAATTATTTATCAGTCTTTTCATTGGTTATATAATAAAACTAATGTAGACTATTGAGTCATTGAGTCATTGAATATGATGTGATATCCACTGATGCATACCAATATTGACCTCGGCTATCGCCTCGGTCAATATTGGTATTCTCCAGTGGATATCACATCATATTTAATGACTTCATAGTCAATAATTGTATAATATCTTATTTTAAATGTGTTGATATTAGTAAAGTTTACTACTGGATGGCTACAGATCAGTTGGCATCACCATGCTTCTGTGTCAGCTCAAAGGTCAAGGTCACAGACTTGTAATTGCAATAGCATTTGCGTCAGAGTTTTGTGTTAAGTTATTTTGCTTTGCATATATTTCTGAAAATCTTCACTTAAATTTGTTGATGTGTGAATAAAATTACTAAAAGATGGATGTAAATCCGTTGGCTGCAGCTGCAGACCAAGGTCAATGTCAAGGTCAAAGACTTAGAATTTAGATTTTTTTAGTATTAATGTCATAGTATTTTGTTATTTTTTCCGTTTTTCTTATATTTCTTAGTCTTCACTACTGGTTTGCTACAGGTCATTTGAAAACGAAAAGTCAAGGTCACAGTCTTAGAAATTTAGTTAACTCTTGCATCAACGTTTTGTGTTTACTTCTTTTGCTTTGAAAGTCTTCATTAGATAGGGGCGGATCCAGGAGGGTTTCTGAGGGGGATCGATTTAATCGTATTATAGTATTTACTCTACGTATTCGGAGAGACAGGCCTGAGCAAACAGTGTAGACCCAGCAGTTTTATACATATTCACAGTAGTAAAATGGATATTGGAGAGAACTATAAGAAAAAGTGTCCCAAATTTGTCAAATTTATCCAAAACATCCCATAAAAATGAAATTTTGAGTTAAAGGAGGGTTTGACTGAACCCTCCGAATCCTCTCTGAATCCGCGCATGTTTAGAAGTTGTTGAAACATAATTTATGTACTACAGATCAGTTGACAGCTAATGGGTGCAGCTGCTTACCAAAGATCAACGTGGTAGTCTTACAAACATTACATTAGTTTTGACGAGGTATCAGCCGGGGTATATGAGACCCCCTGATCGCTTGATCCAGTGTGATATGACTGATGCGGTCACTTGCTCCGGTTTTATATGGTTGTCGGTCACTTGCTGCAGTGTCACATGGCCGAGTTGGTCACTTGCTCCAGTATCACATGGCCGAGTCGGTCACTTGCTCCAGTGTCACATGGCCGAGTCGGTCACTTGCTCCAGTATCACATGGCCGAGTCGATATATTCCACTGTATCCAACGAATATCTTAGCAGACAACAAAGCATTTCATCTGGGTAAATTTACCACTATTCTTACAAGGGAGAAAACTTTTGTGATTTCGCATTTGCTTTCCTGCACATCAAACCCCCTTTTAAAAGGGGTCTACTCTAAAAAGAAAAAAATCAAGGGAGCAAATTCTTTTCTTCAGGAGACGAGCCCATTTCAAAGAGAGGTAAAACAATTTTGATAGAGTTGCCTACCTGAAACCCCGTATCTGTATCCATAATATTTCAGAAGCTGATTTGAGCTGGGCTTTACTAAGGCGGCTTCAGATTAGTACCCACCACATATGTTTTTAAGGAGAACTGGAGAAAATTATTCCAGAAGTATCGCCAAATACTCATTGATAGATCCCCTGCATTTGTAGACATTTTAAGTCCCTACTTTCTTGTCTTAGAATTCAACTAAGTCCATTATACAGATTACTTTCTGCTGATATTTTCTGCGGTCATTCTCTCCCTTCCGCTGATTCAAGGAGGGCAGTTGCTATTTTCTGGCGAAAGAACGTGCACAATGGTTAACCGCTTAGAGGGCTAAGCCTGCCTAGTAAAAGTGTGGTTAGGTAAACTGACCGCGCTCGACATGACCCCATTGGGTTGACTGGGCCGTAAAACCTCAACACTAACAAACAGACAAAATACTTCTTGTTGATGTATCTAAACTGCTGGAGGAGTGGCAAACAGCGTATACCGTCATCAGACGCCGCATTCTGTGATGTCTGATCTGGGTCTATATTATTTGCCTAGGCAAACTTTAAGTTCACCTCCGCCCCTAAACAGGCTTGTTAAGAAATGAGCCATAACCTACAACAAAATAAGATTTGTATGACCAGCGAAGACTCAGATCAGCCTGCGCATCGACGCAGTCTGATCAGAGTCTTCGCTGATCACATGTGCCTTCTACAGCCTCTTGGCTATCCAAAGAGGGATAAACGAGGACGTAGTCATACTGGGTGGATGTACAGGCTGATCTGAGTCTTTGCTGGTTACACAGGTCTTATTGTAGGTTTTGTCGTGCGCTGGTTTAAATATCATGTCCATTTTTCTACCTGTTGAATGGACTACTGCTGAACGAGTGAGAAGTAGTGTAGACACTGATCAAATACCGGGGACTGCGGCAATTAATCTGGGTCTACACTGTTTGCTCGGGCTTATTTTATTTACTCTAAAATTGTTGGCACCATATATCCCAGTTAGCACTCTACATAAATCCACATCGGACCGTTATCGGCCCGACAGGATCCCTGTCGGGCCGATAACGGTCCGATGTGGATTAAAGCAGAATGCTAGCTGATATAATTCCATAGCATACTTCTAAAATTTGATCACACTTTGATGTGTCAGACGCTACGGCAGCTGATTTGGGTCTAAATTGTTTGGTCAGTCCTGTCTGTCTGTAAACTTAGAATAAAACGGTATATTTATTCTGAACAGAGAACTAACGGAGCTGATGAATGATTTAGAAGAGATTTACGGTACAGCTAAGTTGGGGGATCTTGCCCTAGAACCAGACCTGGAAACTCTCATCGCACACTCGAGAAATCCTGACGTTTTACTTTTTGTGTGGCAAGGCTGGCGAGACGTCACGGGACCTAAGATGAGGGAAAAGTACAGCAATTTTGTTCGACTTCTTAATAAAGGAGCGAGAGAAAACAGTAAGACTAAACAACATCATTCATCTGTTATTTATTATTATTATTATTATTATTTTTTTTTCGTTTTCCCCTTCAAAGCTGAGTTTCAGAAGTGGACGCTTCCACCCGTTGAATTCGGACATGTCTATTGTTCCAAGTAGAGGTTTCAGTCAAAACTCAAAAATAAAATGGCAAACAGTGCAGATCCTGATAAGACGACTCGTTTGCACATGTCTGTAGGACTGAAACAATTATTGTTAGTGAGACATCAACTAACAGACATTTGTTCATCAAAATCAGTGTCCGTGACTCTAGTAATCTGGTTCATACCCATGAGAGAAAAATATCCGACCTGTTTGACTGGCACAAACATATAACGCCAATTGTCAAAGCTGGTTGGGTATGTGACCGACTCAAAACAAGAAAAAGCAAACTAACCCCTCACTCGATATCCCCTTTTTACTATGTGAAGTGGTGAATTAGGGCGTTTGCCTGAATTCTGAATAAATTAAGTACAGTCGAATCTCGTTATCTCGAACTCGCTTATTTCGAATTACCGCTTATCTCTAAGTGAAAATCTGGAAACTATGACAACAGGTAACAAAATAATGTGGAAAAGAGGAGAAATTGCTCCTTAGGAGCAATTTCTCCTCTTTTCCACATTATTTTATATGTATATATTTCTAACTTCAGGAGTCAAATTACATATTCATTTGTTAAATGTGGTTGTTCAATTTACTGTTTTCCTCACTCTCTCAACTCTGATATGTCGAAGTACGGATATCTCGAAGTGTTTCAGTGAGTCCCTTGGAATTCGAGATAACAAGAGTCGACTGTATTTCTTAAAATGGTGTATAAAAGCCCAGAAACAGTTTATGAAACCTTTTTTGTTTATTTAACCGCTAAGTGTAAAGGGGCAGAGCCTAATTTTGCACAAACACATTAGAGAGATTTCCAAGAACGCGGCGTCTGATCAGGGTCTACACTGTTTGCATTTAGGACAAGAATTGCTATAAAATATGGTAAAAATTAGAACTAACCAGACACTCCTTATATTGAAATGAACTGGTCCAAAGAGTTAATGTGTAAGAGTTCACTTGGCATTAAAGGGGTAATATAAATTGCTGATATCATGGGGAGCATTCCAGACTATATCGTTTGGATACGTCCATGGTTTGGTCACAAGGCAGAGAACTAAATTTATATAAGTGCTTTTGCCTAGAGTCGACCCACGTCATGCAACTTCTGACCAATGCGGCGACAGCGCCTAGCACTGCACTACCGAGACAAACCCTAAAAAAGGGTTGTTAAAACAGCGCTTATAAAGGCGACTGATGCTGCAGGACACTTGATATTTAGGAGCTTAGTATTTTTTATTATTTTATTTTTTATAATCATATACATTTGCGATTATGATATCAAATCATCATTATCAGATGAAGTCCTGATTGTCAGACAGATGAAGTTCTAATTAGCAGGTGAAGTCATAGTCATCTGGTCAAGTTATTTGTATTGCCTCCTACTTTATTCAACAGATTACGCGGATTACAGCGAGGCATGGATGGAAGAACAATTTGACCAGACCGACAACCTAGAAGAAATAGCTGAAAATCTTTGGCAAGAAGTGAAACCATTATATGAAGAATTGCACGCCTACGTTAGGCGAAAACTGTACAATTATTACAAGGAGAATGCCCCCGAGTATGACGGTATCACCGAGTTTGGGGCTATACCCGCTCATTTACTGGGTAGGTATATTTTCACCATGTCAGTCCAAAATGTAGCTTTGAGTATAAAGTTTTGACCTTAATATGTGAATAGAAAGGCCTGTACAAACAGTGTAGACCCAGATCAGATGCCGCAGGCGTCTGATCTGAGTCTACGCTGTTTACAACTCATCCAGCAATTTTTACGAACATCAATAGGCAGTAAGATGGACATTTTCAAGTTTTAGGACAGTTATGGTAAGGGGTTAAGGTGGCCAAATACTTTGGGTAAATACGGTATGCATCAAACAGATCCATGCTACATCTGTACATGTATCTGAATCATCTGATGCTTTCCTGAGTAGCGTGAGAAAAATGTCCTTAGGTGATACACGGACATCGAATGCCAAGAACAACATGCGCATTCCATAAAGCCTGACTGGGGCCTATGATTCTGTAAGCACACGGCAAACGTCATGACTAGACAGTGTGGATTCACAGGCTCATCTGGGTCATCGCTATACGACTATGTTTAAATGCCGTCATCTCACATTGGGCCCATATACTGTGCCGAAGAATCCAATGAGGCATCAAAATACAAAAACAATACGCAGGCAGAGCATTGCTGTTCAATTATGACATGTGACACCATTTCCCACTACAAGCACGAGTGTAGGATTTTCATTTTATGATGTGTATAGCACACTACTTTGAGCATTTCATTTGGCTCTTCATTGACAAAGTGTCTCAGAGATCCACTTGCATTCTAGTGTTTCATAATGTCCCAGAATGAACTCAGCTATATTTCACTACCGTACATTTGGTTGGCTTTTCAAGCAATGACAGCTACTTACTCTTTTAAAACGTTTTTTTTTTTTTTTTTTTTTTTTGTTTCAATGTTCCAGTCTGTTTAGTTGTAAACGTTTGCATTGTTTTAACCAGTTAAAATATACCTCTAGTATAATGCATCATATCAGGGGAGATAACTTTCAGGTTTTTAAGTTTCTCAGTAGTGCCTGAAAATATGTGTACTTTACTTGTAACTGACATTAGAATATGTAGGCCTATATCATTTATTACAAAACTATGTACGTTCTTCAGTAGTGTGTGTGTGTGTGTGTGTGTGTGTGTGTGTGTGTGTGTGTGTGTGTGTGTGTGTGTGTGTGTGTGTGTGTGTTATCTATACAATTATGGTCGTTTTCGCTGACCAGGAAACGGTTTGCTTTGCATATTCTTATAACTGCAATTTTGTCTCTATTTACTATCTTTGAACTGTATTCAATCTATCAGGTAATATGTGGGCGCAAGACTGGGGGAACATTTACGACATTGTTAAGCCATACCCTGACATTGATGAGCCAGATTACGACAACGTTATGAAAGCGCAAGGATACACCGTTGACAAACTCTTTACTATGGCGGAAGAATTCTACACATCTATTGGCATGTATCCGATGACAGAGAAATTTAAAGCTTATTCTATGAAAGTCAAACCACCACCAGAAGAGAATAGAGAAGTTGTTTGTCATGCTTCAGCGGAGGACTTCTTTACCAAAGATGATTTTCGGTAATATTTCTGTTATGTAACTAACTAACTAATTAACTAACTAACTAAATAACTAAATAAATAAATAACTAGATAAATAAATAAATAAATAAATCTTAAATGACGCACAGTAACGAAAGATATCGAATGTGAAGGAAGATAAAATATTTTAAGTGATTTGTTACATGATGTATTCATAACCAGTCTCCTTTTTCATAAAGGCACGATTAAATTTTGACCTGTTTGACGGCACTTACCAATCTAGGGTGAATTTAGCAAAGAAACATTTGTTTTATCAAATAGTTTTCTCCCTCCTCTAAAAAAGATAACTTGTTAAACTATGAGGCCCTTCCAGGGATTTTAGGGAACAGAGGAACAATGCCATTTATTTCAGGGGAATGAGGATAAGGGAACAAAAGTCTGAAAATGAAGGGAACAGAGGAGCAAAGGTAGTTTTGGGAACAGGAAACATAGAAAATCAAGATTTTGATTTTGGGGAACAAGGGAAAATGCCGATTTATTTCAGAGGAACAAATGGACAGGTACCCCCACCCCCGCTTCCTCACTGGAAGGGCCTCAACTATACCATGCCCAATCCTGCCCATGTCGTTTGTTAACAATTGTATTGTTTTTATATTAGAAGTTTGAAAGCTGTCTGTTACATAACATAAAATTGCTAGAACATGAAACATAGGGTCTGTTCCGAGAATACTGTATTGTCGAACCTTTACCCTTTCGTCCCTGCTAACCAGTACAGATACCTTTGCAAACAGTGCAGATCCTGATGGGCTGTCTCATCAGGATCTACACTGTTCGCCATTCTGTTATTGATTTTTTGAGTGAAACCCCCATTTGCAACAACGGATGCGTCCAAGTTCAGAGATGGGAGAGTCCATTTCAGAAACTTAGGGGTGAAAAGGTTAATAATGTGATTGCTGTGCTAAAACCCGACGCTGAGCGATTTTTGTTTTTGGTGTAGACTGCTTTTGAACAGGCAGCATTTTGGATTATGAATTGTTTCAATCTGACTACTACAAGGGAGATTACTTTAGATGCAATGTACAGTTCGCATTATAGATTAGTGTCCCTTGATCTTGTATATTTACCCTAAGTATTAGGACGGAGAGGCCGGTGTAAACAGTGCATATCCAGATCAAACGCCACAGAACACCGATCAGGGTCTACACTTTTGCCATGCATTCAGCAATTCTAGACACATTTTAAAACAGTTAGTACAATGGACTTGCTCAATTTTAGTTCAAACACTATTAAGGGTAAATCTGAAAAAAAATGTGACTCAATGTGAGAAAGAGATGGGTAAAGATTAAGATCCAGGTCAGCCTGCTTATCACACATGGGAAAAAGGCCTTTATTATACATGCGACAAGCGAATGTCTGGGTCAATCCGTGCATTCGCGCAGTCAGATCGGGATCTTTCCTGTTCGCCGATTTATATTAGCGTATGCATAGATTGTGTCAACAGGCAAGACAGGCCCTGTTCAGACTGCACTAATTCGCATGTCGGTCTACCTGTGTATGTTCTTTTTTTTTATTATTATTAATATCTTTTTTATGTTTCCTCAAGTGTATCTTAATATGGCGATTGTCTATTTTAATTGCCTATTTTAGCACTCTGGGTAAAATTTTCAGCAGAGGACATTTTGAAATAGTTTTCTTATTTTTCCCCGGGAAACAGGATTTGGCATTTCATGCAAATTGTCTCCAATGAAAGCAATTTGCATAAAATGTCGAATTCCGTTTTCTATGGAAGTTAAGAAAAAATACCATCAGTTTGTCGTCTGCTGAATTTGCCCAGAGTGTAGTAAAGATGAAAGCGAAATTTATAATTCCACAGAATTCTAATCAATTTTCAGAATAAAAATGTGCACCAAAGTCGACATCGAGCATTTTGAAACTATCCACCACGAAATGGGACATATAGAATATTTCATGGCGTATGCCGATCAGCCAGCCGTGTATCGAACCGGGGCCAACTCGGCATTCCACGAGGCGGTCGGGGATACCATTAGTCACTCAGTGATGTCAAGAAAACACCTAGGCACTATCGGCCTTCTTGAAACAGACAGTTCTTCTAGCAACCGGGAAAAGAAAATGAAAAGTAATTACTTTTTTGTTCCCGCAAATATGAATGAGTTATAAGAGATTCGTTACAGACACTGAGTTGAAATAAGCATTTGCATTGGTCAGTACGTCGACTCCATTTTAGAGTTTCTCAAGCAATATATCACTAGCAGTAGCCTAGCCACTGGCGTTAAAATGAATGGTATGGATACAACATCATTTATTTGCATTAAAATGAACAATATAATAGTTTTATAGCTAGTCTACTCTCCTTTCTACTCTCCTACTCTCCTACTCTCCTTTCTCAATTTTAACGCCGGATAATACTTAGCCAAGATATGTATTGGAGACTACCAAACAGACTTGCCATTGTTAACAAGTTGATATTTTTAATAATAAACAAAAATGATCAGACTTTTATTATCAGACTAGCAGCTAGTCTACACTACCAGCTTCCCTTCCGCTGATTCAAGAAGGGCAGTTATCAGTTTCTGGGGAAAGAATGTGAACAATACTGGTTAACCGCTTAGAGGACTAAGCCTGCCCATGAAACGTGTGGTTAGGTAAACTGACCGCGCTTGACATGACCCCATTGGGTTGACTGGGCCGTAAAACCTCCACAAACAAATACACTAGCAGCTATTTTAGCAGCAACGTCAGAAAACGTATCAGCGAAGATTCAGATCAGCCTACGCATTCGCGCAGTCTGATCAGAATCTTCACTGTGCGCATTTTGGATAGCCTAGGATGCAAAGTTTCTTCTTGCGGAGAACGATGACTCTGATTACTGCGCGGATGCTTTGAGTATTTGTTCGGCGCAGATGTCAGAAGGTACTTTTTTCTAACGGTGCGGCTCATTTGTGCATATATGACAGTAGGCAGAATACAAACTACTGGAAGGCAGTTTGTCGCACTCACTTAAGAAACTAATATGCTTCTATATGCATTGGAAATATTTCGTCGGTTTACCGACAGCTGTGTTTTTGACCCCTTTGGTACACCATATTATTGATAATTTTGTGTGCGCAGAAAGTCATAAAAAGTAAATAATAATAATTTAATGGTTCATTTTTAGTCGTTTATTTTGACAACTTTGAGACACCATATTATTGATCATATTGTGTGCGCAGAAAATAAAAAAAAGGTTAGTCATTAAAAAAAGTAATAAATGTAAATAGAGTTAAAAGTCATTTAATGGTTCATTTATAATCGTTTATTTTGACAACTTTGGTACACCAATTTATTGATTATGTTGTGTGCATAGAAAATAGAAAAAACAAACAAACCGTTAGTCATTGAAAAAGTCACAAAAGAAAATAAAGTTAAAAGTCATTTAATGGTTCAATTATTGTCGTTTATTTTGACTTCTTAGGAACACCATACTATTTATTATGTTGTATGTACAGAAAATAGAAAAAAAAGTTAGGCATTTAGAAATGTCATAAAATATATATAGTTAAATAAGATTCATTTAAAGTCAATAAGATTCATTTAAAGTCATTTTTCAAAAACATAAGCTCTGTAGAGCTTTTTTGCGACTCGGCAAGCAATGTGGACGGTGATGCAACACTGGGTGTTGCGGGATTCGAAATTTGTACTCTTGCACTACAGGACTTTAGATGTATTTATTTATTTATTTTTTTGTTTTAAATTTTATAATTTTTATTGTTAATTTACATCTTATTATCACTCATGTTGATATTCATCTATTTTTGTAGGTGATATAAATTTTCTTCTTAAAAGAGCCTTAGTTAAGATAGCTTTCCTGCCGTTCGGCTACATGATAGACAAGTGGCGTTGGGGCGTTTTTAGGGATGAGATAAAGCCCGAAGAATATAACAAGAAATGGTGGGAACTGAGGTAAGATTCGCGCTTCATGGCTTAATTGTTTCCGAATGTTCAGACCAGACTACGTGCATACCGTATTTACCCAAGCATTTGAACAGACAGACCTGAGGAAACAGTGTAGACACAGATCAGACGTCGTAACGAGCCGTCTCATCTGGATCTACATGTACACTGTTTGCCATTCTGTCATTTGCCATTCTGTTATTGATTTTTCACTAAAACCCGCTATTTGCAACAATGAATCCGTGTGTCCAAATTCAGAGATGGAAGAGTCTATGTCAGAAACTCAGGGTGAAAGGGTTGAGTGGGATCGTGTTTACTGCTTCTTGAAATTATGAGAAATTATGAAACTATATTATTTTACATTTTTACTACAGGTTGGAGTACCAGGGTTTAGTAGCACCAGCAGCTAGAAGCGAGGCTGACTTTGACCCAGGTGCGAAATTCCATATACCATCTAATTCACCATATATTTGGTACGTAAATGAAGCTGTTTGATTTCATTATTAGCTCGCTGAATTTAAATACATGTACCTTGCCCCAATCTTTTCAAACGTATTTTTAATTGACCACTAAAACATCAGCTATTGAAAACAGTAATGATGACTGCCACAATATATATGAGAAGATAGTACCACATTTATGATATACTAACGAACAATGTATAATATTCACTGTTGATTGTCAACTGCAGGGAAGAAGCTTTCTTTTAAGATATTTAATACACACCGGTATAACGTTTCCTTTCTTTCTGTAGTGTTTTCGCTGCCCGGCCAACTCTTCAGGAGGATTCAGCAGGAATGACATTGATATGAAATATACACAAATTTCAACATTTTGGAACAGCTTCATTCGCTTTGCGCTAAAGGGCTGGTCATCCAGTGAAAAAGCTATACGAAAAAAGGAAAAGTTACGCTAAATGCTGTTGTTCATCAGTTTGGCCAGTCAAGTGAAAACGTTCATTCGAAAATGCGCAACATGTGCAGATTCAGATCATCCTGCACATGCACAAATTATCATCCGGGCCTTTGCTCTCCATTCATTCATTCTGTAGTATCCAATGATTCTGTTAGCGGACAGTGAAGGTCCTGATCAGCTGCGTGAATGCGCGAGCTGATCTGGGCCTTCGCTGTGCGCATATATCCAAAGACGCATCTTGTTCGCAGGGCGCGGCCCAGTTAGACATACAGTCGACTCTCGTTATCTCGAATTCCAAGGGACTCTCTGAAATACTTCGAGATATCCGTATCTCGACATATCAGAGTTGCAGAATTGAGGAAAAAATAGTTCGGACAACCACATTTAACAAATATATGTGTAACTAGACTCTTGAGATATATTGAAAATATTGTGGAAAAGATATTGTGGAAAAGAGGAGAAATTGCTCCTTAGGAGCAATTTCTCCTCTTTTCCACAATATTTTTACTTGTTGTAAGATTTTCATGTTTCGGCAGGGACCAGATTTTCACCGAGATAAGCGGTAATTCGAGATAAGCGAGGTCGAGATAACAAGAGTCAACTGTATTTAATTTTACCAATACAAACATTATCTTTCTATTAATAATTTATCTTCCATTTTCAGCTATTTCATAAGTTTTATCATCCAGTTTCAATTTTATGAGGCTATGTGCAAGGCGAGCGGTCACGAGGGTGAACTGTACAACTGTGATTATTACCAGTCCACAAAAGCTGGAGACCTTCTAAGGTATGTCAGTATTTCAATGTGGGGTAGGGTATCGTATTTGCCTAACTGAATATTCGGACACCGTTACTTTACAGTATCCTAAAATTTGAAATATATATATATATATATATATATATATATATATATATATATATATATATATATTGGGCTACATCATATTGCATCTAAACCCAGCAGGCACATGACTTTTATACAACATCGCATTAGCGTCGATGCAACGTCACGACGTTGCATCGACGTAAATGCGACGTTGTATAAAAGTCATAACGTTGCATAGACGTTAACTGCGAAGTTATATAAAAAATTATGAAGTTGTATCGACGTTAATGCTACCTCGTAGAAATGTCATGCGCCCGCTGGGAAAGCACTGAGGGAATGACAAACAGTGTAGACACTTAGAGATTTTGTATAGACGTGTTATCGTAATGACAGCCCTTGATGTGCTGACTGATCTGGACCTTTGACATTTAGATATACCTGCGCGTCATGAACCGTTTTTATCTGACCCTGCTTAAAAATAAACAAAACTAGATTGCGCAGTTGATGGCACGCCAACGCAAATCGCCATGCTTTCACCGCTTAGCAGAGAGAAGTGGAAAATAATGTTGCTCTGGCATACCCTTGCCACGCGGGGAAGTCATGTAGCAAGTTTGGTTAAATTCCGCCCAGTGGTTTAGGAGGAGATAGCGTGATGGGCGGACAGATGGTAAAATAACGTTGCTCTCGCACACCCTCACCACCCAGGGAAGACATAGTAAGTTTAGGTAAATTCCTCCCAGTGATGTAGGAGGAGATAGTGTGACCGACAGATGGATGGATGCCGACGGAAAAATAATGTTGCTCTTGCACATCCTTGTCATTAGGGGAAGTCATGTAACAGTTTGATTAAATTCAACCCAGTGGTTTAGGGTAGGAGGAGATAGTCTTATAACCGGATAGTCTAATAAACGAATTATTACGGTAGTAGGAGACAGTCTTATAACCGAATAGTCTTATAAACGAATTATTACGGTAGGAGGAGATAGTGTGGTGGACAGATGTACGGACGCCGGACGGATGGACGGACGGAAAAATAAGAATGTTCCCGCACACACTTACCATGAGGGAAAGTCATGTAGCAAGTTTGGTTAAATTCCGCCCAGTAGTTTAGGAGGAGATAGCATGACGGACGGACGGAGGTGTTCACAATATCCCCATCGCTTTTATAAGAAAGCGTGGGGGTAAAATATTTTAGATCACCACACATATCCTTAATATAGAATATGTCCATCTGACTACCTGGTGATGTATCTAAAAGCAATTTGCTGAATGACAAACCTTCTACAAAATGATCAGATTGCTCAGAAGCAGTATAGAATAGCTCTTAGAAGATTCAGATTATCGTCTCACAATCTGCATATTGAACGTGAAAGATATGAAACTTTATCTGCTACCTAGACATGACAGACTCTCTAGATACTGTAACATGAGCCGGCCTCCATGGCTTAGTCGGATGCGAGTTCGATCCCCGCCGGGTTCGGCAACATTCTTTCGTGGAGATTGATCATGAAATATTTTCTATAGTCATTCCCTCCCTTCCGCTGATTCAAGAGGGGCACTTGTCAGTGTCTGAGGAAAGAATGTACAAAAGTACTGGTTAACCGCTTAGAGGATTAAGCCTGCCCAGGAAAAAGTGTGGTTAGGTAAGCTGACCGCGCTCGTCATGTCCCTAATGGGTTGACTCGGCCGTAAAACCTCAACACAAACAAACTGTAACTTGAATGTAACAGATGAATGCAATTTTCTGCTTGTGTGCCCCTCTCTATATGGATTTAAGAGGAAAGTATTTCAAGCCATATTATAGTCACTGGAAGACAATTTGATATTGACCTGCCAAGTTAGCAAAATGCATATACTCTGCGACACAACTCAGACAAGTAATGCAAACCCTTTGACATTAACAAGCATTCTTGAATTGTCTATATTTGTCATAAATACTCCTTTGCATATGTATTGTTGTTCTCTCTGTATATGTACACACGTTATGTTACATTTATATGTGCATGTTTTACAACACATTTTGTGGATTTGAAGGCTGAAACATTGTTTGTGATGTTTAATGCTGAATATATGTCATGTAATGCCATGCCATTTTTGCTATTTATGCATTACTTTTTATTCCAGAAATGTCCTTTCTCTTGGAAAATCCAAGCCTTGGCCTGAAGCAATGGCAGACATTACCGGGTCACCCCATATAAGCGCCTCCTCAATAAAATCTTATTTTGAACCGCTGTTTGACTGGCTGAAAATGGAAAACGAAAAGGCAAGCATGGCAGTGGGCCAGAATGTAGTTGGCTGGAAAGGTGAAAAAATAAACTGGATTCACCCAATGAAAAAGTGAAATTTTAACAGTGCCTTGTGCAGGGCATGTATTCGGAAATCCTACAAAGTGAAACAAATTATTTTTTACCTTTCTATTTTTATATCTACATCTGCTGAATGATGTTGGAAAAAGAAATAAAATTTAGTTTGTTTAGTTTGTTACAGCTTGGTCATTTCCGATTCCACAGCTATCGAAGTTTTTTTAGTGTCTGTCGTCTTTGCTTTTCAGGCAATGATACACTTTCAGGGTAAACAACTGTGTCAGAATTGTTTAGCCACCTTTTACAAAGGGGTTTACTCTGAAAGGAAAACATTTTCTTCCCTTGTTAGCAAATGCTTTCCTTTTAGAGTAGATCCCTTTCAGAAGGGACTTGGTGTGCAAGATGACATACAGGAAGTCATAAAAGTCATCACGAAAACATACCTATATAATTTTGACCCCCTTAAACCCCACTTTTATACAGTAAAACTGGGGTTTACAAGGGTATACATTATTTTTCTTATTTCTGCTCAAAAACATAGATTGTGGGTACTCGTTAGAACCGCCTCGCCTAGGCGGTTCTAACGAGTACCACAATCTATGTTTTGAGCAGAAATATGAAAAATATCAGAATTTTTTATCTGAAAATTTTCATTTTGTGGTGGTGAAATTTTCAGTATATTTGAATAGGCATGTTTTCGTAATGTGTCTCCCTTGTACAAGCGGGCAATATATCCGGTGTATCCAGTCTGCTAAACTTTCCACCGGTCTCCACTAATGAAATGTGCCAGTTTAGTTATTTAACCCAACCCATTTACGTCGAGTGGAGTCTTCTGCCATAACTCTTTGGACCACTCTACTTCCAAGGGCAGGCTGTCTGGTTAGTTTTTATTATGTCTATGTTTTATACAAATTCATGTAGTTAATGCAAACAGTTTAGACCCTGATTTGGTCTGCACTGTTTGCAGACTACGCTTTTGGTGGGGTTGGGGTTGGGGGTGGGGGGTGGGGGGTGGGGGGTTGTGGGTTCTCCATACTAAAATGGGTTAATCGCATTATGAACAAGTAGCATCTTTAAAGATAATTGTCGAAGTTAAAAACGGCTTGGGGTATGACAAATTCTGAGCTCTGGTTTTTAGTGATTTCGCAGTGTGACATCTTTTCAGCAGTCTTAGCAGCTAGAAACTTATTTGTATGCGCGTTCCAGGTTTACAGGAGCGAGCTTCAGTATGCCCCCATAAAATTGTCGTGGCGAACCGATTATATTTTTTTTCATCAAAAACACTAAACATGTATTTAGTTTATACCGCAGTCAAAAAATTACGAGATTTTGTCATTGTTTATGAGAAATTTATCAAAAAAGATTGCACACAATTGCACACAATGCAAAATGACGTAAAAAACAACATGGTCGTTCGGTCATAATTTTCTTAATTCTTCGCAGAAAGCCTAAAATTAATCATATAGTTTAGCTTCAGAATTTCGTTTTAAGACTGGGGCGTCAACGCAGATGTTTAGTGCAATGGTTCCTACGGACCATCAAAATCATTGTAGCCCTAGGAGATAAAAATAGCATTAAAATGTTTGAAAATTTGTTAAAAGAAGTTTAGCAAAGATCAAAACTTGCAGGTTGGTCATTCTTCCGAATAATATTCAGCGGTATTTTTGTTGTTTTAAATTTTACAAAAAAATGAGTACTTAAAAGAAGATCCGGTCTGTTAACAGTCATACACCAGTCATTTGAAGCACCAGTCATTTGAAACTCCGACTTCTATGGGACTGGGGATAGTAGAGACATAGCGGGAGTAAAGTGTCAAGATTCAACCTTCGAAGAGTCCCGGCAGTGCCGTAGACGTGCCGTAGACGTGCCGGGGTTTTAATTTCCCGCAAAAAATAGCCGAGAGAAATAGCCGCTTTTAGTCGGAATTTACCGGGACATACTACAGTGTATTCGCCGGGATTTAACTTCTCGCGAGAACCGACATTTCGCTGTTTTTTTGTTTTTTTTTTTATTTGTTTATTTTTTATTTTTTTTTTATTTTTTCTTTTTTTCCTTTTGTTTTTGTTTTTTCCATAATGGCGGGAAAGACCCAACGTTGAATATTGCGCTTTAGCCCATAGGTAAGAAAGTTTATCTAAATGGCTCAGTTCACTTGTTGTTCTTCATAATTTCAATCCCCCGCGTGTGGGGTTGGGGACAGGGGCTTTTTGCAGGGATTTACAATAAATTTGGCCCCACAGTGCAGGGCATTTAGCAGGTTTTGCGAACTGAAAAAGTAAAAGCCCGATATTCCCAAGCCCCTTAGGGTCCAGTGCAACAAATGATTGGTGCACTACTAAACGTATAATAACCCATTGTAGACTGAATAGACTCTCCCACACTATATATTGGAAGACTCCAATTTCAATTTTAGGTACGTTCGACTATGAGATTTACATATTCCAAGAGAAAAAGGCTATACTATTTGTAAACAGTGGAGACCCTGATTAGACGCCGCGTTCTGCGGCGTCTGATCAGGGTCTGCACTGTTTGCCAAGTTCCCTTTTACAGGTTTCCCTACTACAATGGGATAAGGCCGGCCTCGGTGGCTCAGTTGGATGCGCCGTCCGACTGGAGACCAGGAGGTCGCGGGTTCAACCCCCGTCGAGGTCGGCAACATTCTTTCGTGGAGATTGATCATGAAATATTTTCTACGGTCATTCTCTCCCTTCCGATGATTCAAGAAGGGCAGTTGTCAGTTTCTGGCGAAAGAATGTGCACAATACTAGTTAACCGCTTAGAGGACTATGCCTGCCCAGGAAATGTGTGGTTAGGTAAACTGACCGCGCTCGACATGACCCCATTGGGTTGACTGGGCCGTAAAACCTCAACACAAACAAACAATGGGATAAGGCCAATAGAAGTATAATCAATCATTTAGATTACCGTATTTTTCCTAAGTATTCAGACATCTCAACTTCTTACCACACTCGCTCTAAAATTTGAGGAAGTACAATAACTACCCGATGTTGTGTCTAAAAATAGCTGGATGAGTGGCAAATATTGTAGATCCTGATGAGACCGCGTTCTGCGGCGTCTCATCTGGGTGAACACTATTTTCCCAGGCTAGTCTGTCCGAATACATATGGTAAATACGGTTGTTAAAAGAAGTTTAGCAAAGATCAAAACGTGCAGGTTGGTCATTCTTGCGGTATTTTTGTTGTTGTAAATTGAGGGTTCATTTATTCGACCCATTGTATTGGGTTACTAGAACGTCTGATTGCGGTATAAACTGTTTAATTTGCAGTTTCTGTCACCTTCAAAATGATGTTTTGACATTTGATTGTAGCAGCTGTGGCTGTCTTATGTTTCCGTGCGTCATGATAAGGCAATTTAAGGGAAAAGAATGCCCTTGTACGGGGAAATAAAAGTGGTATTACCTACGTCATATATAGCAATGAAAGAGATATATAAATTGTTGCGAAAAGGACCGATACAAACGGTAAGTTGCGCTTTTTGCCATTTCGTTTTCCTGACATATACCAGGATAGGCTCAGCCCGTGTAGCAAGAAACAAAGTATTTATATTTGCTTGATACATGAGCATGTTGTCATTGTTGAGAACACTCGCGTACATCACGAAAACATGCCTATATAATTTTGACCGCCTTAAATCCCACTTTTATATAGTAAAATTGGGGTTTACAGGGGTATACATTATTTTTCTTATTTCTGCTCAAAAACACAGATTGTGGGTACTCGTTAGAACCGCCTCGCCGAGGCGGTTCTAACGAGTAGCCACAATCTATGTTTTGAGCAAAAATATGAAAAAAATATCAGAATTTTTTATCTGAAAATTTACATTTTTTGATGGTAAGATGTTCAGTATATTTGAATAGGCATGTTTTCGTAATGAAGATTGTCAAAATATTATGCTTCAGCGTTCTTAACAATGATTATACAGTAATTCCTCAAATATGCAAATACATGTTCTT
This sequence comes from Anodontia alba, assembly GCA_964016985.1. NCBI lineage: Eukaryota > Metazoa > Mollusca > Bivalvia > Lucinida > Lucinidae > Anodontia > Anodontia alba. The sequence goes on along the minus strand of OZ024831.1, from coordinate 82,909,992 downwards.
TCATCCTTGTTACATACGCTGAGCTTATTCTTATTTTCAGCTGAACATCAAAAATAATAATACTACTGAATTTCCGGTTTGAACAGGCCATTTTCGCAAAAACTCTAGACTCTTTTTCACTGTTTGAAATGACGAAGGTTTCCTCCTTGAAATAGCTGACAAGAAGCTTTCTTCGCTACTCAAAGAAATTCTCCCCCACTGGGAGAAAACTCTTTTATTAAAGAATTTTTCCTAAATTTGAATGGTTTCAAATACCAAAGAGACAACTTCCCGTCTGAAAAAGCTGCCTTTGCAAAATGCTGGCAAGATCATAACCTTAACTTTTCACATCCTCTGAGCAAAATCAGCAGACAAATTCATATTTTTCGTACATATTTTTTTTTTTTTTTTTGCAGAGAGTAGGTTTTGACATTTCATGTAAATTGTCTCTTCCTTAGGGGACACTTTGCATAAAAAGGTCAAAGCCTTTTTGTTGTGAAAAAGAAAAAAACAAACAAAAAAAACCCCCCAAAAAACAGCATATTTCAAAGTGTCTTCTGGTGGAATTAAAAAAAAAAAAAAAAAAAAAAAAAAAAAAAAGAAAGATATATCCAATTTTTACACCACACGGATCATCCAAGTGTACTCCTGCCTTGGATAGATACGGCCACCACGGGGTAAATGACTTTCACGTCCGTTAAGTACCGTCTTTACCCTGAGTATTATACGAGGGCGACTCAATAAAAAAACAGCCTAACTTATTTCTGGATGAAATCGATCTTTTCTTTTTCGATATAATTGCCCTCTAGAATGATGCACTTGGACCAACGGCGTTTCAGTGCCTTCAGCCCAGAACTGAAGAAGCCAGGGTCCTTGTCTCCGACCCACTCCTCAGCTACCGCCACGACTTCTTCGTTGGACCGGAAATGACGTCCACGGATATCCTTTTTCAAGTTTGGGAATAGAAAATAGTCCCTAGGAGCTAAGTCCGGAGAATAGGCGGGTAGCGGTATTAGCTCGAACCCATTCCGCTCAACGGCATCCATTGCAATTTTGCAAGTGTGGACTCTTGCATTGTCCTGTTGGAGCAGAATCCCTTTGGAAAGTTTACCTCGGCGTTTTTCACGGATCGCAGTTCTCAGTTGGTCTAGCAAATTTGCATAATACGTACCTGTTATTGTACTTTTCTTTGCTAGAAAGTCCAACATAATAACGCCTTGTGCGTTCCAAAATACAGTTGCCATCACCTTGCCAGCAGAGGGTTGCGTTTTGAACTTCTCTGGCCTCGGAGACCCCGGCCCTACCCACTGGCGACTGAGTTTTATTCTCTGGCTCATAATAATGGACCCAGGTCTCATCTACAGTCACCAGACGTGAAAGGAAATCATCTTTCTTTGACCTAAACCGCTTCAACAATGCGCTGCATACTGATGCTCTGGTTGCCATTTGCTCATCGCTAAGAGATTTGGGGACCCAACGAGCTGTTAGCTTGTGCATACCCAAGCGATCATGTAAAATTGTTGAAATGCTACCAATGTGAAATGTGTAATGTACTCGCTATTTCTTCCACCTTAACTCGCCTATCAGAGTACACCAGATCCCGTACTTTGTTACACATTTCTTCATCGGTGGCATCTGATGGGCGTCCAGACCTGGTTTCGTCTTCTAAAGACGATCTACCGCGTTTGAATTCCCCAACCCAGAATTTAACTTGTGCATACGATGGTGCAGAAGACCCATTAACATCGGTCAACTCGCAATGTATTTCCTGACCTTTTTTCCCTTTCAAATACAAGTACCGAATTACAGCACGGTACTCAAGTTTTGACGAAAAGCTTGCTTTTGCATCGCTAGCCATGTTTGAAATTCAATATCTTATGAGTGAATGACACGATAAGGGTGCAATTTTGCTCTCAGGCCTTAAACATGTATTGAAACAAGGCATGAAAATCGTGGGTGTCTCGGTCAACTGGAAGTGGGATAGGCTGGTTACTTATTGACTTGCCCTATTACCACCGTAACTCCCTATCATGTTTGATCTGAAATTTTAACAAGTTCATCTCATTATCTGTGGCTGTGAGACAATTACTGGAAAATAGCTGGATTAGTGGCCAAACAGTGTAGACCCAGATCAGACGCCGCAGAATGCGTGATCTGGGTCTACACTGTTTGCTCAGGCCTGTCTGTCCGACTACTAAGTGAAAGTATGGTATTTTCTTTATTAAAAAAGCACTAAACTATAATACTGTTTTTTTCTTGTCTGGCAGACACCAAGGCCCATTTCACAATCGTTTCTTAACCCATTTTAAACTGAATAACCCCCACCTCACCCCACTATATATTGGAAGAGTCAAATTTCAGGCATGTCAAGCTATGTGATTTAGATATTCCTAGAGAAAAATATCTGAAATTGTTTGCACACAGTAAAGACCCCGATCAGCGTTTTGCGGCGTCTGATCTGTGTTTGCACTGTTTGTTAATTACCCTTTTAGGGGTCTCCAGACGAAAATGGGTTAACCTAAAATTTAAGGACCGAGATTTGCAAAGCATTTTTGTTTTCATTGTCACATAAAAAAGCTCATTTTCCACGCTGAAATAAATAAATAAATAAATAAAGTTCAATTTCAAGAGGACTGGTTCAAGACTATTTAATTTATTTTAGTTGGCACTAAAAGCCTCATTTTATATATAGAGGATCTTACACGAGTGGTCATTTCATATGAAATTTCATATGAAACGAGCCGTTGGCGAGTATAATAAATTTCATATGAAATGACCACGAGTATAAGATTCTGTTTATCATAATTATCACCATTTTAAATTGGATTTCATCGACTTTAAAGTTGACAATTACTCAACAGAAAATGCATAGTTGATTTGGACGTCGCCATGACGTTACTTGTTCCGGCCAACGTGTTATGTAACGTGTGGGCATACAATTTTCATAACATGACGTTACGCCACTGAATAACAGCGTCATCATATGATAAGTTCGAATTTCGAACCTTAGTTAAGATACGCCTTAACTCTCAGGAATAATTGTGAAACTGCATAAGTCCTGAATATTTACAGCGAGGCGCTTCTAATGAGTACCCACAACAAATTTCGCGAGGAGAAATAAGGAAAAAGTATCAGTAGTTTTCGGTTAAAAAAGTGTAGCTATGCTGAAAACAATAACCCTTATGAGACTGTGCAACTTCTCTGGCTGATCAGGATCTGCTAGTTGATACATACCCTGAAGACACCACATTCTCATGATACGGCTCGTAGAGATTATTCAGAGATATTAAGATATTGTAAACTAATCTTTATTGAAGAGCTTACCCAAAGGCACAGATTCGTAGGTTGTCCTTGATCTTTCTTTTTTTTCCATTCTTAAGGCGACTGGTTATACTTGAATAATTTTTCAATATTTTATTCATGGGAGACGACAAAATCTTTGACTTTCGGTTGCTTTCTACACATTCACTCCCTTCTGAAAAGGGTCTACTCTAAAAGGAAAGAATTTGCTCCCAGTGGGAGCAAATTCTTTCCTTTTAGAGTAGACCCCTTTTCAGAATGAAGATATAACAATTTTGACAGAATTGCCTCCCTGGAAAATGTTTCAGTTCCCTTAAAGAATATGGCTCTACTAAAACAGTATATATCAGGTTACGTCTCGAAAACATATTATATGAACATTATCCTCGTTTTGTTCTTTTCTGTCTTTTTCCAATACTATAGTAATAAACATGCAAAAATGATAGTACAAATTAAAAAAAAATGAAATAAAGCATCGTCTATAGCCATCGCGGATGTACAACTGCCGATGTACAACTTTCAGAATCGCCTTTTGATTAAAAAAAAAGAGTAAACATCGGTCTGTACGAGACAGACGTATACAGATTGGTTATTTCAGCATCATTTTGATTTTTTAATAACTTGAACTTAACGAAAACATTAAAGAAAGTCATGGCGCAAGGAAAACAGCTGGTTACCGCCACACTTTTCGAGGAAAATGTGGGGATATTGCAGAGGCCTCCGTCTGTCCGTCCGTGAGGAAGCCCTTTATACAAATTTTCAAGACTGGCTTAAATTCTCTTGTTCATTTCCGGATAAAATGCAAAATTGAACGTGTTCATAAAAGATATTTTAAAAATGTGTCTCCCACCCATCCCCGACCGAAGACGCTCTTTGGTGGAGATATTTCCTGACAAACTTACGTCATATATATGAAAGGGAACATGGGTCTATTGGGGTGGGGGACATATTTTTATAACAACTTTTATGAAACGCATTCAGTTTTGCATTTTAACCGCAAATAAGAAAGATGATTCAAGTCAGATATACCAGATTTGCTCACAGACTGTTATCATTTAACCATAATTTCCAATCAGTGTTGTGTTCTCTTCATATTAATGCAAGAAATATTTCCCAAAAAGAAAAGTGCCTGAATGTAATTCCCATCGTGTGGAACATGGTATTAATTTAGAAGTCTTTGGGGTGGGATGAACAGGACTGAAATATCTACCCGTAATAACAAGCCAGAAGCATAATGTTTCCTTTCTGCTGTGATTCAGACATCGGGTTACCGGAATATGTAATAAAATTTGAACATTGTAATTTCTGAAATCTGGTCTTCAACACCGGAGTCAATTAGGCAAAACCCTCGCCTTACTGCACTATCTCCTTTTTGATTTTGTATGATTTCTGTTAGTAGTATTGGATGCTACTTCCTATACTATTTCTATTGCAGATATTGACAAATAAAATGTATCATGTTGTCCTTGAAAATATCGAACACATAAAACAAAGAAATCGGAATCTTGCGTTCATTGACACTCTTCATATGGGGCAGCAATGTTGCATCACGAAAACATGCCTATATAATTTTGACCCCTTTAAACCCCACTGTTATATAGTAAAACAGGGGTTTACAGGGGTAAACATTATTTTTCTTATTTCCAATCAAAAACATAGATTGTGGGTACTCGTTAGAACCGCCTCGCCGAGGCGGTTCTCACGAGTACTCACAATCCCTGTTTTGAGCAGAAATATGAAAAAAATATCGTAGTTTTTTATATGAATTTTTTTCAGTTTTTGGAGGTGAAAATTTCTATATATTTGAATAGGTGTGTTTTCGTAATGGTGTTTATTTTTTTATTTTATTTAAACAATGTTTAAAGAGGATGACACAATTAGCTATAAATAACTATTCTACCTTGTGGTCCTCTAACTAAAATTTATATACATATATACAACAAGACTTAACTAACAGCTAAGAAATTCATGGGATAAAAGTAGCTTGTAGCGAAGTGAATGCTTGTATAAAGTTTTTATCAAATAAAAGTGCTAACAGGTATGTGCAAGTGATTTAAAACCAAACATGGCACTGAATTATATCAAAGACAAATCTGTATGTTATCACAGTTTTTGTAAGTGCTTTAAGATTTGACGAGCGCATAAAACCAATATCTAAAACAATTATGCTAGGTCATAAAAGCTCTCAATTCAGTTACAATAACGGTTTCAGCGATAATTTTACACATGGTATATCATTTAAAATCATAGTTAAAGACATTTTATAAGGGTTAAAATGTTGCTTTAAGAGACTGCTTAAAGGTAGAGAGTGACCCCGATGTTTTTACTGTTTGAGGTAGAGCATTCCATAGTCTTGGTGCGGAACACGAAAAAGAGCCATCAAAAAGTGCTGTCCGTGCTTTCGGCACATAAAGTGAGCCATTTTCTGATGACCTGAGGTTAAGAGTGTGTACCTCGGATACTGGTTTTAGAAGTTGTGTTATATATTCAGGGGATAAATTATTTATTGCTCGGTATGTCAAGACAGCCTTATTATATTTAAGTCTGTCCGGAATTGACAGCCATCCCAGCTGACTGAACATATCTACTGATGGGGTATCGTAATTTGCTCGCAGGATGATTCGAGCAGCGCGTTTTTGCAGCTTGGATATGCGTTCAATATTAGTTACAGAGGCTGACCCCCACGTAACAGAGCCATAATCAATATAAGGAAGAATATACCCCTGATAGTAAACTTTTTGAATATGTGTCGGTACATACGTTGCTAACTGGCGTAATAGAGATATTTTAGATGAGATAAGGGAGCATAAGTGGTCTATATGGGCAGACCAAGAAAGGTGTTCATCGATATAAACACCAAGGAGTTTCTGTTTACTAACGGATTGAATATTGACATCGTCAGCAATAATATTTAGAGGTCGAGAGTCGTTCAAGCGTTTTCTAGCGCCAACTAGCATACAAGTTGTTTTGGTCATGTGAACACTCATTTTGTTTATCTTTCCCCATGTTTTTGTGTTACCGAATTCTCCTTGCAGATCTTCTTCAATAGCATCTATGTCATTACCATGCGTGTGAATCGTCGTGTCATCTGCATACAAATCAGAGGAGCACTTTTTGATATGAAGCGGAAGATCGTTGATAAAAATGAGAAATAAGGTCGGGCCTAATATTGAGCCCTGAGGCACACCAGATTGTACGGTCTGCATATACCCCCTAGCTTAAGCGGAACGCGATTTTCTAATATATCAGTGCCCAGTTGTTCAAAACTTAACAAAGTTTACAGCTAACGTAACGTTAATTTTTCTATCTTGAAATATGACAAATACATTTGTGTGTTCATCCGCCCCAGAAATATGCAAGTTTTTGCTGAAAAAAAAAATGTGAGTAGCTTTGAAAATAGCTACAACAGTTAATGAGTTCGTCATTAACGAGCTCGTTAAGCTAACGATACTTTGAACAACTGGTCCCAGAATGTTACAGATATTGACAAGTATACAGAATTCCATTAACATTAAAGCACTCGAAGAAATCGTTTAAAGCCCTTATGGTTTAGCTTTGAAATTCCTATCTGTATGTATCCCTAAGCGAGGCTACCTCTCTACAAGCAGGAGAAATTTCGAGAGCTATTATCAAGCACACATATTGCAAAGCCTTTACTGACTCGTACTCGGTGGGAGATGACTTATTTATTAGTATTCTATTCCAAATGACAACGTCATATCCCAGTAGATATAAGATATGGAAATGAAGGTCCCCTTGAGAAAGACTCGCTACCTCTTACTATCATTAACAATTCTAGTCAAAGAGATTAACAGTTAGAACCCTCTCAATACTCACTTCAAATTCCTACCCCTATCTCCCCCTCTGAAAACCAAGCATACCTTGTTAAAGTACACGGTCATCGCTCAACAGTTACTGTTTTATCTACAAGCTGTGTTTGGCTCAAATGTAATATATAGTCACGTCACTGAGCGTGTGTGTGGTGGGGTTGGGGTGGGGGTGGGGACTACGTCATACAAAACAGTGAAATATATTATAGATTTTCGAAAATGGCCCGTTCGAATCCGGTGGTCGTTTTTATTACTATTTTCGTTGTTTTGATGAATAAGCTCAGGTTATGTACCAAGGAAGAAAGTACTGATCTTGGAAGATTTGCTGTACTACCATATTGTCATCGTTGGGACACTTGGACACAATATTTTGATAACCTTATATATTAAGTAATTGTACGCGAGTGTTTTCAACAATGATAATGATAACACGGTTATGCATATCAAGTTTGCCAAAATAAATGCCGTGTTTCTTGCTTCATACTCTCCTGTTTTTTTTTTTTTTTTTGTTTTTTTTTTTTTTGTTTTTGTTTTTTGTGTGAGAACAACGACATGGAAAACGACAGCAACTTACCGATTTAAATGGACCTGGTTCGCAAAAATTTATAGTCTTTTTCACTGATTTTTATATGACGTATGTTTTCCTTATTAGTCACGTCATTCAAAAAAGGTAAGAGAAAAGTCCAGGGAGTGCCACAATCACAAACCGCAGGCCTTCCCAGACCCCAAGAGGAAGAGGAAACCGACAATTCCAAATAAGCACAAATCGAACAAACGTACGAAAAGCACTAAGATTCGCTCTCTCTTCCCCAAGCGAAGTAATCGCAAAACTAAAAGGACTGAAAAATACAAGAACAAAATGACACTTGGTAAGACATATGTAACAAATCGCCTCGTAGAATAAACCACAAAGCAACAAAGAGTAAGACACCACTGACAAATCTGCGGTAAATATGCCGTGACCTAGCCAGAACGGAATTAGTTTTACACATACCCTTCCAAAGTAGGGACCACTCTTAAAGGAAATATTTTGCTCCCGGAGGGAGCAAATTCTTTCATTAAAGAGTAGCCCAAATTTTGGAAGCGATTAGTTATTTTTTAAACGAGCAGTCCCTATGGTAGATAAAAACGTTCAACTATAATACCCCCGCCATTATCGTGCCCCGGGCAGATATCTCTTTCAAACATTAACGAAAGCAATCTCAAACCAGATCTCCTTCATATCAATGCATGTACCAAGTTTGGTTAAAATCCCTTGTCATTTACTCAAGTTATCGTCCGGAAAACGAAAATATGGGCTTGTCTTAGGCAGATAACTCTGTCAAAATTTGACGAAAGTTGCTCATTACCAATTCCAAACCAGATCTCCACAATATCAATGCACATACCAAGTTTGGTAAAAATCCACTGATGTTTGCTCAAGTTATCATCCGGAAACAAAAAACAGACGGACGGACGGACGTACGACTGCCGGACGGACGGACAGACAGATACGGACGTTCAACGTAAAACCATAATACCCCGCCACTGTCGTGTGGCGGGGTATAAAAAGCGAAGCATTTTATTATAGTTGAGGTATGTTTTAATGTAAATAAAATCATAAAATCATGTGCGTAGGCATGTACGTAATGAGAGCAACACCTATGATACAGTAAACCTTCAATGACTCGAAAACTGGTAGCTAGTTTACCACGGCAAATTCGCACTTGTTTTTGAGTCCCTAAGAAGTTCTTCCGATAGCTCAAGAAAACAAATACTTAGGGATATTTTAGGGGATTTTTTTGTTCTTATTTTATCATGAAAATGTATGTTGAGTGTACTCATTAGAATCGCCTCGATGATGGATTCTAATAAGTACAAACCAACATAACATTATTTCATAGAAGATCGAAAAGATCCGTAAATTATCCAAATTTGCCTTCTGACTTGGCGCTATGATTAATGCTCAGTGGCTGAACTATCCATTTCTAGAACACATTTCCATGGTCCCAAAGATGTTCGAGCCATTGAAGTTCGACTGTATATGTTTACTAACAGCATGGAAATATATCAGTATTGTTATTTTAAAAATCAGCAGGACATTTTGTTTTATAATTTATTAAACTCAATATAACAGCAATTCATATAACAATACATATACTAGCAATATACAGTCGACTCCCGTTATCTCTAATTCCAAGGGACTCGCTGATACACTTCGAGATATCCGTACTTCGTCTTACGACATGAAAGTCGTAACAAAGGAATGAAGCATAGCTGAAAAAATTTCCACGCCTGACATGGGAATCGAACCCGGTCCTCTCGGTTAAAAATCCAATGCTCTAACCACTGAGCCAAAGAGTCGACTCTCTGACGCAGTTGTCAGAGACTGAATATTTACTTAGAAGCGATGCGTAATCTGCAAGGCAAATAGTCGAAGGAAGGAGTGCTCGGTCGTAACATTCGACATATCAGAGTTGAGAGAGTGAGAAAAACAATAAATTGAACAACCACATTTAACAAATGAATATGTAATTTGACTCCTGAAGTTATATATATATATATATATATATATATATATATATATAGGAGCAATTATTCCTCTTTTCCACATTATTTTGTTACCTGTTGTCATAGTTTCATGTTAAAACAGGGACCATATTTTCATTCGAGATAAGCGGTAATTCGAAATAAGCGAGTTCGAGATAACGAGGTTCGGCTGTACTTGACGCCATTTCTATCATTCTAAGGTACATACTATTGTGCCTGAAACGGAAGAGAAAAATGTGTCTCTGACATACATATATATGACAGTTCACTGCAAAACGCAGTTATTCGCCGTTTGTAAAGAATGTGCATGGCATATGCGGATAGCGGAGACTTAAATCAGCCTGTGCTCCACGCAGTCTAATCAGGTCTTCGCAGTCCGATCACGGGAGGGATGACTGAATACTGTAGTATGTATGAACAGATAGCACAATCCTTATGAGAATGTGCAGTCACGTAGATCGATCTGTATCTGCACACATAAACAAGGACACATTTGGCTTGGCGTGGTTATACCGGTTTTTTAGTTTTAATCGCTTGTTGGTTTCGATTAAGACTGAAAAAAGTTTGTTTTTTTTTTCTTGATGAAAGTTTTCTTTTTTTTTTTTTTTTTTTTTTTTAATTGTCATTATGTAGCTATTAACTTTACTGAACAATTAGGAGTTGGTTACGTTTCAAATGAACAATTAGGTGTTAGGCTACATTGTAAGTTTCAGTGCTTGGTGGCTAATGATAACTTGTGTCGTGTTCTAACAAGCTCCGTGTTATATTTCAGTCAATTTTAAGAACGTGAAGAATAACTATGGTGATACCGAGAAAAGGCCACAATCCCAGAACACATCCCTCCTAAGGCGCCGAATAAGGGTTTAATTACATTAAACAGCATGTCGTCGATATCAGAACGAACAAACCAAGTTAGAACAGACAAATAAAGAGGGACTGCATAAGAAATACCGTCTGCCTTGGAACAGTCAACAAGAGTTAAACTCTTTTGGAGAGCTTCTCAGTAAACACACGACGTCGCTTCGCTGTCGCCGCGACGTCATGACATGACGTCGCGGCGACGTGGGAGCGACGTTATGTGTTAGCTTGGTTAAATCTGGGCTGCGTTCTGTAAAGCAGACAGTTTTCCCCAAACTATTTTGAACGGTTATTATAAACTCTCTTGTAACCTCAAATTTTTAGAGCATAAAACCGAACGATAATATCAACGCAGTTAACATATTTTATATTTTTATTACAAACGAGCAAATATGATTTTTATTCGCATAGAGCGCATTTTGTTGCACCAAAAGATAACATAAGATAACTTCGCAGGTACTTGCAACTGTCAGCCAAAAACTGTCACATATAACAGAAAAAATTGTAAACGTGTTTGAACCCTTTGCTTTACTGAACGCAGCCCCGATTTTCGGAACGTCCAACCTCGTCCTTATTTGTGTTTGTGTTGAGGTTTTATGGCCAAGTAAACCCATTGTGGTAATGTCAAGCGCGGTCAATTTACCTGACCACACTTTTCCTTGGCAAGCTTAGTTCTCTAAGCGGTTAACGAGTACTTTTGCACATTCTGTCACCAGAAACTGACAACTGCTCTTCTTGAATCAGCGGAAGGGAGAGAATAACCGTGCTATGTATTTCATAATCAATCTCCACGAAAGAATGTTGCCGGACCCGGCGGGGATCGAACCTGCAACCACCTGGTCACGAACCTCGTCCTTATCCCTGATACGGTTCCAGCTACATTTAAATGTTCGATCCGCATGGAGTTACCCTAACACATCAATGGATAAGCACCAAATATATAAATTGACTTCTCAACATTGTAATGAAACAAAGATGAGGCTACGACTACAAACCGAAAGTCAGACTAAATGAAAATAACGGGACTAATCTGGTGAACCCAACCACAGACGAGTAAGGCCAGGTCCCGAGGTTATAAAACTGAGCTGACCATGAAATATGTCCTGCTATTAAATTACTAACAACTGCAAATTCTTTCTTTCCAAACATAGCTGAGAATGAAATTTCTCTGCTAATAAATATGAAAATGCCAACTGTTGTTGGCATTTTCATATTTATTAGCAGAGAAAATTTCATGCTCGGGACCTGGTACAAACTGCTTAGAAATAGTTTAGTATTGAGACGTCATGAGTCTGCAGTTCGACCAATCACTGAATCAGCGGCTCGACCAACCGTCTTGCAATAAACGAGGAGGAGCAAAATTGTTGATCTTACCTAGGTTAACAACTACGAGTATGTAAATCCACGTTCAAACACAGTTCATTTTCGTTTTCACCCTTCGTTTCAGAAACGTTAAAATCCACATATAAATGTTTTATTGTGTGTGTGTGTGTGTGTCCTATAATTATACATAACCTTCATAAATAATAACTAACTCGTTCTCTTAAAGTGCACCTCAAAGTAAACGTGCACAGTGTCTTTGATAATTGACAATCCTATATGTTCAAACGTGAATGGTCGATCCGATACATGTTAAGCTGAGGAAAATTCATCATACCAAGAATCATGCCTTAACACGCGTAAAGGTTTTTATAATGTCTGTGTCAATGCTCATGCATTATAATAAATTAAAGTGATTTTCGCTTATGACCTACAAACGGTTTCAAACGTATATAAAAATTCCTATTTGGGGGAAATTGACTGACAAGAAAATTGCTGACTACAGCTGTTAAGTCTATATGTGAAAATAGCCGTGGTGGATTTCAAGCTGTCATTTGCGAAAATCATTTATTTACCTTTTTCAGGTGTGAGAAACACTCGCACTCGCTATAGATTTGCTAATACATGTATGTTATTCTAGCAGTAGTAAACCTTCAGCAAAGTGTCACATCACTGCATGCAGCATGATCCAGTATGCATGAGAGATTCCTTGCTGGTAAAGTCTACCGTTACAGACTTAGTATGTCCTGTTTTTGTGAAGGATACAATCTTAGGAACAGGACTTCTCTGATCCACCATATCTTCAATGAGTGCGATCACGTTCGTAGCTTCATCTTCTGCATAAACAACTACTAGAATTTCCAGATCTTCAAGCTGACCAAGTGAAAAGATACTTACACACCAGCAACTTGGATTCATTGAGTTCTTCACGAGTGAAATATTTTTCAATGACTTTAATTTCAGAAAATTTATGTTTTCGTTTTCAAAATTGCAATAACTTATTTTGAGGTTAGTAAGATTCGGTAAGTTGCTTATTGAAGATATGAATTTCTGTCCACAGTGATCCAGGAATACTAAACGATTCAACTCTAGAACACCGAGATTTGCATTTGCGCCTGTAAAACAAATTTCTGATTTGAAAATGATATCGTTTAGAGTCATGCGTTTCAATGCGGGCAATGCGTCTAGATTGACAATATGTTTAGTCACACTCGTTGCTGTTATTTCTATCAGTTCCAGGTTTCCCAAATTGCGCATAGATTCAACAAATTCCTTACAACAATGATCTGACTCAAATTCTAGAGTATTTAATTCCAGCTTGTTTAATCGTTTTAGTTTTGGAAAACTTGTACTTTCTCCAAGAATGTTGGAGCTAGAAAGCATCAAATGACATAGCGCTGGCAAGTTTTCCAGGGACTGAAGCAAAGATGTCCAGCCAGGTGGGCACAATTTCAAGTTAGCCAGTGTCAATGTGTTTATACTTGAAAGTTTTGGAAAGCTAATGACTTCATTTTTAAAATCACAGTAGTCTATTGTGACTTCTTTCAATGCTGGTGATTTAATCTTTGTCACAACGTCTACTAAACCTTTACCGGCAGGCTTGATAGCTCTGACTGCGAGTTCGTTTAGTTTCGGCAAGAATTGTTCTGATAATGATAAGTTACTGAGGTTCACATGGTCTAGATTTAAGAATGTCAGATTTTGCATGTTTTCTTTTGATGTAAATAAACTTTGGTGGATATGACTCTTTGTGTTTTCAGTTTTAGGACTTGTTTTTGATTCACATTCTTCTGTTTTCTCACAGTTAACAAACGAGAGATATTCTAGTGACCCAACACATAGTTTTATAAGATTATCTGATATGTATCTATCAAAACGCAAGCGCCTCAAAGGTAAGTTTAGTCCTTCCACTGACACCATCTCCTCTGCACAGCTACGCAGTTTCTCCATCACAATGAAATCGGATTCCATCTCCGGAATAAGAACTGAAAGCAACTCACAAGCTATCACTGGATTGATGCCTGACACATGAGTCAAAATATCCAAGAATTTGTATACAAACGCCTTCTCAATTTTTCCTGCGTTGAGCAATTCTATGATAGCGGCTTGTTCGTGAAAAATTATAGAAGGGTCATTCACATTGCACAGATAGTATGCTGCTAAGAACTCTTCAAGGCTTTTGTGACTAAATGCAGCAACAGATCGTTCGTTTTGTTTTTGGATAATTTTGTGTTCTTGAAGTAATCCAATTTCCAGAGCAAGGACCAAGTAATTGTGATACATTTCCTGATCAAACCAATGACTCGGCACTCTCATTAGACACTGCTTTCTAGCCAACAGGCATCGAAATGCAATTTTCCCACTATTCACCAAGAAACTTTGAAACGTAGGCTTTGGTTTTGATTCATCTTCTGAAACACCTTTTCTTGACTTTCTATGACTGGAAACTTCAGAATTTTCCCTTTCATACATGTCAAACAAACATTTGATCATTTTTCTGTAAAGGTCAGCAGATTTGCTTGATAAAGATGATGTCTCAAGCCAAACAATACATGCAAATAAGAGCAACATAGGATTATTCCTGTAAAACTTATATTCAGCTAATTCCAAACATTTCCATAACTCAGCTACAATAGTTTGTGCATCAGAGGCGTTTATTTCCTTTGACAACATGAATTTTGAAACAAAGCGTTTTGCATTTTCATCGCTTAAGCCCTTTATTTCAATAAGCTTATCACATGATTCCGTAATCTTCGGTAATTGAAGCTTCCACTTTCGACTAGTAAGTATAATAGTAACATTTGGAAGTATAGTTTCATCTAGTAGCTCTTCAATTGCAGTGGACGCGTCAGAGTATTCGTCGTATCCATCAAGCAAAAAGAGAACATGTGCTTGGTTTTCTGCAAGTATATTCATAGTGTCTTGTGCATGTAAGGGACAGCCTTTACCAAACACATGTTTCATTAGAATGTCCTCAATATGTCTTTCATTATTTACTTTACCAAGAGCAATTGGTATCATAAGCAAAAATCTCGCCAAAACGAGCTCATATGAATTCAGAGTCGCCAGTCCATGTGTCTCAGCCTTTTCATGAGAATGTATCCAGTCGCTAATTATCTTTTGTATAAAAGTAGATTTTCCACAACCTGCCTCTCCTTGTATGAATAATCTTTTGAAATAAAACTCCTCACCAAACACATTCTCGTCAAGTTTGGTTTCCATGTATGCGGTATTAAAGGGATCATCATCAGTTCTTAGTGGATTCAAAGATACGATATCTTGAGGCAGATAATCAATATTGGATGACAGATAGGAATAAACTGATGCTGAGTCGTCTCGTCGAATTTGGAAGATTTTGATCAAATGCCTTCTTAACAGTGGAATATCGTCTCTAAAAACTGCGAAAGAAAACAGAAAATGTATCACATCATTTATCGGAGAATGTAAAATCTGTAGACAAATTTAAGATAACAAACAATGATTTTGTACAATATTCAGTCCGAATAGTCAAGACAAATAACACAAGCAAAACAATTCATTTACTACAACTGATTGATATGAATTATTATTCACTTTCTGAAGTCGTCGTTTAAATCGATTTTTTTTCAATATATATATGAAAGCAATGAATATAATTTCAAAAGGTCTGTAAAAAAATACTTTTTCCATACAGCACTCTTTTTAAATCAAAGTAACATTTTAATTCCCATTTTCCGGAGACGTCACCATTAACGTCACCAGAACACATAGATCTAGTAAGGGTATGCCCACTTTAAATAGTGACAGCATCATTACGTAATTGGCAAACTGATAAGATTTATTTGTTTATTGCTTTTTTCTTCTTGATTTAATCTAGTGTATTAATTATGAACTTTACTTCTATGAGGTACTGTTCATATTTTTTCAGAACCTGTATGCATTATATGAACGACGGCGTCAAAAAGTGGCAAATAGTCGTGTCCATTTACTGTATATACCGCAAGACCTCGTAAGAAGTTTCAGGTTCAGTAATATGCAAAAGATTTCTTCTAAAAAAGAAAAAAAAATGTTTTGGAGGTCCCAAGGCATAGTATGTCGAAATATGTTTCAACATGAACAAATGATATTTTGAACCTAAAAACTCGAAAATGGGCAGGAAACCAAAGCCAATTTAAGCAAATGATATACTATCTTATATAAGTACGGTAAGTTCTTTAGGTGTTTAGAAGAATTATGGTACCTTCTTTCTTCGTCTCCAGTCTGACTTTCGATTTATTTGACTTCTTCCGGGGCAACAAAGATTCTTTTATGTGGGAATCACTTGAGGCATCGGACAGTGTGGATTTTCCGGAATCGGCGGTACTAGTGGAGTCTGGCAGTCTTCGTCTAGGGACCGGACCTGGCTGGGGCGGTAGCCGCCGAGGAGATTGTGAAAGTTCATTCTGCAAGGGCACTTGTTTACGGCGGGGTGACTTTGGTGGTTTTCCGCCATCGCGTGGTGTAATTGGCTTCAAATATTTGGGTGGAATCTGTTTCTGATGTTGTGGTGCTAGTGGGTGATCATTTGATTCTTCGGATGATACCGACTGTATGTTAGCATGTGGGTCTAGGTCGTTCTGCTGTTGTCGCCGGGCTGATATGCATTGTGGTATACGGGGCGGGAACGTATCCGACGGCAGGCTAATTGGCTGTATGAGATCACAATTCTCTTCTGCAAAAGTTATGTACAAGTACATTAACACAAATAAGCCTGATGGAGTTTCCCATCTTATACATTGGGTGAGTCTATTTGTCATTTAAGGGGTGTCCTGTGTATTTTTTTTTCATTTTTGTTCTATTTCTAATTGAAAATCCTGTAATCAAACAGTGAAGACCCAGATCAGACGCCGCGTTATGCGGTGTCTGATCTGAGTCTGCACTGTTTGGCCATGTCCCACAAAAAGGACGCCAGGCTTAATTGAGTTAACCTCTGCGCAAATTCAAAATACCGCATTCAACGTAATTACCGCACATGTCCATGTAGGCGCATTCAAGTATTTTTTACATGGGCGTACTACACATGATAGTTTTATTTAAAAAAATATTTTTTACTTTTCTTCGCTACTTTTTGTTTATATTTCATGAGTGTTTTAAAAACATCAGTAAATTTGAACAAGGGGAACTTGAGAAAACCTACCTCCAATTTACCTCCCCTACCGATTTCTGCATAATTTGCAGTTATTTGTAGCATGGATTAAATAAAAATATTCGAACGTTTTAAAACCACCGACTAGAATAAAGCGTTTTGTACATGAATAGTTACGAGAAATGGTTTTACATTAAACTATGACAAAAATTTGCAAATTTACTCCTTTGTAAAGCTCCAGGCATTAAATAAATAAATTAAGATAAATAAATAAATAAATAAATAAATAAGTAAAACGACTTTCGAAAGATGTTGAAAAAAGAGTAAGAGAGAAATCCTCTGCTTCGAAGAAAAACACAACATGTCGGTATATAACTTGTATGCCAGCCAGGGCTCAGTTGTTCAAAGCTAACGACGTCGTTAGTTAACGATTCGTTAAAATTTAGATCGAGTGATGCGCAAATATGCCGCATTTTTTGCTGAAAAAAAGTGAGTAGCTTTGGCAGTGCAAAAGCTACTCACATTTATTCAGCAAAAAATATCAGAATATTGCATATTGATTCCGTTAAAACAGTTAACGAAATGACCCTTAACGAGCTCGTTAAGCTAACGACGCTTTGAACAACTGGGCCAAGATTATTAAGAAAAGTAATATAATGTAAAGCAATTAAGATGAATGACTACATCTCCAAGAGAGATCAGCTTGGGTAATAAGTAATGTAAAGCCTTTTTTTTTTGTCAATGGAACTACTCTTGAAAGAAATAATATGCTTCCCACCCTTTTTGTGAAAAAGGATTTTTTTATCAGGAAATACAGTTGTTTCCTGGTGGCGTGGTCTCCCTTTGTAAAGTAAGATCTTTGTCAAGGCCAAGATCAGTCTTAACAGATGCTTATTAGTCAGTGTGTGTAGATCAGTCTTAACAGATGCTTATTAGTCAGTGTGTGTAACTCGTGAGAGAACTGATCCGTGACAAACAAGACGGATATCTTATAGGAATCAGCCTCTTCTTTCCTTTCGACCTCTCTCGAAAAGACATTTTTGCTTGGCGTTTTATTCTAAACGAAAATATTTTGTTCTGATTGAACATATCTTATCAGAAGCCATTTGCATTTTCTGTTCATTTGTTTTGTTCTCAAATATTTACCCTAAAATGAAATTAACGAACAAAAGTTGGTCTAACCGTTCCAAGTTCTATCATAAAATGATTTTGTTTTTGAAATTTCGTTAAAGAAGATATTTTTAACTTTCTTTGTCGATCTTTAATGATTAATGTTTCATGACAATATTGTTAAAATTTCTGAAAATTTGGATAAGCGGAACTTGTTAAAAATTGGTTTTCAGTTTACTTACCTTACCGATTTCTGCATAGTTTTCAGGCACTTTTACGATGGGGGAAAATGAAGTTATTCGATTCTGAAATAAAACTTTTTGTGCAAAGGCAGATACGACAAGAGGTTTTGGCTCCAGTCTCCAGTGACTGTATATTCTTTCTCAGTTAAAATCCTGTTCAACAATCCACTAAATTAAACCAAAATAATAGCATGACTATAAAGGCTGGTCACTAGAGTGACCAGCCTTTAAAGTCGTGATATTATTTTGGTTTTATTTTAGTGGATTATCAAACAGGATTATGTGAAATATATTTAGTCACTGGAAACTGGAGCCAGTCTAGCACATGTCCTGAAGAGTCATTTTCGCACGGCGCTATATTAGGATTTTTTGTGATTTAGATATTCCTAAAGAAATATAACTGAACTACTCGCAAATAGTGGAAACCCAGATGTGGGACTGCACTGTTTGCCAATTACCCTTTTAGGGGTCTCCAGACTAGAAAGGGTTAAGAGAAAGATAACAAGACGTACCTTCCGTTTCCATTTTACCATTACGAGTTTTTTCACACTTTGTCAATTAGTTTTCTCCCCATAAATTAAAAGGCACCCGTTCTCATTACTTCAGCAACAACGTCAACAAATGCACCTTCGGATATGTGCGACCAGCGAAGATTCAGATCATTCCCGCAGGCTGGCTGATCAGAATCTTCACTGGCCGCATTTTGGATGGCCAAGGATGCAAAGATTTTTCTAGCAGACAACGAAGACCCTGAGTAGACTGCGTGGATGCGCAGACTGATTTGAGTCTTATCTGAGCGCCTATGTCACAATGTCGTTTTCTCACGTTCCGTTTCGTTTATTATGCGCATGCACATGACACTTAGCAACATGTATATACACAATTGTTTGAAAACAACTTGTTTTACTTCAAATAAGACTCTTAATAGATCTACTGATCCGCTTATTAGAGTAAAAGAAAAGATCGGAATAGTCAACGGTCTTTAGAAATTCGAACCCGTAGTTATTTCAACTGTTCTGTTTACTATGTGCAAAATTAGCAGACTACAGCTGAGTTAAATTGTTACTTTCCGCTAGAAAATAGAATTTGGCATCTAGCCATCCATCCGTCTGCCCATCCACCCACCCACACACTGACCCACCCCAGCTATCTATCTATTTATCTATCTATCTATCTATCTATCTATCTATCTATCTGTCCGTCCGTCCGTTCGTCCGTCCGTCCATGCATCTATCTATCTATCTATCTATCTATCTGTCTATCTATCTCAATGTACTTATGAAATACCGTCCTTAAGGGAAATAAACACTCTTTCAATAAGGAAGATATTGTCAAACTGCCTCCCTCCCTTCTGATAAAGAGTAAAAGGAAAGAATTTGCTCCTCTTGGGAGCAAATTCTTTCCTTTTAGAGTAGACTCTTTTTCAGAAGAGGTTGGTGTGCAAAAAAAAAGCAAACAGGAAGTCACAAATGTTGTCTCTGTTGTAAATTGTGGCGGTAACTATACCAAGTGTAACCAATCCACTCAAAAGGAAAATCAGTGTTGGTGTAGAATGTTTCTTAGATGAAAGATCGTGAGACATCATATGGTTTGATGCAAATTTAATCAAAATCGTATAAAAATGTCGCTCGAATTTAACAAAATTATGCATAAGGACGCTGCCATTTTGAATTTTTAATGAGGTTCTAGAGATTTCTAATTATTAAATAAACTCTTCTTTCTGGCAAGTTAAATCAATATACATGTACAAGTATAGCGTTCATAGAAACACAAGAGAGGGTTTTTCAAAAACTGTTTTGCATCGTGTGAACGATTAATGTAAATCTGTCACACTTGACCTCCAATTAGAGATTACCTATTTTTCTCCTAGATGAGATTTGATGTTAAATCGAATAAATTCTACAAGTATGAGCTTTCACAAAACAGCTTGGTCTACGCTTCGCACACAATATACGTATGTTAAAGCTGTTTTTAATAATATTGGGTTCTTTTCATACAAGTCTTGGCTAAATCGGCTAGCTTCCAAAATGCTATAGGTGAATTGAAGCTAAAAGATATATCGTCTAAATGAGAATGACCCAAGCTCACAATGAAATGTGAAATTACAGCTAATTTCACATCGCTTTTAGGCTTACATCATCAAAACTTAAATTAGGAGTTATAAGAATATCAATTTTTGCGTTGCTGTCCCGGTACTGCGCTTAGCAGCAGTACCAATACATCCATTCAGTTTAAATGAAATTGTCAAAATATATCTTTATCTCGGGGGTGGGGTGGGGGTGGGGGGGGGTGGGGGGGGGGGTAACTTAGGGGTAATTTTGGTACGAGTGTGCGAGCCAGTATTTCAAAACCTACCCCATTCATATACCTGGCCTTTGAAAAAACGGACCCATTCATATACTTGATCATCCAAAATGTTGACCTATTCATATACTGCCCTTTGATTATTTGTACCAATTTTTTGTACCCATTTTTTGCTGGTTGTTGGACAAATACCACAGTCAATTCATGTAATACCAAGAGGATAAGCAGCCTCGAAAAATCTCTGAGCGAAAAATATGTGCATATACCAGGATGTCAGAAAAATGGAGCCTTTCACATAGGAATCCAGAAAAAATGGGCCATTCACATACTTTTTGTTGAAAAAAGGGGGCCAATCATATACCTGGCAGTGCTGAAAAAAGGGGCTATTCGGCACGCACATCCGTACTATGCCATATATAGGAAGTTACCCCCCCACCCCCACCCCCCACCCCACGAGATCTTTATCCCGTAAACTTTGATAAAGTGCTGCAATGGTCTTTTAGAATATCTAAATAAGTACAGTGTGCCGAAAAATGTGCACGCGAATGGAGAACACCTTGGTGTTCCAATTCTTGAAATATTTTTCTGTTCAGCGCTATATCTAGTCTCGGGGTTTACTTGTAAACAACACGCCTAAGGTCACTGGTGCATTGCTGGTCAACAATTAAATCATTTCCGTGTCAAAACCAAAACCTATATTGTCTATGCCCAAGACAATCAATAATTATTTATTATATATAGAAACAAATAAATAATGCCAACGCTATTGATTTTTGAATGCATTTGTTTACAAACAAGAATACAAAAACTTTATTCGCGTAGGCCTCCATCTTTGTTGTGCCAAATGACAGCTTGAGAATAGTTCAGGGATGTTCGCTACCGTTCGCTACCCTCCGCCGAAAACTATCGCAACTGAACGGAAAGTTTGCGTTTGCTTTGTGAGCATCCGCGAACGTTTCGGTTAACTGAACACAGTCTTGGTCTACGCTTAATTTTATCGTATCTCTGAGTTAATTTTCATTTTTGATCCAGTTCAAAACCCGAGACTAACTGAAATTTTACAGGCTATCAGATGCCACATTTTATGATTGTATTAATACCGTACATCAACTTATTAATCCTTTCTTGGATAAAAATGTCTGTCTTTGAGGAATATAGAGCCTTTAAGAAATATCTGTTAACTCACAGATACTCGTCTATCTCAACTCTTTAGAAGGTTCATTTCTAATAGAAGGGATGTCTGGTTTGTATTTATTTTACCATGTTTTATAGAAATTCCTGTGTAATGCGAACAGTGTAGACGTCTGATCTGGGTCTGTTTGCCAAAATCCCTTTTATGGGACGATTGGCATAAATGGATTAGTGAATGATTAACTAGATTCACCAGCTTTGCTTTCTTAGATTATTTAGGAATGTCGTTGCTTTAAGTGCGTCCTTCTATCCCTAAGGTGTCTTGGATGGAAGGTGTTATGTAATTGTATCGATTTCTGATCATTATTTTCCTCCCTATTTATTACATCTGACTGCATATGCATCATAAGTGAAATATATAATTCTGATTGTATTAGACCACGTGTTCTAATACGTTTTTTTTTTTCTTTTTCCTTTCTTTTTTTATTAATTGAGGGAACCACTTGGTAGGACAAACGTTTGAAGAGAAACTTCCCCCACTAAACATCGTACGTTGGGTTTCTCGTTTCTTAACAGTGAAGAATTATCTTTATTTACATAATAATCCAAGAAAAATGTAGAAAAGTTTAGAAACAAGGAGATTTTTTTTGTGTTCTTTGTTTCCAAAGGCAACCTTATGGACTTTTATTATTCATTGAAACATATACCGCACTTGACTTACAGTTGATTAAACAGCCGTGTCTGAGAACCGCAACATAACTTACTTTTATACCGCAATATAGCTTACTCTCTTTCTACTTACAGTCGACTCTCGTTATCTCGAAGTCCAAGGCACTCTCTTAAATACTTCGAGATATCCGTACCTCGACATATCAGATTTACAAAGTTGAAAAAAAATAATAATAATAAATAAATCGAACAACCACATTTCAAAAATGAATATGTAATTTGACTCTTAAAATTAGAGATATATTGAAAATATTGTGGAAAAGAGGAGAAATTGCTCCTTAGGAGCAATGTCTCCTCTTTTGCACAATATTTTGTTACCTGTTGTTAAGTTTCCATATCAAAATAAGGACCAGATTTTTACTTCGAGATAAACGGTTATTCGAGATAAGCGAGTTCGAGATAACGGGAGTCCACTGTATTAGGGCAATGATACTATTTTTGTTATATTTTCTTGCTTCTAGAATCAGAATTATAGGTTATTGTTTAAAAAATATATTAAAAATCCTTCTGTCTTGTTTTCTTTATTATTTCAATCAAACATAGGAAATTTTACAAGGTATAAATCATAAGTGTTTGGAATTAAATGTCTAGTATTTTAGGTGTCATTTTGTTTGAATAAACACGTGCAAAAAGTACTGAAAGTAGGGGTATATATGCTTTATAAGCGGCATAGAATGATAGATTAACTTGATTGATGCCTTTAATTGATTTAAGTCAGCGGCTTATAATTCTTCTAACGGGGCTATCAGTTACCTAGGATAGGGTACACAACGGGTTGCCTCTCATCTGATTGGCTGCTGACTGAGAGCTTACCATTACGAAAACACGCCTATTCAAATATACTGAAAATTTTAAAATCAAAAAAGGAAAATTTTCGATAACAAAAAATCTGATATTTTTCATATTTCTGCTCAAAACATTGATTGTGGGTACTCGTTAGAACCGCCCTTTAAACCCCAGTTTTACTATATAAAAGTGGGTTCTAAGGGTGGGGGTTGGGGGGTCAACATTATATAGGCATGTTTTCGTGATGCCAGAAATACAATATAGTTCTCCTAGAGAAAATGTTATGATAATACCAATTATCTCTGTAGTACTTCATTAAATGTTAAGAAATAATAATCACACATGCCAGCAGCTACCTAATCAAAGCTAGTTAACACTGAGCATGCTGGGTAAAAATTCAGCAGAGGACATGTTGAAAATTAATACTTTTTTTTTCTATTTTTTTCTCAGAAAACGGGAGACAGTTTGCATGAAATATCAAACTCCGTTTTCTGGGAAAAATATGTCATCAAATTGTTGTCTGCTGAATTTGCCGAGAGAGTGGTAATGGTTAAAAGATCATAGAAAAAGGCAGAAAACTTGAAATCATTTTTATTCTACAATGTATTAATACCAGTCACTGCTGGAGATAGCTAGCCAATGATATGGCACTTTCCTCCTGTAGGCCATTTCAAAGATCATAGCCCCACCTTCCACCACCCCTGTTGGTAGAATTATAAGCCTCTGATTACGCAAAGTAAGAATTTTGAAATACTGGTTTAAAATTTTGCCCTCTCCAAAATCATTATAGTACAAAATCCATTCTCAACAAATACTTGATGTAAAGTATAAATGTGAAAATAATTGGGTTGCAATTCTAAAATGCCCATTAAAGGATTTAGGATTTGCTTATCTATGGAATAACCAGTCGGTTACTCAGCTGCAATTCAGTATGACAATCCAGAGGGTTTATGACACTTTCCTCCAAGAGTTTTACACCGAATTAAATTCTTCACGAAAACTAGATAAATATTAATTATTGAACAAAACATCCCATCCTAAAAAATATATCAGTTCCAGGTCTGTTAGAAACACCGTATTAGGCTGATCAGGTGTTCAACACATATAGGAAAGAGGTACAATGGTATAGATGGAAATTTAAGAGTTTGTCAGTTTTGTAACAGCGAATTTTAAAGACAAATGTCATTTTCTTTTGGTTTGTTCAGCTTAAAGTACGAGTAGTTGAAATAAATTCAAATGAAAACCAAACCAGTATAAACAAAAATGACAGCATTTCTCTATGCCGCGAATAAATAAATAAATAAATAAATAAATAAAACAAACAAAAAACAAACGAATGTTCGTTTTTGCCTCGACATTACGAAAACATGCCTATTCAAATATATTGAAAATTTTACCAACAAAAAATGAAAATTTTCAGATAAAAATCTGATATTTTTCATATTTCTACTCAAAAACATAATCGGCGAGGCGATTCTAACGAGTACCCACAATCTGTTTTTGAACAGAAATAAGAAAAATCATGTATACCCCTGTAAACCCCAGTTTTACTATATATAAGTGGGGTTTGAGGGGGTCAAAATTATATAGGTATGTTTTCGTGATGAGGTACGGTTCGTAATCATTAATACTTATGATATCCTTACCTTTATGCTTGTTCTGGGTCTGCTGTGGGGATTGTGAGAGGGTATTGTTTGTTTCTTTTATTGTTGTTGTCCTGAATTTATTTTTAATACTCTTCTCATACCACCATTAGACATTATGATACGTACATTATGATATTTATGCCTTACAACGTACTTAATTTGTAGTAGCAGTAGTTCATATATGAGCCAGTATGACAAAACCTACTATAAGACTTGTGCGACCAGCGACAAAGATTGCGTATCCACGCAGCCTAATCAGTCTTCTGCAGCATTCAGGCTATCCAAAGAGCGATAAACTAGAACTCTTGCCGTACTGGGTGGACGTACAGGCTGAGCTGAACACTGGCTGGTCACACAGGCCTTATTGTAGGTTTTGTCGTGCGCTAACTCATATGTAATATATTTACTGCCCGAAATTAAATGTTTTTCTTTTGGACGCACCTTTTCCCGTCCAAATTATTCAAGCAAACACTGTCTTACTCAGCCGCACTTTTCATTTGAAGCTTCTCAAGTGCACCCTGACTTACACAACCGCAGCTTCTCCCCCACCACCCTCCCCGCAAAGGTTTTCAAGCGCACCCTGTCTTAGTCTACCGCACGTTTTCCTCTCCAAGCTTTTCAAGCCCACACAGTCATACTCAACCGCACCTTTTCCCTTCCAAGCTTTTCAAGCGCATACTGTCTTACAGAGAACCGCAACTTTTCCTTCCAAGCTTTTCAAGTGCATTCTGTCTTACTTAACCGCATCTTTTTCCCTTCAAGCTTTTCAAGTGCACACCGTCTTACTGAACCGTACCTTTTCCCCTCCAAGCTTTTGAAGTGCACACTGTCTTACTCAACCGCACCTTTTCCCCTCCAAGCGTTTCAAGCGCACACTGTCTAACTCAATTCCCTCCAGGTTCTCAAGCGCACCCTGTTTTACTCAACTGCACCTTCCAACCCCGCTCCATCAAAGCTTTTCAATCGCACCCTGTCCTACTCAACCACATGTTTTCCTCTCCAAGCTTTTCAAGCCCACACTGTTATACTCAACCGCACCTTTGTCCCTCCAAGATTTTCAAGCGCATACTGTCTTACAGAACCGCAACTTTTCCCTCTAAGCTTTTCAAGAGCATTCTGTATTACTTAACCGCACCTTTTTCTCTGCAAGCTTTTCAAATGCACACTGTGTTACTGAACCGCATTCTGTCTTATTCAACCCCACCTTCCCCCTTAAAGCTTTAAAAGCACACACAGTCTTACTCAACTCAATCGTTTTCCCTCCAAGCTTTTCAAGCGTGCCCTGTCTTACTCAACCGTACCTTCCCCCACCCCCACCCACCCCAACCTTTCAAGCGCTCTCTGCCTTACTTTCCCACTCGAGCTTTTCAAGTGCAAACTGTCTTACTCAACCGCAACTTTTCCTCTCAAAGCTTTCCAAGCGCACACTGTCTTACTCATCTGCACCTTTTCCTCTCCAAGCTTTGCAAGCTCACTCAGTCTTACTGAGCTGCACCTTTTCTTCTCCAAACTTTTTCAAGCGCACACTGCCTTACTCTACCGCAGCTTTCCCCCTCCAAGCTTTTCAAGCTCACATTGTCTTACTCATCTGCACCATTTCCCCTCCAAGCTTTTCATGCGCACATTGTGTTACTCAACCGCACCTTTTCCTCTACAAGTTTTTTTCAAGCGCACACTGTCTTACTCAGCCGTACGTTTCCCCTCCAATCTTTTCAAGCGCACACTGTTTTATTTAACTGCACATTTTCCTCTCTAAGCTTTTCAAGCGCACACTGTCTTACTCAACGTCACCTTTTCCCGTTCAAGCATTGCAAGCTCACACTTCTTACTCAACCGCACATTTTCCTCTGCAAGCTTTCAAGCGCACACTGTCTTACTCAACGGCACCTTTTCCCGTTCAAGCTTTTTAAGCGCACACTGTCCTACTCAACCGCACATTTTCCTCTCCAAGCGTTTCAAACGCACCCCACAACACCTTTTACTTTCCAAGCTTTTCAAGCTCACACTGTCTTACTCAACCGCACATTTTCCTCTCCAAGCTTTTCAAGCGCACACTGTCTTACTCAACTTCCCCACAACACCTTTTACTTTCCAAGCTTTTCAAACGCACACTATCTTACTCAACCGCACATTTTCCTCTCCAAACTTTTCAAGCGCACACTACTCTTACTCAACCGCACATTTTCCTCTCCAAGCTTTTCAAGCGCACCCAACAACACCTTTTACTTTCCAAGCTTTTCAAGCTCACACTGTCTTACTCAACCGCACGTTTTCCTCTCCAAGCTTTTCAAGCGCACACTGTCTTACTCAACTTCCCCACAACACCTTTTACTTTCCAAGCTTTTCAAGCTCACACTGTCTTACTCAACCGCACATTTTCCTCTCCAAGCTTTTCAAGCGCACACTATCTTACTCAACTTCACATTTTCCTCTCCAAGCTTTTCAAGCGAACACTATCTTACTCAACTGCATATTTTCCTCTCCAAGCTTTTCAAGCGCACACTATCTTACTCCACATCACCGTTTACTTTCCAAGCTTTTCAAGCGCACACTATCCTACTCAACTTCACATTTTCCCCTCTAAGCTTTTCAAGCGCACACTATCTTACTCAACTGCACATTTTCCCCTCTAAGCTTTTCAAGCGCACACTATCTTACTCAACTGCACATTTTCCCCTCTAAGCTGTTCAAGCACCGCACTTTTTACTTGGATGATCAGCATGTCAACTTTCCTTTCATTCTATTGTTACCATCAAATTATCAGAAGGGAATTAAGTAGAAATAAATATTCACGATTTTTATCTTATGTTAAGAAAAGTTTCAATAAGTCTTGCAATTTAAAACCGCAAGATTATTAACGATTCACGTCGTGTTAGTTTACAAGCTCTTTATAACACAACACTTTATTGTCTTTTGAAGTCATTACAAAGCAATCGGCGTGCTTCTGTTTAGCAAATAAAATGTGTAATTGCCATTAAATGTCAAAGAACACAAGATAAGCAATTATTGAAATAATGGGTCGATACATATTTCATTTCACATAACCAAAGAGTCGTCTCTCTCTCTCTCTCTCTCTCTCTCTCTCTCTCTCTCTCTCTCTCTCTCTCTCTCTCTTAAAAGATTAAATTAGTTTGTGCAGTAGCGTTCAGACAAAATGTCGTTAGATTTATTTATTTATTTAATTAATTATTTATTTATTTGTTTGTTGTTAACAGTGGATTTAATGCCACAATTGAAGTCCCCCAATATAAATAGATTCTAAATGGAATGATCCTTGAGAGCAAAGAACACACTCACAAAACTGAATTTACATTCGAACCTCAATGGCTCGAATACCGATGGCTCGTTTACCATGGCTAATTGTAACTCGTTTTTGAGTCCCAACGAAATGCTTCCGATAGCTCAAGAAAACAAATATTTAGGGAAGTTTTCTTATTTTATCGTGAAATTGTATGTTGTGTGTACTCATTAGAATCGCCTAATCGAGGCGATTCTGAGTACACTCAACATACAATTATTGTGTAGAAAATCGAAAAAAAAATCCCTAAATTATCACCATTTGCTTCCTGACTTGGCACCATAATTAACCCTCAGTGGCTCGAACCACCCATGTCTCGAACAATTTGCTATGGTCCCAAAGATGTTCGAGCCATTGAAGTTCGACTGTAGATGAAATACAGACCAGGCTGGCTACTTCCGGCCAATTAGTGACCTTCATATAACTTTTCAAAAATCATGGAATTGGCTCAGTGACCACAAAGGACCCAAAAATATAAACTACACTATAGTGACGTATGGGGAAACGTTTTACGGCCGCCACACGGCACTTACACCAGCTATAGTAAAGATAGATAGAGTCTAAAAGGAATGCCCCTTGAGGAAAACGAATAAACTCATAAAACTTAAAATAGAGTCAAACTTTCTGGGCCAACAATGTCCTTAATCTTTCTCAGTCTTTGTTTTAAAATAACTCGCGAAGTATATTAAAACAATCCACTGTATTGTCAGAAGTCCTTAAGAAACTACCAATCAGTATAATTTTATGCCTCGCATGTACTTCAACCCATACAGTTTCAAGTATATTTATTCCAATGAGTTATGTAAAGTCAGACCAATGTCTTCTTCTGCACGTTCTGGTCAATCATAACAAATGGAATATTGAAAGTTTATTAAAGATTCCAAGATTCAGGCGCGTTGAGTTTCAAGTCAGCTTTTAAGTCTTTGTTCGGGCGCTTCGTTGTTTAACTTGTGATTGTCTTTAGCCCTGACTGCTAGTATCTGAGGTGATTGTCATGAGCCCACATCCTTGTTTCAACATAGTGATTTAAATTGATTCACATGTTGTCGCTTTTTTTTTCTGTGAAGTTTCACTGATTGAGTTAGGGAGCCTCTATGCGAACCGAAAAATAATTTTATATGTTTTACAACATTTGAGCCTAGGGTGAAGAGTTGGTACCAGTAAAATTGAGTTAACATCCTGGTAGGTTTTATTACAGACCGTACTAAGCTGGTGGTTCTGCTGTTGGTTGTTATTTATGTGGCCTTGCGGGTGCTCGCTGTGGAGCCTTTTCCATGTTTTACCGGTTCCATCATGAAAACATGGCTATATGATTTTGACCCCCTTAAACCCCACTTTTATATAGTAAAACTGCGGTTTACAGGGGTATACATTATTTTTCTTATTTCTGCTCAAAACATAGATTGTGGTACTCATTCTAACGAGTACTCACAATCTATGTTATGCGCAGAAATATGAAAAAATATCAGAATTTTTAATCTGAAAATTTTTAATTTTTGGTGGTAAACTTTTCAGTGTATTTGAATAGGCGTATTTTCGTAATGGTTGTATAATCGTTGTGTTGAGTAAATCCTGTCTAGCATTATGATCACCTTGATGAAGAAGACGGAGCTTGATGCTTCGCTTTCCTTTGGTTTGTGGCCTCTGTACTGACTGTCCTAGTTTGGTGTGACAGGTAGGCTATGTTCTGTGATTGTGTCTTTTCCTGGACATCTTCAATACTATTTGAGCCCTCGAATGACAAAACCAACAACATGGCATGTGCGCCTAGCGAAGACTCAGATCAGCCTGGGCATCCGCCCAGTCTGATCAGAGTCTTTGCTTGCGCTCAGTAGGTAGCTAGGAACCCAAGCTTTCTTCATGCGGACAACGAAGACTCTGATCAGACTGGGCGGATGCCTGGCTGATCTGAGTCTTCACTGTACGCACATGCTATTTTGTTGTTTTGTCATGCGCTGGCTCATTATGGCATCATATGAATCAGATTCAGCATTAACAGAGTCAGGTTTGAACATTAAACTGAATATTTACATGTAGGATACTGAACTTATTAGAAATTTCGCAAGAGAAAAAACAGATGATATACTGAACAGAGAATCGTTCTTGACAGTCTGACCCTGGTTTGGGTCGCACATCTCCAGCTTGGAGTATAAAAAAAAGATGCGAAAATTGTCAAAATAACACTAACAATGAGCACTTGAAAACTATGAATAATAAAGAACGTGTGCTCTTGAAAGAAAGACGATATGAGTATCTTTTATATCTTGATAACGATAACTTCGTTGTATTTTTAAAGATTTCTTGCGGACTTTCTTCCGTTTATATGCATCAGAAAGTATTTGCTAAGCATATGGTCATCTCTTTTCTGTCAGTTGCTGGAAAGATATTTGCAAGAGCCCAGACAACTCCAGGAGAAATGCAAAGAACAAAATGTGGACCACAGTATGACCTTTGTTGATCTCAACAAAGCATTCGATACATCCAGTCGTAATGAGCTTTGGAAGCTCAAGACAAACTTTGGCTGTCCACCAAATTTCATAGCATTGGTACGACAACTCCATGATGGCATGCTTGCTAGGGTTTAAAATGATGCAGACTTTTTTTTAACCATTTCCAGTGACGAATGGAGTGAGTAAGGATGTATGCTGACTTCACCCCCTGTCCAACATGAAGTTTTCTGCTATTATTATCAGATGGTTTTATGATTGTGATGATGATATTCCTATCAAATAGGGCCTTAATGGTGAGCTAATCAGGTTAAATGTTTCATACCTGCAGACCAAAATTGTACCTTTGCAAATAGTGTTGATCAATATGAGACGGCTCGTAACGTCAAAACGAGCTATCTCATCAGGATATACACTGTTTGATATTAGTGTTTTTTTTTTTTTTTTTTTTTTTTTTTTATTTTGTTTTTTTTTACTATTTGACAGATACCCCTGTTTGCAACAATGGACATGTCCAAACTCAAAGATGGAAGAATCTTTCAGAAAGTCAGGGGTGAGTTAACACCCCGGTAGGTTTTACTGAGGATGTTCCAATTCAAATGTGAAGTGCAGCTACAACTGATGGATGAGCTTCTTTGTGCTTTTAACATGGCAAAAACATACGTCAACCAAGAGGAAAATGCAAGAAGGTATGGATCGAGTTTCACAACTTTGTTACAACAATGATCTCACAATCAGCATCACAAAGACCGAGCTTGTGCACCAGAGTGCTCCTGGAATAGTGCACAATGAGCCCGTCATCACAGTAAAAGGACAAAAACTGCAAGTTGTTGACAAAATCACATTGATGATGAAGTAAACATGATTGCTAAAGCCAGCGCAGCTTTAGCAAGCTATATGGAAAGTCTGGGATCGAAGTAGAATCAGGCTGGATATAAAGCTGCAGTCTTGTCAACAGTCTTATATGCATGCAAGACCTGGGCAGTCTACCAGCATCAAGTTAAAAGACTCAACCACTTCCACACAGGCTGTCTGAGGAAATTCCTAAAGATTATGTGGCAGAACCAAGAGCTCTGATACAAGAGTCTTACAAAGGAGAGGGATGCAGAGCATACATACTCTTCTCAAGCTGACACAGCTAAGATGGGCTGGCCATGTCATCATAAAAATATCACGGAGACCTTCAGATGGGAAAGCGCTCCTAGGGTGGCCATGAGAAACACTACAAGAATACCCCAAGAGCCTCCCTTAACCCTTGTCATGCTGAATAAATTAGGATGCCACGCCCACTTCTAATTTCCAGCCGATCAGTTTACTTGATCCGGGTCTTTTTTATGTAAATTCACATATTTGATGACAAAAAGTGCGGATTCAGATCAGATGGCTTCTTAAGAAGCCAACTGATCTGTATCTACACTGTTTGCAAAGGCAGGGCATGTCGTGTTCAGCAAGAGAAGGGTTAAGGACTTCAACATATCCCAGCGTCCTGAGAAGTGCACAGTGGCACTGCATCATTGGAAAAGGAGCAGATGAAATGAAGAAAAGAGAATCTATAGCGCTGAGAGAACGCACCAACAGCGGAAAGCCAGGGCCAATGCACCACTATCTGAAGAATCTATGTCAAAGCTCTCTTGTACAACATTCAACAGCGATTTTAGAGCTAATATTGGTTTTATCAGTCATCAGAAAACACATGCAAAGTACTGCAGTCACCATTCTTTAAATGATTACAAAAAAAAAAAAAAAAAAAAAATAAATAAATAAAAAAAAAAAAATAAATAAATAAAAAAAAAAATAAAATAAAAAATAAATAAATAGTAAAAACCCTGCAAAGTATGTAGATAATGACACATTAGAAACTAGAGCAAGTAAGGCAGGCTAATCAGAGCTGAAAATATAATCGATTATCAGTCCTGCTATTGTGATCGATAATCGATTAATAATCACTGAAGATTTGTTTATAATTTACCTGTCCGTCTAACCATGACTCCTACCATATGCTATACTTTACTATATGTGTTTGGTCAGACAGGCCTGAGCAAACAGTGTAGACACAGATGAGACGCCGCAAACACGGCGTCTCATCAGGGTTTACACTGTTTGCCACTCATCCAGCTATTTTAGACACAACATTGGGTAGAAAATTGTACTTATTCAAATTTTAGGTAAAATATGGTAAGGGGTTGAAGTGTCTGAATACTAAGGGTAAATACGGTAAAGTAACAAACACAGAAATCAAATGATCGATTATCACCACATCTGTAACGATAATCATTTTTGTAGAATGTATCGATCAATTAATCGATTATCCGATTAATTGTGCCAGCCTTGAGAGCAAGTCAATGGCGCGCCATCGCATATCCCCGCGCCAGCGCCACCGCATATCTCCGCGCTCATCAAAATTCCAAATGCGTTCCTACAGTTCTCATCCATAGGGCTACTACCTATGACAGTTTCAAAGTTCTAGCTAAGTCTAGGAGGAGTAGTGTGACAATCAAATAAAAAGATCCAATATCCTACTTTTTGAACTCTGGTGTCCCCCAGACATGCCCTCGGGGCAAAATGTTTGCACCATTGTATTCTATTCTCCATTACCTTTGATTTGATATGCAACATAACTATGTTTGTATAAAATGGATTTTGGACCCTTTGGGGACATACCACCCACCCCACCCCCCACCCACCCCCACGGCCTTGCCCAGGGGTTTCATCGAAATTCCGAATGCGTTTCTCCAGTCCTCATCCACAGGGCTATCGCCTGTGAAAGTTTCCAGATTCCAGCTTAAATGGTCTAGGAGCAATGGTGTGACATTACAGACGGACGTACGGACGAACGGCCGGACGGACGGACGGGGGTATCACAATATCCCCGTTTTTTTCTTCGAAAAGCGTGGGTATAATAACATAAAAATGATAATAGCAATAACAGACTATGTTTTATAGGCTGCCTTCACTCGGGTTTATTGTGCAGGGATCACTCGGGTTTTGCAGTGCAGGGATCACTCGAGCTAGTAGTGAATGAATAACTGGGGTTTGTAATGTAAGGACTGGAAAATTGTTGTCACAAAAGTTGTCTTTCTTGTAAAAATTGTGGAAAACCTACCTAATACATGTACACCCTGTTCACTTAAAATAACTATATCCTATAAAACGGAAATATATTTTATACTCTACTTTCGTGCATACCCTTTACAATGATTCTAGACATTGAAATATTGACTGCCTATATGTTAGAGACATCTCATCATTGGAATCAAAAGGTATGTTGAGCATTTTATTTCTTCAATGCTTTATCTCACGTATCTAACTGTGCAGATAGGTAAAAATCTTTCAGCTGAAGGCGCTTTAAATTATTTTCTTATTTTTCCCAGAAAATAGACTTTGACAGATTATGTAAATTGCCTCTTCATACTACATACATCCTCAACTGAGTATTATGTACCGATGATAATTTGCATGAAATGCTAAAGTCTACCTTATTTGCATGAAATGTCAATGTTAATATTTTAGAAAAGATAAAAAAGTGTCGTCTGCAGAATTTGCCCACAGTGTGATAAAAGTAATTGGTTATGACCGTATGTTACATATCTTATACTTAATATGAAATCCTAAGAAAGTAAAGATATTATTATTATTATTATTATTATTATTAGTAGTAGTAGTAGTATTATAAAATACTGTTTAATTGCTGCATGAGAACAGTATTATCCTATTTATTCTAACATTTTCTTTTTTACTATACTTATCATTAAATTTGAACAATTCCAATATACTTTTACTTACTGACTGTTGACATGCAGACCCTGATCAGAGGTTTTGATTTGCGGGTCTATACAATTTGTTGAGGCCTGTCTAAACGAAGTTTTAGATTAAATACGGTATTTAAAGTTAAATGCTTAATTTTGTGTGGCCATGTTTTTCGTCTTCTTCAGCTTGGGTACAGATGTTTTATTTTGAGGGTTATTAAATGGTGACTTTTTTTCGTTCTATAGATATTTTTAAAGATATTTCTAATTTATATTTCTAATATATCTGATTATTGAGGATCTAAACTATTTAGCTGAGCAGTCCATTTATCAAGAGCAAAATCAGAAGTGAATTTACCATCGAAAGGCCAGTTACAAACCAGTCACGTTACAACAACGTTACACGTTAAACCATTTGAACCGAGCGTCCTATAAAAGGGACATTGCCAAACAGTGTGACCCGGATCAGACGCCGCAGAACGCGGCGTCTAATCAGGGTCTACACTGTTTTCATTAAGTTAAGAAATTTCTACAAAATATGATAACAATAAAAATTAACCAGACGCCCTTATATAGGAAGTGGACCTGTCCAAAGAGTTAAGGTAGAAGAGTTCATTTGGCATAGATGGGTTAACTTTTGGTTGAAGAGAAGTTTGCTTGAAACAAAATTTGAGAAAACTTTCTTTAAGGGGAGCGAATGCACTTTCAGGGGAAGCAACTCTATCAAAATTGTTTTGTCTCCGATCTGAGAAGGGGTGTACTCCAAAAGGAAAGAATTAGCTCCCTTCTGGAAGCTATTTTTTTTTCCTTTTAGAGTAAACCCCGTAAGGGTAGCGCAGTTTATTATTTATATTAAAGTGTCATTTACATAAAATACTTTGCTTCTTTACCATAGGGGCTGCTCTTAAAGGAAAGAATTTGCTCCCTCTGGGAATGTTTCTTGGGTGACCTTCTACCAAATTTGTTAGAATAGTTTCGCTCTGCTAAACAAAATGGCCACCAGAGCTAAAAAAAAAAAAAAAAAAAAAAAATTAAACGCCATCTCCTCCTAAGCGAATGGTCCGATTTCAAAATTATTTCAAAGAAAAGTTCCTCATATGACCCTTTACCAAAATTAATAAAATAGTCCCGCTCAGCTGAACAAAATGGCCGCCAGATCTAAAAATGGAAAAAAAAAATTGAAACGACAATTCCTCCTAGGCAAATGTCACAATCATATTACCCTTTACCAAAATTGCTAAAATTGTACCGCTAGGCTGAACAAAATGGCCGCTGGAGCTAAAAATAGAAAAAAAAAACCCTTCATAATGACATCTCCGCCTTGGCAAATGACCTGATTTTAAAATAATTTCAAAGAAATATTACTCGTGTAACCCTTTATCAAACTTGCTAAAATCGTTCCGCTCCGCTGAACAAAATGGCCGCCATAGCTTAAATTAGAAAAAAAAAAAAAAAAAAAAACACCTTTGAACGAAATTCCAAAATAATTTCATAGAAATGCATCATATAACCCTTTACCAAAATTGCTAAAATCGTTCCGTTAGGCTTAACAAAATGTCCACCAGAGCGAAAAATGGAAAACCTTTGAACAACATTTCCTCCTAGGCCAATGGCCTGATTTCAAGATAATTTCACAGAAATGTTCCTCTTATGACCCTTTACCAAAAGTGCTAAAATCTTTTCGTTCCGCTGACAAAAATGGACGTCAGAGCTAAAAATAGAAAGAAAAAAAAAAACAACCTTAAAACGATATCTTTTCCTAGGCAAATGGCTAGACTTCAAAATGATTTTACAGAAATGTTCCTTTAATTGTATTTTACCAAAATTGCTAAGTTCGTTTCGCTCCTCTGGACAAAATGGGCGCCAGAGCTAACAGTATAAAAACCTTAAAAAGACACTTCCTCCTAGGCCAGTGGTTGGACTGAACCTAAACTTGGTGGGAGGCATTGCGGCTATAATGGAGATTCAGAATTGCTAAAAAAGAGTTCCTTTCCGATATCCAAGATGACCGCTACGGTTACGGCATCGGAGTGATACAGAGATTCAGAATTGCTAAAATCATTCTAGTCTGGTCTCTAAGATGGCCGCCGTGGTGGCCATCTTGAAATTCTTTAAACCAAAGCGTGTCGGATAGAGCCGAAACTTGATCGGAGGCATTAAAGTTACATATTGATTCAGAATCGCTAAAACCTGTCCGTTTCGATATCCAAGATGGCTCCGCGGCGGCCATCTTGAAAATCTTCAAACTACATCTGCTCCTAAAACCTAAGTCAGATGGAGCCCAAATTTGGTGGGAGGCACTGGAGAGTCATGGAGATTTAGAATTGCTAAAATCGTTCCGTTTCGATACCAAAGATGGCCATCATGGCGGCCAGCTTGAAAATCCATAAACGACCTCTCCTTCAAAGCTCTAAGTTAAATGCGCTGAAATTTTATGGTAGACATCGGAGCAGCATAGAGATTCAGAATTGCTAAAATCGTTCCGTAGCTCCACCATCTTGAAAATCTTCAAACCACATCTGCTCCCGAATGTCGAGTCGGTGGGAGGCTTTGGGGCGACATAGAGATTCATAATTGCTAAAATCATTTTGTTACGATATCCAAGATGGCCGCCACCGAAGCTATCTTGAAAATCTTTAATTGTTATCTGGTCCCGAACGGTGTCGGATTGAGCTGAAACTTCATGGAAGGAATCGGGACAACATGGTAAAATAGTTCAGTCTTGATATACAAGATGGCCACCATGGCAGCCACCTTGAAAATCTTCAAATCACATCTGCTCAAGAACGGTAAGTCGGATTGAGTTTAAAGTTGATGGGAGGCATTTGGGTGCTATAGAGATTAGAATTGTTAAAATTGTTCCGTTCTGATATGCAAGATGGAATTCGGCATCTTGAAATCCTTCGAACCACATCTTCTCCCAAACCATAAATCAGATTGAGACGAAACTTGATGGGAGGCATGGAGGTGACATGGTGATTCAGAATTGCTAAAAGTGTTTAGTTGCAATATCCAAAATTGCGACCATGGCGGCAATCTTGAAACTTCAAATAGCATAAGATTCTGAATTGATAAAGGCAATCTGACTTGATGGCCAAGATGACCACCATAGGATAATGTAACATATCATGATCAGCCTAATCCAGGTGAGTGATTTTTGGCATACTTAGGCCTCTGGTGTAATGATTTCACAGGAATGTTCTTTGGGTGGTCTTCTATCGAAATTGCTGACATCGTTTCACTCGGCTGAACAAGATGACCGCAAGAACTTAAAACAGGAAAAAAAAACTTTTAAAGATTACTTCCTCTAACAGGCTAGACAGATTTGGAAACCAAGTTCACAGTAATATTCCATGGGTGACCCGCTAATAAAATTGCTCAAAATCATTTTGCTCCACTGAATATGATGGCCACCAGAGCTAAAAATAGGCAAACGTTTAAACGACTTCTCCTAAACAGCTAGACTAATTTTGAAATAATTTCACAGAAATGTTTCATGGGTAACCGTCTACCAAAATTGCTCAAACTTTCCACTCCATTTATATTACCTGTCAATCCATTTGTATAATATGCATCAGGTGAGCGATCCCGGGCCATCATGGCCCTCTTCTTTAAATATATAAACGATTTAGAGTGTATCGTCATGTTACTGACTTCGACACTCGAAATAAATTATTAACTGTTAAACTTCTAAATCAGGGTTATCGGTACCATAAACTCCGCAGAGCATTTTCTAAATTTTATAGACGTCATTTCGATTTAGTTTCAAAATTCAATGTTGGAGTTAAACCTCTTCTGCAACAAGGCCTATCGGAACCTGAGTTTTATCGAGGCTTAGTATATAAATTCAGAAAAATATTTGCTTGCAATGATTTTAGCACTCAATTTCGTAAAATAATTCCTCGATATATAAAGATTGAGTATAACATAAATGTAATACGACAGACTGCATGCATGGTAGTTAACCCAGTCACAGTTAATAACTCTGCTTCCCTCTTGGGTCCAACTGTTGTTTTTTTTTTTCGTCAGCATTTCACTTATTTCTTGCTGTCGCGTCCTCATCGTTATTTCCTGTACTCGTTTGATTTTATGTTCTCGGATATGTTGCACTGATGAGTTAGAAACCCGTCACGCGGACTGAACAAATGTCTTGTGTATAAAAGTCAAAATGGATTACCTTTGCAAACAAAGAACCATACCACGGCAGAACTAAGGATGTGGCCACGTAAAGTCAATTTAAGCCCCCCCCACCCCCCCCCCCCCCAGTAATATTTTACTGACCGTTCCAAGCCGGTGCTTCTGTTGTGATTTACTAATGTTGTCATTGTATGTCTTTGCATGCAAGTCCTGGTGACTTTTTTTTTATTTTGGGTAGCCGTTTGGCCAGTTTTTTTGGGAGGGAAAGAAACTTTTTTTTTTTTTTTCTGCTTGTAGTGTTTTGATTGTGGTGCCTCTACTTTAAGTGCGTCCTTCTTTCCCTTCGGTGTCTTGAACGGAAGGTGTATGTATCGATTCCTGATCACTGCCTTCCTTTCTATGTACATTACCGAAACAAATAATATTACGGAATAGTTTTGTTCGGTTGCCTTTATAAAAAAAATCTTTAAGTTAGTAGGAACCTACATGTTAACAAACACAAGAACACCCGAATCCTTGTTTCAGTTGTAGTTCATGTTGATTTTTATATTCCTGTTGACAATGAAAAATGAAAGGGTATATTATTAGGGTATGGTATATTATGAAAGATGACGTGTGTTCAGTGGGAGATGCAGGATTTGCCTGTACCTGCTTTAAAATGTACTTTTAGAGCCACTGTCGTGGATAAAATCAGAAATGAGCACATCTGACATAATAATACAAAACTGATATGGTAACGTTCTTTTTTACTAAAGAAATGATCACCGAGAATCCGCCAAATATAGCCGTCTTCATTTGGGCTATTTTACAAGGAAGATTCAAGGGAGATAACTTATGCGACTCCCTGTATTTTTTTCTGTACACTAATGCCCTTATTTAAAGGGCACTACTCTAAAAGGTAAGAATTTGCTCCTTTGAAATGATCACCGAGGAACCGCCAAATATAGCCGTCTTCATTTGGGCTATTTTACAAGGAAGATTTAAGGGAGATAACTTATGCGACTCCCTGTATTTTATTTTCTGTACACTAATGCCCTTATTTAAAGGGCTCTACTCTAAAAGGTTAGAATTTGCTCCCTTGAGGAGCAAATTCTATCCTTTTAGAGTAGACCCCTCTTCAGAAGGAACGCAAACAATTTTTATAGAGTTTTCTCCCCTGAAAGTGTATCTATTCCCCTTAAGCGCTTTTCTACAGTCAAGTCAAGTCAAATTTATTCACTCAATCCATTTAAACAATGGCAACATGAGGAACAGAGTAATTTAATCATATGGTACGAGGCAGAGAATACCAGCTTACTAATCAAAGTATACCATGTTTACCCAAAGTATTCGGACACATTAACTCCTGACCGTCTACTACAATCCAAACAAGTCCATCCCTCTATCCGCCGATGCGTGTTGGAAAACCCGCCAGACGAGCGGCACAA
Source organism: Anodontia alba (assembly GCA_964016985.1). Classification (NCBI taxonomy): domain Eukaryota; kingdom Metazoa; phylum Mollusca; class Bivalvia; order Lucinida; family Lucinidae; genus Anodontia; species Anodontia alba. The sequence continues at coordinate 82,870,069 of OZ024831.1, read as the reverse complement.
ACAATGTAGATCCAGATCAGACACCGCATTCTGCGACGCCCGATCCGGGTCCACATCCCTTGCTCAGGCACTTCTGTCCGAAAACTTATGCCAAACATGGTATCTTAACTATCAATTAACTCAGTGTTCAGATTAACAGATTCATGTATGAAAATAACGCATAAAAGTTTCAAAATTTTGTGGGAGAGTAAGTTACACACTTTCAATTATGCTTTTGACAAGAATGGAAAGCTTTCTTAATGAACTCTTGTTTTTAACTTTCAAAAGCGATGTGAAACTTATTATATTTGGACGTCGAATATATCGTGCGTCAATAAGTTGACGTCTTAGATTACTAAAAGTCCTGCAAACCAAAAGATAATGAAATTCATTTCCGATATCTGAATTGCATAAGTGACATTTTCGATTTTCTCGAGAGATACCTCGCCAACGTCCAGTTTCAACTGGGAGTTTATGATTTCTTGTACAAAATTTAATCAAGTATTTTCTAAGTTTGAATGGGGTGGTCTTCAGATAGTTTTCAAATCCGAAGTTTTTCTTAAATAATCAATATACAGTCGACTCTCGTTATCTCGAATTCCAAGGGACTCTCTGAAATACTTCGAGATATCCGTAGTTCGACATATCAGGTTTGCAGAATTGAGGAAAAAATAATTTGATTAACCACATTTAACAAACTGATAGGTAATTGGACTTTTGAAGTTAGAGATATATTGAAAATATTGTGGAAAAGAGGAGAAATTGCTCCTTAGGAGCAATTTCTCCTCTTTTCTACAATATTTTCCATCGGTTGTTAGGTTTTCATGTATAGGCAGGGACCAGATTTTCACTTCGAGATAAGCGGTTATTCGAGATAAGCGAGGTCGAGATAACGAGAGTCAACTGTATATAACAAGATGTGTTATTTTCTATCTGTGACTACCACTCATTTAAGAAGAGATCTGTCAGTTTTTGCCGTGAAGATTTAATTAGCCAATTTCTATTTGGAAAAACCTTGTTGTCTCGAATACCTTTGAAACCACAGCTTATCAAAATATACCTACCATTTTCCAAAAACTTTAATTTGTTGTTTCTGTGATTTTGAAAACGAGCCAGAGAAATGGTATGCAACTTTGAAGAAAGTGTATTGGATATTAGAGATACCAGTTTTGACCAAAATGAAATGATACGGCACTGTATGTCAATCTTTAAAGGCATAACACCTGTTTCACCATATACAATACAATTTGGTGTTGATTTCTTAAGAAGAATCGACTTTAAAAACTTCAATTGGACTTGCTCTAAAATGTTAATATTTCCATACCCATATATTTCACATGCATACAATAATATAGGCTTTATTGTTTTCTCGAACATTTCGATTTGAATATCTATAGGCAATAATTACGCTTTTGCTTTCTTCAAAAGATAAAATACTGCACGGTTAGCTTGGCTAGTAATATGTTGTTTTTTGCGGTAAGAAAATAACCACTTTTGCTAAACATAACACCTAAATATTTATAATTTTGGACAATTTCTACTTCATCTTCGTTTAAAATAAAAGTATAATTAGGAAGGCTTCCTCTAGCAAAAATGAAACCTTTGCTTTACTGCTGTTTATACTGAGCTTCCATGTATTACAGTATAACTGATAATTATTTAAAGCATTTTGTAGATCTTCAGCTGTGTCAGCAAGAATAACAGTATCGTCTGCATATAAGAGTATAAATAGTTTAAGAAAAATGCGTGTATTTTCATCAACATCATCATTAGAAAAACTTATACCATTTACATCGCCACTTTGGCTCAGAAACTCTTCTAAGTCATTCAAGTATATCAGCAAGGGAGAAAGGTTTCCCCCTGTCTGACTCTGATTTCGCATGGGAACAACATAGATCTTTCTCCGTTTACAGTGACGCAAGATTTTATGTCAAGATACATATTCTTTATAAGACGTAAGCATTTACCATTTATATCAAATAGTTTGAGTTTATAAAATAGCCCCTCTCTCCATACAGTATCAAAAGCCCTTTTTAGATCTACAAAACAACAAAACAATTTTTTTCTCTTATTTTGAACTAAATCAATCAATGTATGTAAAGCATATATATGGTCAGCAGTAGAAAATCTTTTCCTAAAACCCACTTGGCAATGAGTTATCTTATCATGATTTTCAGAAAATAATTGCAACCTATTATTTATTACGCATGTAAATAGTTTTCCCATACAGCTCAACAGTGTTATGGGCCGGTAATTTGCTGGATCATCGATGTTACCTTTTTGTTTATAAATAGGAATAATACTGCCAATCGACAAGCCAGCTGGGACTAGCCCAGTATCAAAGATCATGTTAAAGTATTTTAAAAGAATATTTTGTATTAAAGGTACATGTATATTATAACAAGATTTAATATGCTCGTTTAAAATCTCGTCCAAACCACAGGACTTATTATTTTTTAATGATGTGATTGTCTTTTCGATTTCCGACCACAAATTATTTTTTAATGATGTGATTGTCTTTTCGATTTCCGACCACAATATCGGACCATTTATTTCTACATTGATATCATCTAAAATGCCTGCATCATTTTCAGTAAAGGATTGCGTGTCATCTTTATCATTTTGACAGCTGTTGATGTTCTTAAAAAAACTCATAACATTTATCAGCTGAAACGTCGCCTGCAGATTTCTTGTTTCCGTTTAAATATTTCCAAAATTTCCGAGCTTCCGATTTCTTAATTTTACGTAACTGCTTTATTTTTGACAATTTAAATAAATTATGTTCCAAACTAAGCGTTCTTTTATACTGTTTTCTGCTGGTTCTCAATCTTTCTTTATTTCTGTCCGTATGTCTTAGTTCATAGAAATATTTTGCCCTATGGAAATCATTTCTAGCCAGTTTACATTTCCTGTTAAACCAATGAGGTGGTCTATTATTATAAGGCTTACAATTATACTTGACACTCCCGAAGCTGGCTCGAGCAGCAGAATTAAATACTTCAGTCTGCTAATGATTCTGCAATGCAATTAACATCAACTTGAGATACGTTCTGACTATTTTCGGTTTCTATTATTTTATTTAAAATACTACCAAGTTTGGTATTGTCTAAATTGCTGACAAAAAATTCCCTTTTCTCATCAAAGTTTTGTCTTTTCGGTGCTACATTTTCTGTTTAATGAGTCTGGTAATTCATATTAGATATTAAGATCCATTGAGACGGCACAGTGAGCATCAGAAAACAGTTCGCAGTACTCGTGAACATGCAACATATCTACATACTGAAATAAGCAGGGTGACATGAGAAAATAATAAACAGTGCTAACATTTTACAAGTATTCTGAAAGCAGCTGTTCCCTTTTGTTCTACCATTCATAATATAAAGGCTATTATCACAGCAAAACTCTATTAACCTATATCCATAGTTGTTTAGTACAGTGAACAGCAACAATCCACTCTTTAATTGTCATCACTGAATCAATTAATGATGATGATCAGCTTTCAACTTAATGAAGCTACTAAGCAATTAACATAACTTCAATTTATACTCCATATCATTAGGCAACAAACTGCTATAACCAGTCATCTTAGCCCAGTTCATTGTTGCCTAACAGCATTGTTTTACCTGGAAGTTTTAATTTAAATTTAAACAAGAAGGGGAACAACAACAACAACAATAATAATAATAATAGTAACTAGACTGCGCAGTCGATGGACAGGTATAAATGAAGTGATTGATACACCATGTTTTTGATTATTATTATTATTATTATTCCATTATTATTATTACTCCTATTATTAGTATTATCAGAATCATTATCATTATTTTTATTATATTAATTTTGTTATTATTATCATTATTGTCATCATCATTATTCTAATGTTTATCATTATTATTATGATTATTATGATTATTATTATTATTATTATTATTATTATTGTTAATTTTGTTGTTTCTGTTGTTGTCCAAACTTTCAAAAAAAAAAACAAAAAAAAAACGAGGGTCTGTCAGTAAGTAACCAGCCTATCTTACTTCCGTTCGAGAGCGACCTAATCTTTTTCTATGTAATTATCCCCAGCATGATACATTTGGCTCAACTGTGTCCCAATGTCATCATTCTAGACCTAAATAACTCGGGGCCCCTTAGGTTAATCCACTCATGAACCGCTAATCTGACTTCTTGATCGGACCGGAAATGACGTCCTTAGATATCTTTTGTTAAGCTCGGTAATAGAAAGTGATCACTCGATGCCAAATTAATGCATACCACAACACTCATTGTGAATTCTTGCATTGTCTTGCAAAAATGAGCTACTCTAGTTTACCTCGCCGTTTTTCACGGACTGCGATTCTCAGTTGGCCAAGTAAATTTGCAAGGTACTTGCCGATTATTGTACACACCCATTGCAAAATGTCCAATGCAATATCTTTTGGCGTCCCAAAATATAGTGACTATCACATTGCCAAAAGAGATTTCCTCCTGAGCTTCTTTGACCCCGGGGAACATGTATTCCCTTGCCTGCTTTCCTTTTCAAAACCAGGTTATGAATTGCAACACTGTATTCCGGTTTAGACGAAATTGCTTTTGCATCACTGGCCATGTTGAACATCTCCCACCTAGCATTCTAAATCTATATCGAACCGTTATCGGCCAGACAGGGTTCTTATCGGGCCAATAAAATCCCGATAGGGAAGTACAATGCTAGCCGGGTGATGTCTTATCATTGAATAAACCGACACTGGTACACGCTTTAAACATTCCTAACCCTTGCGTTACAAAAAAAAAAAAAAAAAAAAAAAGAAAAAAAAAAAAAAAAAAAAAAAAGAAAAAAAAACAACAACTGAAATTCGTACCTTGTCGATCAAATAGAAGTCCGTCAGACTGGACACTTATTGACCCGCCCACATAGGATAGAATAAAAATGATTTGCTAATCAAGGAATCCAAGCATACGCAGAAAAAATACAAATTAATCAGATACCATGATTACAATAATTCGATAATTGGTCAGTCAACACAAACACGCACGTACATCACACAAGTTCTTTCGTTTCCTCCAGAAGATTGTGTTTCGTGATTGCGGCCCTTCCGGAGTACCCAGCGGACACACAACGTTGAAACAACGTCGATTCAACGTTGATTCAACGTCTTGACGTTGTTTCAACGTTATGTGCCTGCTGGGTAGTAACTTCATTCATGTTTTTGAGTTTTCAATGTTCTAAGAGAGGTAATCACATGAGCCAGCACACGACAAAACCTACAATAAGACCTATGTGACCAGCAAAGACTCAGATCAGCCTGTACATCCACCCAGTAAGGCAAGGGTTCTCGTTTATCTCTCTTTAGATAGCCTGGAGGCTGTAGAAGGCACATGCGAGCAGCGAAGACTCTCTGATCAGACTGCACGGATGCGCAGGCTGATTTGAGTCTACGTTGGTCGCACAGGTTTTATTTTGTTGGTTTCGTCGCGCGCTGGCTCACATAAATGAAACGATACCTGATTAGCTACACATGATGTTTGTTTACAAAAGTCGATCTGTGTTTTTATGTTCGGTATAGACAGCCCTGCCATCATTCTTTATAAATCTGCAGCGGGCCGTTATCGGCCCGTCAGCTACCCTGACGGGCCGATAACGGCCCGCTACAGATTTATAAAGAATGCTTACTGGGGTACTGTGTCCAGAGTTAATCTATTTCAGCATTACTCCTGATAAATTGCATAGAAAATAGCATATGTTGCTTTCTAAATACAGTTCCAGGACAAAAAATTATAGCCCTGCTTCGCCCTGTCCTCCAGCCCACTTTATAGTGGGTACCTTTTGAAATCAACTCCCTTTACATCTTTGCATCAATCATTTTGAACCTTTGCAGATGTTTTATACATGGAATAAAAATGTGCATGTGGCTTTTGTACGATTTTTTGATTATTTATTTCCAAATTTTCTGCTCTGTTAACTTAGACATTTTTTTTCTTCATTTTTTCACTTTTTCCATAATGCCGTCATTCGGTGATGTTTTATAGTGTGTTCATTGTTAAATTAAATCCTTTTACACCGGTGTTCCGATCACTTTGAAACTATTCCGATGCTTTCTACATAGAATGTAAATGTGTATAGTTTTTTTTTGTCCCCCGCCTTTTCGAAGAAAAGTGGAGGGACACTGTTTTTGGTTTTCCGTGGGGCGTGGTGCGTGGTGCGTGGCGCGTGGTGCGTGGTGCGTGGCGCGTGGTGCGTGGTTCCGAGTTTTTAGTAGGTACTTTGTCCCCTTAACTACTCCCACAGTTTCTGTCCGATTCTTTTGAAACTTTACAGGTGTTTTAAGGATGGTCTGAAGATATGCATGTGGTTTTTTCAGAATCCTGAAATAATTTTTATCACTTTTTCCGCATTTTTAACTAAGACATTTTTTGAGTTCTAATATTACAGAAGTCTATAGGGAGTAGGTACCTTGTCCCCTTAACTCCTCCCACAGTTTTTGGCCGATCGTTTTGAAACTTTACATGGGCTTTTAGGATGGCCTGAAGATATGCATGTGGTTTTTTCAGAATCCTGAAATAATTTTTTATTACTTTTTCCGCATTTTTAACTTAGACATTTTTTGACTTCTAATACTACAGAAGTGTATAGGGAGTAGGTACCTTGTCCCCTTAACTCCTCCCACAGTTTTTGGCCGATCCTTTTGAAACTTTACATGGGCATTTAGGATGGCCTGAAGATATGCATGTGGTTTTTTCAGAATCCTGAAATAATTTTTTATTACTTTTTCCGCATTTTTAACTTAGACTTTTTTTGACTTCTAATACTACAGAAGTGTATAGGGAGCAGGTACCTTGTCCCCTTAACTCCTCCCACAGTTTTTGGCCGATTCTTTTGAAACTTTACAGGTGTTTTAAGGATGGCCTGAAGATATGCATGTGGTTTTTTCAGAATCCTGAAATAATTTTTTATTACTTTTCCCGCATTTTTAACTTAGTCATTTTTTGAGTTCTAATACTACAGAAGTGTATAGGGAGTAGGTACCTTGTCCCCTTAACTCCTCCCTCAGTTTTTGGCCGATCCTTTTGAAACTTTACATAGGCTTTTAGGATGGCCTGAAAATATGCATGTGGTTTTTTCAGAATCCTGAAATAATTTTTTATTACTTTTTCCGCATTTTTAACTTAGACATTTTTTGACTTCTAATACTACAGGAGTATATAGGGAGCAGGTACCTTGTCCCCTTAACTCCTCCCACAGTTTTTGGCCGATCCTTTTGAAACTGTACAGATGCTTTAAGGATGGTCTGAAGATATGCCTGTGGTTTATTCAGAATCCTGAAATTATTTTTTATCACTTTTTACACGTTTTGAACGTAGACATTTTTTGAGTTCTAATATTACAGAAGTCTATAGGGAGTAGGTACCTTGTCCCCTTAACTCCTCCCACAGTTTTTGGCCGATCCTTTTGAAACTTTACGTGGGCTTTTAGGATGGCCTGAAAATATGCAGGTGGATTTTTCAGAATCCTGAAATATTTTTTTATTACTTTTTCCGCATTTTTAACTTAGACATTTTTTGAGTTCTAATATTGCAGAAGTGTATAGGATGCAGGCACCTTGTCCCCTTAACTCCTCCCACAGTTTTTGTCCCATCCTTTTGAAACTTTACAAGGGCTTTTAGGATGGCCTGAAGATATGCATGTGGTTTTTTCAGAATCCTGAAATAATTTCTTACCACTTTTTCTGCATTTTTAACTTAGACATTTTTTGAGTTCTAATACTACAGAAGCATATAGGGAGTAGGTACCTTGACCCCGTAACTCCTACCACAGTTTTAAGCCGATCCTTTGAAACTTTACAGGTGCTTTAAGGATGGTCTGAAGATATGCATGAGGTTTTTTTCAGAATCTTGAAATTATTTTTTATCACTGGTTTCCTGCTTCAATACTTAGGTATTTGATACAGGACCAGTGGTCCTCTGGTTAACTTTACCATTTTTAACACCTCAAATAAAAATAAGGCGGGGGACATAAATTCCCCATGGAATTTGCTTGTTTGTTGTTTTTTTTTCGATTAGGTTTTTTTTAACTTTGTCTGCTTTGTGAACTTAAACATTTTGCCTGAAATGCTATGATCGTGCAAAGGCAATGGGTACTTTGTAAACGTATATGTATTTCCTCTTAAAAATTTGCAATTTTTTTTTTTTTTTTTTTTTTTTTTTTTTTTTTTTGTTATTATTTTGTATAATCTTTCAGTTATTTTTCTTCACTTTTGGGCGTTTTGGACTTAGTCTTTTGTTTTGCCTGGAAAACTATGTTCAACTATAGACTAAGGGTACTTTGTGAAATCATCTCCGCTAATAGCTTATCACTGATCGTTTAGAATCTTTCAAATTGTTTTGTGTATGGAATGAAATGTGACTATGCATTTTGTATAATCTAGTTTATTTTTGTTGCGCTTTTCAGCTTTGTGAACTGTGATATTTGCTTTGCCTGAAATACGATATTGTATAGACCGTGTGCATTTTGTGCAATCATCTCAATTACAATTTTGCACTTATTATTTTGAAACTTTGTAAGTGTTTACATCATGAAATGAAGATATGCATTTGGTTTTTGTATAATATTTCAGTTATTTGCTCTCACCAGCCCATTTGTAAAATTCTACATTAGATGATTTTATTGTTGAAGAAGGATAGATTGTTTCTTTGCAAAGATACAGTCGACTCTAGTTATCTCGAATTCCAAGGGACTCACTGAAACACTTCGAGATATCCGTACCTCGACCTATCAGAGTTGAGAGAGTGAGGAAAACAATAAATTGAGCAATCACATTTAACAAATGAATATGTAATTTGACTCCTGAAGTTAATAATAATAATAATAATAATAATAATCGACTTTATTTATAGAGTCTAACACATTTAGTAATCTAGTACTAATCTTCCATGGGGCCCTCTTTTTTCCTTGCTCAAGGAAACAAGACTTGCAGTTAGTGGGGATCGAACCCGGTACCTCTCGATCTCGAGTCCGACGCTTTACCACTGCACCACAGCGCTCTAGTTAGAAATGTATATATAAAATAATATGAAAAAGAGGAGAAATTGCTCCTTAGGAGCAACTTCTCCTCTTTTCCACATTATTTTGTTACCTGTTGTCATAGTTTCATGTTAAAACAGGGACCAGATTTTCACTTCGAGATAAGCGGTATTTCGAAATAAGCGAGTTCGAGATAACGAGGTTCGATTGTACTTGTTGTGCGTTCTGTAATAGAAGCTCCGCGATCATGTGCGCTTCTAATGAATAGCCAGTGGTATATGTGTCTTCGTGGAGAAAGAAGTATCCAGCTAATAGAAAACGTTATCTCAACGCTAGCTTTTTGTTGTATGAATGTTTGGTTGCAACCCAACGTTGCGTAAACGTTAACATGACGTTTGCAATACGTTGTGGAAAAGTTATGTTGAAACCAACCATAAGCAAACGTTGTTGGGACATTCGGTTGTCAACATAATAATCGAAACAATATCTATCAATGCTCTCAAATTCCAAATGTTTCCATGGACACTTTGCAGTTGTTTATGGTTTTAATATTCTAATCTCCTTATCGCTATAGGTCACTGAAATATAACCTCTGATAACGTTAAAAAATTCGTTGCAACATTTAACGTGGACTTTCGCGAGCAGTTTCGTATTCCAATGTGAGTGTTTTTTTTTCACAATCCTTTGCCAAGGACTGTGATTACTTTTTTTTTCTGTTGATAACTGCGCATTCATATATTTACAAGGTTAAAAATATCGAAAATCATTTATGCGAAACTGTGATACAAAAACTCCGTATACTGTTTTTCCGCCAATATTCTAATTCGTCGAAATAAAGATATCCGAAAACTGTGACTATTTTTTTTCTACGCGTGTCGCATCAAACAACACTCAATGTTTAATTCAAGCAACTGTAATCTTTTCAGTTGTGTGTCATAAATAATGATGGAATAATTTGTTTGCTTAAAATTAGCTACTGACATGCGTTTTCATGAATATTCAAAAATACTGAACAACAATGTGCATGGCACATACGGAGACAGAAACTATAAATTCTGTGCAACTGAATTGCTTGTGGCAAAAGTTATGTGAATATACGTATCGCAGATAGTTGGCATCTAAATCATAATTAATTGACATCCTTTATTGAGGCTGCGTAAATGTTATTTAAAAGATGTAGAGAGGTTTTAGAAAGGTCAGAGAAAAGTTTTCTGCAACGATGTACAAAACCGTTTTGAAACATTGAGAAAACTTTCCTATAAATCTCACTTACACGCTAAATCACAACGTTTCAAACAACCAAAATACAACATTGTGCCAACGTTTTCACAACGTTTTTTTTTTTTTTTTTTTTTTTTTTTGTTAGCTGAGCAAGTACATTTACATCATGAAAACATACCTATATAATTTTGACCCTTTAAACCCCACTTTTATATAGTAAAACTGGGGTTTACAGAGGTATACATTATTTTTCTTATTTCTGCTAAAAACATAGCTTGTATGTACTCGTTCGAACCGCCTCGGCAAGGCGGTTCTAACGAGTACCCACAATCTGTGTTTTGAGCAGAAGTATGAAAAATATCGGAATTTTTATCTGAAAACATTCAGTTTTTCGTGGTAAAAGTTTTTCAATATATTTGAAAAGGCGTGTTTCGCAATGTCTAGATATTCCTAGTATCTGGAACTACACACCAATTAGTATTGTTTGTCAGAAGTTAAAGGAAGCATGCTTCAAAAAAGATATGATACAATCATACAATATCATAAATGAGGCAAAAACTAAAGAGTAGCCGCTCATCAGTGTATTCATACTCCTCATTATCGCCGGTAGTCGGCTTTCAAAAACCGACCTATCGCTGTGCGGAGAAAGCGAACTACTTTCATACAAGATGACGTCTTATCGTTTTTCGTTAGGAATGAAAAAAAAAATGTAAATTTAGTAAAAATATCGTCCAAAAAAAAAAAAAACAAACCAAAAAACTCTAAAGGATCAAATTTACTTTTGATCCAGTACAGGGCTTTAAAACGCATCCAAACTCTTTAATACGCATCCAAACTCTTTAATATCAACACTAGCTGATTTAGGCAATGTTTACCCAAAAACTGTATTGATAGTTTATTGTCTGTTGTATTATAACGGTTGGTTGATATCGGTTTTTTTACATGTCCTAGTTGTTGTTGTTGTTTTTTTTTTTAATTGGTTGACTTTTTTAAGTGTTTCAGCAAAATTACTCAATTTGCGTGAATGTTGAAGACTCACACTTGAAGTAACAAAATGCTATTTATATTTTTGCCCTGATTTGGGATCGAAACCTGGCCGCCAGAATGACATAATCTACTGCCTGCAAAATGACAATTGTGGTCAGTACTCAAGCCTTGGCTACTAGTTAAACATTACGAAAACATGCCTATTCAAATATACTAAAAAATTTTACCACAAAAAAATGAAATTTTTCAGATAAACTATTGTGATATTTTTCTTATTTCTGCTCAAATACATAGATTGTGGGTACTCGTTAGAACCACCTCGATGAGGCGGTTCTAACGAGTACCCACAATCTATGTTTTTGAGCAGAAATAAGAAAAATAATGTATACCCCTGTAAACCCCAGGTTTACTCTATACAATTGGGGTTTAAGGGGGTCAATATTATATAGGCTTGTTTTCGTGATGAACCTGCCAGATACTTGAAACACAACATTGAATCAGTGACAGGTGTGTAAGAGGGACGGTAGGAAATTATCCGGATTTTTCATGCTCCTATTTTTCCACGTGCAGCTACCTACACATATTATACATGAACGAAACTTATAATTTATGGTCTATAAATCGGTCAGTTTATTTTCAGTGACAAGTGTGTATACACAAAGTTTTGAGCACTCAAACTAGGTAGGTGTTAGACCACCAAGGCCTCTAAGCTGGAGGAACAGAGACGTGTGATAAATATCCTGCTATTAGAAGGTGAAAAACCTCACCATATTTTTCAAAGGTTGCAGACTTTTTTCTAATGCAGGCATCACACTGTCTCGAAGTTGACACAAGATGGACACACGATAACGGAATTGTTCTAATTCGGCTCTGATCGTAAAGATATCGGGCCATTCATGAAGGCATCTTAAGCCATCGTATGACCGCCGGTGGAGTTTCTCAGGCTCCGATAGTAACTTTGTGAGTGGTAGTAAAATCTTTGGCATGCCGCGAAAAATCGCCAAGAGATCTTGCGAAAGTTCATTTTCGTGTTAAAATCATGTGTGTGTAAGGTCATCGTGAGGGCATCTTGTCAAATCAAATTGTATCATCTTCGTCTTCACATCGTGTGATCATCGGTGCCATCGGGCGAAGACGAACGAAGGGAACAAGAAGCTGCCCGATTGTCTTAGAAAGGCAACACGATGACGTGAAGCCCTCGCAATGCAGTCGTGTAGCGGTCGTATTATAGTACGATGGCATCTAAATGAAACCACGGTGTCGACGAAGACAGCCGAATTTGGGTAGATTCAGCGTTTCCCATGTGTCATGAATTTGGGTAGATTCAGCGTTTCCCATGTGTCATGGTAACGTGGACATGTAGGCCGTAAAAAGTCTTCCTGTACATCATCATAGTGCAAGTTATATTTTATATCCTCTGGGATCATTGAGCCCATCCTGGTTATTTTAAAAATGGAATACTGGAAGCTGGCGCTAGTGGGGCGTATTCAGTCTCGCAAACTACAGTGTTGCATATGAAGAGCCTCAATCAAACCGAGTCTCCGATTTTCGTGATTTTGTGTGTTCTTTGTTTCCAAAGGCAAGCCTTTTTGCCTTTTATATAAAAGGCCAGCTTCAGAGCATCTTCCTTAGTCAGGCCTGAGCAATTGTTCAGAGCAGATGCATGTGTAACTCCCAAAGATTCAATCACCCCAGCTAGCATTCTACATAAACCTATAGCGGGCCGTTATCGGCCCGTCAGCTACCCTGACGGGCCGATAACGGCCCGCTATAGATTTATGTAGAATGCTTACAGGGACTATTAAGCACAACTAGTTCCTGCAGAATGTCATACTTTGATGATGAGACAACCAGGGTGATATGTTAAAGTTGAATAAACGTTGAATTAAAGTGGCAGTATTAATAATGCATGATTTTTTACTCAAACCGATATACCGATATTCTTTTTAATCCTCTTAAATGACCCCTTATGCATTGGCTTTATGTGTGCAAACTATTTAGTGGAACGGAGCAGTCGTATGGAAGATATATTCAAATTAAGTGGGTGGGGTAACTCACCCCCTAACCTAACTGGTGATAAACAACAGCATATACAGCTTTACAGCTATTATCTAATTCTATAACCTTATATGACTTTGAATACATGTATGTGGCTTCTTGAAATCATGTTATTATTTCTGCAGTAAGAAGCAGCATAGAGGAGTTTGAGAACAATAATCTTGGCAGTGAGTTTTCTTGAATTTTCAAAGGACCGACTTTACGAAAAACCGCAACACGCCTTTATTACAAGTTTTACATTTCTGATATTGCTTGTCGTTTATATAGATGCATTACTATAATACGAAAAAGTCTTACTTTTTAACATTGCTTATCTACAGCATTAATTACCTCGCCCCCCCCCCCCCCACGCCCCCCTCCCCCCACGCCCCCCCCCCCCCCAACACAGACACCCTCCTTGATGTTTTATAATTACTCATATCAAAGCAAAAACGTGTTCTGATTCTCGTATTTATCTATATCTTTTATATGAGGTGAATTTTCTATCTGGAAGTCTTTCAGTAGCCGTTTACATGCCTGACATCACTTAAATACTTGAGTCAACATATACGTTGATGTCATTCATGACGTCACAGTAATACTGATGTCTGTTATGTTAATTGCACGAGTGACACACCCTGTCCTGATTTTTTTAGGTGAGATATAATTTTGTCTCCTGAAATTCATATTTTAGTAGAATTTAGATCAGTATTATAAGTCAAAACTTACATTGCTATTCATTTTTTTTTTCAAGTATATTAGGGGTTGGCATTTATTATGTAGTGACATTTATGGTCTGACATTTCAAATGTCAGACCCTGATATTCAAGGTTGTAATGTCCTGATTGTGGAGGGGGTCGACAATTGGAAGGTCGTGGCCCTGTTTGTCGTCAGTGGACATTCGAAATGTCATGGCCCTAATGTATTTAGTATGAGGATAGATATGGTTAACAATCAAAATGTCATGGCACTAATTTAAAAGGGTTGACATTCGAAATGGCATGGCCCTGTGAGTTAGCCGTAGACGTTGGAATGTCATGACCCCGGTGTTGTAAGAGGAAATGTCCTGATCGCAGGCAGGGTGGCTGAAATGTCCTGGTCCTGGTTGGTATCTGTGCACATTTCAAATGTAATGGCCCTGTTATTTAAGTTTACTATTATTTTATCAAGGCATAGAAACTTTGTTAATTTGTTTTTAGATATGGAGTTTGGTGTATGACGTCGACAGGCGACGTTGCCGATAGCTGACGGAAGATAGCTGTCGACCACGCCGACGTGGACAATAGGACATAGGTCGCGGACAAATCACGTCGACGCCGGTGATATACCAATCATGACGTCTGGGATTCACCCGAGTCGCCAATGACGTCATACCATCCGGTGACGTAGGGCGTCATTGTCAATTGTATGGAATCGTAACAGCAAAATTCATCATATGTGGTGTAATTCTGTGTAGTTATGCTTTGTTTCATCACGAAAACATACCAATATAATTTTGACCCCCTTAAACCCCACTTTTATATAGTAAAACTGGGGTTTACAAGGGTTTACATTATTTTTCTTATTTCTGCTCAAAAACATAGATTGTGGGTACTCGTTAGAAGCGCCTCGACGAGGCCGTTCTAACGAGTACCCACAATCTATGTTTTGAGCAGAAATATGAGAAATATCAGAATTTTTTATCTGAAAAGTTGCCATTTTTTGGTGGTAAAATTTTCAGTGTATTTGAATAGGTGTGTTTTCGTAATGTATTTCTTTTCAGCTCTTCAGAGGCTGAAGCCTTAAAATCATGTAGATTCGAACATTGAAGTCAGCAACGGGCGTCTTTGCACTGCAAATATATTTCAAGGCTACGGGAGAAGTTCAAAATAGATCTTCAAGTGAAAATATGTTATAGAATAATTATAATAGACTGAGGCAGAGCTCAGTAAGTGTAAATTTAGTTTTAATAAAACTAAGTCAAAACTTAAAGAAGATTATAAATCTAGATGGCAGTTGATTAGTAAAGAACCAAATTAGTGGACTGGGCCCCAAATAATTAGTTACGTTAACTAACCAAGACTCAATTAGTGATCTTTACAATAAGACACGGTAGACAGCTTTCTCTTCGCATTGGCGCTGTGTTCACCACACTTGGTTGGAGCTGTACTCGTGATTAAATATTTTGATTAACCAACTCAGGTTAATCAAGTTATAAGCCAATAGAGTTGCCAGCCGTGTTGTGTCCGACTGTAGCCAACGCGAAGAGTCTTGCTTCTGATTGTTCATGCATTGTTATGTAGAAATGTAAGTGGTCTACTCTACTGGCCGTTCTAAGGCGGTGGTCCTGGTGTTAGTCTTACTCTTTGTTGCTTTATGGTTTATTCTACGAGGCGATTTGGTTTATGTCTTACCTTGTATTATTTTGTTCTTGTGTTTTTCAGTCCTTTTAGCATTGCGATTACCTCGCTTTGGGAGGAGAGAGCTAATCTTAGTGCTTTTCGTACGTTTGTCTGATTTGTGATTGTTTGGATTTGTCCTGTTTCCTCTTCCTCTTGGTGTCTGGGAAGGGCTGCGGTTTGTGATTGTGGCACTCCCTGAACTTTTCTCTTACATATTTTGATGTGGATCTGATTGTATCATTTCCTGAGTTCTCTTGTTTACTTTTCATGGTTTGCAGAGGAACTACAAACGCTCCCGCGACGATGGCAAAAGTGTATAGACGTAGTGTGGAATACTTTGAAAAAAAAAAAATAATAAAAAGAATTGTGAAAAATATTTAACGGTTTTTGAGAAAGAGCAAAAAGTCTGGATATTTTCCGACCGCCCTTCGAAGAAGGGTTCATCCAAGAAATTTTACCCAACATTCAGGGTAAATGTACATCATCATTGTTTTATAATTACACTCAACTAGGGCTTTGCAAGATGAAAGCCTGCTGAAGTCAAACTAACAGCCAACAAACTGATCCGAAGGACTAAATAATGTCATCCCTGCAAATCATTACGAAAAAACGCCTTTTCAAATATATTGAAAATTTCACCACAAAAATCTGAAAGTTTTCAGATAAAAATTCTGACATTTTTCGTATTTCTGTTCAAAACATAGATTGTGGGTACTCGTTAGAACAGCCTCGCCGAAGCGGTTATAATGAGTGCCCACAATCTATATTTTTGAGCAGAAATAAGAAAAATAATGTATACCCCTGTAAATTCCAGTTTTAGTATATATAAAAGTGGGGTTTAAGGGGGGTCAAAATTATATAGATATGTTTTTGTGATGTTATAAAAGTGGGGTTTAAGGGGGGTCAAAATCATATAGATATGTTTTTGTGATGTAGCACCAAAGCATATCTCGGACTCTTTTATTTTGCATCAGTGCCAGGATTTCTTCTTTTTTTTTTGTATAGATGACAATGCCAGGAAATAAACCAAAATCTTTAGGCAGGTGTAGGTGTGCCAACTGCTTGTGTATGCAGTTGCATAACTGATTTCATACAACTGGATATCTTTCTTTCTATGTATACGTCTACCTCTAAACATCTAGTCCGATGCTTAATTACTGCAACACAGCGCTCCACAAGAAATAGGTATTTAGAGGTGATGGTAGTAATATTACAATACAATACAATACAATAACTTTATTGCATTAAACATACATAATATGTTTAGAGCAAAGTAATCATCAAATGGGTTAATCCATGGATTTTTTTTTTTTTTTTTTTTTTTTTTCCAAAGGAGCTTGGATCTTTCTTGATGTGAACCTTTTTTTTTTTTTTTTTTTTTTTTTTTTTTATTATTATTATTATTATCATCAAGTATTTAAGAAACCTGAATCTCCTTTTACTTTTAGTCTAACATGGGATCGCTCAGATCAGGTTGTGTAACTGCAAACCGTGATCTGGGCGCTCTTGTGTAATATATCATCTTCACATCAGGGGACGGAACTATTGCAGACTTGTATTTTCCATTTTATGGTAGACCACTCTTGTTCGAGAAGATTCAGATTAGACAGGACCATAGCTAAGTCCAGTGATACTTTATGAACATATTATGAGTATATATACCCATAAATACAGACACATACACACACATATACATATAAGCAGTTGAAATAAGTCTATACTGATTAAGTGATGTTAAGTGAGAATGCCCAGGCCAGTCTTCATAGCTATGAAGACTGGCCAGTGCATTCTCTGCTGATCGCTTATACAACAGTTACCTTTTATATTAATTAACTTTCTTATGGATTTCCTCGTCTCAAGCTGGCAAAGTATATAAATTTTGCTATATTTCTTACGGTGGTTTTCGAATTTTCGGACATTAAATTTGTGAATTTTTGTATTGTGGGCCATGTGTAGTAGTAACGTTTGATATATTTTGATCTTAAATCGGTGTATTTTTTGCATATTAGCAAAAAGTGGTATTCATTTTCGACTTGTCTACAGCTGCAATGGTTGCATAGTCTGCGCTCCCTCGCAATGTTTGTGTAGCGTCCGCGTTCTATTTCTAATTCATGTGCTGATATTCTAAATTTCGTTAATGCCACCCGGAATTTTTTCTCCTTAATAAAATCAAGATACTCTTCCTGCTTAAATATGTGCTTAAATAAGTTATATGTTTGTAAACGTGTAGAATTGTTAATAGAGGCATACCATGTCTGGTAGTAAATATCTAGGATCCGCTGCTTAATTGTATGGAAATGTATGAAAATATAAGGTTGATTTTGCCAGAGATAAGTTAAACCACATTCTTCTAATATATTCTTTATGTGAAGTGCCCAATTAGTTTTATTATAGTGCAATCCATTTTCTAAATCTGATTTTAGCATACGATATGTTTTAGATAGTATAGAGTTATTGTCTAATGTGAGAATTTTAAGCCAATATTTGACCATGATTATTTTGCGTTGCACTAACATGGGGATACGTCCAAGTTCGCCATACAGCGCGTCCAGGTTGGTGGATCGTTTTACAGTTAGAAGTTTCCTACAAAATTTGGTATGAATTACTTCGATATCTGGGCCGTTGTGTGCTCCCCATATTTCCGCTGCATAGTTTAACACTGGGAATACAAGTGTGTCAAACAGGTCGGCTTTTTTCGAGACGGGTAAATCAATTTGGTTAAAAATAGTAAATAAATTGTGCAAAGAATATGATGCATGTTGTGCTATCCTCTTTTGTGTGCGATACCAGTTTCCGTTTTTATGAAAGTAAACACCTAGGTACTTAAAAGATGAAACAATTTCAATTGGCTGGTTATTAATAAAGAAATTATGTGTTGTATGGCGTCCATTTTCAAAAATCATTATCTTAGTTTTATTTACGTTAAGTCTTAAGCCCCATGTTTCACAATATAATTGTATATCATTCAACATTGACTGTAGTGCTTGTGGATTTTGTGAGAATAATATCGCGTCATCCGCGAACATTAATAAGAATATCTGTAACTCCTCTACATTCATAACTCCGTCCATATTACTATTAATACAACTCAGTATATCGTTTAAGAAAAAAAGGCATAAAATACTGCTAATGGGATCTCCTTGTTTTACTCCAATATATGAGTTAATGAAGTTTGAAGTAGCCGATTTGTATCGTATGAATGATTTGACAGCTGAGTACATTGACTTAATGGCTTGGATGAATTTGGTGCTAATGCTTTCTGCTAAAAGTTTTTGCCATAGATATATCCTGTCTATCCTATCAAACATTTTTTCCCAGTCAAGAAAAGCAACATAAAGTTTTTTCTTATTTGCCAAGGTTTTGGATATCAAAGCATGCAATATAAAGATACAATCTATTGTTGATTTTCCTTTTTGGAAGCCAAATTGATTATCAATGAATTTTTTATGACTGTCACACCATTTTGTCAAACGGTTAACTAGGATTTTTGAGTAAATTTTAGAAATAATATTATTCATTGTGATACCACGAAAGTTTTTAGCTTCTAGATTCCCGCCTTTGAATATCGGTACTATTATGCCTTCTCCCCAGCTCTGTGGGAAAATGCCTTCGGAAAATAGTTTGTTGTATAAAGATAACAGAAATGGTGAAATAATGTCAAAAGAGTTTTTAAAGACCTCAGCAATTAAATTATCATTACCCGGACTTTTGGAATTTTTCTGTTCAAAAACCGCCTTTCTGATTTCATTTTCTATGAAAGGTGAGTCTAACTCTCTATCATATAACATTCTAAATTGTGATTCATTGTTATCTGTCTGGGTGTTTTCAGTTTGTGTACCATATAATGTATTAAAATGCACATACATATCATTGATAGAAATATCTGGGTCATTAACCTTTGTTTTGTATTGTGCTTTTATATTTCTCCAGAATGATTTTTGATCTGATTTTGCTAAATTTGTAATGCGCTGGCCTTCCTTTCTTTTAAACTGTGATTTATATTTTCTTTTAATTTTGCTGTAGCGCCGCTTCTTTTCAAAAAACATCAATTTATTTTCATTTGATTTGTTTCGTAAAAATAAATTCCTAGCCTTGTGAAATTCCTTTCTGTTTTCGACGCATTCTGCATTAAACCAATTTTTCTTTTTCTGTTTATTGTGGCTATTTGTACAATGTTGTTTGCGTGTTTTCCCAAAGACGCTAAAAGCATTGTCTTGCATATACGTAGTGAAACAGCTGACTGATTCATCAATATTAAGTAAGACTGGCTAATCGGAGCTGAAAAAAATAATCGATTATCAGTGCTGCCATTGTGATTGATAATTGATCAGTAATCACTGAAGATTTGGTAATAAATTTACCTATCTGATTGAGCATGACCATATGTTATTCTTTTATATATGCATTTGGTCAGAGAGGCGTGAGCAAACAGTGTAGACCCAGATGAGACCCCGCAAATGCAGCGTCTCATCTGGGTCTATACTGTTTGCCACTCATCCAGCTATTTAAGACGCTAACTTGGGTAGTAAAGTGTACTTGTTCAAACTTTGGATAAAGCATGGTTAGGAGTTGACGAGTCTGAATACTAAGCGTAAATACGGTTAAGTAACAGACACAGAAATCAAATGATCGATTAATAGCAAATCTGTAATGATAATCATTTTTGTGGTATTTATCGACTAATTAATCGATTATCCGATTAATTGTGCCAGCCTTAAATTACCAAGTATAAAAATACACTAATTTAGCTCTACATAGCATTAACATGTTTTGGTAAATGAGCTGTTTTCAAAACAAAAATTGTTTATAACCAGACCAACTTTTTTTTTTCTTTCAAAATTTCCAAAATTATTTTCAAAATAAATAACGAAAAAAATAAACAAATTAAATAAAATAAAATAAATAAATAAATAAAGATAAACCGTATTTCATCGTCACTTAACAAGACAATGCAGTCAAGACCCCCGCAAACCCCACTTTATATGGAGAAAAGTCCAGTTTGCTCATATCAGGTACATACATTTTATTCATTTTTTATGGCCGGAAAAGTTACATACATGTGAAAATTTAGGTACGAGGGTGAGTCAATAAGTAACCAGCCTAACTTATTTCCGGTTGAGATCCACCTCTTCTTTTTCGATGTAATTGCCCTCTGGTGTGATTCACTTAGACCAACGGTATTCAAGTGCCATCAGCCTAGAACTGAAAAAGTCAGGGTCCTTTCCATTGACCCACTCCTCAACTGCCGTCACGACTTCTTCATCAGACCGGAAATGAAGTCCACGGATACCCTTTTTCAAGTTTGGGAATAGGAAGAAGTCGCTAGGAGCTAGGCCAGGCCAATAGGCAGGATGTGGTATTAATTCATACCCATTTCGCTCTACAGCATCCATTGCAACTTTGCAAGTGTGGACTCTCGCGTTGTCCTGTTGCAGCAAAACACCTTTAGAGAGTTTACCTCGGCGGTTTTCACGGATGGCGGTTCTCAGCTGGTCTAACAAGTTTGCATAGTACACTCCAGTTATTGTACTTCTCTTGGGTAAAAAGTCCAACATAATAACGCCTTTTGCGTCCCAAAATACAGTGGCCATCACCTTGCCAGCAGATGGTTGCGTCTTGAACTTCTTTGACCTCGGGGACCCAGGCCCTACCCACTGACGACTCTGAGCTTTATTCTCTGGCTCATAATAATGAACCCAAGTCTCATCTACAGTCACCAGACGCAAAATAAAATCATGTTTTGACCTAAAACGCTTCAACAAGGCGCTGTATACTGATGCTCTGGTTGCCATTTGCTCATCGCTAAGGGATTTGGGGACCCAACGGGCTGTTCGCTTGCGCATACCTAAACGATCATGTAAGATTGTTGAAACGCTACCAAGTGAAATGCCTAATGCCTGCGCAATTTCTTCCACCTGAATTCGCCTATCAGCGTATACTAGATCCCGAACTTTCTTATACATTTCTTCGTCGGTGGCATTCAGTGGGCGTCCAGACCTGGCTTCATCTTCTAAAGACGTTCTACCGCGTTTGAATTCCCCTACCTAGAATTTAACCTGAGCATAAGATGGTGCAGAAGACCCACAAACATCGGCTAACTCGCTGTGTATTTCCTTGCTTGTTTTACCTTTTAAATACAAGTACCGAATTACAGCACGGTACTCAACTTTAGATGAAAAGCATGCCTTTGCATCACTAGCCATGTTTGACATTCAATATCTTATTAAAGAATGACTCGATACGTGTGCAATTTTGTACCTATGTATAAAACATATATTGAAACAAAGCATGAGAATCGTGACCGTCTCGGTCCATCGAAAATGGGATAGGCTGGTTCTTTATTGACACGCCCTCGTATTTACATGTGAACTCGATACTGTTTCGGGTTTCCATGATCCATACTGTACAAGTACTCGTAACTTCAGTGACTCCAACAGCGATGGTTCGTTCACCGTGGCTGATTTGAACTCGCTTTTGACTCCCAGGAAATTCATCCGGTAGCTCAGAGGGATATTCAGTGTTATTTTCTAATTTTATCATTAACATGTATGTCGTGTGTACCCATTAAAATCGCCTCGTCGAGACGATTCTAATGCGTCCATTTAACATACCATCAATTTATAGCAGATCAAATAAACATCCCTAATTTATCCCATTTGCTTCCTGACCTGGCGCTATGATTAACACTCAGTGGCTCGAACTATCCATGCCTTCAAATTTGCATGGTCCCAAATATGGTTCGACTGTAACAAGATCGTTAAATTTCAGATGACTTTTGAAGTAATTGACCCCGTATCTATTCTTTCTGCGTTTTAAAGGTTGATACCTGACTTCCCTTTAACGTAACAAAAATCAAAGGAATACCCCATTTGTTTCGAATTGATTAACTAGCGACTGTTGCTTTAATAAAATACTTTCCGTAGAATTAATTAGAAGAAATGTTTTGATAACCAGAGTTTCAAAAACATAATATAATTCTGAAGAATCTGCATACTCATTGTGAAATAATTTTGCTTGTTAGTCAACATATACGTACAATAGGAATATACAATAAAGTGTATATCGCTCTGTACGTTATAATCAGTACTTAAAGACAAAGGTAAAATTAGGCCAAAAGTGGTACCAATCACTAATGATTTTGTTGTCCCTACTTAGGCAATATGCAAGGTAGATCAAAGGCATGTCATAAAGAGGTGATTCTGAGCTACCAACAGGGGGTAGTAAAGAGGCCTCCTGAAGGGTAATCAATATTTTTAATTTTATTTGCTTGTTTTTATTTAAGAGGCTTCTGAAGGGTAATAAATATTTTGAAGGAATAAAACATAGTTTGGAAATTTGATTTATTTGGAGGGTAGATTGGAATGTTATTATTATTATTATTATTATTATTATTATTATTATTATTATTATTATTATTCATAAATTGTTTTCTTTCACTGTTAAAATATTTATTTACTTTTTTATGTATTTAAGCGACCTTCTAAATGATTATAAATATTTTTGGGGATAACAAATATTTTGCAAAAGAAAAAAAACTGATTTATTTGGAGGGTAGATTGGAATTGTTGTTCAAATATGAATTGTTTCTTAAATTAATTCTTTCTTGAAAATACTTATTTTATTATTTACTTTTTATTTTTTAGATTCTGCTTCTTTATTTGTTTCTGTGTATTTATTTTTTGTATTTATTTATAATTTTTGTGTATTTATTGATTATTTTTGTCTATTTATTTATTTAATTTTATTTGTATTTTTATAATTATGCATTCATTCTTTAGTTGGTTGGTCGGTCAGTCGGTTGATCATTCATCCGCCCGTCCGTTTGTTCGTTCGTTTATTCATTCATTCATTCATTCATTCATTTTACATGCGTGCCCAGTAAAGACTATGATCACCCTGCACAAGTTCTTCAGGATGACCTGTCATTGGGCGCACTTGCCATTTTGTAGAAATTGCTGTGCTCCGGTTTTATGTTATTCATTAGTTCAAATAAATCTCTCAATAAATGGAATTCTGCATAATTCAGTTTTGGTATTATTCCACAGTGGATTATAAAATTATAAGGAAATTGATCAATGTTTTCATTACATTATTATTAAAGTTCTAAAATGTCCACTGGACAGTTCCTGTTTCGGGTGTATTAATGCAGAGTACAGCCTACAAAATAAAACGGTGCCTAAAGAAGACTCTGATCAGTCTGCACAACTATAGTCTACTCAGTCTTCTGATCAGATGTGGAGGCTGGCATGTCGCCGTTCAACCCATAGGTATTTTTGTAGGACAATTGGTGTGTGCCTGCTCATATGATATTACCTATTGTAAAGACAAGTATGCCAATACTAAATTCCCCAATATTAAATTCCCCCTATTGAGCCTCTACCTATCTATTATTTATTGACAGTATACAATGTTTTATTGCATCAAGTCTCTTATCCGAGATAAGACTAATGACTCCGACTCATCTTATTTTTATGTCTTCAACTTATTACAACGTACGTTATACAAGGAAGGCAATTATTTTATCAGAAACTTATTGATAAAATAATCGCCTCCCTTGGCCTAACTTGACAGCGTAGTAAAGTTAGCAAACTGCCTATTCAGTCATTTTTATTCAATACTCTTTGCTTTGATATCCTGGACCTAGCTGTAGATAAATGTGCGTATACACGTAATATTTTTTTCTTATTTCTACATAAAAATATGTCGTGTGTACTGATTAGAAGCGCCTCGACGAGGCGCTTCTAATGAGTACCACAACATATGTTTGCATGGGAAAATAAGAAAAATATTAATACTTTACGGCTGAAAAAAAGCGCCTTATCTGGGGTTATATATAATTCAGTTCTCGGTAACATTCTATGTCAAACTAGGAGCAGCTGTAGACAGAAGCTGGCAATAGTATTTTCTAACAAAATTGTCAAGTTACAGCGAAAGTAGCTCTGGTATCAACCTTTAATAGATTTTTAGAACCTATAAGAGACACAACCTGGGAAAATGTACCTTCTGACATGTGCGGCCAACGGAGACTCAATCAGCCTTGCACATCCTCGCAGTGCACATCCTCGCAGTCTAATCAGTGTTTTCATTGTCCGAGTGAATAAATCGAAAGAAGTTTTTTGCATGGCATTTTATTTTAAACGAAAATATTTTGTTCTGTTTGACCTGATCTCGTCCGAAACTGTCTGCTCTGTTTCTTTCTTTTGTTCTCAAATATTTACCCTAAAGTTATTTACGAGCAAACATTTGTCTGGCCTATGCATTTCTATAGTAAAATGTTTTTTTTTTTTTTTTTTTTTTTTTTTTGTGTGTTTTTTTTTTTAAATTTTATTTAGGACAATATTTTTTATTTGTCTTTGATGTTTTTTTTTTTTTCTATCATTGATATTTCGCAGCAGTATTGTGAAAATTTCATCAAATTCGAACAAACGGAACTTGTTGAAAATCTGCCTCCACTTTATGTACCTTACCGATTTCTACATAATCTGCAGCTATCTTAACTATGGGAAAAAGTGAAAATATTCGGTTGTTCTTTTTAAACCAACGGAAATAATAAAACTTTTCATGCATAGGTAGTTGTGACAAACGGTTTTGGCATTAAATTATGATAAACGTTTGCAAATTTACTTCTTCTGTGTAAAGCGCCAGGTAAAAACGACTTTCTGAAAGATATCGAAAGCAGATTAAGCACATATTTATGGTTTGAAGCTTCATCCGAATTAAAGACGAAGTTGCGCGCGAGTAAATTCAGTTTAAGTCCCGAGTACGTATACCGATGCTGACCATTGCAAGGCGGCATCTCTGTACCATTTCTTTTTTGTTCGAAAAGCGGGTTATATTGTAAATGTGCTGCTTTGATTTGCCATAGTTCGTTCTACACTTCTTCTTTCGGTAACTCTGGAGGGCTTGTGTTTTGTGATTGTAACTTTTCCTGGATAACCATTCAAATGTCCTATCAAGTACAAGAATCCTGTGCCGGCCTCGGTGGCTCAGTTGGATGCGCGTCCGACTGTTGACCAGGAGGTCGCGGGTTCGACCCCCGCCGAGGTCGGCAACATTCTTTCGTAGAGATTTATCATGAAATATTTTCTACGATCATTTTATTCTATTTGCTGATTCAAGAAGGGCAGTTGTCAGTTTCTGGTGAAAGAATGTGCACAATACTGGTTAACCGCTTAGAGGACAAAGCCTGCCCAGTAAACGTGTGGTTAGGTAAACTGACCGCGTTCGACATGACCCCATTGGGTTGACTGGGCCGTAAAACCTCAACACAAAACAAGAATCCTGTTCTGACATGCTAATTTATCCGTGCTCTAGTATTTAGTTTTACCAATAGCCATACAAAGGAAACAGAAATTTCTTGGTATGCTGCATGAAGCTCAGCCCCCGCTCCCAAGAAATCGTCATTAGGGGTCAACCTCCAAATAAAGCTATATTTGGTATTAAATCAAAGCTGCTGAGAACCTTTGCAATAGATGCTTTCATAATAGCATATGACTTGGTTTGATCTTGCCCAGCCCTAGCGCAATCCCCAACCGTCACCATAGCCTTTTTCCCAATCATAAGAGGAATCAATTATGTTTGGTATCAAATCGAAGCTATCATCAATAGATGACACGTGGATTAGCTGGGAGAACTGTGATAAATAGCTAACTAAAGTCGATCTCGCCTGCATCTAGCTCGACAGCCGTAAAAGATGACCAGAACTGGTATCGTATAGACAACTAAATCCCCAGTGGAAAATCTTGCCAAGTGTTATGAAAACACACCTATTCGTCGCGGAGGAGAAGCGATAACATTTTTATGGCCACTTTACGGTCTTTTCGGTCGCTCCATGGGAACAAATTTAGTAGAGATAAACTAGACAATGAGAGGATTGCGAGCGCATAGCTTTGAACAAATCCTTCAGTTGTTCAGTTGTTACGAAGGAAATGTCATAACAAGAAAAATCAAAGATGACCGACAAAAAACAGTGTAGACATAACTATACCCAAAAGGGAACATAAGTGGCAAGTTTCAAAGAAATCCACTTAGTCGTATCGGAGGAGATGCTATAACCAGTTTGCAACACCGGAAGACAACGTACGTGCGATTTTCAGTTTTCAAAATGACCTATGTTCTGCTGTCTTGGTTGCCCGGCTAAAACGAATTTCGTTTAGACATAACTATACTTTTGTTTGTTAAGTTTCTCCAGTTTTTCCAGAGCATAACCATAACATTCAAAGATGGGCACCTGCGGCTAAACTGGTTGACAGATCGGAACGTTTTTGTTAGACATCTCTCTCTTATTTCAAAGAAATCTGCTTCGTCGTATCAGAGAGATGCGATAACGAGAGAGTAACACCGGATGACGTACGAACTTCAGTTTTCAAAATGGCCACCATATGACTAGCCGAATTCGTTTAGACATAATGTTGGGAGGAACGCATGTGCAAAGTTTCGACAAAGTTCCTCCAGTAATTCTGTAGGAGATTTGATAACGTCAAAAAATCAAAGCTGGCTGCTAAAGGGGACATATTTTTTTCCTTTTAGATTACACCCCTTTTCACAAAGAAGCAAAAAAAAATGGCTTCTTCTGTGAAGGTGTATTAATTCTTCTTAAAGTGAATGGCTACGTATCGAAAGTTAACAGAGCGGGCACACAACGTTGAAACAACGTTGATTTAACATTTATTTAACGTCTTGACGTTGAATCAACGTTGAATCGACGTTGTTTCATTGCCGTGTGCCTGCTGGGAGCCTTTCAGTCGAAATGTTTACATACCTTTTCAAACGGATACCTCTCCAGTAAATATAATACTTCACCCTGGAACATAAACCCCATCTGAAAGGGGAGTATTCTTAAAGAAATTTCTTCTTCTGGTTTATAAACTCTTCCGAAAGGGGGCTTGTCTTAAAGGAAATCGTTTTCTGAAAACCATTACGAAAACACGCCTATTCACATTTATTTAAAATTTCACCACCAAAAACTGAAAGTTTTCAGATAAAAATTCTGATATTTTTCATATTCTGCTCAAAACATAGATTGTGGGTACTCGCTAGAACCGCCTCGTCAAGGCGGTTCTAATGAGTATCCACAATCTATGTTTTTGAACAGAAATAAAAAAATAAAGTATACCCCTGTGAACCCCAGTTTTACTATATAAAAGTGGGGTTTAAGGGGGTAAAAACTATATAGGCATGTTTTCGTGATGGAATATGCTCTCTTCGAATATGACCCCTCGTCAAAAGGGGTTTTCTTTAAGGAAAGAATTTTCTAAAAAAAAAAAACTTGCTCTTATGGTATATGAACTCCTTATCAAAGGTGGATAAAGAGTGGGGCTATTCTTAAAGAAGATAATTTGCTTAAACAAAAGACGACGTGCATTAAGAATGCCTAAAATTTATTGAAAAGTCTATGGCGGTCATTCACTTGTCTATCCCTGTAATCATTTAGTGGAATGGTTGTTGTTTACGGTTTGGGTCTCTTTTCTTTCTGAATGGCCCCTTTCTGAGCTAAAATTAACCTTAACTTTTGGGAAGCAGCTGCAAAAATGCCATGTTCAGCATTTCTAACAACTTCAAACTCTTGGCTAGTATAGAACAAATTGAAATATGTTGTAACCGTTGACAAGATCTACATTATATATCTATGCCGTTTGATATTCTCTATACAAGCCAAGTGCTGAAAGTCGTCTCCAGAAATGTCAAAATTGGCATATATTTGCTCGTTTTATCAAACGAGAGCCCTAATTAATCTCTATTTATACATTAAAACCCCAAATCAAAACCCAGTTCTGAAACCTAAGTCATTACTCAAAATAAAAACACAAAACATTTTGCTTCTGGCATAGCGTTCTTTTTTGACTATTATTTCATGTATATTAAATGTAAAATTAATGATATTAAATTGTATAGATTACATACTTGAGACTGAACTTTGACTTCATATATTTTTCCTAATAGGGATCTGACACATATTTCCATTTATATTTGATGATAGGCTTTGATAAAGGTCCAAACTATGTGGAGATGTGTCTATTAAGAAGGGGGCAAAGATTTGGCCGTAATGTACATAGGCTTTACTTTTCCTGCTTTTCTCTGCTTAATTCAAAGAGTTTTTGGGAAAAAAAGGATTTTCTCTTCTGATGTATGAATACCTTCTCAAAGGAGACAAGTCCTAAAGGGAAGATTTGGTTTAAACGAGCCTGCTTTTTTTTTCGTGTGTGTCTGTGTGTGTCTGTGTGTTTGTGTGTGTGTGTATGTGTCTGTGTGTGTGTGTGTGTGTGTGTGTGTGTGTGTGTCTGTGTCTGTGTTTGTGTGTGTGTCTGTGTGTGTGTCTCTGTGTGTGTGTCTCTGTGTGTGTGTGTGTCTGTGTGTGTGTGTCTGTGTGTGTGTTTGTGTGTGTGTTTGTGTGTGTGTGCGTGTGTGCTTGCTCCCAGGACGTTTTTCGTTCTTTACGAGTAGCCATCTCAAGCCCAATGAAAATGTAGGCAAACACTTTTAGATCAGAATAATCTCCCTGTGGTTTGTGTATTTTCACTTAAACCCCAGTTTTTCACTGTATGACTACATCAAAATCATTTGGCGAAGGATATTTGCTCTTCTGTTCTTACATATATTCGACGTATCTTGATCTGAAGAGGACAACTGGATACTTTATTTTAAAGCGGCTGAATACAATACAATGGTAGATTTTTTAGCTTTTTTGTACAAAGGAGATAACTTTTGAAACTTCATAATTGCTTTCCTGCAAACCAAGTCCCTTCTGAAAGGGGTCTACTCCAAATGGAAAGAATTTGCTCCCTGTGGGAACATTTTTTTTTTCTTTTTAGGGTAAATTCCTAATAGTAAGGAAGCAAAGCAATTTCACCACCCTTGAAGGTAATCCTTTCCCCTTAACATTTACCACTGTCTGGGAAAATTCAGCAGACAACGAAGTGGTGATAATTTTCTTATTTTTCACCCCAAAAAAAAACAAAAAAATCAGTGTTTGACATGTCATGCAAATTGTCTTCATTGGAGACAATTTACATGAAATGTCAAAACCTGTTTTCTGGGAAAAATGAGAAACTATTTCAATATGTCGTCCGCGAAAAATTTTACCGAGCGTTCTAAGAGTTGATGTTATTGTGTGCATACATCTATGTATTTCAGCTTGAAGCTTACAGAAAGAAGACCAACGTAAAATTCACAATACAAGTACTCTGAACTCTCACGTCAAGAGCTCTCTGTATTGTATACCAGCATCGATGAAGAGCCTGACAAATTAATTCGAGAGTCTAAATTTGTGTACTGAAATTTTCTACTAAGTTCCACCAAGTTCACTTAGTCTTTTCAATAACTAGAAACTGATCAAGCTTGCAAAAAATACGTTAATAAGTCTATGTGATGTCTACCCCCATGTACCTCCGTAACATATAGTGAAAATAGTGGTACGTAAGCTTCTACATTATAAACAGGATTTTCAGAAAATTGCAGTTTTAAAACCAGCTTTTTAGTGTGTGTGTGTTTTTTCATTTATTTATTTTTTTTTTACAACTAAGAATCATTTGTTTTAATAGCATGTATCTTTCTTAATTTGTTATACATGTATTACCAAAACACGGTTTCTCATTTTCTGTATCTTATGGTGACAATATCATAACCTTCATAGCTCTAGATAAGAGGGCTATCAAGATACATACAGTCGAATCTCAATAGCTCGAACACCGATGACTTGTTTTCCATGGTTAATTCGAACTCGTATCTGAGTCCCTACAAAATTCTTCCGATAGCTCGAAAAAAAAAACAAATATTTAGAAAAATTTTCGTATTCTGTCATGAAATTATATGTTGTGTGTACTCATTAGAATCGCCTCATCGAGGCGATTCTAAAGCGTACGCTCAACATACAATTATTGAGTAGTTGAGTAGAAAATCGAAAAAATTTCCTTAAAATCGCTATTTGATTCCTGACCTGGCGACATGATGAACCCTCGGTGGCTTGAACTACCTATATCTCGAACAAATTTCTATGGTCCCGAAGGCCATTAAGTTCGACTGTATTCTGTCTAATTCCTCCACAAAACATATGTTGTCGCCAATCATTAGAAACGTCTCACAGAGGAACTTCTAATGCGTACTCACAACATAGGTTCTTGTTGAGATATCGGAAAGCTGTGGGCCGCGCCATGCGAAAACGTGTCTTCGGGCATATGCGGATAGCGAAGGTCCAGCTCAGCCTGCGCGCATGCGCAGGATGATCAGGGCTTCACAGCCCGCTAAGAGATTTATTGGATACTACAGAATGTATGTGGAGAGCAAAAGCCCGGATGATATTTTGCACATGCGCAGGATGATCTGCTTCTGCGCATTTTTGCGCATTTTCGAAGACACTTTTTCGCTTCAGCGGCCCATATCAATATTTTGGTTACAATTTGGCTTATTTTGGACCATGACTGTTCATTTTATATAGGTGTGATACGTAGCGACGTGTTTCAGGCGTCCTGCATAGTAATGCATTAATGTCCTACTTGCTCAAAGATGTTGCTGCTGTGAGTGGTTAAATATAATAGTAAACCATGTCTGATTGCATGTGACAATTCATGGAGGTTTTACTGGTATAAAGAATAAACCAAACCCCTTAAAAGTGAAATGGGCTTGTGTGCAAAGTGTTAGAAATACTGGACTGCAAAGTTTAACGTCTGACTAAATAACCCTTAAAGGGGAACTAATACACTTTCAAAGGTGATAACAATGTCAAAAACGTTCTGCTCCTTTCTGAAATGGGGTCTACTCTTAAAGGAAAGAATTTGTTCCCTCCTGGGAGCAAATTCTTTCCTTTAGAGTAGACTCCTTTTCAGAAGAGAGAGAAACAAATTTGACAAACTTGGTTGAGTTACCTCCCCGGAAAGTGTATATTTTCCCTTATTAATCCTGAAACTCACATGTTTATATGTATTTTGTTTTCTAGGGAAACGTATATGCCAAAGGAAGAGAAACTGATAGATTCGCAACCTAAATACATTTGGTGCCTTTCTGAATAAATTCTGGAGACAGTGCAAGAAGGAAGAAGGGGATTAGTTCCAGTGCTGACAAGAGTCGACTAGTTGGAAAAAAAAAACAAAACAAAACAACAACAACCGAAAATGGCATACTCACCATCACTTTGTAAAACCTTTAATCATTATAGATGCCACGTAGCTTTGAACATATGGCTTATCATATCTCCATTTCTCTTAGTTATAGGTACTGTTGGAAACATATTATCCATTTGTGTGTTATTACGAAAGCGCATGCGCAAACACCCTGCCTCTGTTTACCTCGTTGGATTAGCATGTGCCGACCTCGGCGTACTATATATTGGTCTGTTAAGAGAATGGCTGGTGCACCTAACAGAAACGGATTACCGAAAGAATAACGACGTCACATGCCGTCTGCAACTTTGGCTGCAGTTTTCCACTTTCACTTCATCAGTGTGGATTTTAACAGCTTTCACCATTGATCGCCACATATCAGTCACATGGCCACTGTTTTCCAGGGTTCACTGTTCCAAAAACCTGCAGCTCACCGCCGTCATAACGATTCCGCTGGTTGCCATGTTAATTGGTGCACATTACTGTCTAATGGAACAACAAATAACATATAAGTGGTCAAACGTTACCAATACTTCGGAAATATATATAATTAGATGCGAACCTAGAGCTGGGCCATATTTCAAATTTTATTACAAAATATGGCCTTTGATTACTTTATGCATGTGTAGCCTGCTACCAGTCTTCTTGATTTTCATTAGCAATGTGCGCATTCTTAAAGTCCTGTTGACCAGACATAGAAGAGTTGCTCCTCAACCTGCGACAAATACAACTACCACGCATTCCGACGTTAAACGCTCTGTGCATCGCATGGTTATTGCACTAGGAATTTTCTATATTTTCTCAACATTACCTGTTTGTATGTATCTACTACTGGAATCTCATCTGTTTCCGGTTAATACACCAACTAATGTCGTAAACCGGATGTTGTTTTGGGCAATCGCGAGTTTATGCTTCTATAGTAACAGTGCGTTCAATTTTGTTCTTTATTGCTTCAGTGGTTCTGTATTTAGATACGCGTTAAAAGATATGGTTACATCTGCTCTAAGGTTTCTACTCAGAAAACTCACAGCAAACGACTCTACAGGATCACTTGAAATCACCCAGAGCACAAATCTACCTAGAAGTTCCACTCAAAGAGGCCAGATTCAACAGCAAACTTCTGTGAATCCCAGTACTTCTCAGGATAAGGTTACAGCCTGGATAGATGGGGACATTTCTAAAAACAACAAAGTAACCGAAGCTTAAAGGGGATAAGTAGACATTCATAGAAGGCAACTTCTATCCGTATTGTTTTTGCTCCCTTCTGAAAAGGGATCTTGCCTAAAAGGTAAGAGGGGAATTAGTGCGCAGGAAAGCTCAAAAGTTATCTCCCTATT
The DNA here is from genome assembly GCA_964016985.1 of Anodontia alba. NCBI lineage: Eukaryota > Metazoa > Mollusca > Bivalvia > Lucinida > Lucinidae > Anodontia > Anodontia alba. Next base: position 82,837,020 of record OZ024831.1, on the reverse strand, counting down.
AAACATGGTGGAATTTTTAACAAGGGTATCCAGTCCCCTTGTTGTAAAAACTTCTCATAACCTTGTGCTTCAGTTGGTTGACAAGGAGAATGAAAATCAGCCCACTTGCATGACTCCTTGTACCAACAGTCTGATCAAGACCTCGCTTTTCACTTGCAGAGCATGGATTAAGAATAATATATCAGCGGACACGAACGACTCACTAGCGAGCTGCAGACTGCTTTCAGTAGGCAGCCAGTAACAGCCCAAAGACCCAAAGACTATTTCTATCTACCACTGAGCGAATTGCCATCATGTAAATGAATTACAAACGTTGGGGTTTGATAAAATAAAACGTCGTGGTTTCATTAGATGAAATACTGTGGTTTGATTAGATAAAACATTGCGGTTTCATTAGATAAAACATTGAGGTCTGATAAAGTAAATTATCGTGGTTGTTGTTGTGCGGGTTTAACGCTACAAGGCACCCGAGGCACGTAGCAGCAACGGCGATTGTTATCATTACGAAAACATGCCTATTCAAATATATAGAAAATTTCACCTCCCAAAACTGAAAGTTTTCATATAAAAAGAAACTCTGATATTTTTCATATTTCTGCTCAAAACATAGATTGTGGGTACTCGTTAGAACCGCCTCGCCGAGGCGGTTATAACGAGTACCCACAATCTATGTTTTGAACAGAAATAAGAAAAATAATGTATACCCCTGTAAGCCCCTGTTTTACTATATAAAAGTGGGGTTTACGGGGGTCAAAATTATATAGGTATGTTTTCGTGATGGAACATGTATTTGTACAGCCTTGTTTTCATGGATCACCCATGCACAATTGGTGCCGCTGTCTGTCACCAAGTGCCGCCTGTCCACTTTATACTCAACCCAGGGCACGTCGAGTATGAGCTAGGTGTATTAATGGTCTGAAAATGGTCTCGACCTGAGCGGGATTCGAACCCACGATATCCTGCTTGAAAGTCGAGTGCGCTAACCAATAGGCCACCTAGCCCACTAATTATTGTGATTTGATTAGATAAAAACGTTATAGTTTTGAATACATTAAAACCTTATGGTTTTAATTATCTAAAAATATTATGGTTTTGATTACATAAAACAGTGTGGTTTTATTCGATAAAACATTGTGGTTTGATTAGATAAATACTGTTAATTGATTATATATATAAAAGCGTTATGGTTTTGATTAGATAAAACGTTGTGATTTTGATGACATAAAATGTTGTTGTTTGATTAGATAAATGCTATGGTTTGATAGCTAAAAACGTAATAGTTTTAATAAAATAAAACAGTGTGGGTTGACTAGATAAACAAAATGTAATGGTTTTTGATAAGATAAAACGTCGTGAGTTGTCCAGATAAACAAACGCTAAATTCGAACATTGACTTACATAAAAAAACGTGTTGTCCATACGGTGCACATGACAAAAGTGCTAAAAAAGTCTACATATGTGTAATGGTGTGTAATGTCTCCAATTATTCAGAAATTTTACCACACCATATTATTGTACCGCCAGTAAAAATACATAATGGGACCCCATTAAGAAAACACGCCTATTCAAATATATTGAAAATTTTACCACAAAAAACTTAAAGTTTTCAAATAAAAATTCTGATATTTTTCATATTTCTGCTCAAAACATAGACTGTGGGTACTCGTTAGAACCGCCTCGCCGAGGCGGTTCTATCGAGTACCTACCATCTATGTTTTGTGAGCAGAAATAAGAAAAATAATGTATACCCCCGTAAACTCCAGTTTTACTATGTAAAAGTGGGGTTCAAGGGGGTCAGACTTATATAGGTATGTTTTCGTGATGTGTGTGGTGAACAGTAGGAGAAATGTTGACATTCAAAGTGTACAAGTATGCTGGATTCTCTTTCACTGCCATGGGCGTTAATAACTGGCTTTTGCAAACAACATAGATCCAGATGAGACGGCTCATAATGAGCCGTCTCATCAGGATCTACGCTGTTTGGCATTCAGTCTTTCAACTTAACATGTAAACTTCTTTCCAGTCGATACATTACGAAAACACACCTATTCAAATATTTAGAAAATTTCACCTCCAAAAGCTGAAAATTTTCATACCTTCTGACATGTGCGCCCAACGAAAACTCAGATCAGTCTAATCAGAGTCTTCGTTGTCCACCTGAAGAAACTTTGCATCCTATGAAGGTATCCGAACATAATCGGGACTATTTGCATAGTCGACACGGTTTATGTATTGTCACGGTGTCCGTGTATTGACACGGTACCCGTGCAATAACAAAACCGCCGCACTCTTCTAGGCCAGCATGAGGCAGGTACGAAAACTTGAGTAAAATGGACCCTATGACATTTGCATATCCAAACTGCGCCCAGTAAAGATTCTTGTCAGATTGCGCGAATGCGCAGGTAGATCTAAATCTCCGCTGGGCGCACATGTCAAAAGTTACGTTTTCTGAAGTTTCAGTCCATATGCTATTCGAGGCTGTTGTGATGTGATCTGTTGTGTTTGATTTCTTCTTTGTCTATGTGAGAAACTGAGATGAACCATGAGCTAAGATGTTTCCTAATGAAAAGGCAATGACGATCTGTCACCTTTTCGCAATTCTCGTCTAAGTCACCAAGCCGCCAGGATATAAAGCATTTATTTTGCTCGACCATTACGAAAACACGCCTATTCAAATATATTGAAAATTTCACCACCAAAAACTGAAAGTTTTCAGATAAAAAATTTCGATATTTTTCATATTTCTGCTCAAAATATAGATTGTGGGTACTCGTTAGAACCGCCTCGCCGAGGCGGTTCTAACGAGTACCCACAATCTATGTTTTTAAGCAGAAATAAGAAAAATAATGTATACCCCTGTAAACCCCAGTTTTACTATATAAAAGTGGGGTTTAAGGGGGTCAGAATTATATAGGTATGTTTTCGTGATGACACAGCTAAGCGTGAAATTTGTATTGCAAATCAATCTCAGATTACTAACAGTTGCAAATTCTTTCTTGCTAAACATTGCTGAGCATGACAATTTCTTTGCTAATAAATATGAAAATGCCAATTATTGTTGGTATTTTCATATATATTAGCAGACAAAAATTTCATGCTCAGCTGAGTTGAGCATGAAAATTTTTTATAACCTCAGAGCCAAATTTCGAAATTTCAACGATATAATGCAGGTTCGCAATTTTCTCGCATAAATATGGTCATAATTTTAGTGCTAAGGTCACTTTTTATGACCGTGTTCAGAAAAAAAATCTTACTCGTGATTCTGTCTGCAATTCACGAAAATTGGTTATGGAAAACATGCAAATTTGTTTTAATTGACATCCTTCGCTCGGAGTCAAATTTGACGAGTTTACCTGACATGAACTGGCTCCAGGATCGTTTCTAATTTAAAATGCCATTAAAACATTATGACAACAGATATGGAAACGTTTATCATGTTAAGAAAGACAATTTATTACACAGTATGCATGTACAATTTTGTTTTGTTTGATTTGGTCTGTTCGTGCAAATCATCATGAAAACACGCCTATTCAAATATATAGAAAATTTCACCTCCAAAAACTGAAAATTTTCAGATAAAAAATTCTGATATTTTTCATATTCCTGCTCCAAACATAGATTGTGGGTACTCGTTAGAACCGCCTCGGCGAGGCGGTTCTAACGAGTACCACAATCTATGTTTTTGAACATAAATGAGAAAAATAATGCATACCCCTGTAAACCCCAGTTTTACTATATAAAAAGGGGGTTTAAGGGGTCAAAATTATATAGGCACGTTTTTGTGATGTGAGAAATAGACTTCTGACCTAGCAATACCTACGATTTTGCTTTATATTGCTTTCAAACCTCCCAGGTTTCGGGTGTCATAACAAGATTTTTGAGACAGAACTCCAAGCGAACATCGTAGACTCTAATCCGTCTGTGTGGCTCGCAGGCTGATCTGGGTCTATTCTGGTTATACATGTCATAATTAATCGGGTGGATAGTTATCTTAACTATGGTATACAAGTATACTAGCCTAAGTGCGATGCGGTGATTTTTGTACTCTCTAGTGGGCGAAACGTCTTATAGCACGGTTAGTAATGCCAATAGTCCTTTTTGGCCTCATTCAGAATCTCTTGTTTATTCTCTTAAAATGGACAAAAATGACAGTTTTCACGTTTCTGTTAAATTTATGCCTCTCGCTATGATTAGAACTCCAGAAAACAGAACACAAAAAACAAATATGTGACAACTTTATAGCCATTTTTGGTTCGATCGATGACAATTCCTTTTGTTTAAATTGTAAACTTGATTAATTAGTATGATAATGATAGAACATTTGCTGTGAAAGTAACCGTTTTTCTTGTTTTGATAAAAAAAAGCAAGCAATCATTCTTTTTCATTTCTAATCATTTACAATCCTTAAAGGTCTCATCCGGGCCCTTTGCTCTCCATTTCATACTCTGTAGTATCGAATGATTCTTGCAGTGGACAGCGAAGGCCCTGATCAGACTCCGCACCCGCGCAGTCTGATCTGAACCTTCGCTGTCCGTATATGCCCGAAAACACGTTTTCGTATGGCGCGGGCCATTAAATATATGCATCGGGGACATTCTTAGTCTACAGCATTCTTTGACACTCAGGATACGACGATGAGCAGGGAAGACCCAGAGAAGAATACGAGGGTGAGCACATTTATCTGGACCGCCGCATATAACATAATCTCCCTTTTGTGATGACACAAATGTCCTTTAACGCTTAGCACTCTTGGTAAAACTTTCAGCAGATGACATATTGAAATAGTGTTGCTTTTTCATTTTCTTTTTGCCCAGAAAACATTGACATTCCATGCAATTTTCTCTAATGGAGACAATTTGCATGAAATATCAAATCCTGTTTTCTAGGATATATATATATATATACATTGGATACATACATACATACATACATACATACATACATACATATATATATATATATATATATATATATATATATATATATATATATATATATATATATATATATATGTATGTATGTATCCAATGTGCCGTCTGGTGAATTAGCTCAGGGAATGGTAATGGTTAAAATACTTTAGCAGGGGCCACACACGGTCCATTAAAAAATTCATTGATTAGTTATACAATTATAAGCTTTCACAAAAAGCTTAGTATACCTTTCGCACACAATAAATGTTAAAGCTGATTTTAATACGGAATAGTCTTGGGTTCCTCGCATTCAAATCTTGGCTAAATCGGCTAAATTCCATAGTGCAAACGGAGAATTCGAGGGGTTTTAATGAGATCTCCTCTCGTTGGTTTACCATAATGAATTTCAGCTTTTATGAAAGCTACGTCTTGGTAAAATATCAACTGCTTGTCACGCTGTCCCGGGAATGCTATCAGTAGCGCAGTACCAATGCAGCCACCTAGTTTAAAAGTGAAATTGTCAAGATTAATGTATCTCCCATAACCTTTGATAAAGTGCTGCAATGGTAATCTTTAAAAATATCTACAGAAGTGCAGTGTGCTTAAAAAGGGCACGCGAATAGAGGACACCTGTATGTGCAGATGTTCCTATAAATATTATATTATTCAATTCAGTGCTAAATCTAGTTCCGGGTTTTACTTGTAGACAACAGGCAAACTGTCAATGGCGCATTGTGGGCAACAATTGACTACTTCCATGTTAAATTCGGCATCGTTAGCTTCGTACTGAGGACGTGTATACAGTCAACTCTCGTTATCTCGACCTCGCTTATGTCGAATAACCGCTTATCTCGAAGGAAAATCTGGTCCCTGTTCTAACATGGAAATCTAAAAACAGGTATCAAAATATTGTGGAAAAGAAGGAGCAATTTCTCCTCTTTCCTACAATATTTTCCCACAATATTTTCAATATATCTCTTAACTTCAGGAGTCAAATTCCATATTCATTTATTAAATGTGGTTGTTCGATTATTATTATTATTATTGTTTTCCTCAATTCCGCAAATCTGATATGACGGATATCTCGAAGTATTCCAGATAGTCCCTTGGACTTCGAGATAACGAGAGTCGACTGTATTTTATACCAAACTACATCTGTGACGAAAGCAATGGAGAGTGTTCACACCCAACCCACAAAGGTAACAATAAAACGTCAAGCGTTCAGTGTTTGTTTACTTTGCTTCAAGGTCAGTGACCCTTACAACGGTCGAAGGTCACCTAAGTTTGCACTCTCATTTTATCATCTGGAATAGGAAACGATATAAAAATACAATAAAATTTCGTTGACTTGAACATCGATGGCTCGTCTACCATGGTGGTTCTAATTCATTTTTGATTCCCATAGAAATTCTTCCGAAACCCAAGAAAACAAATATTTAGGGAGATTTTAAGGAAAATGTCTTGTTTTATCAGGAAAAATGTTTGTTGTGTGCACTCATTCCAATTGCCTCATCGAATACACTCAACATATCATTATTTTATAGAAGATCGAAAGAACATCCTTAAACTATCCCCATTTGCCTCCGGACCAGACGTTATGATAAACCCTCGGTGGCTCGAACTACCCGTCTCTCGAACAAATTTCTATGGTCCCAAAGATGTTCGAACTATTGAAGTTCGACTGTGAATGAGAGATATGTGTGTTAGTCAATAGCTTATCAGCTGTGCTAACTTAGTAAACAACACTGGAGTGACGAAAAATTGATGTCACCATTACAGAAAATGTATGCTCTACCGTACTATTAAAATACCAAAACCAATCCTAAAACGCATAAGGATCACACAAGCTACTTACTGTCCTTTGAACATCATTCGGGAACACGTTTTGTGCTTGGTGTTTTATTTTAAATGATAAATATTTTTTCTCTTTGGCCATATCGTATCATAAACCATTTGTCGTTTCTGTTTCTGTGTTTTGCTCTCAAATATGTACCCTAAAATTAAATTTACGGCCAAAAATGGTCTAAGCTATGCAATTTGGAATTTTTGTCTAAGAAAATATATTTTTTTATTTTTTCTTTGCTGAATTTGAATTATTGATGTTTCACAACAATATTGTGAAAATTTCAGAAAAAAAAGAAGAAAAAACTGAACAAGCCAAGGTGAAATCTGTCTTCAAGTTACCTTCCTGTCAGATTTCTGCATAATTTGCATTCATTTTTACAGTGGGGAAAAAAAAGTGAAAATATTTAAAAAAAAAAAAAACAAAAAAAAAAAAAAAACAAAAACAAAAAAAAAAAAACAACAACAAAACAATGACTAGAATAAAACCTTTCATGCCTGGGTAGTTATGGTTTTGCATTAAGTTATTTATAAACAAAGGTTTGCAAAATTACTTCTCTGTAAAGTGCCAAGCAAAAACCAAAAACGACTTTCTGAAAGATGTCGAAAGGACAGGAGTACAAATTGCTAGGGAGTGACTGTCCCGGCAAGCTTTCTTTAGGGGCCTGTATACACCTGGTAGCTTTTCTGTCATCGTACCAAGGGAGACTACATTTGTAACTTCCTGTTTAGTTCCCTGAACACAAAGCCCCTTCTGGAAAGATGTCTACTCTCGCAGAAAAGAATGTGCTCCCATTGGAAGCAAATTATTTCCTTTTAGAGTAGATCCTTTTTCCATAAGGGAGACAAAACAATTTCGACAGAGTTGCCGTCCCCGAAAATCGATTCTCCTTAAACGCAAATCTTCATATCAGTATAAGAAGAAAAAGAGAGCTTATTGGATGAGAAATCATTCTGAACTCTTATCAATGGGAGATAGCAGTAAGTTTTGCATTACCTCCCCTGATATGTAAAGTCCAAGGTCGACCAAATAGTAACTAGGTCCTCCTAATTGGAATCTCTGTTTCTGTCATAGGTCCTCGGTGGGGTTTAACCGATATTTAACTTTCAGGTTTTCTACACCCACAAAGATGAAAGATGTATAAACTGTTTATATTTTATTGCACAGATAATCTTTTTTTTTTTTTTTTTTTTTTAATATTTTGGAAGCTAGTTTGGTATATGACCATCTTTAAATTAGATTTCTCAATGAAAAGAAAACTATACTTAATGGAAATGCTAATGATAAAATCCGAAATATCCAATTAATTGGATCTAGTTGTTTATATAGAGTACTCAGGGGAGTTAACTGACCGCTGTCTCCCATTGTATCTGGCATACCACCCGACATGCATCAGCTCTCAACAACTGACGCTTTGACCATACTCACCCCCTTATGACACACGTCTGTTTTACCGAATATGTTATGCATTTATTTGCTTGCAATTGTTGTTCTGAGTAATTTTGCCTCCTAGTTTTCTTTAGATAATAATGCTTATTACTAAAAAATGTATCTTGAAGGATGGGTTGTATTCCCTTATGAACCCTTATCCTGCTGAATAAATTAATAAGCCACGCCTACTTCTAATTTTCAGCCAATCAAACTACTTGACCTGGATTACTGCTATAAATTCACATACTTAATGGCAAACAGTGCAGATCTAGATCAGTTGGCTTCTTCAGAAGCCAACTGATCTGGATCTACACTGTTTGCAAAGGCAGGATATATCCGGGTTCAGCAGGACAAGTGTTAAGACCCATATGGGGTCAACATGTTTTTCTCCTGTCAGGTTTTCGTAGATATATGTGTTTATATGCCTGATATTTTCACTTTTATTTCTTGAGTCTCGGCTGTTAATTTTAAACTGGTTACGCCTATAGGTCTGGGCCCAGTTGTTCAAAGCTAACGACATCGTTAGTTAACGATTCGTTAAAATTTACATCGAGTGATACGCAAATATGCTGAAATTTGTTAACTGTTTTAGCGGATTCAATATACAATATTCTGAAATTTTTTGCTGAAAAAATGTGAGTAGCTTTTGCAGTGCAAAAGCTACTCACATTTTTTCAGCAAAAAATATCAGAATATTGTGTATTGAATCCGCTAAAACAGTTAACAAAATGACCCTTAACGAGCTCGTTAAGCTAACGACGCTTTGAACAACTGGGCCCAGGTTGATATCCTAGCTCAACTATAATGAAGGTAGTTAGAGAGCATAGGGCTTATTAAGGGGTCAGAAATGGTTCACTATATCTTCCTTATTTCAAAATAGTGTAACTTAATACACATTTCCAATCTTATTTGTTATTTCTGAAGTCTACGCCTATATTCCCTTCCATTAATTATGCTTATTAGTGTGATAGTTATCCTGACTGAAAACCATAGAGTAAGATAGCGGTATATTCCCTAATAAGAGGCCCAGGTGGGGTTAACGTATCTTCCTAATGATAAAGTCCTTAAGCTTTCATATACATTGTATGTCCTTTTTTTTTTTTTTTTTTTTTTTGTTGTTGCTTTTTTTTGTTGTTGTTGCCTTTTTTTTTTTTTTTTTTTTTTTTTTACTTTTTTTTAGACGCATCTTTCAATTTACTTTAAAACTATTTAGTAGTTGAGTAGATGTTGTTACTCAAACAAGACTGGCCGTAAGTAACAATATGTCTCCGAGTAAGGGAGACACAGAGGGCTCAGTGTGTCTTCCTTCTGGTAAACCATTGTAAGTTTCATATACAGTTTCTATTTCAGTGATTATTTTTGAAGTCCATGGCAGGCTTCATATTCCTTGGAAGAGTATACTTAGTTGTTTGGTTAGTATCCTGATTTAAACGAAAATAGGAATAAGCTGGACCAAATTGTTTAAAAAGTGGCCCATGGCGTATGCAAAATAGTACATTTTATTTTACAATCATTATTAATTACAGTAGGTAGCATATCACAGTGTGATGAGCTCTTGTTTTAGTTAAACCTTCATGGCTCGAACATCTGTGGGACCGTAGAAACTTGTTCAGGGTACACTTAGTTCGAGTCACTGAGGGTTAATCATGGCGCCAGGTCAGGAAACATATAGCTATAATTTAGGAAAATCTCTTCAATTTTCTATGCAATAATTGTATGCTGAGTGTACTCAGTAGAATCGCCTCGATGATGCGATTCTAATGAGTATACGCAATACAATTCATGATAAAGTGAAAAAGAGACAATTCTAATGAGTACACACAGCATACAATTCATGATATAGTAAGAAAACTTCCCTCAATATTTGTGTTTATGAGCTATCGGAATTTTGTAGGGACTCAGAAACGAGTTCGAATTAACCATGGTAAACGAACCATCGGTGTTCGAGCTATTACGGATTCGACCGTACTATTTCTGCTGGCTTCGTCTCTTATTCATTAGAAAAGATTATGCTTTTAAATATGTAGGTACATTTTCTCAAACAAGAACGGATACTGTTGTGGTCAGATTTTCTGGTCAGGAAGCCCTAGTCATGAGGATTACCTTTCTTGTTGAGTCAAGGTAATTAATTACTTTACCTATATGATAATAATTAGCAAAGAAATGAGAGGGTGACTCAGTAAAGTATCTTTAAAGTAGAAAACATTTCAAAAGAAGTTTGCCATTACAGAGGCATAAAGCGTTTACTCCAGATGGGCTCCTTAATAAGGAATGTGAACGTGCCTATCCCCATCGTTGTTTGAGTCAGGCTAACTACCAAAAGGTCAGAAACTAGAAGCAGTTGAGAACTTCATATATATCTGGTATCAATAATCGCTTAAAAGGGATTTAAACAAGAACTCATTTCAGGGTTGCTAAGATAACAGAATCTCTTTCCAAACTGAAAGTAATTTAGAAGAATAAGAACATCTCACTTGCCTCTAAACTTAAGCTGATGCGGACGCATATATTATCCATCTTCCTTTAACCCTTAAACTGCCAATCACAACAATTGTCGTCTGCTATGTCGTCTGCTTGTGATTTTAAAAGTCATTTTTGCAATCAGTGTGGACCCAGATCAAGTCTGATCAGGGTCCACACTGTTTGCCTGTTTGAAAAGTTCGCAAGAATATTCAGCAGACGACATAAACAGACGACATTTGTATATGCAGGTTCTCTTGGCGTTTTAAAGGTTAAGTCTATTAGCGCAGGACCCTTACAGCAACGTTTGAAAGGAAAATTAGTTTAAGTACATCTGAGTCGCAAAAAAAACATAAAGTTCAGGATTAGCCATAAGGAAGGTTTTTTGACCCCATACGCGCTCCTTCGCGAGTCGCATGACCCTTCCTTACCCTATCTGTATTTTTATTCAGGGTACCTATAAAACAACGAAGCATACAGTGTTAATAGAATTAGAGGCTTAGACATCAGAAATAAAATTTAAATTGGAGAATGACTATTTTAATTACAACATTTTGTCAAAAGGGGACATACTTACTCATCTGCATCCCACACTAGGCAATGTGACCCAGCTTCTCCCCATTCTGTTCTGACCCAGGGGATCTACCAAGCTACAAAGAATAATTATTTGAAGGAATAAAGAAAACGTGCCTCTAAAATAGACATTGAAAATAAAATAAATATACGGAAACATCACGAAAACATACCTATATAATTTTGACCCCCTTAAACCCCACTTTTATATAGTAAAACTGGGGTTTACAGGGGTATACATTATTTTTCTTATTTCTGCTCAAAACACAGATTGTAGGTACTCGTTAGAACCGCCTCGGCGAGGCGGTTCTAACAAGTACCCACAATCTATGTTTTGAGCAGAAATATGAAAAATATCAGAATTTTTTATCTGAAAAATTGCCATTTTTTGGTGGTAAAATTTTCAGTGTATTTGAATAGGCGTGTTTTCGTAATGAACTGCAGAATTTTGACATCAGCTAGACATGTTGATCCTATATGGGCTCCTGATAAATCATCACGAAAACATGCCTATATAATATTGACCCCCTTAAACCCCACTTTTATATAGTAAAACTGGGGTTTACAGGGGTATACATAATTTTTCTTATTTTTGCTCAAAAGATAGATTGTGGGTACTCGTTAGAACCGCCTCGCCGAGGCGGTTCTAAAGAGTACCCACAATCTATCTTTTGAGCAAAAGTATGAAAAATATCAGGGTATTTTTATCTGAAATTTTTCAATTTTTGGAGGTGAAATTTTCTATAGTATTTGAATAGGCTTGTTTTCGTAATGTGTAAATAACAGTTCCTTATCCTATTTCTATTTTATTCACGATACTTGTCTAGGTAATAAGCTTCATTATTTCAAGTCAATAGGGGTCTTAATTATCCAGAATTATCACTGAAAACAGACAACGTATACAGTTCTGTATTTAGACGTAGGCAAGACAGATATGGAGCCCATATCATGACTTTAGTTGCTACCTAAATCCTAAATCCATTCTTCTTAGGAATAGCATTGCATCTTCACTATCAAGCATAATATATACACATGCAATTGTAAAAAATATGAGTCTGAGTTACGTAAAATATTAAGATAACAACAGAAAACAAACAATTTTAAAACTGTTTAGTTTCAGATGTTTTTTTTTTTATGATTTTCACCTTAAATTAAGCATTAAGGCATTTTCATGCATATACAAATGAGCTTATTTACATGTATGGAGAAGAAGCAATAAGCCAATGTCTAAGCTCTTATTTTGCACATTTTGATTAACCTATATTGAAACTGGAGAACAGACTTGGATATGATTAATTTGTTTTGTATTTTATTGACATTTTACTAAAAAAATAAATATTGATTAATATTCATGCATATGCAAATGAGTTAATTTCAAACTAAGTTAAAAACCAGTGTCTATTTTATATTTTATTTGGTACCACATATTTTGCTTTATATTGAATATAGACTACGATATTATCAATTTTCTTGCTTCAATATGTTAGCATAGGTTGCCATGGAAACGTTGATATTGCAAGTTGACTATATGATTTTTTTTCCCATTCATTTAGCCTTAAGGAGCAATTCGGCATCCATACAAATAAGTCCTATTCAGGATAGGAAAGGTAAGGTTAAATAAGATGCCGATCTGATTCTTCCCCTTCTACAAGTATTTTGTACGTAAATGACGGTATCGTTGTTAGTGACGTCAGCATGACGTAAAGTCTAAAAAGAAAAAATGGCAACATCTTTTATCTGCAAGAACATATGTTTTAATGCTGAAAATTATTCGGATCAATTTTAACAAGATTTGCACACAGGGGCCCAAAATTCGACACAGTGGCCTATACTAGATGAGTAATGCAAGAGCTGTAAAATAATTGACATCTTTTCCCAAGGGCGGCGAGGCGCGCCTCATTTTTAGCTCACCTGAGCACGAAATGCTCATGGTGAGCTATTGTGGTCAGTCAATGTCCGTCGTCCGTCGTCCGTCGTGCGTCGTGCGGCGACAACAATTGCTTTAAAAGCCTACTCCTCCTACACCCCTGGGCTAATTGACTCGATACTTGGTAGGAAGCATCGTGGTGACTTGTAAATCAAAAGTAGCTAAAATCGTTCCGATCAGAAACCTCAGATGGCTGCCATGGCCGCCATCTCGAAAATCTAGTTTTCGCTTCTTCTCCTGAACCGAAAGGTCAGTTGACTCCAAACTTGCTAGGAAGCATCGGGGTGACTTGTAGATCAAAAATAGCTAAAATCGTACCGATCGGAAATCCAAGATGGCCACCATGGCAGCCATCTTGAAAATTTATTTTACGCTTCTACTCCCAGACCCAAAAGCCAATTGACTCCAAACTTAGTAGGAAGCATTGGGGTGACTTATAGACCAAAAATAGCTAAAATCGTTCCGATCGGAAATCCAAGATGGCCGCCATGGCAGCCATCTTGAATATCTATTTTTCGCTTCTTCTCCTAAACCTAAAAGACAATTGACTCCAAACTTAGTAGGAAGCATCAGGGTGACTTGTAGATCAAAAATAGTTAAAATCGTTCCGATCGAAAATCCAAGATGGCCATCCTGGCAGCCATCTTGAAAATGTATTTTTCGCTTCTTCTCCTGAACCGAAAGGCCAGTTGACTCGAAATTTGGTAGGAAGCATCAAGGTGACTTGTAGATCAAAAATAGCTAAAATCGAGCCGATCGTTAATCCAAGATGGCCGTCATGGCGGCCATCTTGAAAATCTATTTTTCGCTTTTTCTCCTAAACCCAAAAGTCAGTTGACACGAAACTTAGTAGGAAACATCAGGGTGACTTGTAGATCAAAAATTGCTAAAATCGTTCCGATCGGAACTCCAAGATGGCCGCCATGGCCGCCATCTTGAAAATCTACTTTTCGCTTCTTCTTCTGAACCGAATGGCCAGTTGACTCGAAACTTGGTAGGAAGCATTGCGGTGACTTGTAAATTGAAAATAGTTAAAATCGTGCCGATTGTAAATCCAAAGCGGCCATCTTGAAAATCTATTTTTAGCTTCTTCTCCTAAACCTAAATGCCAGTTGACTCGAAACTTGGTAGGAAGCATCGGGATGACTTCAACTGACTTGTAGATCAAAAATAGCTAAAATTGTTCCGATCGGTAATCCAAGATGGCCGCCATGACCGTCATCTTGAAAATCTATTTTTCACTTCATCTCTTGAGCCGGAAGGCCAATTGACTCCAAACTTGGTAGGAAACATAAGGGTGACTTGTAGATTTAAAATTGCTAAAATCGTGCTGATCGGAAATCCAAGATGGACGCCATGGTGGCCATCTTGAATTTTTTTTTTTTTTTTTTTTTTTTTTTTTTTGCTTCTTCTCCTAAAAGCCAATTGACTTGAAACTTGGTAGGAAGCATCGGGGTGACTTATAGATCAAAAATGGCTAAAATCGTTCCGATTGGAAATCCATGATGGCCGCCATGGTTGCCATCTTGAAAATCTATTTTTCACTTCTTCTCTTGAACCGAAAGGCTTATTGACTTTAAACTAGGTAGGAAGCATCAGGGTGACCTGTAGATCAAAAATCGCTAAAATCGTTCCTTTAGAAATCCAAGATGGCCGCCATGACAGCCATCTTGAAAATCTGTTTTTCGTTTCTTCTCCTGAACTGAAAGGTCATTTGACTCGAAACTTGGTAAGAAGCATTGGGGTGACTTGTAGATCTAAAATAGCTTAAATTATTTGGATCGGAAATCCAAGATGGCCACCATGGCGGCCATCTTGAAACCCTTTTTTTCGCTTATTTTCCTGAACTAAAGGGCCAGCTGATTAGAAAATTGGTAGGAAGCATCGGGATGACTTGTAGATATTAAAATAGCTAAAATCGTTCCAATCGGAACTCCAAGATGGCGGCCATCTGGAAAATCTATTTTTCCCTTCTTCTGAACTTAAAAGCCAATTGACTCGAAACTTGGTAGGAAGCATCGGGGTGACTTGTAGAAAAAAAAAAACAAACAAAAAAAAAAAAAACAAAAAAAAAAAACAAAAAAAAAACAAAAAAAACAACAACTCAAATCGTTGCGATAGGAAATCCCAAATTGCGGCCATGGCGGCCATCTTGAAAATCTGTTTTGAACTTTTTCTCCTGAACCGAAAGGGCAATTGACTCAAATTTCATTGGACGTATCGAGGTGACTTGTAGATCAACAGTAGCTAAAATCATTCTGATTGGAAATCCAAGATGGCTGCCATCTTGTTTATGTTTATTATATTTACCTGCCACTGAGCTGTTTACATGTATAAAATCATGATTCTTCAGAAACCACTTAGCCATTTGCCACCAAATTTCACATTGATCCTACTGTTGAAATGTGATTGAGAATTTGTTCAAATGATCACGTTCCATTGACCGTCATGTCATATATTCTTCTTCAAAATTAAGAACTGCATAAATGAAGATCTTTCTATTAGTTGCAATGACAGGATTGGAAAAATGTTGCATAGCATCTGCATATCTGCAGTGGCTATGTCACTCAGGTGAGCGACCCGCGGCCCGTGGGCCTCTTGTTATTATATTAAATGGTGTTACTTGAGCGTAGTTAATTTATATAGTGTTTTCGCGTCATTTATTATATATGTTATAAATAAATTGATTTTCATTGGCTCAGAGCCGCCTTCAGCCCAGTCCATAGCTCGTGATATATACTGGCTACGCGCGCTGTCCAATATGTTAGTTTCTTTAACTAGATATGACCTTTTAGTGACGTCGCCAGTAGTGACGCCGACGTCTACCGTACGTATACGCTTTTTTATAGTAATATGGTCTGGTGTTGACTATTACTACCCTACCACCCTTATCAAGAGAAAAGACAAACTATATAGTAAAACAATTGTTGGCTATTGAGGTATTGGATATGACGTTGATATCCACCACTGAATACCAGTATTGACCGAGGCTATCGCCTCGGTCAACATTGGTAGTCCCTGGTGAATATTATACAACTCGTTAACACCTTTCTGGGCGACAGTCAAAACTGTCAGCCCGAGGTGGTTTGGATCTTCTGATGAACTATCGCCCGAGGCCTACTATCAGCCAGGGGTGCTGTGGATCACCTGATGAACAATCGCTCGAGGCCTTCTTAAACGCTTAGCATGCTGAGTAAAACTTTCAGCAAACAACATTTTCAAATATTTTTCATATTTTTCCCAGTAAATAGTTTTTGACATTTCAGGCGAGACAATATGCATGAAATGTCACTTCCTAATTTCTAGTTAAAGAAAAAAGAAAAATGCCATCAGTTTGTCGTCTGCTGAATTAACCCGGACTGTGGTAAAGGTTAAAGATGGATGCCCAACGCAACGCCATGTACATGTATTTCTTTACACAAATACCTATAAAATCTCTAAGGGTCGAAATGCAAAAATTATCGGACTTTGCTTCCCTCGAAGAGACACACACACAGACACCAAAAAATTTATTACATGTAGCAGTTCGCAGGTAGGTCGGCCTCGGTGGCTCAGTTGGATGCGCGTCCGACTGGAGACCAGGAGGTCGCGGGTTCGACCCCCGCCGAGGTCGGCAACATTCTTTCGTGGAGATTGATCATGAAATATTTTCTACGGTCATTCTCTCCCTTCCGCTGATTCAAGAAGGGCAGTTGTCAGTTGTCAGTTTCTGGCGAGAGAATGTGCACAATACTGGTTAACCGCTTAGAGGACTAAGCCTGCCCAGTAAACGTGTGGTTAGGTAAACTGACCGCGCTCGACATTACCCCATTGGGTTGACTGGGCCGTAAAACCTCAACACAAACAAAAGTTCGCAGGTAGTATTTGATAATATTAGAAGGGGGGGGGGAAGGACACGGCGCAACATGAGAATATAGACGAAATTAAAGAAAAAAGAGCGTATGAAATCATTTTTATTTTTCGTATAGGCTATAAATAAACATATATAGTTGCAGTATTCGTGTAACCAGATCAGGAAACCGTGTCTTCGGGCATATGCGGACAGCGAAAGCCCTGATCAGTTTACGCATCCGCAAAAGCTGATCTGGGCCTTCGCTGTCTGCTAACACAATCTCCCAATTATTGGACACTTGAATATTCGAATATATCAATGGAGAGCAGATGAGACTTTGCGCATGCGTGGGAACCCATTATACAGCGTGTGGTTCAAACATAAGACCAATAACTCTTAATGTTTTACTTAACTTATTTAGTTGATTTACTTCCCTTATTTCTTTTGTAAACACTCAGCGCGGCTGGGTAAAAAAAATTCAGCTGGAGACTTTTTGAAATATTTTTCTTATATGTTTCTAGAAAATAGGCTTTGAAATTACATGCGAATTGACTCGTGAGAAAAAATGTCTTGACGTGGCATCGACGTTGATGGACGTTTTATAAACGTTATGTGCCTGCTAGGAAAAGAAAAACACCTGGTGGCGTTTTTCACCATTTTATACATGTACTAGGGAGGCAATTTTCCTTTCCATCATACAAGGACCCTTCTGAATAGGGGTCAACTATAAAAGGAAAGAACTTGCTCTCGACAAAAGGGGTCTACTCAAATGAAAATTCTTTACTCCCAACGGTTCACAAACCTAGCCTATATATGATGTAATCGCACGAAAGGAACGCTTTTGTAATACGCGGATAACGCAGGCCCTGATCAGCCTGTGCATTTGCGCAGGCTGATCTGGGCCTTCGTTTCCGCTTACAGAATGGATGGATATTGTAGTATATGTCGACAAACTAGGAATGCCTGGCTCAGACTGCATAGATGCGCATTCTGATCTGGACTTACGTTGCCCGCATTGCATAAGGGCCCTTTTCATGCGTTGGACATTATATATTAGTTTTACCACTTTTGTTGCCATAGCAAAGGCATATCTTGTCAGGCTGATTAAAATAAGATTAATAACAGGAGTTTGGTAATGGTAATAATGTTTTTTGGAGGATCAGATAAAAAAAAAAAGATGGGTGTGTGTGTGGAGGGGGGTTGGGTAGGGGTGGGGGTGGGGTTTGCTCTGTTGATACAGATTGCATCATGTGTTAAAGCACTGTAGGGTACTCAGCAGTTTATAAGCACATTGTGTTCATAGCAGCAAAATATTGAAATTATTTTGATGTACAACAACAAACACATATCGCCCCATATTCACATACATAGAAAAAAAATATTATGTGTACTATTTTCTTATTAATCCATTAATTCATTATTATTCATTAATTCATTTGACCTATGCCAGTCTATATACCGTACTGCATATTGCGACGCTAATTCAAGTTGGACTGTGCCAATGCGCAGGCCAATCTTAGTTTTCTCTGTTGGCAAAAAGCACGATGAGTTTAGTATTGTCCTCCGTACATTGCAGTATCTCCTATATAGCGCTTGGACGATTTAATCTGATAAAAGCCTAATTTACATAAAATAAATTTTCAACTTGAAAATACTTGAAATATTTCAAGGACACAGAATACACATTATTACTTAGTCACACTGACACATACACATACATTAACGCTTGTACTCTGGGTAAATTTGAAGCAGACGACATTTTGATTTGTTTGCGTTGAGGTTTTACGGCCCATTCAATCCTATGAGGTTATGTCGAGCGCGGTCAGTTTCCCTAACCACACTTTAACTGAGCAGGCTTAGTCCTCTAAGTGGGTAACCAGTATTGTGCACATTCTTTCTAAGGGAGAGAATGAGAGTAGCAAAAAAAAATCATGAACAATCTCCGCGAAAGAATGTTGACGACTTGGCGGGGGTGGAAACCCACAACCTCCTGGCGCATCCAGCTGAACCACCGAGGTCGGCAGACGACATTTTGTGATATTTTTCTTATTTTTTTTTTATCAGAAAACAGGATTTGACATTTCATGCAAATTGAAGACAGTTTGCATGGAATGTCAAATTAGGAGAAGAACGAAATAAGCTTATGCTTCCGTTCTAATCCTTTCTTTTGTGTATATGTCATGTCTGTTTGTATAATCATTGTAACTTTGAAATAAAATATGTTTAAACCAAATCCTATTTCCATATTGAAGACAAATCCTGTTTTCTGGGATTGGCCTAGACAGTGAGTAAAGTTGGGTCTAAATGTGATGCATTCAACGGCAATTACTAATAATGACATGGCGGGTAGTATACAAGTAAGAGTCGTTGACCCATGGCGGGTAGTATACAAATAAGAGTCGTTGACCCATGGCGGGTAGTATACAAGTAAGAGTCGTTGACCCATGGCGGGTAGTGTACAAGTAAGAGTCGTTGACACATGGCGGGTAGTGTACAAGTAAGAGTCGTTGACCCATGGCGGGTAGTATACAAGTAAGAGTCGTTGACCCATGGCGGGTAGTGTATAAGTAAGAGTCGTTGACCCATGGCGGGTAGTGTACAAGTAAGAGTCGTTGACCCAAGGCGGGTAGTGTACAAGTAAGAGTCGTTGACCCATGGCGGGTAGTATACAAGTAAGAGTCGTTGACCCATGGCGGGTAGCATACAAGTAAGAGTCGTTGACCCATGGCGGGTATAGTGTACAAGTAAGAGTCGTTGACACATGGCGGGTAGTGTACAAGTAAGAGTCGTTGACCCATGGCGGGTAGTGTACAAGTAAGAGTCGTTGACACATGGCGGGTAGTATACAAGTAAGAGTCGTTGACCCATGGCGGGTAGTGTACAAGTAAGAGTCGTTGACCAAAGGCGGGTAGTGTACAAGTAAGAGTCGTTGACCCATGGCGGGTAGTGTACAAGTAAGAGTCGTTGACCCATGGCGGGTAGTGTACAAGTAAGAGTTGTTGTCACATGGCGGGTAGTATACAAGTAAGAGTCGTTTACCCATGGCGGGTAGTGTACAAGTAAGAGTCGTTGATCCATGGCGGGTAGTGTACAAGTAAGAGTCGTTGACCCATGGCGGGTAGTGTACAAGTAAGAGTCGTTGACCCATGGCGGGTAGTGTACAAGTTAGAGTCGTTAACCCATGGCGGATAATGTACAAGTAAGAGTCGTTGACCCATGGCGGGTAGTGTACAAGTAAGAGTCGTTGACCCATGGCGGGTAGTGTACAAGTAAGAGTCGTTGACACATGGCGGGTAATGTACAAGTAAGAATCGTTGACCCATGGCGGTTAATGTACAAGTAAGAGTCGTTGACCCATGGCGGGTAATGTACAAGTAAGAGTCGTTGACCCATAGTGGGTAATGTACAAGTAAGAGTTGTTGACACATGGCGGGTAATGTACAAGTAAGAGTCGTTGACCCATGGCGGATAATGTACAAGTAAGAGTTGTTGTCACATGGCGGGTAGTATACAAGTAAGAGTTGTTGACCCACTGGCGGGTAATGTACAAGTAAGAGTCGTTGACCCATGGCGGGTAATGTACAAGTAAGAGTCGTTGACCCATGGCGGGTAATGTACAAGTAAGAGTCGTTGACAACTGCCTTCAACAGACGCGGTAGCGCCTGAGAAAGACGCTAGTCGACAAGCCCTTAGTTGCGATAATTAGTTTATTAAGTCTCTGAGTCTTGTCCTAATAAACCATTCAATGGAACGACATAATCTTGAGAAATGGATAAACCGGTTATCCCTTGCAGTGGTTTCGTCATGTCAAAAAGGTAACTAATGAAACTGGAGAACACTGACCGAGGCAATAAAAACAATATTATCTTGACAAGCAAAAATAAGAGAGCTCATGTAGTCTGGAAACCCCTAAAAGGGTTAATGACAAACAGTACAGATCCAGATCAGCTGCCACAGAATGAGGCGTCTGAGGGTCTCCACTGTTTGAAAATACTTTAGCCATTTTTCTATAGGAATATCTAAATCTCATAGCCCGGCGTACCTAAAACTGAAATTGGACTCTGTTCAGTCTACAACGGGTTAAGCAAATTAAATTTATACAAGTACTGGAGCGCAATCCATAACCCCACCACCTTCGATATATCTAGACTTGGACACATATTTATAGATCAAATTGAATTACATTTGGTATGAGACATGCCATCTTAAAAAATATACCCATACACCTGTCTTCCTGGACATTTTTTTACTATAGTATTAGGTCTAATATAAACATATCACGAAAACACGCCTATTTAATTTTGACCCCCTCAAACCCCACTTTTATATAGTAAAACTGGGGGTTTACAGGGGTATACATTATTTTTTCTTATTTCTGCTTAAAAACATAGAGTGTGGGTACTCGTTAGAACCGCCTCGTTGATGCGGTTCTAACGAGTACCCACAATCTATGTTTAGTGTGGGTACCCGTTAGAACCGCCTCTTTGAGGCGGTTCTAACGAGTACCCACAATCTATGTTTTGAGCAGAAATATGAAAAATATCTGAATTTTTTATCTGAAAATTTTCATTTTTTGTTGGTAAAATTTTCAGTATATTTGAATAGGCATGTTTTCGTAATGAGTACATGAGATAGGCAAGAAACGATTGTATAAAGTAGGTCAGATGCCAGTAAATAGGGTGTTTTTAGTACGTGACACACCGTCTTCAATAGCTTTGCCGATACACCATTTGGTAATGTAGAATGGGTCTATAAGTCCTGTAACAAACTTAGGCTAGGGGACACAATGGTTACATTAGGTAAGTAATTCGCGAGATTTTGTCAACCTAGTCCATAGAGCACAGAGAAAGTCTTAAAAAATGCAATCAAATTATAGGTCATATGACCAATTTTTGGCAGAGAAACACCCTCTTCTATAGATAACCCTATACCAATCAGTTGTTCATAAAGTAGGTCAGAGGTCAACATACATTACGAAAACACGCCTATTCAAATATATTGAAAACTTTACAACCAAAGAAAAGGAAAATTTTCAGATAAAAAAATCTGATATTTTTCATTATTCTGCTCAAAACATAGATTGTGGGTACTCGTTAGAACCGCCTCGCGGAGGCGGTTCTAACGAGTACCCACAATCTATGTTTTTGAGCAGAAATAAGAAAAATAATGTATACCCCTGTAAACCCCAGTTTTACTATATAAAAGTGGGGTTGAAGGGAGTCAAAATTATATAGGCGTGTTTTCGTAATGTAAACGTCAATAATCTACTTTTGGTATATGCCACACCGTCTCTAATAAATGTATATATGCACCAGAAGTTGGAAAGTGTAGACCTTATTACGAAAGACCAGTAATGACATTTCAACTTCATTAATTCAAGGTTTTAACTTCACGAATTCACGATTTCAACTTCACAAATTCACGAATTCACGAACTAAAACTTCACGAATTCACGAATTCAACCTCACGAATTCACAAATTCAACTTCATGAATTCACAAATTCAACTTCACGAATTCACGAATTCAACTTCACGAATTCAACAGTTGAATTCGTGAAGTTGAATTTGTGAATTCGTGAAGTATATGAAATAATTATATCCTTCAGATTCTTCCAACTTTCCGCCATCGAATAAAGAAATCCTGACAACAGTTTTGACTGTAACGCTGACGTTTACATGCATTTCTAACGTTGTTGACGCGAGAAAAAAACGACGTTACACCTTCTAACGTCGTGGAAACGAAGACTAACGTCAGTATAGAGTCAAAATGACGTCGGAACGGTGCGCTTTCGCCTATTCCTTTGTTGCAGAATAAATCTCTCCATTGCCTATATAGGCGCGCCGTGTACGAATAGGTATCACCTTCTCTATTATTCATAATTATATAAACAACATTACAATTTTAGGTCAATTTGGCCTGCACTGTTTGCTCAAATTAAAGGAAGTTAATGGTTAAATGAAACAGTCTTAAGTCCCCACTCTGGACCATTTTCCCAACCTACCCTCAGAGACAATCGACCCACCAGTCCTGTCAGTGCTTCGATTTATTTGAAGCATGTTTTCAGGTAATACAAGTCATGGTTTTGTAAATTCATTAACCCTGTCATATATACCATCGTATATATTGTATTATATTGCCAGAAGCTTTAAAGCCTACTGGAATTTACAATAGAATCTGATCTATTCTATGTGACATAATCCTTGCCGGTGTGGGACGAAAATAAAAAAAACGTTTCAAGACAAAAACGGACTTGAAAAGCATTTATCCAAGAATGCAAGCCAAACTATAAACATATGATACCTACCGGCAAATGAGATTTATATCAAGTGCGCATCCGCAAAGATTTGAAAGGCCCATTTTGACATTCATAATCACTCCGGTTCTACCATCACGAAAACATGCCTATACAACTTTGACCCCCTTAAACCCCACTTTTATATAGTAAAACTTGGGTTTACAGGGGTATACATTATTTTTCTTATTTCTTCTCAAAACATAGATTGTTGGTACTCGTTAGAACCGCCTCGTAGAGGCGGTTCTAACGAGTACCCACAATCTATGTTTTGAGCAGAAATATGAAAAAATATCAGAGTTTTTTATCTGAAAATTTTCAGTTTTTGGAGGTGAAATTTTCTATATATTTGAATAGGCGTGTTTTCGTAATGACAGTGGAGGTATTGTGTACGTGAAATAAGAACTTTAATAATAATATAGATAAGGATTCTGATACACATCCAGTGAAGGCCCTACCCCTAAATACGTTGATTAGGGATATGTCGCCGAATACAGATATTTTGGTATCAAATTAATTTTGTTGATGACAGAATGACAGATAGTCTAAATGGTTCTCACCCACATCCAACTCAGATTGTATCTTAAATCTGAAAGACCCTAATCTCTAGAGGTATATTTATTCAGTAACTGAAGCAACTTTCAATAACTTCAGCATGGTAATATTTCTGAGATATTCGTGGATGTCCAATATCAGAAGAGGATATTTATGTGATATGAGAGTAGATAAAGTCAGGATCAATCTGTTATCATGGCATCCCAGCGGGCATATGACGTTAATACAACGTCATCCCAACGTCGATGCATCGACGTTGAGCCGACGTTGTATAAACGTCATGTGCCCGCTGGGATCTGTTCGGCAATGTATTCTACAATAGTCATTGCATATATGAAGTAAGCGCCCTTTTCACACGTGACATCACATACCCGTCTTTTTAACCCTTTCACTCCTGAGTTTCTGAAATAGGCTAATCCATCTCTGAAGTTGAACACGTTCACTCTTGCAAACAGAGGTTTAGTGAAACATCAATAACAGAATGGCAAACCATTGAGATCCTGATGAGACGGCTCGCAGAAGCCCTCCTATCAGGATCTACACTGTTTGCAAATATATCTGGTTTGGTTTGCAGGGCTGAAAGGGTGAACTACATAATACTAAAGAGCTGCCTAATGATTTATTCCTCAGACTGGATATCCCTGTTTTCACTTTATAATACGGAGAACATAGACCTACAACTACATGGACATGTCAAGGTAAAGATATACAGACAACACAGTCCTGCACTGTCCGGTTACAGAATGTTAACCCTTGTCATGCTGAATAAATTAAGATGCCACACCCACTTCTAATTGTCAGTCAATCAGATTGTTTGATCTAGAATCTTGATACAAATGCACATACTTAATGACAAACAGTGTAGATCCAGATCAGTTGGCTTCTTTAGATACCAACTGATCTGGATCTACACTGTTTGCAAAAGCTGGGTCTATCAGGGTTCAGCAGGACAAGGGTTAAAGAGTACTGGATAGAACTGGTAGATTTTCACTATAGTATACAACTTTTGTGACTTCCTGTTTGCTTTCCTACACACCATACCCCTTCTGGAAAGAGGTCTACTCTGAAAGAGCAGAATGTGCTCCCGAGGCGAGCATTTATTTTTCTTTTAGAATAGAGTGTTTTTGTGAAAGAAGGCAAAACTAATATGAAAGAGTTGTCTGCCCTGAACACGTACCAGTTCCCCATAGAACTGCAGAAGGTATCTTCGGAAAGTAAAAGCCCGAGGCTGTACGGATGAGAAAGATTATACAAATACGTGTATTTCCAACATGCAAAATTTGATAAAAATGCACAAACGCGCAGGGTGATAATGAACTGTCAATAGGTTATAAACCACAGAATTAAATTATTTAACCCTTCTCTTGCTGAACACGACATGCCCTGTCTTAGCAAACAGTGTAGATCCAGATCAGTTGGCTTCTGAAGCAGCCAACTGATCTGGATCTGCACTGTTTGTCATTCAATATGTGAATTTCTATCAAAACCCGGATGAAGTAATCTGATTGCTTGAAATTAAAAGTGGGCGTGGCAACTTAATTTATTCAGCATGACAAGGGTTAAGAATTAAACTTTAGTGTAAAGAAATTGTTTATGGATTGCCTTAACACTCCACCCATGAATTCCAGTCTGTAAGACGTAATAGCTCTGCTACCATAGCAAGCAGCAGACTTCGGATAGGCTTTGTTTAATCCCCTTATAAAAATAAAAAAAATATATAAACTGAACTCCTGGCCTCACCAGTTGCTATGGTAATAGAGCTGTGACTGCACTTTGGTTACGCGTAATTCACATTCAGACTGAGAGTCACAGTGAAACACATGATAAAATCTGCATTAAAATTTGAGATTTTCTCAAACAGATAATTTTTTTTAAATAATCTGATTTCCTATTATATACAGGTTTTGCAACCTAGAACGTTAATATTGCTTTTTATGCAGGTACGATATACCATGTTCACCCTAAGTATTTTTATACGTCTGAGCAAACAGTGTAGACCTAGATCAGACGCCGTTCTGCGGCGTCTGATCAGGTTCTACACTGTTTTTCACTCATTGGTAGGTGTTGAGAGACATCAACAGGTAGTCAGATGGAATTGTTCAATGTTTAGGACAAGGATGGTAAGGAAATAAAGTTGTTAGATTACTTAGGGTAAACACGGTACAAAGTTACACTGTTCACACCTGGGTAGCAGTAAAATGTATTTTATTTAGAAAATCACATTTAATATCATGTTTCTCCGGGATTTTATTTGGTTTGCGTGCGACATGGTGTGATGGGTCTTATGACATGTGCACCTAGGAAAGACTCAGATCAGCCGGATTCCGCTCAGTTTCATCGTTCCTTTGCTGTTCGCTTGATCCTTAGCTGTACATAGAGCGCCCTGGACTTTGCTGTCCATCTAAAGTCGCTATCAACACAGCGCCCAGTCTGATTTTGGATCCTTGGTTATCCACAAAACTCCCAGAGAAGACGAAAGATCTTTATCTTTCCAAGTTGCTCATAAGGTACATTTTCTCATGCTGTGACCTAGGTCATAAAGCAGGACGAAATGCAACAAAATGCACGAGAGAAGGGGATTCAGAGCAATATAAATCATCAGAATAAATGAGAACATCAGAGCAAATGAGAACTTCAGAGCAAATGAGAACATCAGAACAAATAAGAACATCAGAGAAACGAAAACAGAGAAAATAAGAACATCAGAGCAAATGAGAACGTCAGAGCAAATGGGATATCAAAGCAAATGAGAACAACAGAGCAAATGAGAACATCGTAGCAGCTAAGAAAACTAGAGCAAATGGGAACATCAGAGCAAATAAAAGCATCAGAGCAAAAGAGAACATCAGAGCAATGAGAACATCAGAGCAAATAAAAGCATCAGAGGAAATGAGACCGTCAGAACAGCTGAGGACATCAGAGCAGCTGAGAACATCAGAACAAGTAAGAACAACAGAGCAAGTGAGATCATCAGAGCAAATGCGAACTCCGGATCCGTAGCAAATGAGAACATCAGAGCAAATGAGAACATCAGAACTACTAAAAATTCAGAGCAAATGAGACCATCAAAGCAGCTGAAGACATCAGAGCAAATGAGAATATAAGAGCAGCTGAAGACATCAGAGCTGATAAGAACATTAGAGCAGCTGAGGACAACAGAGCAAATGAGAACATCAGAGCAGCTAAAGAAATTAGAGCAAATGAAAACAGAGCAAACGAGAACATCAGAGCTGCTCAAAACGTCAGTGTAAATGAGAACAACTGAGCAAGCGAGAACATCAGAGCAAATGAGAATATCAGAGCAAATGAGAACAACAGAGCAAATGAGATCATCAGAGCAAATGATACCTCCATAGCAAAATGAGACCATCAGAACAAAGGAGGACATCATAACAAATGAGAACGCCATAGCAAGTGAGTACATCAGAGCAAATAAGGACACCAGAGCAAATGAGAACATCAGAACAAATGAGAATACCAGAGCAAATGAGAACATCACAGCAAATGAGAACACCAGAGCACTGAAATGAGAACAAATGAGAAAAACATCGCAAATGAGAACTTCAGAGCGAAAGAGAACATCAGAACAAATGAGAGCTCCACAGCAATTGACATCAGAGCAAATGAGAATACCATAGCAAATCATAACACCACAGCAAATGAAAACAGTAGACGCTTACAACAGTCTACACAATCTGCGCAGTCTTAAAAGGGAAGAGGCTCCCCGTTGATATAGTCTACAATGTCGAATAAAACTGTAAATCTGGATGGACAAGGTAGTGATCAGACTTCGTACCTATACCTTGCACTAATTTAGGCATTTGCTGTTCACACATACTCCGAAGGTTTTTCTTTTTTTTTTAATTCTCATATCCGCTGTTTACTAATCTTGAATTTTCCACTACATAATAAAAGGAATTGATGCACTTTCAAAGAAGTCAAGTCTGTCAAAATTGTTTTGCCTCCCTTTTATAAAGGATGTATTCTAAACGGAAAAGAATGTGCTCGCACGGGGAGCAAATTATTTCCTTTTAGAGTAATTCCCTTTCAGAATAAGAGGAAAGCTGCACAGGAAAGCAAACAGGATGTAACAATAAGTTGGCCGGCTTTTAAAAATGACAGAAATCTACCAAAAGTTTCCGGACCCTTAACCCATTTATCCCGAATGGATTCTTCTACTCAACCCTTTGGACAGGTCTACTTCCTATATGAGGGGTGTCTAGTTAAATTATATAATACTTTGTTTTATAGAAATTCCTGAACTTAATGTAAACAGTGTAGACCCTGATCAGACGCCGCAGAATGTCTGATCTGGATCTACATTGTTTGTCAATGGGTTTTTTATAGGCCGCTAGGCTTAAATGAATTAAACACCAGCAAAATGCATAAGGATATTCATGACCAGAAAAGATCTAGAGCTGACTGTGCATTCACTGTTCATTTCAGCTTAACCTTACCTAGCAGGCATACACCGTTGTCAAGACGTTGAATCAACATTGTTTCACGTTGTTTCAATGTTGTGTGCCTGCTGGCTATGGACTTAAGACAGCGATTAGCAACACAAATGAACACACCGCAGGAACGTTGTCTCGACTTTACAGTCGGTTGCGTCGTCGTCAAAACAACGTTGTTGCGACGTTGTGCGTTTACAGGCATCCTGACTTGACTGTGCGTAAGCTGGCCAGTACCGCTTGTCCAGATATCTGCTCGAAATTTCTGCCTTAACGCATTGCATGCTGGTAAATCTCTCAGCAGATGACATTTTTGAAATGTATTTCTTATTTTCAGGGGTGGGTGGTTGGGGTGTGTTCTCCTGCTGGCGTTTGGAGGACTGGTCCTGTGATCACCGACTTTTGACAGCAAGGCCAGGACATGGGCTCTTTTTGTAATTTACTTTCTTCTCTTTCTTCCTCCCTCTTGGAACCAACTCTATATGACAAGTATCGTTGACAGGCAGTTGACTCTCAAACCAACAATAAACAAAAAAGCTGCTGTTTTTTTTTTTTTGTTTTTTTTTTTTTTGTTTTTCTTTTATTTGAAAATAAAAACAATATCACCAATTTGTCGTCTGCTGTATGTTTCTGGTGAATGCTAAAGGACGAACACACAACACAACCTAATGTAACATAAAAGCCTTCATTCAAAAGGGGACATTCAGGGGACTAGTGACATTTTCAGGGCATGCAACTCTTAACAAAATTTGTTTTGTCTCTCTTTTGCATTACGAAAACACACCTATTCAAATATATTGAAAATTTCACCTCCAAAAACTGACAATTTTCAGACAAAAAACTCTGATATTTTTCATATTTCTGCTCAAAACATAGATTGTGGGTACTCGTTAGAACCGCCTCGCCGAGGCGGTTCTAACGAGTACCCACAATCTATATTTTTGAGCAGAAATAAGAAAAACAATGTATACCCCTGTAAACCCCAGTTTTACTATATAAAAGTGGGGTTTAAGGGGGTCAAAATTATATAGGTATGTTTTCGTGATGGAAAGGGGATGTGCTCTTTTAGAGTAGACCCCTTTTCCGAAGGGACTTGAAGCATAAGAAAACAAATACAGTAAAATCTCAAAGACTCGAACACCGATGACTCGTTTACCGTGGCTAATTCGAACTCGTTTTTGAGTTCCCTGGAAATTCTTCCGACAACTCAAGAAAACAAATAGTTAGGGATATTTTAGGAGTTTTTCATATTTTATCATGAAAATATACGTTGTGGTATTCATTAGAATCGCCTCATCGAGTCGATTCTAATGAGTACACTCAACATACCATTATTTTATAGAAGATCGAAAAGTCATCCCTATATTATTCCCATTCGTCAGTGGCTCGAACTACCCATATCTCGAACACATTTCCATGGTTCCAACGATGTTAGTGCCATTGAGGTTCGACAGTAGGAAGTCACAAAATTTGTCTTCACTGGAAAAACTCTGTTAGAAGTATCAAGTCCCCTAAGCGTGCATGCACTGAAATGATTTGATCAACATTCCCTTCTGCTAGATCCATGGCAGATCAGGGTTAGATCACACTACCTAATGCGGAGGCTGATTTTAGTCATCGCTGTTCACATACGCGTTCAGGACTCTTTCTTGATGAACGCTCAAATCAGAGTCAAATGAACAAGTGGTTAAAACGAGATCTCTTTTTCTACATGCATTCGTGAGTCCAGATAAAAGTACATGCAGTATTCAGCAGATTAGAACAAAAACATCCCAGCAGGCACACAATATTGAAACAACGTCGATCCAACGTTGATTGAACCTCAAAACGTTGAATCAACTTTGAATAGACGTTGTTTCAATGTTGTGTGCCTACTGGGTAGCTTTTAGCTCAGTTCCAGATAAGAGGGGGTATCCACTGTATTACTTTTCTTATTTCTGCATGAACATATATATTGTGGGTACTTATTAGAAGCGCCTCGCCGAGGCGCTTCTAATAAGTACCACAATATATATTTTTGCGAGGCGCTCTAATGAGTGCCAACAATATACATATATAAATATCCGTGCAGAAATAAAAAAGAATATCGGTACTTTCCGGATGAAAAAAAATCAACAAAAAAAAAAAACAAAAAAAAAAAAACAAAAAAAAAAAACGCCTTATCTGGAGCTACGTTGTTAATACACTTTGGAATCGCCTCCAGTCAGTACCCACAAGATATATTGTGAAAACAAAAATAACAAATTATCCTGAATTGTCACTTAATTATCACCTTATCTGGAATCATTAACAAATCTTTTATCGCGTATATTCGTGGAATATAGCTGCCATTTGGGTCTTCTCTCTCTCTCTCTCTCTCTCTCTCACTCTCTCTCTCTCTCTCTCTCTGTCTGTCTGTCTGTCTGTCTGTCTGTCTGTCTGTCTCTCTCTCTCTCTCTCTGTCTCTCTCTGTCTCTCTCTCTCTCTCTCTCTCTCTCTCTCTCACACACACAAACTCGTCATAGCTTCTGCTTCAGACCACCCCTCTGTTTTCTCCCTTTACTTCAGAAAATGGTGCACTGGGGTGGGGTTCCTGAATTCTGAATACATGAAATATTTCTTTTTTTACGGTTGTATAAAAAATCTCAGATAGAATTTATAGTTTATGGAACCGTTTTGCGATTAAAACCGCTCACAGTCAATTGACAAAGCCTAATTGCGCAAGCACATTAGAAAGGTTTCGAAGTTTATTTGACTTTAACCTCCTGGCTATAAATAAAAGTAGACAACATTTAAAAACGTTATCTTAAGTTTCACAGAAAATAAGGTTTGCCATTCATTCAAATTGTCTCGAAGAAAATAAGGCTTGACATTTCAGTCACATTGTCCCTGGAGACAATGTGAATGCAACCAAGTCTGATTTTCCGTAAAAAAGTAAGAAAATATCACAAATTGTCATCTGATGATGTTGTTTACAGAATGACAAAGCTTGAAATGTATATGAGACGGATCACGTGATGGATCTCCGAGCTGTCAGCTCTCATGGGATCCTTGTAGAAAATGAAACATCATAACCATATGTCCTGGTAGGTATGTTAGACCAGCGTAGAGTATCACTGCTAGTAAGGCCATAAGAATACCATCTAATTCTGAGTTAAGGGAAACACCAATCGTATAACTTTCATAATTAAAAAAAGATAAGCGCCTATCACGCTAAGCAGTTCAGTGGTAAAAATAACACAAAAAGTAAAGATTTTTTGATGAATCGGTAGATATTATGATGCCTTTAAACCAAAACTATTAGTTGTTTTTCTTATTTCTCAAAAAAAAAAAAAAAAAAAAAAAAAAAAAAAGAAAGAAAGAGAAAAACAAAAAACATATAATATACAAACGCCAAGTTTTCCTTGTGGTACTTGTCCACGTGATTATCATTGACCAATGTAATCAAACCGCGCGATAAACGGTCATTTATAGCCGCGCTATTCTTTTCGCTGAGAACCACCACAAAGTAATCATCGGACTGCACACCTCGAAGTGGTTTTGTGGCAACAACGACATCCAAGATGGTGGCCAAGATGCCGACAGGGGAAAACACCAACAAATTAGCCCCAAGGACTCGCTTGCGTCCAGCGGGTCGGTGTAGGAGACTGCGCCTCAAAACACCGGAGGACCCCTCTTGAAGTATCGTAGAGCGGGGTGCATAACTAACGTTCAGCTAACCAACCGAGTCTCCGAAAGATACATGGCTGGATGACGCTAAGAAGAGCCCGTCGGGGTTGATGAAGGAAAACCATGTGCTTGTTGCTGGTGTACGATGAGGAGGAGGAGGTGCCCTATACCGGACGAAAAGGTTGCTGGTTCTTTTTGGTTTCCTTTTACTGCTCTCCCGGTCTGGTGGCACGATTGAGCAAGTGTGAGATTACATTGTGCATTGGTAATACACACGCACTGAACTTCTTATTTGACTAACTGCTCTGAATTCTGTAACTTACAGACCTGACCTTGTGCACGTGGTCCGTCAGCGAGATGCTCTGCGCATGAATTATGTGCATCATCGTTAATTCAAGCCAAGGTCAAGGTGAAACTAATCCAGATTTATATGGCGCTGTCCTTATGTGCCTCAGGTGCCCGGCAGCGTTAAAAATCTGAATGTCTGTCGCTGAGAAGTCAGAATGCAGTGTAAAAAGGGTTGTATGTAAAATCTGTATGTAAAATCTGGACTGGGACATTGGCAAACAGTGCAGACCCTGATCAGACGCCGCAGAACGCGGCGTCTGATCAAGGTCTGCACGATTTGCTTAAATTACAGGAAGCTAAGGGTTAAATGAAATATCTTGTCCCCGTTCAGGACCATTTATCCAGCCAACACTCCGAGACAATCCAGCCACTTGTGATGTCAGTGCTTTGATTTTCTTAATGCGGCTGATTTAATCTATCCGAAACCTAATCTATGTTTAAGGCTGGGTAACTTTTATTGCACACTTCAACGCAAAAGTACAATCGAACGTCTTTATATGTCAGTATTTAAATAATAATCGGTCTTTTTTTTTTATAGTAAAATATTTACAAAATTAATACGTTCTTTTTTATTTATTTTTTTTTTCAAAAGCCATTGCGTTTAACAGCTCCAGATCAGACGATTGTTTTAAACCAAATTGTATTGCCATTTTTTCTTATACCTCTTTGAAAACATATGTTGTAGGTATGCATTAAAAGCGCCTCTGCGAGGCGCTTCTAATGAGTACCTACAACATATGTTTTTTGTGGAGAAATAAGAAAATAATTGACCTGATACGCTCTCTTATCTAGAGCTATGCGTCTATAAGGGATTAGATAATAATTTAATCCCTTTAGTCACATATAGCTCCAGATAACAGGGGTATCAGTACCGTCAATTGCAAATGTAGGTCACCTTTCCACTGCTGATGGAGTTGGAGGTGGCTGGGATTTTTCCTAAACTTGCCAGGGACGTTCTGTTCAAATCGTGTCTACAGGAAATTGGTTTCGTTTCATCCACAAATTTGGGCGGGACTACTGGAGAATTTTTTTTCCAAACTTTGCTTACACATTCCTTTTGTAGTCTAATTGTGTCTGGACGAAATTTGTGTCGGTAAGCCGGCTGAAACGGCCGGACAGCGGCCATCTTGAAAAACGAAAATTGTCCATTGCCGACCATGGTTACCGTCTCGTTATCACATCACTTCTGGGATGACTGGGTGGATTTCTACAAACTCGCCAGAGATGTTATTCTTAGGGTCAAATTTTAACTAAAATTAATAAAACCAAAAACAAACGGTTCCGATCACTTGACCGATACCGATATAACCCTTAGCGGCCATCTTTGGTTTTTCACTTTATCACATCTCCCGTTGTTTTCGAAGTAATGTCATGCTTGGTATCAAACCAAAAGCTTTGAAGAGAACTTTAAATAACCTGAATGTGTCTCGTCTACCCCAGCCTCGATCCCGGCCTCGGCGCCGGCGCCGGCTGTATTTGATATCTAATCGAAGCTGTTAATATAAACTTTAATAATTGATAAGTTGAGCGCATCTCGCCCACACCCAGCCCCAATCCCACAGACTACATCGACCCCATTCCACCCACCCCAAGCCCGATTCTATCATTAAAAGGGGTTAATGGGGTAAATTTCAAACACAGTTATGTCTGGTGTCAAATGGAAACTGTTGATGAGAACTTGAATAACAGAATAGTTAAACTGGTCTCATCCACGCCCAGCCCCGTCTACAGTCCTAAATGGGGTAATTAAGTGTATACCTCAAAATATAGCAATGTTTGAGATCCAATTAAAGTTGTTAGGAAGAACTCAAGCAACAGATGAGATATATGGGTCTCAACTGCATCCAGACCCATCTCTAGAAGCAGGGCCTTGGGAATACCATACCTCGTCCCCTTATATTCAGGACAAGTATGAAATACATTACAAAAACACGCCTATTCAAATTTATTGAAAATTTCACCATCAAAAACTGAAAGGTTTCAGATAAAAAATTCTTATATATTGTTTTTCATATTCCTGCTCAAAACGTAGATTGTGGGTACTCATTACAACCGCCTGTGTACCCACAGTCTGTTTTTGACCAGAAATAAAAAAAATAATGTATACCCCTTTAAACCCCAGTTTTACTATATAAAAGTTGGGTTTAAGGGGTTCAAAATTATATAGGTATATTTTCGTGATGATCGGTCTACGTCAGATTCATGGCTATAAAAAGAATACTATTCCGATTATTTTTTTTCTTATTTCTCCATAAAACCATATGTTGTGGGTACTCATTAGACGTGTTTGTAGGATGTAGATTTTTGGACAAGTCAAATTTGTTTAGACAAGTGGATTTTGGCCATTGACTTGTCCAGTCACAAGTAATAAATTCTGATATTTCTGATGTTTCCACAGACCTGCTTAGAAGAGACCATTACTCGCCAGATTCCAAATATAGCCATGTTTGGTGTCAAATCAAATGATTTGACAGCAAACATGGCTATATTTGGAATCTGGCGATCTTGATGAGCACTTCAGCAAATGAAGACTCAAATGGGATTCACTGACGCTAAGTTCCCGCCCCAAAAATGATCATTAGAGCTACAGCTTCGCATGGAACTTTTTTACCGGTTTAGTATTGTATATTCATCTCAAAGGATACGAATGAAGGCCTTTTCCATTGGCTCCATCATGTATATTGCAGTAGCAAGCTCCCACTGTAAATACCAGTAGCTGATGAACTTCTTCCATGATATGTAGCGCTCGTTCAGACCCATGTTCGTTCGGATTTTCGGATTATCCGGCACAAGTGTAACAGATCAACTAATCGAGTTCTCACTTCATCCGGTAAAACCGTTTTCATCAAATGATCTGAATATTTCTGCTTCTCTCCTGCCTTCTTTACTTTTCGGTAGTCAAGAAATGTACTTGGTACTCTTCAAATGTCCAAGCGTCCTTTATTGCTCAAGTATCTAAATTTGTATATATTCTGATCAGACAGAAACTGGGAATCCGTTCGATCATTTGTCGTCTTCTATATCACAAATACCGACACGTATTTCAACTGGATAAGTATTGTGGCGGCAATATATTAATATATCAGTTCATAAGTCCTTGGTCTACTCGTAGATAATATCTTGGGAAAACTGCAATATAAACAAAAATACTTTTGTCAGTAAAGTGCATAGCCATTGCAAATAACAAATTAGATTAGTGAACCGGGCACAACATTTACTACAAGAATGAATGTGCGCCCAGCGAAGACTCAGATCAGCCTGTGCGTCTGCACAGTCTGATCAGAGTCTTCGCAGGGCACTCTTTAAGTAGCCAATGATCCGAAAGGTCTTCGAGGACGGTGAAGACTGTGACCAGCATGCTCGGATACCTTAAAATCCAGCTATTACGTCACCTATAACCCAGTCAGCATTCTACGTAAACCTATATCGGGCCGTCATCGGCCCGTCAGGGTAGCTGACGGGCCGATGACGGCCCGATGTAGATTTACGTAGAATGCTAGCTGGGAACAGCCCACAAGCATATACGAGATTCCAGGTCCCAGTTGTTCAAAACTAACGATGTCGTTACCTTTGATCATTAAATATGGCATATACGCTAATATTTTTGCTGAAAAAATGTGCGTAGCTTTTGCATTTGCAAAAGCTACTCACATTTTTTCAGTAAAAATACCTGTAAATTAGATATTGTACTTACTAGAACAGTTAAAATTTTGAACTCGTTAAGCTAACGATGCCTTGAACAACTGGGCCCAGGAGAAGAAAGATATGATCGTTACGCTGAAATATTTTCTGATCCTATTATGTATATGTGTTTATTTGATGTATGTGACTAAATGAATGAATACGATATTGTTTAAACCAATCTATAAAACTGTACCAAGCTCTCATTGAATTCTAAACATTGCTGCGACAAAAGTATCAGTAGCGAAACAAGCAACCAGATTTTCCCATAGTACCTGAAACAAAGTGATCTACAAGGTGTAATTAGTAGCCTTTAGCGGCCTCTAGGCTATTAATCAGATGACAAATTATTGACATTTTTTTTTTCCCAGGAAAGAGGGGATTGATATTTCATGCAAATTGTTTCCTAAGGAGACAATAGGCATGAAATGTTAAACCATAGTGTCTGAGAAAAAAAAATATGTATGAAAATGTCGTCTGCTATATTTTGTTTTTTACCCAGCATGCAAAGCATGGAACTTGGCCTATCTTTGAATTATTGATGGCTTTAAACCGCGTTATTAGAAAGCAGTCCCTTATGACATGTTAAAACACATGACCAACGTGGTTATTCAAAGAAAAAAGCCAATGTTCTGTTTTAGATTCAGCATGGTTTATGAATTGTGCGAACTGCAAAGATACTCGCCACCCGTTATTTGGTCTGGGCAGGCGTGGTTTGTTTCCTCCCGTGTTGACCATTTCAGCATTGCAGTCCAAAAGGATTTGTTTACAAACAGTGCAGATCCTGATGAGACGGCTCGTAATGAGCCGTCTCATCAGGATCTACACTGTTTGCCATCATAGTTTGTTATGACTTTTGACTGAGATCCCTTTTGTGAACAATTGTCTGACCAGATTCAAAGATCTAAGAGTCCACTTCAGAAACACAGGGATGAAATGGTTAACCTTAATCTTTGATCGATTACCTTAAACCAATATTGACCTTTAAAGTGCTAAGCAAAATTGTAGCAGACGACATTTTATCTTTAATTATCTTTTATAGAAAATAAAAGAAAATACGTGGCATTTCACATGAAATGTCAAGCCTTTTTTCTCTAATTAATACAAAAAATCAAAATGTCCTCTGCTGCAGTTGTGATTAGCACTTAAAGATTTGTAAATCACGAAAGACCGTTAGTGTCTTCTTTGTTCTCACTTCTTACTTCTCACTTCCTTGTGAATAGTTTTTACTGAATACTTCTCACTTGCTACTTCTAATTTCCCACTTCCGGCTTCCCACTTTTTATTTCCCACTTTCCACACACTTCTATCCACTTCCTACTGATGATCCCTTTCTTTCTACTTTATGCCGCTCATATTTTCTATACTTACAGCAAATATAGCGAAAACTAATGACATCTACCACCCTCTGGGCTAATTCAGCAGACAACAAATTGATGATATTTTTTCTTGTTTTCCCAGAAATTAGATTTTGACATTTCATGCAAATTTTCTCGCATGAAACGTCAAAGCCTGTTTTCTGGGGAAAAATAAGGAAAAAAAATCAAAATGTCGTCTGCTGAATTTTTTACCCAGTGTGCTAAGCGTAAAATAGGCAGTGAGAAGCAGAACGTAAGAAGTGGGAAATGAGAAGTAGGAATTTCGTTATCTGACTTCTATCTTCCTACTTCATAATTTTCATTTTCCTTTGCTCACTTCCATCTTCTTATTCTCCATTCATGTCTGATTTCTCACTACTTCCGACTTCCTATATGACTTTCCGCTTTCTACTTCTAATTTCTTATTCCTCACTTCCAATATTTGTCATTATACTTATTTCCTTTTCTGCACACCAGCTTCCTTCTGAAAAGTGGGTCTACTCTAAAAGAGAGAGCAGTCCCCTTTTCAGAAGGGAGGTAAAACAATTTTGACAAGGAGTTGCCGGCCCTGAGAATGTATCCGTTCCTCATATTTCAAATTACAACCTCAGACCCTCACGAAAACATGCCTATATAATTTTGACCCTCTTAGACGCAACTATTATATAGTAAAACTGGGGTATACATTATTTTTTTCTTATTTTTGCTCAAAAACATAAATTGTGGGTACTCGTTAGAATCGCCTCGACGAGGCGATTCTAACGAGTACCACAATCTGTGTTTTGAGCAGAAATAAGAAAAATATCAGAATTTTTTATCAGAACATTTTCATCTTTTTGTGGTAAATTTTTCAGTATATTTGAACAGGCATGTTTTCGTAATGCAGTCTGATAATTTTACTGATGATTTAGGATTTCGACATGATTTTTACACCAACAAAATGCGAGTAGATATTATAATCGTCACGTCGATGCGATTTTAATGCCTGCGATGTTATGAAATGTATAGTGAACTCTTCCCAGCAAACACATAACGTTATCGTAACGTTTTGTATTGGTTTCAAAATAGTTACGTTGAACCTGACATTTTTAAAACGTTTTTGAAATGTTTATTGTCTACCTAGACGTGGTTATATACATCCGAAAGTCAGTTATGAAAGCTTTTTCGTCTACATGTCCCTTAGACTGCATTTTTGTTTTTTCTATCCTATTGAAAGCATTTTTTGTATTCG